>CM068372.1:342975852-343635968 GCA_034769895.1 Magicicada septendecula | reverse complement strand
AAGCAGTTTCTATAAATCATTGAGAGTATTTTATTTTGTGTAAGTTTTTGCTGTCTTATAATACATATTTTGTAGCACATAATTATCAGTAGCCTACAACGCTTTCATTTACAACTAACAATGGTTGAAAATGTTTTTCATCAAATAATGCTCACAATATACGGATTCAGTACTGAAGTTAATTAAATATTTTGCCTAGTTTTATAATACATCAGAACATGTACGTAGTAAGGATTTAAGTTGAAAAATTAAGCATTTTTCTACATGTTGTCATTAATTTTAATTGAAATAAAAATACATATTTGAAAAAGTAATAAAAAAACGCAAAATCTGTGTTTTTATTTTAGTTTTCTTTTAAGTTCTATTAATACTTACATAGTTAGTTCTTTCCACATATTTTTTTCCACTAGTTTTTATGGATATAAGATTATGACTCAGTTTTGTGGTGCCGATAGTAGAGGCACAATATGAGGAGTGCTTAATAATGGGGGGGGCACGGCCAGGAACTCCCGCCCCGGGCCCCCAAAGGCTTTGGTACACCACTGGTCTGGAAATACAAACCTATAAGACACAGGAGTGTGGGTAGACCCAGGAAGAGTTGGCTGGAGGAACAGACAGCACATTGGTCATTGCCTTTGTTCATATTATTTTCTGTCGGGATATTAAGCCGTGGTCTACTACTAACACAGCTTACAAACGTTTCTGCCCCTCCATTTGGGGTCATCTTCAGTGTAACGTGCATTAGCTCCAGTAAGAGAAACAATTTTTAAACAAGTGCTAGATACGTTCATTTACATTTTTAATTACTTATAACGTTTTGCCATATACACAAGCAACTGGCTAATTTAGTCACTTAATATTACGAATATAAATATTTGTGTTGTATAATAGAAACTGTTTTACGTTTTTATTATAACTGAAAAGAACTTATTTAGATAAAGAACTTATAAGTTATATTTTATTAAATATCACTATTACTTTAACGACTCGGAACACTAGGTTTTTTATAAGTAAAAGAAAAAAGTTTTACCTTACAGCCTTAACCGGTTTTCACCTTTAAAAGGCTTCTTCAGAGGCTTTAAACTTTGAGCCTCTGAAGAAGCCTTTTAAAGGTGAAAACCGGTTAAGGCTGTAAGGTAAAACTTTTTTCTTTTACTTATAAAAAACCTAGTGTTCCGAGTCGTTAAAGTAATAGTGACATTTAGTTAAGTAACGGACACGTCATGGACAATGAAATCCAAGAATTATATTTTATATTTAAACATTTTAATAATAACTAGTGGTCGCCAGTGGTCGAAATTCGACTGTAATTCATTAAATTTTTAAGTTTGAACGTTATTGAGGTTCTTTTGTCAAAGAGTATACCTCTATAATCAATGCATATAATTTTTTTGTATTTTGTTCTATTACGTCAGCTGCGACCGTGTACAAATACGTCATTAGCGTGTGTTGTTTGCCTTAATTCCCTGCAATACCTATGAAATTTAAAATTTAATGTTAGTAACAGTTGAAAAAAAACACAATTACAGCTTGTATTCGTATTTATTTTTTAATATAATTCATTGTCAGTTTTAATTTTTTCATGTTATTATTGAATCAAATAAATGCTAATAAAAATGAGACTTGACATTCATAGAAGTATAAGATACATTGTTTTAAATTCCAGTGGATTACATTTCATTTTTGGTAAGGTACAAAATTCGAAAACAGTTTGAAGATTATCTGCTACAAAGCTTATATAATTTTTTAATTTTTTTTTCTATGCATTAATTTTCGAGTTATTTGAAAAATATGAAAGATAGGAAAAATGAGGTTTAGCTTGGCTAAGCCATATTTAAAAAGCAATAACGCGTTTTTTTACATTTCCTTGGGTTTTTTTTATTGCTATACTGACCAGGTTTCGCCAAGGCTACACAGTTATTTTGCCTATCTTTTTCGAATTATATAAAATTTAAATAAAAAATTAATACAAAATAAAAAATACGTGCCTCGTATTTTTTCATATATTTTTCATTAAATCAAAAAAACCGGGCGGTTAAAAAAATAAATGTTGTCCATTGAACTTAAAATAGTTTGAAAGTGAATTTAATGATTCAGAACTTCTGTGTAAATGATGTTTTTTGTAAAAACTCTTTCATCATTTGCTAAATGCCCTTGGCCATTATATTCGGAAATATAAAATCTCAAACCATCGAATGATCGAACTCTACTTGCTGCGACGTACTATTGACCATGTGTAAAAACTGGCTGCCTCAATAAAATTCCAATTTTTTCGAATGTTTGTCCTTGAGACTTATTTATTGTCATCGCAAATTCAGGTATAATTGGAAATTGAGTTCTTTGAAAGTTAAATGGTAAAACAGTACCGGAATATGTTAAATTTATATGTGGAATCAAAATTCTCTTATTGCGTGCGGTTCCAGTTAAAACTTCGCAATCAATAGCATTGCGATGCATACACTTGATGCGCATTCTTGTTCCATTGACTAATCCTTCCTTTGTATTTAAGTTTCTGATCAGTAAAACGATGCAATTAACTTTCAATACTAACTTATGTGGTGGCAAACCACTAATAGTCAAAGAATTCAAAAACTCTACTGGATAGTTATTGATTTCATTGTCATCATCACAAATTATTTTATCGTAGCTATGATATGTTTACTGTTCACCTGGTATTCGATTAAGTATATCAGTATTAATAAAAGTACAATCATCATTTTTAGGTGCTAAAATAAATGACTTCAATATGTTATCTGAGAGTGTTTTCGGAAAATTTCCATACACCTCATTAATAATATTATTTTCATCTCCTATCAATTGCTGAGGTATTTCAATAATATTTTCACCAAACTGAGGGAATTGTGGGGCTTCATCATTACCAATTTTTTTCAAGAATTAGACAAATTCTATTTCACTTGGTAAGGCTCTCATATTTTGAGTAAACGTTAGGCCTACTTTATGAAAATAAACAAATTTATGCCAACTCGTGACACAATTTTCAATTAAAGTTGCACGTGATCCATGTGGGACAACTGGTAAGATTTGCCGAAAATCACCACACAGAAGTATCGTTTTCACTCCAAATGGTTTATGTTTATCATTTTCATCGCATAGATCCTGCAATAATCTATCTATGATTTTCAACACTTGCAGTGGGCACATAGAAATTTCATCAATAATTATCAATGATGATGAATTTATGTAACGTCCATAGCTACTATTTGCGGTAATATTCGCTACAGAATTTTCCAAAATGGGTATAGGCAATTTAAACACATTGTGTAAAGTTCTACCTCCAAGTAATAGAGTTGAAGCTATGCCACTGAACGCTGTTGCAATGCAACTAAGATTTTGCGAATTTAATTTGTGAATGATTGCTGTTTGTGTGAATGTTTTTCCACAACCTACATGAGTGGTTAAACAAAAAACATTAGATCCAGTATCATGGTGCAAAACTTCACGAATCACACGATCAATTAGATTACGCTGTTCAATATTTGCAGTTTCATAATGCTCACAAAACAGAAACTCTTGTTCTATTGGATCAATAGCATTTGCTTTCGTCTGTTCTCTGCGAATACGTGGGAACTGGTAAACCAAGTTCTTGACATGACAAATTATGAACATTCAAAATATCTTCAATTTCTAATAGAGCTGTGTTAAAGGATACTTCTTCGTTGTAATCTCTCAAAAAATCTTCACTAAGATATACTTTAAATTCATTCCATAACGCCAATGCATTGGCTGGCACATTTAATGCACAAATGTAACCAAATAAATTTCGCATTTGTTTTGGTGAATGTAATTCTTTTGCTTCATTTAAACATTCGCGCCATTCATTATCATTTGAAGCAATGATATCATCATCCTCAAATGATTTTGGACCACAGACATGTAATAAAAGCAATCATAAATGGAAAAGTTCGATGTCTTTTGGTGATACTACATATATGCGTGTAATGATTTTATCACCTCCACGCCTTCTCTTCTTCCATTTTTTTCAGGAATCTTCCCACACAATGCAAAGGAATTTCAATATACTTATATTCATGCGCTGATGGATCTGATCGATTCAATTCAAAAAATGCTAATAATTTTATTTGTCTTGCATTTTCAATTGCTTGACGTTCTTGCCCTTCTCGAAAGTAAACATTCTGTCTACGCGGTAAATGAATGTCAAGTCTAACGATGACATGTGATTGAAAATGCATTGGTAATTCATAGATGCGCCATACAGCTTCAGTTGATCCGACATAACGGCCATTTAAAAAATTTGTAACTTCATCAATTTGTATTTCTTGACCTGGTTCATTTCTCTCTGAACCTAATTCAACAGATGCACTGTCATAGCCTTTATACACGTATTTATAAATGTATTTAACACTTTTTACTGTAGTGCATACTTCAACATTTATTTGGCAAGTAAATACGGATTGTATGGTACAGCATAACGATTGTTGAGGCAACTACCGCGAACTTCAGCATTAATACCATTATCACGCCTTCTGTATAATGGATATCCATTTAATGATTCACATGTAAATTCATTAAATCGTTTTGGATAATCTTTTGTGCATTTTCCATCTCTCATACATACAGAATTTGGATTAAGTACACCGCATGGACCATGCATCATGTGTTTTACAACATATTCATGTAATGTAGGATGTGTTTGAATGTTAGGAATCTCCGCAGATACAACTTTATCAATATCGGTAGCGTTAACAATTTTATCTTGCTCATTTAAAGAGAGTAAAATGTGAGCATGAGGCAATCCTCTCTTTTGAAACTCAATTGTATAAATGAGTGCTTCAACTTTACCGAAGATTTTTTTTAGTGTAAGGCCCTCAATTAATGCTTTCAGTTTGGACTTGAATACATGCAAAACAATATCAGGTCGAAAATTAGCTGACTCACCTACACCAATATTGCTAACTATTTCAGGCCAACTTGGATTGCAAGTCATTGTAATAAACAAAGAAGGCTTTCCGAAATGTTGTACAATTGACATTGCATCTAAATAATTCTGATACATATTTCTTGGAGATCCATTGAATGAAGATGGTAAAATTACTCTACGGCCAACATTATTGGCATTGGGGTTCAATTCTAAATAATCTGTTAAATTGTTGTAAACTTCAGACCTAAGACTTGTTTGATTTTGTCGAATGAAATGTAACCTTGTGCCCTCTATTCTCACACAAATATCAACTATCCACTGCAGAAATAATTTTTGTGAATGGTGCAACATGCTAAAATCTTCTCTAATTGCAAGTCGATAGGCTGCATACTGAAGCATGGTTAATTTATTTCTGGGGGCTCTTGAATTAGATGTAGTTGGTACATTATGAGAAATATTGATATGCCACCCAGTATCACCATTTGGAAAAAGTAATGGATACGCTAAAGGGTCCAATGATGAATCTAAAACAGAGATATTTTTAATGGTACCATTAACTTTTGAAAACGAAACCATATTTCGTTCAAAGGGTGGCTCACCATCAACTGTACTAAATATTACTGCTACATCAGTTTGAACTGCATCATTATAATGGCGTAGATCTAAATCACGATTTACTTTAATGAGCATACAAATTTCTTTATTTTGATTTTCAACTCTCTGACAGTGATCTTGATCTTTCATTGCAATGAATGACCGAACGAAAGGATTAATGCGTTCCAATTCAAGAGAGATTTCGCGCATTATATTGTTATTGCATGTTTAATTATAGTGTTCACGTAATCTATAATTGACAGCAGTGTCAACATCATAAAAATATAATTGCGCATAACATGGTGAGCGACCATATCCAGCAATCATTGTACCTGATCTGTGATAAAAAACATCATGTATTTTAAAATGATACACTCCACGCGTAACTGTATCCGAAATTTTAGCTTCTGAGCTAACCATAGCAAATGATGAATTGTATTTACGAATGTATTCAAAAAATTTTTTGACTTTCTTTTTATTGAAGGTTTCATTTGAAGTAAGTCCATCATACAATGATTTAAAGTATTCATTTTGACTTAAGGCCGGTAATATTGCTTTACCCTTATGACAACATGAAGTGAATGCAGTCCTTTCACCTAAAGTGACCTCAGATTCGAAATGTTTTGCATTGCAAAACCTGCATTGTAAATGCATTAATCCACAATCAAAAGTATTAAAATTTCTTGGAATGCCATTCAGTGGGCATTTAAATGTATCCCTCAAAATAATTTCATCATTTTGTATACTATTTACACTATTTAAATTTGCATTTGGTCTATTATCATTTTGACTTTCACGCGAATATATATTCCTTCTTCTTTGTCTCTCACTCCGACCCGTCAATGTTCTATGTCGAGGCATAATGGAAGTAGGTGCGAATATCTGAATGTAAAAAAAAAACATGTAATGAAATTACTGAAACTAAGATTAGACAGGGTTTAATTTAAAAATAATAAAATGTACTCACTTTTTTGAAACCACCATTAATAATTAGGCGAGAGTAAGTCAATTCAAATTACTGCTACAAAATTTTCGTTTTGCAGCAGGTGTGTATTAAGCAAGCTGTATTTCACTTTCAACTGCACATTAATATATAAAACACAGATATCTAATATACAAAATATAAAATAAACACTTTTTTGCCTTGACATACACTCCACAGACTATTGAAAATATCGGTATGGAGAACCATACATGACTTCCATATTCTAAGATTTATATTTAAATCTTAATATCGCCTGCCAAGCGCGATATATTTTCTCTTGTACATGATTTACATTAAAATGAAAAAATTATAATTTTATTGCCTGGCAACAAAATTATTTTATTTTCAACAATTACCATTGTTTCAAAACGTTTAAATAAATTTTCAAGTACTTTACTCTTGTTAAAACGTAAAAGGTTGCAGGTAAACTACCCCTTCCCCTTAACCGATCTTCACCAAAATCGAAAGTCCTTGAGACCTCTACAATTCAGGGACGTATGCAAAAAATTATTTGATTCTGTTTGAATTTGCGGCTGTTATCGTTTGCCATAGAAAATACGCTTGATAAAAAAACGTTGCAGGTAAACTACCCCTTCCCCTTAACCAATCTTCACCAAAAACAATAGGTCTTGAGTACTCTACAAATCAGGGCTGTATGCAAATAATCGTTTGATTCTGTTTGAATTTGCGGCTGTTATCGTTTGCCATAGGAAATACCCTTGTTAAAACATAAAACGTTACAGGTAAACTACCCCTTTCCCTTAACCGATCTTCACCAAAAACAATAGGTCTTGAGAACTCTACAATTCAGGACTGTATGCGAAACATTATTTGATTCTGTTAAAATTTGCGGCTGTTATCGTTTGCCAAAAAAAAAAAATTTCCCTTGATAAAAAAAAACCGTTGCAGGTAAACTACCCCTTTCCCTCAACCGATCTTCACCAAAAACAATAGGTCGTGAGTACCCTACAAATCAGGGCTGTATGCAAAAAATTATTTGATTCTGTTTGAATTTGCGGCAGTTATCGTTTGCCATAGAAAAAAAATCTACAGACACACACACACACTTTTCGGAAAACGACTTTTACTTCCATATTTCCTTAAGGAATGGAAGTATGGTGATGGCAAAAAAAATCGTGTTCGAGATTATTGCAGATTCTGATTCTACTACACTCAAAACATGAAAAAAAGTCGTTTTCCGAAAAGTGTCTGTGTGTCTGTCTGTGTGTGTGTCTGTAGATTTTTTTTCTATGGCAAATGATAACTGCCGCAAATTCAAACAGAATCAAATAATTTTTTGCATACAGCCCTGATTTGTAGAGGACTCGCGACCTATTGTTTTTGGTGAAGATCGGTTGATGGAAAGGGGTAGTTTACCTGAAACGGTTTTTTTTTATCAAGGGAAATTTTTTTTTTTTGCAAACGATAACAGCCGCAAATTCAAACAGAATCAAATAATGTTTCGTATACAGCCCTGAATTGTAGAGTTCTCAAGACCTTTTGTTTTTGGTGAAGATCGGTTAAGGGAAAGGGGTAGTTTACTTGTAACGTTTTATGTTTTAACAAGGGTATTTCCTATGGCAAACGATAACAGCCGCAAATTCAAACAGAATCAAAAGATTATTTGCATACAGCCCTAAATTGTAGAGTTCTCAAGACCTATTGTTTTTGGTGAAGATCGGTTAAGGGAAAGGGGTAGTTTACCTACAACGTTTTTTTAACAAGGGTATTTTCTATGGCAAACGATAACAGCCGAAAATTCAAACAGAATCAAATAATTTTCTGCATACAGCCCTGATTTGTAGAGTACTCGCGACCTATTGTTTTTGGTGAAGATCGGTTGAGGGGAAGGGGTAGTTTACCTGCAACGGTTTTTTTTATCAAGGGAAATTTTTTTTTTTGGCAAACGATAACAGCCGCAAATTCAAACAGACTTAAATAATGTTTCGTATACAGCCCTGAATTGTAGAGTTTTCACGACCTATTGTTTTTGGTGAAGATCGGTTAAGGGAAAGGGGTAGTTTACCTGTAACGTTTTATGTTTTAACAAGGGTATTTCCTATGGCAAACGATAACAGCCGCAAATTCAAACAGAATCAAACGATTATTTGCATACAGCCCTAAATTGTAGAGTTCTCAAGACCTATTGTTTTTGGTGAAGATCGGTTGAGGGAAAGGGGTAGTTTACTTGCAACGTTTTTTTAACAAGGGTATTTTCTATGGCAAACGATAACAGCCGCAAATTCAAACAGAATCAAATAATGTTTTGCATACAGCCCTGATTTGTAGAGTACTCAAGACCTATTGTTTTTGGTGAAGATCGGTTAAGGGGAAGGGGTAGTTTACCTGCACCGTTTTTTTATCAAGCGTATTTTCTATGGCAAACGATAACAGCCGCAAATTCAAACAGAATCAAATAATTTTTTGCATACATCCCTGAATTGTAGAGGTCTCAAGGACTTTCGATTTTGGTGAAGATCGGTTAAGGGGAAGGGGTAGTTTACCTGCAACCTTTTACGTTTTAACAAGAGTAAAGTACTTGCAAATTTATTTAAACTTTTTGAAACAATGGTAATTGTTAAAAATAAAATAATTTTGTTGCCAGGCAATAAAATTAAAATTTTTTAATTTTAATGTAATATAATATTTTTCATTTAATACGGCAATAAAAAGGCAGGTAAGACACAAACACACAATTCACGTTATTTCTGGCCTCACTCATGTTTATTTTCTTACGTTTGCACGCTTTTTAAATGGAAAGTGCCGAAACCCACACCAACATAACGCGTGCAAGCCGAAAAAATGGACATCAATTTGCTTACTGGCGAAGCTAGTAGTTAATGAATGGGTAGGCAAAAATCTTATCTTAAATTTTTTTTAAGGAATCACTAAAAGGACGGTGGGTCAAATCGGACGCTGAGGTAGAGTTGCTGTAACCGAATGGTTCCACAAACAGCCGTAAGAATTTTACTAGCAGGGAATCTACAGGTTAGCGCAACAGTGGAACTCATGTCTTAATGTTATTGGAGACTTCTTTTAAAATCGTTGAATAAAAAATGCTTTACAGCTCTATACGTGTGTCTATTGAACAATCCTTGTATTAGTCATACACAATAATACAACTGATTGAACTTCAAATTTTTAAACTTGGTTAGTTTCTATATATATGTTTAATGTTACAAATAATTCAAATAACAATCTTGATCATCTGTTAGTTCAGCGGAATAACAGTGACACTTTTAATAACCGCATAAAATAAACACTTAGAAACAACACAGGCGCTTTAACTTAACTGTTTGGACCACAGAAGTGAGGCATGCCTCAACGCTCTATGTGTACAGCGCGGGACAATCCCCCCTCCCTACACTTCCCTATCACACCACTACATTGCTTACATACGATGTATACAAAAAACGCTGAGGCAAGTTCAGGTTGCCTCATTCGCTTTAAACGAACTATGCCGAATCTCACCTGTCACCATCTAGCGGTCGCTCAATAAAGCACGTTTCGGTTTAATAAATTTGACAGTCACAGTAACAATGTATAATCTTTACGTTATGTAGTTCATACGTATTTATAATTTTTATTCTACAGAATTTGTTAGGGTAGGCATTGCCTCAATTGCCTCCATGTAACTTCGCCACTGATATATATGTGTACAACGTTATCGGCAACAAAGAAGTAGTTTTTGTTAAAATTCCTTCCCGGTATATTTGGCCGTAGTCCAATGTTTTCTACAAAACCAGACATTTCGGCAATGCCATCGACTTCCATCATCAGTGAAAATCGAGTGCGATAACGTGAGGTGGTATACGTTAGTGACCACAGTACTGTGGTTAAGGCTGAAGCAGTAAGTAGAAAGAAGTAGTTTCTATGGTAATATTTCATTTCGAAAATGATTTTAAATATAAATATTAGAATATGGAAGTCATGTATGGTTCTCCATACCGATATTTTTTCATGTTTTGAGTGTAGTAGAATCTGAATCTGCAATAATCTCGAACACGATTTTTTTTGCCATCACCATACTTCCATTCCTTAAGGAATATGGAAGTAAAAGGAACATTTGAAATCACACAAAATTCACAGCTCATTCAGTCAATCTGTCAGTAATTATTTGTTGGCAACATTTTAAAATTCTTTGGCGACAATCTCTACTCTGTGCGACTGTTTGACCACAGACTATTATGTGTTTGACATTGGCAGTATGAACGTACACTAAAATGAAAAAATTAATTTTATTGCCTGGCAACAAAATTATTTTATTTTGAACAATTACCATTGTTTGAAAAAGTTTAAATGAATTTTCAAGTGCAAATGAATGTTTTATTTTATTTAATTTAATGTATTTGTAACACATATTATATATAAATTTTAGCTTTCTGCACACCTTCTCCATATAAACTTTAACTATGCCAAATCTCACACTCCTCCGTGCGCGCAATATGCTTAAAAAGGGGTACAAAGTTTTCTCTTCACCTATTAATATATAGATTAATAGGCTCAAAGTTTTGTGTATCACTTTTTTACTTCCATATTTCCTTAAGGAATGGAAGTATGGTGATGGCAAAAAAAATCGTGTTCGAGATTATTGCAGATTCTGATTCTACTACACTCAAAACATGAAAAAAAGTCGTTTTCCGAAAAGTGTCTGTGTGTGTGTCTATAGATTTTTTTTCTATGGCAAACGATAACTGCCGCAAATTCAAACAGAATCAAATAATTTTTTGCATACAGCCCTGATTTGTAGAGGACTCGCGACCTATTGTTTTTGGTGTAGATCGGTTGAGGGAAAGGGGTAGTTTACCTGCAACGGTTTTTTTTTATCAAGGGAAATTTTTTTTTTTGGCAAACGATAACAGCCGCAAATTCAAACAGAATCAAATAATGTTTCGTATACAGCCCTGAATTGTAGAGTTCTCAAGACCTTTTGTTTTTGGTGAAGATCGGTTAAGGGAAAGGGGTAGTTTACGTGTAACGTTTTATGTTTTAACAAGGGTATTTCCTATGGCAAACGATAACAGCCGCAAATTCAAACAGAATCAAAAGATTATTTGCATACAGCCCTAAATTGTAGAGTTCTCAAGACCTATTGTTTTTGGTGAAGATCGGTTAAGGGAAAGGGGTAGTTTACCTACAACGTTTTTTTAACAAGTATTTTCTATGGCAAACGATAACAGCCGCAAATTCAAACAGAATCAAATAATTTTCTGCATACAGCCCTGATTTGTAGAGTACTCAAGACCTATTCTTTTTGTTGAAGATCAGTTGAGGGGAAGGGGTAGTTTACCTGCAACGTTTTTTATCAAGCGTATTTTCTATGGCAAACGATAACTGCCGCAAATTCAAACAGAATCAAATAATTTTTTGCATACAGCCCTGATTTGTAGAGTACTCGCGACCTATTGTTTTTGGTGAAGATCGGTTGAGGGGAAGGGGTAGTTTACCAGCACGGTTTTTTTTATCAAGGGAAATTTTTTTTTTTGGCAAACGATAACAGCCGCAAATTCAAACAGACTTAAATAATGTTTCGTATACAGCCCTGAATTGTAGAGTTCTCAAGACCTTTTGTTTTTGGTGAAGATCGGTTAAGGGAAAGGGGTAGTTTACTTGTAACGTTTTATGTTTTAACAAGGGTATTTCCTATGGCAAACGATAACAGCCGCAAATTCAAACACAATCAAAAGATTATTTGCATACAGCCCTAAATTGTAGAGTTCTCAAGACCTATTGTTTTTGGTGAAGATCGGTTAAGGGAAAGGGGTAGTTTACCTACAACGTTTTTTTAACAAGGGTATTTTCTATGGCAAACGATAACAGCCGCAAATTCAAACAGAATCAAATAATTTTCTGCATACAGCCCTGATTTGTAGAGTACTCAAGACCTATTGTTTGTGGTGAAGATCAGTTGAGGGGAAGGGGTAGTTTACCTGCAACGTTTTTTATCAAGCGTATTTTCTATGGCAAACAATAACTGCCGCAAATTCAAACAGAATCAAATAATTTTTTGCATACAGCCCTGATTTGTAGAGTACTCGCGACCTATTGTTTTTGGTGAAGATCGGTTGAGGGGAAGGGGTAGTTTACCTGCACGGTTTTTTTTATCAAGGGAAATTTTTTTTTTTTGCAAACGATAACAGCCGCAAATTCAAACAGACTTAAATAATGTTTCGTATACAGCCCTAAATTGTAGAGTTCTCAAGACCTATTGTTTTTGGTGAAGATCGGTTGAGGGAAAGGGGTAGTTTACTAGCAACGTTTTTTTAACAAGGGTATTTTCTATGGCAAACGATAACAGCCGCAAATTCAAACAGAATCAAATAATTTTTTGCATACATCCCTGAATTGTAGAGGTCTCAAGGACGTTCGATTTTGGTGAAGATCGGTTAAGGGGAAGGGGTAGTTTACCAGCAACCTTTTACGTTTTAACAAGAGTAAAGTACTTGCAAATTTATTTAAACTTTTGAAACAATGGTAACTGTTAAAAATAAAATAATTTTGTTGCCAGGCAATAAAATTAAAATTTTTTAATTTTAATGTAATATAATATTTTTCATTTAATACGGCAATAAAAAGGCAGGTAAGACACAAACACACAATTCACGTTATTTCTGGCCTCACTCATGTTTATTTTCTTACGTTTGCACGCTTTTTAAATGGAAAGTGCCGAAACCCACACCAACATAACGCGTGCAAGCCGAAAAAATGGACATCAATTTGCTTACTGGCGAAGCTAGTAGTTAATGAATGGGTAGGCAAAAATCTTATCTTAAATTTTTTTTAAGGAATCACTAAAAGGACGGTGGGTCAAATCGGACGCTGAGGTAGAGTTTGCTGTAACCGAATGGTTCCACAAACAGCCGTAAGAATTTTACTAGCAGGGAATCTACAGGTTAGCGCAACAGTGGAACTCATGTCTTAATGTTATTGGAGACTTCTTTTAAAATCGTTGAATAAAAATTGCTTTACAGCTCTATACGTGTGTCTATTGAACAATCCTTGTATTAGTCATACACGATAATACAACTGATTAAACTTCAAATTTTTAAACTTGGTTAGTTTCTATATATATGTTTAATGTTACAAATAATTCAAATAACAATCTTGATCATCTGTTAGTTCAGCGGAATAACAGTGACACTTTTAATAACCGCATAAAATAAACACTTAGAAACAACACAGGCGCTTTAACTTAACTGTTTGGACCACAGAAGTGAGGCATGCCTCAACGCTCTATGTGTACAGCGCGGGACAATCCCCCCTCCCTACACTTCCCTATCACACCACTACATTGCTTACATACGATGTATACAAAAAACGCTGAGGCAAGTTCAGGTTGCCTCATTCGCTTTAAACGAACTATGCCGAATCTCACCTGTCACCATCTAGCGGTCGCTCAATAAAGCACGTTTCGGTTTAATAAATTTGACAGTCACAGTAACAATGTATAATCTTTACGTTATGTAGTTCATACGTATTTATAATTTTTATTCTACAGAATTTGTTAGGGTAGGCATTGCCTCAATTGCCTCCATGTAACTTCGCCACTGATATATATGTGTACAACGTTATCGGCAACAAAGAAGTAGTTTTTGTTAAAATTCCTTCCCGGGATATTTGGCCGTAGTCCAATGTTTTCTACAAAACCAGACATTTCGGCAATGCCATCGACTTCCATCATCAGTGAAAATCGAGTGCGATAACGTGAGGTGGTATACGTTAGTGACCACAGTACTGTGGTTAAGGCTGAAGCAGTAAGTAGAAAGAAGTAGTTTCTATGGTAATATTTCATTTCGAAAATGATTTTAAATATAAATCTTAGAATATGGAAGTCATGTATGGTTCTCCATACCGATATTTACTTCCATATTCCTTAAGGAATGGAAGTATGGTGATGGCAAAAAAAATCGTGTTCGAGATTATTGCAGATTCTGATTCTACTACACTCAAAACATGAAAAAAAGTCGTTTTCCGAAAAGTGTCTGTCTGTCTGTAGATTTTTTTTCTATGGCAAACGATAACTGCCGCAAATTCAAACAGAATCAAATAATTTTTTGCATACAGCCCTGATTTGTAGAGGACTCGCGACCTATTGTTTTTGGTGAAGATCGGTTGAGGGAAAGGGGTAGTTTACCTGCAACGGTTTTTTTTTTTATCAAGGGAAATTTTTTTTTTTTGGCAAACGATAACAGCCGCAAATTCAAACAGAATCAAATAATGTTTTGCATACAGTCCTGAATTGTAGAGTTCTCAAGACCTATTGTTTTTGGTGAAGATCGGTTAAGGGAAAGGGGTAGTTTACCTGTAACGTTTTATGTTTTAACAAGGGTATTTCCTATGGCAAACGATAACAGCCGCAAATTCAAACAGAATCAAATAATGTTTTGCATACAGCCCTGAATTGTAGAGTTCTCAAGACCTATTGTTTTTGGTGAAGATCGGTTAAGGGGAAGGAGTAGTTTACCTACAACGTTTTTTTAACAAGGGTATTTTCTATGGCAAACGATAACAGCCGCAAATTCAAACAGAATCAAATAATTTTCTGCATACAGCCCTGATTTGTAGAGTACTCAAGACCTATTGTTTTTAGTAAAGATCGGTTGAGGGAAAGGGGTAGTTTACCTGCAACGTTTTTTATCAAGCGTATTTTTTATGGCAAACGAGAACTGCCGCAAATTCAAACAGAATCAAATAATTTTTTGCATACGTCAGTGAATTGTAGAGGACTCAAGGCCTTTAGATTTTGGTAAAGATCGGTTAAGGGGAAGGGGTAGTTTACCTGCAACCTTTTACGTTTTAACAAGAGTAAAGTACTTGAAAATTCATTTAAACTTTTTCAAACAGTGGTAATTGTTGAAAATAAAATAATTTTGTTGCCAGGCAATCTGAAAATTTCAGAGAGTTTGTACCACAAAATCTGAAAAGATTATACGATAGTTTATGAAATGGTTTATTACATCAGTGGAAGGTGTAATGAGAAATTATCAGAAATGGAAACCTGGGGAATGTTAACTGTTCTGTAGATACAATTTTGTCAGAATGTTTGGAAATGATCATCAACATTGAAGAAAAAGTAAGCATATTAAGAAACATATGTAAGTACTTATTATAAAAAAATAATGTTTGTTTTTTGATAAAGTCATTTTGATTATAAAATATAAATATTTACAACAAGAAAAGAATTTTCAGTTTTCATAATTTAAATATATTTTTATAAAACAATGGGTTCTTCATTGAGGTGGGGACCATGTCACTCACTCCATCTCAAGCCTCCTCTCCCATTTTGCAGAAAAAGAGGACCCTGTCAAGGCTGATACTTTGACGACAGTGACAGGGCTTTCCACCAAATTCAGCAGAGTGACAGGTAGGCCCAACTCTGATTGGCTCCTCAGATTTCCCCAGCGTTAGTAGGTTCTATGAAAATATTTTATTTCAAAAATGATTTTAAATATAAATCTTAGATATGTTTTATAAATCTCATGTTTTATGTTTAAACATGGGTAATTTTTTGTATGACGAACCATAACTGCCGTAAATTCAAACAGAATCAAATAATTTTTTACATATGTGCCTGAGCTATAGAGAACTCAATGTCTGTTGATTTTGGTGAAGATCGGTTACGGGGAAAGGGCAGTTTACCTGAAACATTTTTTGTTGTAACATGAGTAAAGTACTTAATTTTGATAAAGTATCCTGATAAGATCTTAATAATCCACTGTAGAAACGTAGATGAAATATCTATAAATGAAGAGGCTAGTTGAACGGGCTGGGGGTAATTTTCTATAAATCAAAATTATAGTTGAAGGGGGAGGGGATAATATTTTTCATATGTGTACTACGTTATTGGCAAGAAAGAAGTATTTTTTTTGTTAAAATTCCTTCCCTGGCTGTTTGGCTGAAAATGATTTTAAATATAAATCTTAGAATATGGAAGTCATGTATGGTTCTCCATACCGATATTTTATTTTTAAATTATCATTGCATCCCAGTAACCACATGTTTCCATGATATGACTTAGTTTGTGTCCTGTTTTATTACAATCATAATATTGTTACGACGGTCTAATTGATCGTCGTACGTACAGTGGAAAACAAAATAAGTACAAGACACCAATTAAGTCACTATCACCAGCTTTAATTTTTACAGTTAAACAGTTAGTAATTAACAACACAGTCTCCTACAACAAATCAAATAAAAATTGTTCACACGCAATAAAATGTCACTAATACTAAACACAATGGTATTACAATTATACCACCCGATTATAAAACGCAACACTTCACTAATAACCACTTGAACGTACGCAGTAATCTCGCCCGATAATAAATCGAACCGCACTGAAAATATATCGCTGCTATACTGAACTGAACGTCGTTGAGTACAGGTATTTATACCGCCCCAAATTACCAGATTATTCCATAATACGTGTTAGCACCAGAGTGTGCGACGTAATTAATTTCGGCCTTGACACAGTCCGCGCGGCTGTCGCCTTCGAGAAAACTCTCGCGAATGCGTCTACAGTCACGTAGGCCACACACATTAGAGCGAGATTCTTCTGGTTCATTCGACAAACACATAGATTGTTCTGTGATGTCATAACACGTCCCCCTCCTTAAACCTGTTCGTTCTGAACTGGCAAACCGTCTCTGAAGTAGTACTTAGCCAGGCGATCTAGGTGGACGACCTTGAACTTTCGTTGTCCTTCCTGTTGAATCCGATAAACAACATCGTTGATTCTTTTTTTCACAGTGTAGGGTCCTTCCCAGTTAGACTGAAGCTTAGGTGAGCGACCACGATGGCGCTTTGGGTTGAACAACCAGACCTGATCTCCTTGGAAACCCACGCTATTGCTGCGAATGTCATACCGAGTTTTCATTTCATCACTGGCAATCTTCAGCCGTCCTCTTACCAAGCGATTCATTTCTCGCAGTTGGTTTTCCAATTGCGAGGAATAGTTCTGCGGCTCTTGGGACTGAGTCTCAGGTGATCCGAACATTAAGTCCCCAGGAAGATGAATCTCCCGCCCAAACACCAATTTTGCTGGAGTCATGCCAGTTGTGTCGTGTACTGTTGATTTATACGCCATGAGGAATAGTGGTATACGTTGGTCCCAGTCTGTTTGGTTCTCATCAACAACCTTCGAAAGATGCTGCTCAAATGTCCTATTGAATCTCTCAACCATCCCGTCCAACTGAGGATGCAGAGGCGTTGTCCTGATCTTTCGAATTCCGAGTAGATGGCATAATTCTTTAAACACTCCTGATTCGAAATTTCTCCCTTGATCCGTATGGATTTCCATAGGGGCTCCATAACGGCAACAGAAGTTGTGAACTAACTGCTTTGCCACAGTGGTAACCTCCTGATTTGGAATTGCGTAGGCTTCCACCCACTTAGTAAAGTAGTCACCTACAACCATGATGTACCGGTTTTCATCGTCAGTAACTGGGAATGGTCCAGCAATGTCTATGGCAATTCTCTCGAAAGGCAGTCCAAAGAGTACTATCAACTGCATGACCACGTCTCGTCCATCTGCACTTTCCCAAGCCCTTTTCAGCAATCCGTTTACTAAGGTGAGAGATTCCCATTGTGCCCAGTAGCACTTCAGAACCATGGCAGATATCTTGCCAATCCGGGCGGCGACCTTCCTCTTTTGCTGTCAAGATCGGTCCAATGTCTTCATCAGTCATCTGTTCTTGTCGACAGTCTTGTGTTGTCCAGCCGTCTGCCAGGAAATCTAGTTCACTTGAGTTTTGTTCTTTCTTTATGTGGCAATGTCGGCAGTCTTCCGGGCACGGTCTTCGTGATAAGCCATCTCCATTACCATGCAGGCGGCCCCGTCGATGTTGTACCTTGGAAGTTGTACTCTTGCAGACGTTCAAGCCACCTTGCCAATTGTCCTTCCGGATTTTTAAATCTCAAGAGCCATGCAAGCGCGGCATGGTCGGTACGTAGTGAAAATAGTGAAAACTCTTCCATAGAGGTATTTATGGAAGTGCTCCAACGCTCGGACGATTGCCAGCAACTCTCTCCTTGTGACGCAGTAATTTCTCTCCGGTTTAGAAAGTGTCTTGCTGTAATACGCTATTACTCGTTCTTCACCGTTTTGAACTTGAGACAAAACTGCTCCTAGACCAGTATTGCTTGGGTCTGGGTCTACAATGTACTTCCCTTCGGAAGCTGGGAAAACGAGAATTGGCTGCGAACATAATGCAATTTTCAAAGTCCTAAATGCTTGATCACACTCCCTCGACCACTGGAAGTTTCGTTTATTTTCTGTTAGCTCATGTAGTGGTTTAGCAATAGTAGCGAAGCCTTTCACAAAACGTCTGCAATATGAGCATCACCCCAGGAAACTCCAAACTTCGTGTTTACTCTTCGGCACTGGCCAGTCTCTTACGGTGTCTACTTTATTAGGATCCATGCTAACACCCGCTGCCGAAACCAGATGGCCCAGATACTGTACTTCCTTCTGGAATAGAGAACACTTCTTCTGGCTCAGCTTCAGGTGGGCACCATGAATTCTAGTTAGAACCTCCTTAAGGTTTTCCAAATGTTCTTTGAAGGTCTTCCCGATGACTATGACATCGTCTAAATAAACAAGGCAAGTTTTCCATGTCAGGCCTCGGAGTACCAGGTCCATCAATCTTTCAAATGTTGCCGGTGCATTGCATTACAGAGTCCAAATGGCATGACGTTAAATTGGAATAAGCGACTTGGGGTCGAGAAAGCGGTCTTTTCCTTGTCTTCTTGATGAAGACCCACTTGTCAATATCCACTCTTCAGGTCCAATGTGGAAAACTACTGTGCTCCGGACAACGTTTCGAGTGTATCGTCAACGCGAGTTAATGGATAGCAGTCTTTCTTTGTAACGTCATTTAACCTCCGGTAATCTACGTAGAAACGCAATCCACCATCCTTCTTCGCTACCAGCACTACAGGAGAAGACCAAGCACTTGACAAAGGTTCAATTACTCCCTCTGTCATTATGTCCTGTACTAACCGAGACATTTCCTCTTGTTTAGATAATGGAGGCCTTCGAGGAGGTTGGCGTATCGGTGTTGTGTCCTCGGTATTGATGCGATGTTGCACAAGAGAGGTTCTTCCGAGTGACTGTCCCCGAACTGCAAAACAATCTGTGAATTCGTGTAAAAACTGTCTGAGTTCTTTTACCTCACCACTTTAGAGGTTCTTAGAAGAGCTGTTCAATAATTCTTGCACTTCCTCTGGTAATTTGGAATTATCCGAAGCACTGGATCTTCGTTGCGTCATTCCGGCTACCCAGGCCACAGGAGTCAATTTGCCTAGAAGCGTATTGCTTTGTAAATTGTTAGCTTGATCCAAAATATTCGCCACTCTAATAGGTACATTTCCGGTTTCGTCAGGTTTTACTAAACGTCTGGCAATTAGTATGCCCAGTGTGCTGACTACCTGGGGTTCGAATATAGAGCACTGGTTGCCCCTAGTATCTACCTCGGTTCGGAGTTTGGCGGAACAGTTACGGGCACTTGGTTTATATGACGTCCATCGATTTTTCTGCTCTCGTCATTGTCGATAGCATTACCTTCTTGTACTTATTGATGAATAAAGCAGTAATATTTTATTCATGACCAAATTGACTTGTTATTTCTTTGCTGCGCACTACATTACTGTTATACAAAACAAATACACTGAAACAGGAACTTAAACAATTAGCATACTGCCATTTAATTTTCAAAATTCAGTATCTCTTTTGTCTATATTGTTACGACATCACGGAACAGTCTACGTGTTTGTTGAATGTGCCAGAAGAATTTCGCTCTAATGTGTGTGGCCTACGTGACTGTAGACGCATTCGCGAGAGTTTTCTGAATGGCGCCAGCCGCGCGGACTGTGTCAAGGCCGAAATTAATTACGTCGCACATTCTGGCGCTAACACGCATTATGGAATAATCTGGTAATTTGGGGCGGTATAAATACCAGTACTCAACGACGTTCAGTTCAGTATAGCAGCGATATATTTTCAGTGCGGTTCGATTTATTATCGGGCGAGATTACTGTGTACGTTCAAGTGGTTATTAGTGAAGTGTTGCGTTTTATAATCGGGCGGTATAATTGTAATACCATTGTGTTTAGTATTAGTGACATTTTATTGCGTGTGAACAATTTTATTTGATTTTTGTAGGAGAATGTGTTGTTAATTACTAACTGTTTAACTGTAAAAATTAAAGCTGGTGATAGTGACTTAATTGGTGTCTTGTACTTATTTGTTTTCCACTGTACCTACGACGATCAAGTAGACCGTCGTAACAGTGGTGTCAGAAGTGGGATAGAACAGTTAACAGTGGACACTTTGTACAAGACGAGTGTAATTCGTAATTAATCGGAAAACAATGGATGCCAGTAAGATTATGGCTGTTGTTGCAGACAGAGGAACGACGACGACAGGATGCAGAGAAAGCGGAAGAGAGACAGAAAACCCTCCTGCTGAAAGCCGAGGAAAGACGCAGACAGGAGGCGGAAGAAGCAGAAAGACGACAAAAAGAAGAACGAAGGCAAGAAAGGGATGAAACAGAGGAACGACGTAACCAGGAAGCAGAGGAACGTAATCATGAAGCAGGTGACATCAAAGCGTTAATTCATGAGTAAAAGCACATGCAAGAACATACTACCGCAGAATTGGGTCTCCTACGTGGTGATGTAGGTGAATTACGAGGTGAGCTTAACAATCAAATTGCCAGAATATCTGACGTAGAAGAATCCATGTCAAATAAAATAGCTGAAGTAGAAAAATCTGTCTTGAGTGTGAAAAAAGCTATGTCAATAACAATAGAAGACTCGATTACAAATATAAAAGAGCAGATTAAAAATGAAGTCGAGCAGTGCCTGAAGTTACAACCAAAACAGCTTTGTGAACAGACTGTACCAATGTTAAATACAGAAAAAGACACAGAAAATAAGTTAACAGAGAAAGTCGCTTTGCCT
Organism: Magicicada septendecula; assembly: GCA_034769895.1. NCBI lineage: Eukaryota > Metazoa > Arthropoda > Insecta > Hemiptera > Cicadidae > Magicicada > Magicicada septendecula. Next base: position 343,614,528 of record CM068372.1, on the reverse strand, counting down.
GCAGTAGGGACAGTTCATGTCAAAGCTCCAACCTTTGATAGAAGCACTCACTGGGTGACGTATTTACGCCAATTCGAAGCTGCTGCATGCGCAAATAATTGGACAGAGAATGACAAGGCAGTCTCACTCGTTCTCGCATTAAAAGGACCAGCGGCAGAACTTCTACAGAAAGTGCCACCTGACAGCCAGAACATCTATGCCAAGTTGATAAAAGGTCTAGAATTACGGTATGGCGATAAAGGTTTGCGAGATGTGTACTGCACCCAGTTGAGAGCAAGTTGACAGCATACCGGGGAGAGCCTTCAAGAGTTTGAAGCCAGTATCGACAGACTAATAAATTAGACTGGGCTATCCTGAAGCCACCACACATACAATAACATCGACAATAACATGAACATTCTACACATACACACAAAAGGCCGAAAATTAGACACTGTAGAACAATTGGAAATATAGGCTACAAACACACGAAAACAAATAAAAACGACATCCTAAACGAACAGACGCAATTCAAATCACACGCATTATTCTAACATATCACACCTCACGCACACAACATCGATCTTTCGAAAATCGATTTCGTCGCCAACAACAAGACGGATAATACTACTAGCGGCAACCTCTGAAGAAGCTTTTTAAAAGTGAAAACCGGTTCAGGTTGTAAGGTAAAGCTTTTACGTTTTTACCCATAAAACGTTTTGTGTTCCGAGTCGTAGTGAAATAATTATATTTAGTAATTATTTGATTTGTTTTTAATTGTTTGACAATAAAATATCCAATTAACTGAAAGATTTCCCAGTTACAAATAAACTGTGATGTTCATTTGTGGTGATATGAACACAACAATTTAGAATTTGATACATTTGTTTCTGCATATAACAGTTTGACTCAAAGTATAACCATATGTAATAGATAATGATACTGTTACTAATGACTTTATTAGAAGTACATTAAGATCTGCTTAATTGAATTAACCGTTTTTATTAACTCTGATTCTGAGATCCCAAATAGAGCTGTATTTTATTGTCTCTAAACCATCAAATCAGCTGTCTAATTGAATCTATCTCTAAAACTCCATTCCAAATGTAATAAGTAGCACTGTAGTTTAAAAAACAGGCAACTGAAATAATCAGAAGAGGTTTTTTGTTTGTAGGTAATTGTTAAAAACTATATAATACATACTACATTTAATTGACAGTGGGTACTATAGATTTTAGAAAGGTGGTCTGCCATAAAAGGGCTTGGTGATTATTTTATGCTGTAAGTTCAGTTGGAGATGGGTTAAAATGGAAGTTTGTAAATCAGTAAAACTAGGAAGATTTACACATTCTAAATATTATAAGTAAGAAATGAATCATAATAATTATGGTTACCAATAGAAATTTCTGTTCTAAAATTCACCAAATAGAAAGTATCCAATGTCTGTCTGTGTATCACAAACAGACATTTGTGAATAACAGTTTGAGACATTGACTTCAATCTGAAGTACAACCAAGTGGGCACATAATTTCACTTGATTTTAAACCACATTGGTCAAGCAATTGAGCAGGGTCAGGTTTTGCAGCAGGCGACTTCTGAGATAATCTAGAAACCATATAATCTCTCATTTATGACAACCTAGCTTGTCAAATAACAGAGTTTCTTGAAAGCATGGTTTTGCAGTTTTTAATAGACTAATTTTTTCTGTTTTTCAGATTCCTTAGCCCGATATTTTTTCATATGTGATGCATCTTTTGTTCATCTGCCCATAATTTAGAATATTTGTTTTACTAGGTACAAATTTTATTTATGAAAAAATAATTTAACCAATTATGTAATCAAAATTATAAAATTAATACTAAAAATTGAAAAATAAAATATTTTGGTGTAAAATTAAACCAACTTTAAAAATGCAAAAAGTATTTTAACACACATGAAATTATCTTATAAAAAGCTCTAAGATATGAAAATATGATGTGGAAATTATGAAATTTCGTTAAAACATTCTGTATCGCACATTTATGTACTTAGTATCGTGTGTTACGTGGCTGTAAAAACAAGCTTTCACATAACTTTATCCCAATACACTTTTAACTCTGTGCCAGGTCAATTTTGTTAACCTTACTAACTCATAAAACTTAACACCAAATAATGTTTTACAAAATTAAAAGGCAACTCATAGTTACGTTAAAAACTGCTAGGATTCGTGTGGAGTGTGAACAGTGTTAGCAAGAAAGGAGTTCACACACCTGCAAGAGAATGATGACCAGTAGGATATATATATATATATATATGAGAAGCTACAACTGTGAATTCATCTTTTCTACCTTATGTTTAAAGTAATTTTTCTGAGGATGAAATATTGGATAAGAATAGTATTTCGGATCAATAGTATTTTGGCTCTGTGAACACTGGAACAAATCACATTAGCCCCCATTTAGCCATTTAGAAATGAATCAGTTTTGTATTCAGACACATGCTCTTGATATAGGAAGTGTTTATATGTTTAGATGTTTATGTTTATATTATACAAATATTTACTGTAGTATTACTTACCACCCAATAAGGCTATTGTGATTTATAATTTATATCTGTAAACATTTGTTTAAACTAACAAATGTTTGTAGTGTTTGTTATAAAAATCTGAATATTTGTTGAGCATAATGATGATAATGATGAATTATTATCCTTTACAAAACTAAATTCTGAAATGCCTGGAACTTAAGTACGTATATTCCAATTTATGAGTCCTACTAACAGTTTAGGTAGAACCAATGTTAGTATGAGCCTCATGTTTCTCACTTTACAACTTCTATGCTAGAATAAAACTATCCTTACTTTTTATATAAATTGTGATTCTGATTACTAAATATTGTCTCTGATGTATAAACAACCTAATATTAACAGAAAAACTAACAAATGAATCTATAGTATCTGTGTTTTATATAGTTTATAAACATTACTGAAACCAGTAGTGTCACAAGTAGAAACTTCACCACATATGATAAAATCTATTCCAGACAGCTAAAGTATAAAAGTTCATGAAGTAGATTATTTTTCTTTTCAGAAAGGAAGTAAGATTTCTGTGTGTTTCTGATAACATTATGACAAGTACAGGTCACTAGATAGGTGTGAATAATGAGTAGTTTAATACCGTATTGATAGTTTATAAACATTACTGAAACCAGTAGTGTCACAAGTAGAAACTTCACCACATATGATAAAATCTATTCCAGACAGCTAAAGTATAAAAGTTCATGAAGTAGATTATTTTTCTTTTCAGAAAGGAAGTAAGATTTCTGTGTGTTTCTGATAACATTATGACAAGTACAGGTCACTAGATAGGTGTGAATAATGAGTAGTTTAATACCGTATTGATCAATATTAACTTCACACCTATTACAGATACACACACGTGTGTGTATGTACATGCACACATGCACATGGAAGAAAATACAAATTGAATTAGGGCCTGAAACTAGCAAATGCCTTTTTTTAAATTGATTATATTCTGTTACATAATACATTAGCAGGTCTTTTACACCTGCAACTAATTCGACTTTTCTACTTTAGGATTTTTCCAAATACATACTTGTGACACAGAATTTATTCTGAGCATTAAGTTATCTATTATTTTTTCTTACTGTACACTTTCCATATCAGTTCCAAAGGGAAACAAGCAAATAATAAAATGTTAAAGTGCTCAGCGGTTTTAATACAACTGTTGTTTAACTGTAGCTGTTGAGTATAGTCATGTTGTAATAACACATTACTGTATATACATAATATAGCAGTTGATACAACTTTCTATGTGAGTGACACAATGAAATTCTAAGGTTTCACAGCCTTTTTTAATGCTAGTGTCAACACATTTAGTCCAGCAAAGCAACTGTTATGATAAATATTGTACAGTATCATGAAACGTGAATGCACACTGTCAGTGTTACATTTTCCAAAAGTCTTAATTTCTGTGAGTTATGTTAGTTTATAATAATTTAAATTTCTAATAACATTAATTTTATAAAATGCGCATATTACACATTCTTGGATTTTGTTATCCATGACATCTCCATGTATTAATAATATGTATTGTATTATTTCTAACTATGTAACAGTAATTGTACATTATAAAATTTTAATGACATTTTCATCTTTGCCTGAGCTAACTTCCACATAATGTAAGCTTCATCTTAGAGCACTGTCAGTTCTGCTGGTGAAAGTGGCACCTCAGATCTGGTTATCAGATTTGTGTCTATGTGTGTGTGTTCAAAGAGTACATATGATTTTCACATTTCTAAACGAACAGATATAGTTTAAATCACATCTCTTTGAACACATCACACAGAAAGATTTAGTAATCATTTCAAAAAACAGCACTACTTTGAGTACCAGAACTGATGGCACTCCTAGCGGCTGTCTCTGACAATGGTAGAAATAAATGAAAGGTAGCTTATGGAAAGATAAAAGTTTCATTTTAAAAAGCTGTCTAAAATTAGTGTTTTATAGTCTGAAATGGTGCAATACATATAAGTATTATACAGTTATAAAAACCTAATTATTTGATAAAAATTTAGTCATTCTAGAAGCCTTTTTGTCTTATTGACTACTCTAAAACAGACTCTGAACTTTTTATGTTGATGACTAGAAAACTAGATTTTGTGACTAATGACTTTAATGTTATACCAAAAAGGCTAAAGTAACTGATTTGGAAAGCTGGATATCACAACAAATCTTTGGATATATTCTACATGTGACAGAAGCAACAAAATGAGGGTATATGTTTCCTGGATAATTATGTTTCTTACAGTAGCTCTGCATAATAATAATTACAATTTGTTTAATACAATAGAAGAAATAATACCGTACCTTGATATTTTAAATGTGTCATTAATTAAGTCTGTTTTAACAGAATGAGACTTTTAAAGAACAGATATTTAATAAACACTCGTATTGATAAATGAATGTAACCTTTCATGGCCGGTGTTTATATTATCACAATTTTCCGGGCTGTTAGACCTCGGTTGTGCATGTTTATCACCAGATGTTTTGTCTAGGGCTTGATTTCAGGGGGAACGCGCCGGAACGGTGTTCCGGAACCTCTTGGATCCAAAAATAAATTACTGAAAAAATATATGAAAAGAAAAACCTAATTATCACAAACATTTACTACTATTTTTAAATTGTGCCCCTCATCAGCTCTACTATAAAATTAAACATTTGTTAAAATCAAACACCAGCACTAATCTTTATCTTAACTACTATCGTTCAAAAAATGTCCCAATAAGCAATGGAGAAAATGAAATAAAAAAACTTGCTTTAAAATTAAAACTACATGAAAAGCAACTGATTCTGAGCTTTCGAGAATATGTGCATTCCAGAATTTTTTCGGAGAGTCTTTCTACCTTGAAATATGCTATTAAATCAATAGCAATATCTTCAGGTGAATGTGAGAGGGGTGACTTCTGGCCATCATACAGCACTGAGCACAAAGAGTAAGGAAAGGTCAAGAAACAAACAGTATGACGACACAATGATGAAACTATGGAAACGTTTTTAAAATGTCTGAGCCACCATCACTTAGAGTTTGATTGAGGCTCCGGGCCATCATGAGTGACATGTTTTTGATTGTCTAACATGATGATGAAGCTCTTTAGAAATATCAGTAAACTTTATTACCTTTTTAGATACAAGTTTATACGTGTGTTACATATTTTATGAGGCTTTAAAAATGTCGACCTCCTTTGTAATAATCTGATGTAAACTTATATGCAGATATAAAATTTAAATATATTTGTGTCGGTACAACTTTTGAATTGATGCGTACCAGCACATACAATTTTATAAATCAACCACTGGTTTTGTCCATACCAATGCTGGATACCTTCAGTGGCACAGAAACACAGATCACAAACCCACAAACGAATACGAACAGTCCCATGGGAACACATGTTACAACCACCCGCAAACAAATGTAAACAAAGACTGTTCTGTCCTGTTGAGGCATTTAAGTTGTAATCTGTGTACCCGTGTGACTGTTCATGGGTGTTGTGATCTATGTTCCTGCATCACTGAAGATGTCCGTCATAGGTATGGGCAAAATGTCTGGTGATAAACATTAACATCCAAAATCATGGCTAACAACCTGGAAAATTGCGATAATATAAACCCATGTATTGTTTAAAATAAATGCAAAGTATATTTTCATTTGTATTAAAAATGGAATGACTATTAATTTTCTTATTCATTGTAGTCTTTTTTGTGTGTATAATGATGGTTGAGTTTTGTATTTCAGTTGATAACATCTACTCTTTGTTGCAAGTAATAGGCTAATGTAGCACTAATACAAGATTTGTGTAAAACTATGGTTTAGAAAATTTGAAAATCTAGGCGTTATGAGAGTTCAAGAAGTCCCTACTTTTCTTTCAAAAAATTGTGTTGGTAGAATTAATAAAAAGGCTTATTCATTATACAACTAGTTTCAAAAATATTCTACTAAAGAAAAAACAACAATAACTTAATTCAGACAATAAGAAACAGTAAAGTTATGTTATTAAAATTACAGAAATTATTCATATGGCATAACTTTAATTTATTTAATTTTATGTAAATCACAATAATTTTGGTCAAAGTTAGGTTGAGTATAGTTAGAATTCATTCATGTTACCTGTATGTTCAATAATGACCATATTTTATAAGTAAAGTTAAGTAAAATTATCTGACATTCTGTATCTAACAAACTCACTGACGAAGGAGCACACCACTCCGAAATGATTGTTTGAGTAAAAACAAGTAAGTTTACAAGTGAAAGTTAAATAAAAACTAATAATTATTAAGTGCTGTAAACAAAGAAAGGATGAACATTCAAAACAGTACAGTAAAATTATCTTTTGCTGTATACTCTTACTATCTGAATATTTCATAAAAGTTTTCCTCAAATCTGAAATCAGCCTCACTTATAAAATAATACCAGGTTTTTAAATATATTTATATTAAAATATATAGACTAACTAAAATACCCTTAAATAAACAAGATTACACCGACGAACTCAACACAATAAAATACATAGCAATCAAAAACGGTTACAACCCTAATTTAATAAAAACACTACACAAACGCATCAAAAACAAAACACAAAATACCATCAACACACAGCACAATAAATACATCACACTCACATACCACAACTCCTACACACACAAAATCACCAACACATTCAGAAAACACAAATACAAAATAGCATACAGAACAACCAATACCATCAAAAAACACATCAATAATACAAACGCACACATAGACAAATATAACAAAACAGGTGTTTACAAATTAAATTGTAATGACTGCAATAGCTTCTACATAGACCAGACGGGAAGATCTTTTTCATCCCGTTATTCTGAACACTTAAAAGCTTTAACCAACAACAATATACACTCTGCATTTGCCACACACAGAAAACCACAGTTACACCAACATAGACACTAAACTTGAAATTTTACATTACTTACCCAAAGGTCGAAAACTCAACACAACTGAACAATACGAAATATATAAACACCACACAACACAACCAAACAACATACTTAATGATCAATTACAATATAAATCACATACACTTTTTGACACAATTATACAAAAAACAAACATTAAGTTGAATCCCCGCGCCAATCCCCTTCGTCCACGCACCACCCCCACTACACATTCCACACAACAACCGTTACTAAATGATGGCAGTCTGTCTCTAAGCTGAAGAAAGTGAATACGTATGCCGAAACGCGTTCGACGAGAAGAGAATAAACAGTAAGTTCACAAGAAAAAGTTTCATTTTTAGATAAGTGTTAGTGCTGTGAAAGAAGTGATGAATAATCAAGACAACTATTTATATTAAATGTTTTGATTTTTGTGTTATATTTTTTTATCTATAGTGTATAGCCAAAAAATGTTCAACACGATTCTTTTGATTGTAATATACTAAATAAATTTAGTTCTAATGTAAGTAAACATCCTGTTATGACTTATAGGAAACTAAATTTCTGGCTTTATAGTTATGTAAATTATCAGAAAGATCAGAAAGTATAAACAATTTAAGTATATTCTGTCCTGTTCATGTAGAATATTGTGCAGGCTCATGTCGTATGTTATACTATGTTTTCAAGTAAAGAGTAATGACCTCAAATGAATTTAGCTACGAAAAGCATTGGTGTAACCAAAACTTGAATTTGAGTGTACAGTTTGTGACCTTACTTATTCAAGTGACATCCAGCTATTCAAGGTTCACAATTACTTGTCATTTAACCTGTTTAATGTTTGCCCTTTCAACTCCATTTGGTCTATTAGTTTTTATTGGTTAGGATAAGATGACAGTAACTGTTATTAATTCATTAGCATTACTGAATGATAAAATAATAACTCATGTATTGTGTCTAAGTTATGTTTCCTTGTTTCAGTTTTTTTTTTTTTATTTATTTTTTTTAATACAAGATTAAGAACCACGTGATGATTTAATTACCTTATGCCAAAACAACTGCATACAGACATTCTCCTGGTCTTATTGGGTGAGATTTTGTAATTTTGTTCATACTATTTCAACTTACAGTAGCAGTATTAATATAATAAATATTCAAAATTTAGCCATTTATATTGTTACGACATCACAGAACAATCTACGTGTTTCTCAAACGATCCACTTGTGGCTAAACGTTGTGGCTACGGCTAAACATTGTGGTGTACGTGATTTCAACATGCGCTCGCGAGACTTTTCTGGAAGCCGCCAGCCGCGCGGACTGTGTCAAGGCCGCAATTAATTACGTCATAGTGAAGAGCTAACACGCAGTATGGAATAATCTAGTATTTCAGGGGGGTATACATACCAGTATTCAACGTTATGTTTCAGTTATAGTTGCGATATATTACAGTATGGTTCGAGTTTATTGTCGGGCGATTACAAGTGATTACTCTGTGCGTTCAAGTGGTTATTAGTGAAGTGTTGTGTTTTATAATTGGGCGGTATAATTGTAATACAATTGTGTTTTATATTAGTTGACATTTTATTGCGTGTGAACAATTTTTATTTGATTTGTTGTAAGAGACTGTGTTGTTAATTACAAACTGTTTAATTTTGATAATTAAAGCTGGTGATTAGTGACTTAATTGGTGTCTTGAATTTGTTTTCCACTGTACCATACAACGTTCAGTAGACTGTCGTAACAATATTATACAAAAAAATTCATGACCCTATTAATATGTGACCATTCTATAATGATAATCTATGATTGCTACTCATAACCTATTCATGTTTTGAGATGATTTCTCATTCTGTTTTTCAGACATAATGTTCTTTATTAGAATAAAACTATTTCCTGAAACAAAATAGTTAGGGAAAACAAGACCAAATTGTTATGAAAACATTTGTTTTAAGACAATACTAGACATTTAATTGATAGTTATTTCAATATGAAAAATCATTACTAATATTGTTATTTTGCAAGGTGTAAACCCTCTCTCAGAACCAAAGCAAAGAATTGAAATTATAATGGGTTACTACAAATTTTTCAGTACAGAGATGCTTGTAGTATAAAAATAGATGCAGCAGTGTATATATAAAACCTACAAATAAATATAATTTTAAAGAGACGATATAAAATTATACCTACCACAACCACCCTTTTTATAATGGATACAAGATGAGGCAAATGTAATTGTCTATGTAATCTTTTTCAGATACTACCAGTATATGGGGGAATATAAAAATTGGAAACATGTTAATATTATTAATTTCAGTGTACCAGCGTATTTGTTTTTTGCTCAATTCAGCTGATTGCTCATAACTTATCTCTCAAATCTTCATTGATATAATTTAACAAAAGTCAAATTCATACAGATTCCCCACTCACTGTATCAGTTTCTCATCTTTATGTCTGGGTATATTTTTTATTACATATTTAATAATAAAAATATTTTAAAAGTTTTGTTTTGTTTCACTGTGTATTTAATATCCTATTAATAATTCAGGGCCATAAGGAAAAGTGGGAACTTATACTGAAAGAATGGCGCAAAAAAGAATTCCAAAGCAGTGAAAAGTGAAACAGCTTGTGACAGCTACTATCTTAATTTACTGGTTATAGCATATGCAGTTAACATTTTTGTAAAAGAAAATTGTGGTATCAGCTGTTCTTAGGCCTCTATTATACTAGGCAAACAGGGTTGGTGCTACCATGTGTGCAAAATGTACACCACGCATGGGCGGCCATATACTGCCAAATTCATCCGCAGATATTGCAAAATAATTAAAACAATTAATACCGACTAGGTCTAGGTATATGACATTAACGCGTTTATTGGGTTGTTCTTGATATTTGTTTTGTTAGCATTGCCACTGCGTACTAGCATCAGCCTTTGTTTTGACTGCCAAGAAAGCATATAGGTATTGTTGCGCGACATTTATATCTTAACTGTAGCTGCGGTCTCTTTGTGGTTTTGTAGACAGATGCATGCATGTCGACGCTAGAAACTATAAAGTACCTACCCGATAAGATAAGAAATTATTTATGTTTTGTTTTGACGAACAGGCACCTTTAGGACTGTCAACTTGTATTCAAAACAACAGCAGTTTGTAAGCAGTAACAGAAATTTGTTAGTTATGCTTAAGAAATTTCCGGGTAAGGTCTTGTTTTTGGTCATGGTCTGGCAGTGTAATTCTGAGACATGTCGTATTTGTATACAGTTTATGGTCGTAATATAATCAAAATGACTGACAGAAAAATGAAACAGTTGTCGGGCTTTCAATATAAACAAAAAAGAAAGGTGAAAATTGGACAACAGAAGTTAAGTGGTGCGAGTGGTGCATTAGAAAAATTTTTAGCTGATGCTAGTGAAAGTGAAACTAAGCATCCAAAAACTGATGAGAATGAAGGTGTAAACATTGGTGCTTCAACTTCAAAACAATTTGAATTTGAAGAAAGTGAATGAGGAAGATGCTGAGAAATGGGGCGGTCCTCCAACAAGGGATATGACAGCTGAGGTAATTTCAAATAATGAAGCATAAGTGAAAGTAGATACAGAATTTTCACTTGCTGATTCATCAAAGTCCACTTTTTGCCTTGATTCAGATGATCCTGGAAATTGGCCAGTAAAAATGACTCCAAATGAAGTTCAATTTGTTATGGAAAATTTCCCTCCACAAATTAAAAACTTTTCCTTTCTGAGAGATAAAAATAACAGGACATTTTCAGAAACTTATTATTACCGTACTCCAAGCGATAATGAAAAAATTGATTGTCCATGGTTGCTGTATTCGACTTTACTGAATAGTGTATTTTGTGCTCCCTGCAAACTATTTTATAATGTTGTAGGTGAAATTGTGAACATTTATTGTAACCCTGTATGGTGCTAAGGGAGTAAATGATTGCCAACATTTAGCTCTGATTTTAAATAGACATGAATCTAGAACAAGTCGTATAAAAAACATTCAAAAAATGTATAATTTAATGAAAGTGTATTTATTTTTTGTCAATTTTACTATTTATGTATGTATAAATTTTTAATTCAAATGATATTAAATAGTGTGGCAAAGTACGGATATGAAAAGTATATTCAGGAGCGTGGCACAGGTAAAACTGCACACGGGCAGCAAGCACTTTAGCAGCGACCCTGTAGGCAACTGTTGCAGAAAACATTGTGGGATGTTGGTTTAAATGGGACATATATTACACTTACTGCAACCGATTGCAAGACAGTTGCAAGCCATGCATCTGATCATGCAACTATTAGTTTCACACACTCAATGTGAGGCACTGATTCAAATGTAGCCTATCACACTATGCAACCAATTGCATGCGCATTCTGCAAACAATGAAGAAATTTCATGACCTGGGACTGAAACAGCATATAGAATTTTGTACAAAAGCACCAATATTTCAAAATACAAAAAAGAGGATTTTATTAAAACAAAAAACCAAAAATAAATTTTGCAGTTTTGTCTAAATTTCACTTAGAGTCACCACGTAGCATCTCCTATAAACAGAATGCTTGTTGCATGTCGAAAATTTCACTGTCTAAAAACGCATTTTATAATGTCTCTCCTGCCAAGACATCATAACACAGGGAACCCGTTCAATAGGCCTCTGTCAATTAAACTGGCTGCCGTTGTTAGTACTAGTTATTTACCAACAATATAGGAAACTGTAAAGAACAGGAATTCATGCAAGGTTACTCAAACTTACTTACTCTCTTTTGGTTTTAGCAGAAACATCTCTTTATTTTTACTTCAAAATAATGTTTTGATTGATACTACCTTTAGTGGTTATTACCTTTTTCTTTTATGTTTTAAATTTTCTGATAGATTCTACATCAAGAGCTCTTATATTCTTTAAAGTGTTACTCAGATAAGTTCAAAGCTATACTGTTTTAGATTACATTAAATACCACGGATCCGGGTTCTAATTTCATAATATTTCAAATACTTCCACATTATGTAAACTATTTGAAGAATAGATTAGATTAATATACAGTAAATACAAATTACTATGTTAAGATTTACATGGTTTGACAGAGTCTTTTCAAAACTTGTACTGTTTTTTACTTTGGTTGTTAGAAAACAATATAAGCACAGAAGTTCTTTTCTGTGTCACCTGGGTATAATGGTGATCTGCAGCTGGTCCTCTTGCGGATCCTCTTCAGTCGGTTTTCCGGGATGATCTTCATAGTAGGTTGAGTTTCTCCATTAAGATTGTCGATTCTAAGTGGTGGTCACAGTCATCACGCTACAATTCTGCTACCTGGTGCTCGTGATGTTGACGTCGTTGCTTCTTGTGGACGTGCGAGTTCACTTTTCACATTTTAGTTTAATGTACACTAATGTTATCTTCCTACATGGTATGAAATATACCTTAAAATTTAAACTTTGATTTACAAAGAGATGTGTCGACTATTATTTTCCTTTTATTCATTATCTACATATAAGTTACATTATCAGATTTACGTTGCACTTAGTTTCACCTACATGTCGAGTATTTTACCATAAAACACTAACTTTCTGTAACATAGTTTGAAATAAAATGTACGTTCATGTTGCAGCCACATTGTGATGCTGTTAACTCATTGGATATTCTGAGTCGACTGGGGTTGTTTTAGCGGCCATGTGTAGGGACGGAGGCACAGTTCACGAGTCAAGAGAAAAGTAGTTCATACTTTTATTATTAGTATCTTTCCACTAATTAACTATTATTAATTATCTACCTTTCTTTATTTAGTTAGGTATTTTATAGATTATTCTCACGTCTTTTTATTAAATTAGAAAGATTATTAGTATTCGCTTCATAACAGTATAATTTGCATGTCCGTACTAGACTTTTTACAAGTTGGTACAGGTATTTAGGTACAGCGGGGAGGGTGGATTATTTTCTCACGCGGTATTTAAACCAAAATTTATTTATTTTTTTATTTGTGCTATTTAAATTTGCTTTTAAATCATCACATCCTCCTCTACTTAAAGATGACTCAGGGTGGGGACGGATGTGTGACTACACCAGTGGATTCCAAATGGAAACTATTTAGTACTTGCTTAGAAAATCTTATTGAATTCTAGTGTGTGAAATTTTTCTTATGACTCTTTTTCTTTCGTGAACTTCCCTTTCTCTCGTTTCTTAACTGCTAACTTAATTTTATTTATTACTCTTAGTTCTCGTAACTTCACAATATCGTGGCCCGACTGATTTTGTTAGCATACTCTAACTCAAGTAGTTAGTTTTCTGCTCTTTCATTAACCTTTTCCAGTACGGCGCCATTGTGACTTTATTACGTGCTTACATCTATTTCTCTTATTTATACTTAATATAATTTAAAGTCGATCCCATACTCAACTTTAGATTATTCCTAATTCTAATATCTTACGCTACTGAGACAAGCGGAATTTCACGAAAAGGAACCTTTATTTTATTTTAAACAATCTTATGAAATTTGAGTTCATTTAAACTCACACATTAATATATATATATACATACTTAAACACTCGTATACTAATCAATCAAATATAAATTATTTCACATCAATTCACATATTGTAACAATTAATCTAAAAATGTTACTTCTCTTCGAAACTCTTATTCAACTTATTCAATATATTTCAAGATTTGTAATATAAATACACTTATAAGTATAATACAATAACTCCTGTATTTATTTTATTTTAAGACCCACTGTTGGGTTCGTCAATTTGTAACTTAATTATTAGTGTGTATTTTCTGTATTTGAGAAGTTCAAAAGCTCCGCTGTGGAATACGTCAATCTGTAATATTTTACTGTAGGTGATATCTCCTGCAAATCAACGTTAATTTATTTATAAAATTATTTATTAAGTGGTTGATATTATTCGGTTGTTGATCATAGACCTGTGTTAATTAGTTATCAAGTGTTTTACCAGAGAAAAACGCTATATTACCGTTATAGTGAATAATTCAGTATTTTTCTCCAACCCTAGTCGGTATGTATTATCTAAATTGAAAAGAGCGTAGAGTGGAGAGAGTAAGTTAGTTCTTTATTCTCCCGTATTCACCAGCTGTCTGCAAACGAGCGCTGTTGTTGGCGATTGACCCGTTATTATAGGTTAAGTCGTTCCACTTGATGCTTTTATCACTTTCTTTCTCTGTAAAATACACCCTAATCAAAATACAATAATTATTCTACAATAACACAAAATCATCAAATACAAGAAGGGTTCTTTATTTTATCTAATTTTAAAATTCCAACAGTTGCCTTCTCCTGCTATTAATACATTATATCGATCACACAATACAGAATCGATTTGTTATTGAACTCGTGTTTTAGATGTTACAATTTAATTATAATTTTCAGTTTATCTTTTATCTCAGGGTACATGTAATTCTTTTAACTATTAGTAAGGTCAGGTAATGCAAATTTAAGGTTACTAAATATTACAATATTGTTATGAACTCTTATTATATAAAATTAAACATAAGCAGGTTATTTACCAAACTGGATCTGATACTTAATGTGGCCGTGTCTGGTTACGACGAAGCGAGGACGGAATGGCTATGCAACTCTTGAATAAAAACCGCATCCAGATTCTCAATAAAGGTTTCGATTTGATGTCCCGGAATGTAATAGAAGTTCAGTTCTGGTCTTCGTTATTCTTCACGATTCTAGTAGTTGCCGGTCCCAATGGAATTTGTGTAGTATTAAGACTTCGTTTGTTTGTTGAAAGTGAGGTTTGGTACTTCAATACAAAAGTTCTTCGTTTGTTTTTTAAT
The DNA here is from genome assembly GCA_034769895.1 of Magicicada septendecula. Classification (NCBI taxonomy): domain Eukaryota; kingdom Metazoa; phylum Arthropoda; class Insecta; order Hemiptera; family Cicadidae; genus Magicicada; species Magicicada septendecula. The sequence continues at coordinate 343,599,289 of CM068372.1, read as the reverse complement.
TTATATTTTAATTAATTTTGACTTCCTCTGCTATGGATCATCTTTGTTCAATTATAATTCATTTTCATCATCACTCTTTTACTGTAAGTAGGTTGAATGAATATTTTTTAATTCAGTTAACTTTAATGGTATGCAGAATTATATTTGCTGAGATATAGTTTCAGGAGTTACTACTCAGTCCTTTTAAATGGATTTATTTTATGACATTTAATTTATTTAATTTTAATTCATATAATTTGGTTTTCTCCACAGTAAACTCATCTCATTTGACACAGTGTTTATAGTTTACATCTTACACTGATCACTCCATATTTTATATTTAGATACATTTTTACTAATTTATTACCTAGTAACCTTACTAGGTATCATCAATATATTTTTTTGGGTGAGATTGGCCCTCTTGACCTTAATTATGGCATACCTTGGGCATTGTTTTCAGTTATTTTGACAAAGTTTTTATGTAACGTCGGGGACCTTAACTTTGTTACGTTACAATATATACAAATCTAATAATTATCTGTTGAGATAATGAGATAATATCCTTTTATAGTTGAAAGAAATTTCACACAGAGAGTTCATTGTGTTTACACTAGCACAATAGATCAGCTGTTGGGGAGGTTGATTCAGCGCTAGGGTGGCTTATTGTTTGCTTCACAAGGGGGTTTCTTAACAAGAGGGTGACTTTCTACAATCTAAGACACGATTTTTTTTTCCTGCACAAGTTTGTCGTTTCTTGACAAATTTAGTTAATGACGTTTGGGACAGGCACGAACCTGAGTTTACAACCTTTAAATCTGCGCTTTATTATTATTTTGCATTTTACTAAACTTCTATTAACTTTACTACACTCACAAAAACATATAATGACTCTCGGTATAGATTTTGTTGACATTTATTACACCTTAGTTTATTTACCATAATACTGTTTGTTTTCCCGTGCTTGCTATTCAAATAACTTATTTTGTTTACGGGGCAGAACGTACATTCCTCGACACGACTCCTACATGAAATAGCCTGTCAATGTACCAACAGGTTGTAAATGGAATATTTTTACAAGCGGGGACTTGCTTATTACGTTGACTTCTTTATACCGCTATTATTATTTTATTAATAAGACTCTAATTATTTTGCTTTATTTCACAAATTCAGAGTAAATCAATTTATGACCTTGCCAAGTTACTGTTTATTAATTAACAGTGGCGCATTTTATATGTGTCACAACGTACATAATTATTTTTTTTCTCAAAAGCAGAGTCGCACATTTTATAATTTCTCTCCTGCCAAGACATCATAACACAGGGAACCCGTTCAATAGGCCTCTGTCAATTAAACTGGCTGCCGTTGTTAGTACTAGTTATTTACCAACAATATAGGAAACTGTAAAGAACAGGAATTCATGCAAGGTTACTCAAACTTACTTACTCTCTTTTGGTTTTAGCAGAAACATCTCTTTATTTTTACTTCAAAATAATGTTTTGATTGATACTACCTTTAGTGGTTATTACCTTTTTCTTTTATGTTTTAAATTTTCTGATAGATTCTACATCAAGAGCTCTTATATTCTTTAAAGTGTTACTCAGATAAGTTCAAAGCTATACTGTTTTAGATTACATTAAATACCACGGATCCGGGTTCTAATTTCATAATATTTCAAATACTTCCACATTATGTAAACTATTTGAAGAATAGATTAGATTAATATACAGTAAATACAAATTACTATGTTAAGATTTACATGGTTTGACAGAGTCTTTTCAAAACTTGTACTGTTTTTTACTTTGGTTGTTAGAAAACAATATAAGCACAGAAGTTCTTTTCTGTGTCACCTGGGTATAATGGTGATCTGCAGCTGGTCCTCTTGCGGATCCTCTTCAGTCGGTTTTCCGGGATGATCTTCATAGTAGGTTGAGTTTCTCCATTAAGATTGTCGATTCTAAGTGGTGGTCACAGTCATCACGCTACAATTCTGCTACCTGGTGCTCGTGATGTTGACGTCGTTGCTTCTTGTGGACGTGCGAGTTCACTTTTCACATTTTAGTTTAATGTACACTAATGTTATCTTCCTACATGGTATGAAATATACCTTAAAATTTAAACTTTGATTTACAAAGAGATGTGTCGACTATTATTTTCCTTTTATTCATTATCTACATATAAGTTACATTATCAGATTTACGTTGCACTTAGTTTCACCTACATGTCGAGTATTTTACCATAAAACACTAACTTTCTGTAACATAGTTTGAAATAAAATGTACGTTCATGTTGCAGCCACATTGTGATGCTGTTAACTCATTGGATATTCTGAGTCGACTGGGGTTGTTTTAGCGGCCATGTGTAGGGACGGAGGCACAGTTCACGAGTCAAGAGAAAAGTAGTTCATACTTTTATTATTAGTATCTTTCCACTAATTAACTATTATTAATTATCTACCTTTCTTTATTTAGTTAGGTATTTTATAGATTATTCTCACGTCTTTTTATTAAATTAGAAAGATTATTAGTATTCGCTTCATAACAGTATAATTTGCATGTCCGTACTAGACTTTTTACAAGTTGGTACAGGTATTTAGGTACAGCGGGGAGGGTGGATTATTTTCTCACGCGGTATTTAAACCAAAATTTATTTATTTTTTTATTTGTGCTATTTAAATTTGCTTTTAAATCATCACATCCTCCTCTACTTAAAGATGACTCAGGGTGGGGACGGATGTGTGACTACACCAGTGGATTCCAAATGGAAACTATTTAGTACTTGCTTAGAAAATCTTATTGAATTCTAGTGTGTGAAATTTTTCTTATGACTCTTTTTCTTTCGTGAACTTCCCTTTCTCTCGTTTCTTAACTGCTAACTTAATTTTATTTATTACTCTTAGTTCTCGTAACTTCACAATATCGTGGCCCGACTGATTTTGTTAGCATACTCTAACTCAAGTAGTTAGTTTTCTGCTCTTTCATTAACCTTTTCCAGTACGGCGCCATTGTGACTTTATTACGTGCTTACATCTATTTCTCTTATTTATACTTAATATAATTTAAAGTCGATCCCATACTCAACTTTAGATTATTCCTAATTCTAATATCTTACGCTACTGAGACAAGCGGAATTTCACGAAAAGGAACCTTTATTTTATTTTAAACAATCTTATGAAATTTGAGTTCATTTAAACTCACACATTAATATATATATATATATATATATATATATATACATATATATATATATACATACTTAAACACTCGTATACTAATCAATCAAATATAAATTATTTCACATCAATTCACATATTGTAACAATTAATCTAAAAATGTTACTTCTCTTCGAAACTCTTATTCAACTTATTCAATATATTTCAAGATTTGTAATATAAATACACTTATAAGTATAATACAATAACTCCTGTATTTATTTTATTTTAAGACCCACTGTTGGGTTCGTCAATTTGTAACTTAATTATTAGTGTGTATTTTCTGTATTTGAGAAGTTCAAAAGCTCCGCTGTGGAATACGTCAATCTGTAATATTTTACTGTAGGTGATATCTCCTGCAAATCAACGTTAATTTATTTATAAAATTATTTATTAAGTGGTTGATATTATTCGGTTGTTGATCATAGACCTGTGTTAATTAGTTATCAAGTGTTTTACCAGAGAAAAACGCTATATTACCGTTATAGTGAATAATTCAGTATTTTTCTCCAACCCTAGTCGGTATGTATTATCTAAATTGAAAAGAGCGTAGAGTGGAGAGAGTAAGTTAGTTCTTTATTCTCCCGTATTCACCAGCTGTCTGCAAACGAGCGCTGTTGTTGGCGATTGACCCGTTATTATAGGTTAAGTCGTTCCACTTGATGCTTTTATCACTTTCTTTCTCTGTAAAATACACCCTAATCAAAATACAATAATTATTCTACAATAACACAAAATCATCAAATACAAGAAGGGTTCTTTATTTTATCTAATTTTAAAATTCCAACAGTTGCCTTCTCCTGCTATTAATACATTATATCGATCACACAATACAGAATCGATTTGTTATTGAACTCGTGTTTTAGATGTTACAATTTAATTATAATTTTCAGTTTATCTTTTATCTCAGGGTACATGTAATTCTTTTAACTATTAGTAAGGTCAGGTAATGCAAATTTAAGGTTACTAAATATTACAATATTGTTATGAACTCTTATTATATAAAATTAAACATAAGCAGGTTATTTACCAAACTGGATCTGATACTTAATGTGGCCGTGTCTGGTTACGACGAAGCGAGGACGGAATGGCTATGCAACTCTTGAATAAAAACCGCATCCAGATTCTCAATAAAGGTTTCGATTTGATGTCCCGGAATGTAATAGAAGTTCAGTTCTGGTCTTCGTTATTCTTCACGATTCTAGTAGTTGCCGGTCCCAATGGAATTTGTGTAGTATTAAGACTTCGTTTGTTTGTTGAAAGTGAGGTTTGGTACTTCAATACAAAAGTTCTTCGTTTGTTTTTTAATTTATATTTTAATTAATTTTGACTTCCTCTGCTATGGATCATCTTTGTTCAATTATAATTCATTTTCATCATCACTCTTTTACTGTAAGTAGGTTGAATGAATATTTTTTAATTCAGTTAACTTTAATGGTATGCAGAATTATATTTGCTGAGATATAGTTTCAGGAGTTACTACTCAGTCCTTTTAAATGGATTTATTTTATGACATTTAATTTATTTAATTTTAATTCATATAATTTGGTTTTCTCCACAGTAAACTCATCTCATTTGACACAGTGTTTATAGTTTACATCTTACACTGATCACTCCATATTTTATATTTAGATACATTTTTACTAATTTATTACCTAGTAACCTTACTAGGTATCATCAATATATTTTTTTGGGTGAGATTGGCCCTCTTGACCTTAATTATGGCATACCTTGGGCATTGTTTTCAGTTATTTTGACAAAGTTTTTATGTAACGTCGGGGACCTTAACTTTGTTACGTTACAATATATACAAATCTAATAATTATCTGTTGAGATAATGAGATAATATCCTTTTATAGTTGAAAGAAATTTCACACAGAGAGTTCATTGTGTTTACACTAGCACAATAGATCAGCTGTTGGGGAGGTTGATTCAGCGCTAGGGTGGCTTATTGTTTGCTTCACAAGGGGGTTTCTTAACAAGAGGGTGACTTTCTACAATCTAAGACACGATTTTTTTTTCCTGCACAAGTTTGTCGTTTCTTGACAAATTTAGTTAATGACGTTTGGGACAGGCACGAACCTGAGTTTACAACCTTTAAATCTGCGCTTTATTATTATTTTGCATTTTACTAAACTTCTATTAACTTTACTACACTCACAAAAACATATAATGACTCTCGGTATAGATTTTGTTGACATTTATTACACCTTAGTTTATTTACCATAATACTGTTTGTTTTCCCGTGCTTGCTATTCAAATAACTTATTTTGTTTACGGGGCAGAACGTACATTCCTCGACACGACTCCTACATGAAATAGCCTGTCAATGTACCAACAGGTTGTAAATGGAATATTTTTACAAGCGGGGACTTGCTTATTACGTTGACTTCTTTATACCGCTATTATTATTTTATTAATAAGACTCTAATTATTTTGCTTTATTTCACAAATTCAGAGTAAATAAATTTATGACCTTGCCAAGTTACTGTTTATTAATTAACAGTGGCGCATTTTATATGTGTCACAACGTACATAATTATTTTTTTTCTCAAAAGCAGAGTCGCACATTTTATAATTTCTCTCCTGCCAAGACATCATAACACAGGGAACCCGTTCAATAGGCCTCTGTCAATTAAACTGGCTGCCGTTGTTAGTACTAGTTATTTACCAACAATATAGGAAACTGTAAAGAACAGGAATTCATGCAAGGTTACTCAAACTTACTTACTCTCTTTTGGTTTTAGCAGAAACATCTCTTTATTTTTACTTCAAAATAATGTTTTGATTGATACTACCTTTACTGGTTATTACCTTTTTCTTTTATGTTTTAAATTTTCTGATAGATTCTACATCAAGAGCTCTTATATTCTTTAAAGTGTTACTCAGATAAGTTCAAAGCTATACTGTTTTAGATTACATTAAATACCACGGATCCGGGTTCTAATTTCATAATATTTCAAATACTTCCACATTATGTAAACTATTTGAAGAATAGATTAGATTAATATACAGTAAATACAAATTACTATGTTAAGATTTACATGGTTTGACAGAGTCTTTTCAAAACTTGTACTGTTTTTTACTTTGGTTGTTAGAAAACAATATAAGCACAGAAGTTCTTTTCTGTGTCACCTGGGTATAATGGTGATCTGCAGCTGGTCCTCTTGCGGATCCTCTTCAGTCGGTTTTCCGGGATGATCTTCATAGTAGGTTGAGTTTCTCCATTAAGATTGTCGATTCTAAGTGGTGGTCACAGTCATCACGCTACAATTCTGCTACCTGGTGCTCGTGATGTTGATGTCGTTGCTTCTTGTGGACGTGCGAGTTCACTTTTCACATTTTAGTTTAATGTACACTAATGTTATCTTCCTACATGGTATGAAATATACCTTAAAATTTAAACTTTGATTTACAAAGAGATGTGTCGACTATTATTTTCCTTTTATTCATTATCTACATATAAGTTACATTATCAGATTTACGTTGCACTTAGTTTCACCTACATGTCGAGTATTTTACCATAAAACACTAACTTTCTGTAACATAGTTTGAAATAAAATGTACGTTCATGTTGCAGCCACATTGTGATGCTGTTAACTCATTGGATATTCTGAGTCGACTGGGGTTGTTTTAGCGGCCATGTGTAGGGACGGAGGCACAGTTCACGAGTCAAGAGAAAAGTAGTTCATACTTTTATTATTAGTATCTTTCCACTAATTAACTATTATTAATTATCTACCTTTCTTTATTTAGTTAGGTATTTTATAGATTATTCTCACGTCTTTTTATTAAATTAGAAAGATTATTAGTATTCGCTTCATAACAGTATAATTTGCATGTCCGTACTAGACTTTTTACAAGTTGGTACAGGCATTTAGGTACAGCGGGGAGGGTGGATTATTTTCTCACGCGGTATTTAAACCAAAATTTATTTATTTTTTTATTTGTGCTATTTAAATTTGCTTTTAAATCATCACATCCTCCTCTACTTAAAGATGACTCAGGGTGGGGACGGATGTGTGACTACACCAGTGGATTCCAAATGGAAACTATTTAGTACTTGCTTAGAAAATCTTATTGAATTCTAGTGTGTGAAATTTTTCTTATGACTCTTTTTCTTTCGTGAACTTCCCTTTCTCTCGTTTCTTAACTGCTAACTTAATTTTATTTATTACTCTTAGTTCTCGTAACTTCACAATATCGTGGCCCGACTGATTTTGTTAGCATACTCTAACTCAAGTAGTTAGTTTTCTGCTCTTTCATTAACCTTTTCCAGTACGGCGCCATTGTGACTTTATTACGTGCTTACATCTATTTCTCTTATTTATACTTAATATAATTTAAAGTCGATCCCATACTCAACTTTAGATTATTCCTAATTCTAATATCTTACGCTACTGAGACAAGCGGAATTTCACGAAAAGGAACCTTTATTTTATTTTAAACAATCTTATGAAATTTGAGTTCATTTAAACTCACACATTAATATATATATATATATATATATATATATATATATATATATACATATATATATATATACACATACTTAAACACTCGTATACTAATCAATCAAATATAAATTATTTCACATCAATTCACATATTGTAACAATTAATCTAAAAATGTTACTTCTCTTCGAAACTCTTATTCAACTTATTCAATATATTTCAAGATTTGTAATATAAATACACTTATAAGTATAATACAATAACTCCTGTATTTATTTTATTTTAAGACCCACTGTTGGGTTCGTCAATTTGTAACTTAATTATTAGTGTGTATTTTCTGTATTTGAGAAGTTCAAAAGCTCCGCTGTGGAATACGTCAATCTGTAATATTTTACTGTAGGTGATATCTCCTGCAAATCAACGTTAATTTATTTATAAAATTATTTATTAAGTGGTTGATATTATTCGGTTGTTGATCATAGACCTGTGTTAATTAGTTATCAAGTGTTTTACCAGAGAAAAACGCTATATTACCGTTATAGTGAATAATTCAGTATTTTTCTCCAACCCTAGTCGGTATGTATTATCTAAATTGAAAAGAGCGTAGAGTGGAGAGAGTAAGTTAGTTCTTTATTCTCCCGTATTCACCAGCTGTCTGCAAACGAGCGCTGTTGTTGGCGATTGACCCGTTATTATAGGTTAAGTCGTTCCACTTGATGCTTTTATCACTTTCTTTCTCTGTAAAATACACCCTAATCAAAATACAATAATTATTCTACAATAACACAAAATCATCAAATACAAGAAGGGTTCTTTATTTTATCTAATTTTAAAATTCCAACAGTTGCCTTCTCCTGCTATTAATACATTATATCGATCACACAATACAGAATCGATTTGTTATTGAACTCGTGTTTTAGATGTTACAATTTAATTATAATTTTCAGTTTATCTTTTATCTCAGGGTACATGTAATTCTTTTAACTATTAGTAAGGTCAGGTAATGCAAATTTAAGGTTACTAAATATTACAATATTGTTATGAACTCTTATTATATAAAATTAAACATAAGCAGGTTATTTACCAAACTGGATCTGATACTTAATGTGGCCGTGTCTGGTTACGACGAAGCGAGGACGGAATGGCTATGCAACTCTTGAATAAAAACCGCATCCAGATTCTCAATAAAGGTTTCGATTTGATGTCCCGGAATGTAATAGAAGTTCAGTTCTGGTCTTCGTTATTCTTCACGATTCTAGTAGTTGCCGGTCCCAATGGAATTTGTGTAGTATTAAGACTTCGTTTGTTTGTTGAAAGTGAGGTTTGGTACTTCAATACAAAAGTTCTTCGTTTGTTTTTTAATTTATATTTTAATTAATTTTGACTTCCTCTGCTATGGATCATCTTTGTTCAATTATAATTCATTTTCATCATCACTCTTTTACTGTAAGTAGGTTGAATGAATATTTTTTAATTCAGTTAACTTTAATGGTATGCAGAATTATATTTGCTGAGATATAGTTTCAGGAGTTACTACTCAGTCCTTTTAAATGGATTTATTTTATGACATTTAATTTATTTAATTTTAATTCATATAATTTGGTTTTCTCCACAGTAAACTCATCTCATTTGACACAGTGTTTATAGTTTACATCTTACACTGATCACTCCATATTTTATATTTAGATACATTTTTACTAATTTATTACCTAGTAACCTTACTAGGTATCATCAATATATTTTTTTGGGTGAGATTGGCCCTCTTGACCTTAATTATGGCATACCTTGGGCATTGTTTTCAGTTATTTTGACAAAGTTTTTATGTAACGTCGGGGACCTTAACTTTGTTACGTTACAATATATACAAATCTAATAATTATCTGTTGAGATAATGAGATAATATCCTTTTATAGTTGAAAGAAATTTCACACAGAGAGTTCATTGTGTTTACACTAGCACAATAGATCAGCTGTTGGGGAGGTTGATTCAGCGCTAGGGTGGCTTATTGTTTGCTTCACAAGGGGGTTTCTTAACAAGAGGGTGACTTTCTACAATCTAAGACACGATTTTTTTTTCCTGCACAAGTTTGTCGTTTCTTGACAAATTTAGTTAATGACGTTTGGGACAGGCACGAACCTGAGTTTACAACCTTTAAATCTGCGCTTTATTATTATTTTGCATTTTACTAAACTTCTATTAACTTTACTACACTCACAAAAACATATAATGACTCTCGGTATAGATTTTGTTGACATTTATTACACCTTAGTTTATTTACCATAATACTGTTTGTTTTCCCGTGCTTGCTATTCAAATAACTTATTTTGTTTACGGGGCAGAACGTACATTCCTCGACACGACTCCTACATGAAATAGCCTGTCAATGTACCAACAGGTTGTAAATGGAATATTTTTACAAGCGGGGACTTGCTTATTACGTTGACTTCTTTATACCGCTATTATTATTTTATTAATAAGACTCTAATTATTTTGCTTTATTTCACAAATTCAGAGTAAATAAATTTATGACCTTGCCAAGTTACTGTTTATTAATTAACAGTGGCGCATTTTATATGTGTCACAACGTACATAATTATTTTTTTTCTCAAAAGCAGAGTCGCACATTTTATAATTTCTCTCCTGCCAAGACATCATAACACAGGGAACCCGTTCAATAGGCCTCTGTCAATTAAACTGGCTGCCGTTGTTAGTACTAGTTATTTACCAACAATATAGGAAACTGTAAAGAACAGGAATTCATGCAAGGTTACTCAAACTTACTTACTCTCTTTTGGTTTTAGCAGAAACATCTCTTTATTTTTACTTCAAAATAATGTTTTGATTGATACTACCTTTAGTGGTTATTACCTTTTTCTTTTATGTTTTAAATTTTCTGATAGATTCTACATCAAGAGCTCTTATATTCTTTAAAGTGTTACTCAGATAAGTTCAAAGCTATACTGTTTTAGATTACATTAAATACCACGGATCCGGGTTCTAATTTCATAATATTTCAAATACTTCCACATTATGTAAACTATTTGAAGAATAGATTAGATTAATATACAGTAAATACAAATTACTATGTTAAGATTTACATGGTTTGACAGAGTCTTTTCAAAACTTGAACTGTTTTTTTTACTTTGGTTGTTAGAAAACACTATAAGCACAGAAGTTATTTTCTGTGTCACCTGGGTATAATGGTGATCTGCAGCTGGTCCTCTTGCGGATCCTCTTCAGTCGGTTTTCCGGGATGATCTTCATAGTAGGTTGAGTTTCTCCATTAAGATTGTCGATTCTAAGTGGTGGTCACAGTCATCACGCTACAATTCTGCTACCTGGTGCTCGTGATGTTGACGTCGTTGCTTCTTGTGGACGTGCGAGTTCACTTCTCACATTTTAGTTTAATGTACACTAATGTTATCTTCCTACATGGTATGAAACATACCTTAAAATTTAAACTTTGATTTACAAGGAGATGTGTCGACTATTATTTTCCTTTTATTCATTATCTGCATATAAGTTACATTATCAGATTTACGTTGCACTTAGTTTCACCTACATGTCGAGTATTTTACCATAAAACACTAACTTTCTGTAACATAGTTTGAAATAAAATGTACGTTCACGTTGCAGCCACATTGTGATGCTGTTAACTCGTTGGATATTCTGAGTCGACTGGGGTTGATTTAGCGGCCGTGTGTAGGGACGGGGACGCAGTTCACGAGTCAAGAGAAAAGTAGTTCGTACTTTTATTATTAGTATCATTCCACTAATTAACTATTATTAATTATCCTACCTTTCTTTATTTAGTTAGGTATTTTATTAATTATTCTCACGTCTTTTTATTAAATTAGAAAGATTATTAGTATTCGCTTCATAACAGTATAATTTGCATGTCCGTACTAGACTTTTTACAAGTTGGTACAGATATTTAGGTACAGCGGGGAGGGTAGATTATTTTCTCACGCGGTATTTAAACCAAAATTTATTTTTTTTTATTTGTGCTATTTAAATTTGCTTTTAAATCGTCACAACACAAATTAACAAAGAATTTCATGTCATGGAACTGTTTTAAGGCCCTGTTCTTGAAAATTATTAAAGTTATTGGTTCGAATTTATGTTTAAAATCATCCTCAAATTTCAAGGAACACGGTCATGAAAAATTAGTTTATCGTAACACCAGTTTCTGAAATTAGACCAGACAACAAAGAAATTTTAACTCTTTATAATAGTAGTATAGATGACACACTTTGCAACTGATTGCAGAGCTCTTGTAACCTGTTTTTACTACCCTGCAACTAGTTTCATGTAGCCATGAAATCAGTTGCTGCAATCAGTTATGTAGTGTAATAGAGGTCTTAGAAAGTAGATAATCTCTTTGTAACTTCAAGTTGTTACCATGGTTACATAATCCAGAAACACAGCTACCATCTTTTTCAATAATATACATTAATATTCTCAATATTAATATTTCAATATTATACAATAATTATTAATATACATTAATAATATATCATTAATTAGTGCTATAACATTAAATTAAGTTAGAATAATGTGTAGTCAGTACAATACTGTATATTTCTTGGATTTTTTGTCCATGACGTGTCCTTTGATTAACTAAATATTTGTATATCACTACTGACCCGGAACACAAATTGTGTTCCGAGACGGTAGTGATATACTTATATTTACTGTATATTTATTGTATAGTTTGTAAATATGCATAAAAATGTACCTACATAAAAATCCAACGAATGGAAGTTGCTTCTACACAACTCATACTTTTCTTTTCAAAAAACTCGATTTTCTTTTATTACATCTTTTTCTTGAGTAATGGCTGTCATAAGGAGCATAGTTAAATTGCTACTTTTGTGTTCATAACTAAAAAAATATTTCTGTTACATAATGCACATAGGTCAACACTCAATATAATAAATATTCAGAATTAAGGCATTTTTATTATGAAAAAAATGCATGACCCTATATCACACACACACACACACACACACACACACACACACACACACACACACACACACACACACACACACACACACACACACAAAATATATCATTACACATGACCATTCTATAATGATAATCTATATGATTGATACTCAACACCTATTCATGTTTCAAGAGGATTTTTATTCTATTTTTTGGATATAATGTTCTGTATTAGAATAACACTATTTCCTGAGACAAGTTATATTTATGTTTATACTTTTAGTATAAACATAAAATTGTATACCTTTCAAACATTTTACAGATATGTTTCATTATGTCTGTAAGTGGAGATGATGATTATAATATTATCTACATATCTTTAAGTTGAAATATTTCAAGTCAAAAAAAATAAAACTATAATGCTCAAAAACATTTTGCCTGTTACCTGCTACCTGTCATCTCCCTTTGTTAGTAGCAATTTTTAACTTAGTACTTACCTGTGTGGATTACTTTCTAATTTTGAATACCTAATTTGTCATAATAGGCCTATTGAAAAACTTCAAAATATTTTCTAACAAATTTAATTGGAAAGAATATTCCTTGACAGGAAGAAGGTTCTACATAATGGGAGAATTGGGAACAAAACCACACAAGATGTTTGTTGAATTCAGTGAAATTGTCAAATGAGTGCATCAAAGAATGTTAGGAGAGACCACATATTTTTTGGATAGAAGACTGTCTCATGATGTGAGTTATGATCAATATCTCAGACACTAGAAACATCCAAAGTAATGATAGAACAACTAGATCTTATTGTGCAAAAGTAAGCTTGGTAAATGGAACAATCCCAGAGAATACAGAAGTACATGGATTACGTGCCATAAGAGAGTAAGAGTAAAACTATATAAAGCGAGACTAATATTTTTTACAAAACACCGAGTTTAATAACAAGGAATTTAACAACACACTTATGTTTAGAATCTGAAGAGTGTATGTGCTTTAATGAAGGCAACCAACCCTCAAACGTGCTATGCAAAATTAAAGTAAGTTTTTGATAAGTGGTTTTATTGACAGATACATCTAGTAGTCTACATAATACAACTATGTGTTGAATGTTCCAGTGAAAAACCCACTGGTTTGATGTAAAATTGTAGTTTTGTATCATGACTTATATAATGTCTTATGGTATTAAGGTGACATAATGCAAAGTGAAAGCACGTGTAAACACTGATTTAAATGTGCAGATACTGAAATAACCTAATGCAAATAAATAATAATGATCACAGACAAGTTGACAGCAAATAAGAAATTACAAATGGGAAGTTTCAGATGTACATGAAACATGATGTTTGTGACGTACATGAAACTGTTCAATATATGATAAGAAAGTAGAGGCCATCATCCAAATGTTCCATAAATTTTCTAAGCTGACTTGTAACTCATCGTGTTTGTTTAATCACCTCCTCTTTTTAATGTCTACTTTACTGTCAGCATTGTCTGCAAATGGCAGTAGCCATACATAGGTATGTAACAAGTTTTAGAGTCCTTTTAACTGCATGGATAAAAAATATCAAATATCTGTACAGGATCTTCCCATATCAATTTTTAAGATGAAATACAAGCTTTCAGAAGTTGCCAACTAATCTGGTTTTATCTTCAAATGAATTCACCTTTCAGAAATATCACATTACTTTTCCAACCTTTTAGTTTATATATAAAAAGTGTCTTTTAACTAAATATAATTAAATCACTACTGACTCGGAACACAAAGTTTTTTATGGGTAAAAACGTAAAAGTTTTACCTTATAGCCTGAACCAGTTTTCGCTTATTATAAGCTTCATCAGAGGCTGCCACTGGGAGTGCTGTCCTTCTTGTTCTTGGCGAGAGTGTCGACTTTTGAAGGATTGATGTTGTGTGTGTGGGGTGTGATATTTTCGAATAATACATGTGATTTGAATTGTATCTGTTCGTTTAGGATGTCATTTTTGTGTTTTGTGTATTTCCAATTGTTCAAAAGATTCTAGTTTTCAGCCTTTTGTGTGTACGTGTAGAATATCCATGTTAATGTCGATGTTTGTGTATGTGTGGTTTGCTTCATGAGGTGGTTTACAAAGGTGGTTCGGTAGTGGAGTATACTGCCTTTGTGTGTTCAATGTATCTTTGTTTGAAGCAATGTCCTGTCTGGCCTATGTAGAATTTGTTGCAAAGGTAAAACTTTTACGTTTTTACCCATAAAAAACTTTGTGTTCCGAGTCGGTAGTGATTTAATTATATTTAGTTAATCAACGGACATGTCATGGACAACGAAATCCAAGTATATTTTAAGAAACAGGTGCTTATTTAATTTAGTTTTATTTAGAAATTTAACAGATTGAGTATATATATGCATACTCTTAATGAGTCATTAGTTTACAAAAATGTGATGTGTGTCATTTAAGAAATTTTTTCTTACATATTATAAACTAATATAGCTAAGCTAACTTGGAGTAACAATAAATGGCTGAAGCATAGTGCTTTCCACACTACCTTCCTTGAGTAGCTGTTTTAGACAGTCTTCTCTGTCTCTCCTAGACTACTTTGGTGGTACAATAAGGTATTATTTCAAGTTTTTGTATTAAGGATTCAGTTGTGATAAAAATCCCATTCATACATGTACATCTATAAAACAATCTCAAAATTTGTCCTTTCAGTACTGAGTGAATAAATGTCTGCAACCAGTCTTTCTTCCTGCAATTTCTCTCTACAGCAAGTCTTGTCCAGTTCAGTAAATCAGAGTACTTAACCAGACCAGATTCCTTTTATCTTGCCTAAACTAATGGCCTATAATTATATTTTAATATTGTAAGTGATATATATATATATATTCTAGTAGATCCACTAAACTGTTTTCCTGTTTCTGTTTGTCCCATCTCAGCCCTTTCCATGCTTCACTTTGCAGTCTAGAATTTTTGTATCGTGCTGTTCATGGTCAATATTTATGATACACAGGTCACTGCACAAAACAAGTGTTGATTAGATGATCTCTGTTATAATTATGGAGGTTTCCTCAGCAGGGGACTGTTTAATCAGACAGTCTTCCTGGAATAACAGTATTTGGAGTATTCAGACAGTAGCCATTGTTATCCATTCTTAAGTTATTATATGAACTTTAAATCATTTATTATAATTGAATTTTGGTTGACAGTATTTTCTCTGAATATTTCAAAAAATTCCTTCTGATCATTACCATGAAACATTTTAATACGCATACACTTCCCTGACAAGGAACGCTAATATTTTAGGTACACATTTTTTAAAAAGTGTGAAAAGTGTATACATATTATTTTTGATACTTGAACACATCATAAACAACAAAGTAAATACAAATTTATTTGTTAACATTGAAGAAGGGCTATAGTTTAGAAATTGTAGAGACTTCGTAGAAAACGATAGAAAACGTAAAAGTAAAATGTAATAGGAAAAAAGTGAAATAATTGGCCACCTTTTTTTACTGAAAAATTATGTCTTACAGTTTACATCTGACTTTTATATATTCAAGTCTGACGCTGGATGACAGAAGTAGCCTGATCATTGCACTTCAAAAAGTCCATTGTGATTAAGAAAGTAACATTAAACATGCACTGTTTAAAATTAAATACCTTTCAGTTAAAATTGGTAAATGGCCAATTGTCAGATAGCTATGACAAACACTAATAATAGAAGTTGATATATGATGTATTGGCTACAAGTTTAACAATTAAAAAATTTGCACTAGTAATTTTATACAAACCACTATGTTGTATTTGGTACTGACGAGCGCTTTCGGCAGTCAAGCCATCTTCAGGTCATTTTGACTGCTGAAAGCGCTCATCAATACCAAATACAACATAGTGGTTTGTATAAAATTAATAGTAGAAATATTTGAGACCACTAACACTCCAAAATAACAATAAATTAAAAAATTGTTTGGTAGTATTGCTTTACTATTAGACACTGCCAAGCACTAAAAATATTTATTTAATTTTACTAGTAATTGCAATTGTACTAATTAGATATGCTAACCATTATGTTTTGAACTTATAATTATACACACAGCTAATATTTATATTTACTGGAATTGTTCCAGTTGTTAAAATTAAAGTCGGTTTGTATACATACAATTCAGTTAATAGTGTTTTTATTTTGCATTGTGTTCATCTTGCAAAATCATGAATACATTTCATCTGTATATAAAATCACGTATCTTGTTTGTAATTTCTAACAGAATATTAATAAAAAAAATTATACACTAAATGTAAAGCATACTACTGCAATATTATATGTAAGACATTATAAATTAACAGCAAGTTTATCTGCTGGCCAAGAAAACAGAAAACATTTCACACTTGCACCATGTAAAAATATTAAGTGTTGCGTATTTCATGTCTAAAAATATCCTGTGCATTCCTCAGTTTCCATTATTAATTCACTGAGCTCAAATTGCATCCAGAATAAAGCAAATGATGTTTTTCAATCTTTAAGTCTCTCATTCATGCAGTCACAGAAAATTAACTTTTAATGGAACTAATCCAAGACCACACAAATATCAACCCATCATCATTATTATTATTATTATTATTACACTCTTCACAGTACAAAAATAAAATAAGTAAAGTTTGAAATGGTGTTGCTAAATTTTTAATTAGTAAAAAAGTAAAAGACCAAATTTGCTTAGCAATAACTACATCGTAGTAATAATCTCCTAATTGGATATTATATTAAAAACATTTTAATAATAACATGATAAGTTGGATATGATATGAAGCAGTTTATCATATTGTATATGCGACGTTGTTAGTTAATTAATTTTCAAATGTCACAGTAGTATTTTGTAGAGCCGCAAGTTGTTGGTGCCAATTTCGTTATATTATTTTAGTCTGGGTATTTCTTAAATATAATGCGTATAATAGGTGTATGTAACTGCTATGGTTATACTAACCTTTTAATACCTTCGATGCCCTATGTCCTTGGGATCCCAATTTGTAATATAAAATATACTCTAACAAATGTGTAATTAATTTTCTTAAAATGGGTATTCATCTAATTATACTACAAATGAGAACACACTCCTTTTGCTGCTCTGAATCATTAAATATTTATTCCTGCTTTTCTTATTATAATAAGTTCCCCTTTTTTATTTTCTATTAATTAACAAATCATTTTCCCTTTTTTAAGGTTTTAGCTCCATCTAGCTCTCGGATGCATGAAAAAAATTTTATATCTCAGGGTTCTAACAACACAAAAAATCGTCTTCAGTAATATTATAAATTCACCTAACAAGTATTATACTAATGACATACATAAATAAAAAATTTGAACATGTAGTAAATAATTGTTATTTGTGTATGATGGTTGTATGTGAGTCTTGTGATTATACAAAAGAAATCAATTAGATAATTGTATAACTTAATATTACCCATTACAAATATAACATTAATAAAACAATGAAAATAATTAATTATCAGACATTAGAAATACAACATTGACAAAAGAAAATAAATTAAAACTTGAATTGTCTATGCTATATCTCATAGTTCATTATTTCTCAACATGGCACACTGCTGTACCCTTCTTCACTGTTAAGAAAATGACAGACGCCATCTTGCTTTTTGTGGTATGCACAATATTGAATGTTTAATAAAATTTATATGAGTTCTACACTTTTGTTGGTTCAAAATAAGTATCTGTCACTCACTTTTGATATCATATATTATGTTTAGAAATGTAGTCACACTAAATGTGTTCGTTTTTTTAGTTTATATTGAAGTGTTGTGTAAAACGTTAATACTTTGTCAATATGGTTATAAGTTTGGAATGATCTCACTGAATTCAAGATGTATTACACCAGTTAGGATAATAATTTCAATTTTTCTTCTTCAGGTGGATTGAACACAACTTGTACCATAGTTTACTGATAATTTCTATAATTTTACTTGGCTTTCTTACTACACTCTTCTTATTTAATCTTGTTTGGATTGGCAACTATTTCCATTTGTTCCTCCTTCATGGGACGCCAACGTTAGACAAAGCTTTCTTCCTTGTAACAATCAATTTTAGATTCATCTATAAAAGGCCTTGGTTTGTTGGTGTATTTTTCGGTCTCAGGACTGTTTTATCTGCCTCCAGTAAACATAAGTTTTTAATATAACCTTACGTTTCCTGATTATTTTACATAATCCCATTTATGCTTTTATTTCACCTAATTTTATATTGTCACTTGCACTAATGAAGTTGATTTAATTGTTATTTGTTCACTTCATATAAAATACATGCCATTCTCACCTTATGGTCATGCTTGGTTCACAACACATTTTTATCATTGTTTACACTGTGTCATTTGCACTGTTTCCTTTTCTATTTGCATAAACACAATTATAAAAATAATTATCTTGTTTTTACCATGGCACTATCTATGAGCTAATTACAAATACAGTCTTAGGTTTAAGACCTAGCTTGACTTTTAGGCTGGTTATACAAATGATTTTTCTTAAGCCTAAATACATTTCTCACTTACATACTAAAACATTACTATTTACAATATTATAACAAGGTAAAAAAATATATAAAATCACTTCCCTAATCTGTTGGGTAATTATTGTGTCAAAGACACTGTCCAGTCTAGTCCTTTTTTATGTCTGTTTTGTCAAGTTATTTATTATGTTTGTTTACAAGGCTAATTCCTGTTTTTAATTTATTCATGCAACTGTAACACGTATTCTTTATTTATTATTCATGGTTTATTGGTTTAGTTATTATAATTCTTCCTTTATATAATTATTTTTGGTTGTTCTCATTTGACAACTCATTTTCTATTGCCCTCCTCATTCAGTTACATAGTATTTATCTATTTGATTAGTTTCCCTATATTTTTGATAATTAAATTGAGTTTCCTGGTTCGTACCATTTCGTGATGCTACAATATACCTTATTAAGCTACATAGAGTTAAATCTATCAACACTTTTGAATTGACTAAAATAAATGGATTTACCCAGTCAAATCTCATCTACTAAAATAAATACTACTGTTGTTACATTACAATGTCCAGTAGTTTTCAAAGAGTAAGGGAGCAGTTTACAGTGGTGGGGCAGGCTTGTTTTTTCAGTGTCACTAGTACATGCGATTTAATTACTTTACTACTACTACTACTACTACTACTACTACTCAGTAGTGAAGCATCCATATTCACTATGTAAGCACCACTTAAAATTTAAAAGTCAGTGGTAAACGGGAACAGTTTTTTTATGAAAATCCGCTAAATTTTCAGTATCAGTGCATCAGTGCTAAACCCTAAAACCATTATGTGCAATTAAAATGAGATTAGATAATAATAAATAATAGATGATAGCTATGTTAGATAATAGTAAAATGAAGTTGTTTACAAGTTGGGACATTGTGGTGCATGAGTACTACTCATCCATATATGCTACCTAACTTCATTGCCTACGGAGAACATTGCTCCCTGCCACTGAACTGCATAGGGCCAACTATCTTAGAGCATAGGGAAGTCTGTATCCTAAAACCCACTTAATACACTGCAGCAATAATAGGTTGTTGTCTTGATTATAATGGATAACAACTATGCAGATCCATAGTTAATCTTTAACTGTTGTGGTATCATATTTTGTTATTTCTGTTACATGATGTTACAAGCAGGGGCGTAGCTACCGCTGTAGCAGGTGTATCAATGATACAGGGCCCCCGAGCTACAGGGGCCCCAACATGTGTAAGCAAAAATTTGTAAAATGTTATCCATAGTCTTATTGATAAGAGAGCCCTAATGATTGAATAATGAAACACTCCGCCACAGCTCTATTTTATTCCGTCTGAACTCTGAACGCACCCGCCAGCTTGCCGACCATTCCATTAGTTCTCGACGATCTCGATAGGTGGCAGCTACGTCGCTTGAGTTCGTGAATAGTTTATAGTCTGTGGCAACAAGGACAAATGATGGCTCTGCCGGGGGAAGTCCCGTTCTTTGTTTGTGTGAATGAGTGGTGTAAACAATCTTTACATGTTTTTTAATTTTTTCACGTCAATATGTACACGCAATTGATTACATTGTGATTATTTGTGCAGTGAATTGTCAAAAATATGAGCGAAAGAAAGAGAGCTTACCCCAGTGGTGCTTTTAAAAGAAAAATTAAACAGAAAAAATAAGATATTTCTAAAAATTTGCCAAACATTTCGTCATTTTTTCAGCAGTCAAGTAGTGTGACTGATTTGGATTGTAATGGTAATTAGGTATGTACATGTACATTATTTGAAATCTATACATATAATAAAACTGTAACGGGGCTGTGTTTGTACATGAAATATTTTTTTTAAATAATAAATGTGGTGAACATTATTATCGATATAGAGGCCAAAACAGCAATTTTGAAAGGACGAATTTTGAAATTCATATAGAGATTTTCGGTTTATGTTATTTTCTGGTTAATTACTATAAATTAATATAGGTAATAATATATTTGATTTTATGCATGGTATTATGACTATGTATGAGGTTTGAAAAAATATTGCACACATAAGTACTTATTTTTGAAAATAAACATTTTATGTTATAGATTCTCCTGGAGTATCTGAACCCAGTGTATCTAATTTTCCAAGTACAATAGAATTTGAAGAATCCAGTACATTTATTTCTTCTAATTCTGAAGACGTAAATCTTGGTAAATGTTAGCTAAAAGATTATTTGTAGGTTAGCTGATGGCTCAGAATATATAGTAATTTAATTTAATTGGATTTTAAGATTCTTCTGTAGCACATGGTCTATCAGAGCCTCCAGAAATAGAAGAAATGCATAACGAAGATTCTGAGAAATATGAAGAATCTAATAATATATCTTCTTCGGATAGAGGAAATTTTGGTGACAGCCTTACAGAATACGAAAGAAAAATAATTTAGCTTTAATTTGCTTTTGTTTCAGCATTTTGCAGTAAAATTGACTAAGTTACAGAATTGTGATAATTCAGATATGCCAGTGATTATATTGGAAATACGAGTAATTAGTAATTTTGGTCACATATAAATATTTTTTAAAAGGACAGAAGTTATTGAAATATTATATATACTTATACCAGATACTGAAGGCGCATTCTGAAATTTCCTAGTAGCAAAATTTAATGGTCAAAGCTTATTGTTAAAATAATTGTTTTTATTAGCCAGGCTGTTAGCCTTAGTCAACTGTTATTATATACAGATATTTCAGCCCCACTGTCAGAGGCCATCTTCAGTGTCGGAAAACTATTTGGCAACGCATCCGCCAATTCACCCGGTACTGAGGTAGAAGCTATTACCCCAGGTAGATAGTCAATGCTGGCCGTGAAAGCTTAAGGAATTGCATTATCAAAGCGTATGTTATTTTATTCTTTAATTAAACACCAAGTTATTCTTTTCAAAAATAATTAGAAGAGTATTTATAGTGTGTTTACATAAACTTGATATTACTATTGTATCATAAATTTCATATCTAGTTGAAAACTCAAAACTTCAGTTTTTAAAAATTTCCACAATAATTGTGGAGATATGAATAACATCCCATTTTTTTGGTAGGCAGTAACGCTTATTCAGATCATTAAAATGATATTATTAAAAATTCTAATCACACAAGCCTACAAATAAGTGGGTGGAAATGCAAGGATGGTTATTTACTCTACCTCCCAATGTATAACAAACAATAGAAAATATATATTTTGGAAGAATGAAGAAGTCTCATAAGGTACTTATTAACTATGGACATATGTAAATGAAATGTTATTACAAATTATGTAGGCTAAACGTGTGGACGCATGGCATGTTTTATGAAACTTGGTTGATGCATTCTAAAGTTGTCCCGAAACATATCCCAAATAGATAGACAGACAGTCAAGTTAAACTGAGAACTCTCTTTGCTTGTTTAAAAATTACTTTAAAAAAATACTTTACAACCTGTCAATATCTTTACAGAATAAATTACGGTACAGGTCAGCTTAGCTGTAACTGGGTGTAGTTTTATTGTTTGCTTGTCAGAATATCAGTGGCATAACTAGAAGCTTGGGGCCGTCCCACAGTGGTCATTTTCATTATTCTAGTAGATAATAATTAGCCGTTGCAAATTATTATTTTTAAATCGGTTTCATTCAACTTTAACTGTTAAATAATTTAAGGTGGCGACCCCTTGCCATAGTTTAAAACTGAAAAACTAATAAATACGTTGTTAACGTTTTTATTTCAAGATTCGAACTTTTTATATTGTATGTTAAATAACATTAGTATATAATTTAATGTTTATATAATATAATAACAATAGTAATATAAATTAACATTATACACGACAAAAGTTTTTAGTTAAATAATGACAAAAAATGTACTAAAAAATATACATTTTATATGCTACTGTGTAGAAAATAAATTAATAATCGCTGTCAGAATCATCGGAATCACTACTTGTCGATAGCGAAACATTTACTATTTGCGGCTCTTGTAGCAATATTAAAACCTCTTTAATCAAAGGTTCTTTGTATGACTGATTCCCTATGCACTGTGATAATGATGATATAAGAGGATCCGATGAAACTAAAAGGACGTGTTTAATAAATCTCGCATTGTCTTTTCTCGAGAAAGTTTCTTGTATAAAACTGACGATACAGTCTAAAATGTTTGTTTCGAGATTCCAGTGCTTCCTCTGAAAACATTCCAATAGGAAGAACAGCTGCCTTAATTATATCAGATCCATGCATAAGTATGCGGTGGATGCTCGATGGCATGTAATACCACGGATAAAGTTGTACAAACATTTTAGCTGTATCCTTTGCATAATCACTGAATGCTTCAGAGTTGATGGCAAAGCCACATGATATTGTAAGAAAAATAACATAAAGACGTTTTAAGAAATCTTCATTAAGGCCTGTTATAGAAGATGCAAGAGAAAACTCGCGAAAGAATCTGCGGGCAGTGTTTCCATCATTAGTTGTACTGAACCCCGGCTTAGGAATATCAATCAGTACATTCATCTCGGTTTTTAGCATATTAATTATTCTCGTCTTTGTTCCTTGATCTTCTGCTTATCATTTCTATCACGAATCTGCCACTTTTTTAATTCGAGACGATAAGAGATATGTAAGCAACAATCTAGACAATGTATCCATGCATGAAGGTTTGAAATTCCATACTCAAATAAATGAGGTTTGACTTCAAGACTCCAAATTTTTTCGAGTTGATTCATCATCTTCGGAGTTGCCCCACAAATACCACATGTTTGTGTGCATGTGTCGCTGATGACTCCAAATGTCTTTCCGTCAATCATAGTCATCTTTAACTCATGTTTCACAATTATTACAGTATTTAGGAAAAGACAGTTTGTAGGCTGGATCTCATTTATTTGGTTGTCAATGTTTTGGATTTCTCTTTTTGTTACTTCCATTGTTTCTTTTTCAAAGATCAGCTTAATGGGTCTACAGTATCTCGTTGATGATGGACGTGGATTCTGCCATAATATATACCCATTTTTCATGTGTAACTGCAGCGGAACAATACATACAGCAAACAAATTTGCGTCACTCTTGGATGGATTACCCGCTTCACTATACCCTTGTTTGTAGGTGGACTGACCAGCACTACCGTCACATCCCCATTTACAAACAAGAGTCACACCTTGCGATAACTCTGTCATTTTTTGATTTAAAACTTCTTTTTGCATTTCTACGATTCTACTTGCCGTATGATTGAGGATCGCTTGCAAGTTCACTTCTGCAGATATATCCGACACAAGAATATGTTGTTCATCTGGATAGCATTTCTTTTTTGCCTCTAGTAAAGAATTATAGCTAGGGTATATATGAGCATTTCTAGATTTTGCTCCAGACTGCATTAATACATATGATCTCTTCGTATATCGACCATCAACATACAATGCGATGGCCTCATCTGCAGTATATTTTATAGCAATTGACCTTGGCGTCTGAAAACACTTTTTTATTGTAGTTGCTCTTGTGGGAGAATAGCCGGAAATTTCTTGCACGATTGTAGCAGCATCTCGTCGACCAGACATTTGAAGACTTTTCCGAGTCGCAAAAGTCGGTTCTTCCTGGGAATAATTTTCGAACAAAGGTGCAACTCTTTGTCTTTTTCTTTGATTGCTGAGCTCACTAAAATCTTTTAGAGGTCGACCATGCCTGCCATGAAATGTTTTCTGGTCTGTTCGCAGATCTGGTTGTTTCAAAAAATACTATGTCCTCATCAAGCCATCGGTTATGTCTTGCCTCAAATACTTTTAAAGTACGTTGACAATCTTTCCACATTTTGGCGACTTTACTATTGTAATTATCAATAAGTTTCTTAACCTTGTAATAGTGTTCATTTTCAGTCTCTTCTAAATCAAGTGTGTTCAAAACATATGCTAAAACAGACAAGTTTTTTTGTTTTAGTACACTTTCTTCACGCCAAATATTGAATAAGGTCCTTCTTGATATCGACATAGCAACTAAAACAATTAATATTTCCGACCTTGGCACTTATTGGCAGCCAGTTTTAGGTTAAATAGAAAGCTAAGAATTTTTTCTAATAAACAAAAAAAAAATCACTACGAATAAACGCGAATAAAGGTTTACTTCACAAGAAAAGCAAAAAAAAAACTCATTTACATGTGCGATATTCAGTTCCCATTTCCTTACTTTTGGTTAAGAAATAAAAGTAATTATTACTTACAATGTAAGCATAAACATTCAACACAAATATATAACAGAAAATATTATGAACCGATAGACACAAACAATTACTATAACCTTTAATACGAGACGTACTAAACTCAACTAAAATAACTAATCAAAATGCAAAACATTTCACACCTAGGTATGACGTCATCATACATTGTTGCACTGGATTTGTTTACATCAGTTACAACAAAAGTATCGAACTTTAATACAAAATGAAAATAAACGAAATTGGTGACGCTTTATTTTTGATATTATTACTTCCTAGAATAGCTCAATCGACCTCTGTGCGTCCTGGTGAAGTTTTAATTGGGTTACTATATTTAATTAGAAACACACACACACATACTCGCTCTCACTCATATATACCATCTTCTCTATATGAATCTGCTCATATATTTACAGCCAATGGTCAAGTGAAGGAAGAAGCTCCAAGCCACAGCTGAGGTAAAAAATTTTTTCCTTGTACCCAGTGAAGTCAGTATCATAAGTAAATTTATAATTATTACAATTATTGAAGAATGTATTGTACACAGAAATAAGTACCATGTAGTTAGTTAAAATACTGTTAACACACCTGTTTACATTATAAATTATTATGCAAATGTAAAATTAGAGAGGAAAAGGTGGGCCCTCTGCACCTTATGGGTCCCTGGACTTTTGCCAGTCTAGCCACTTTATTAGTTACTCCCGTAAATTTGAAATAACATAATGTAAGTAAGGTGATTTGGTGAAAACCCCCAACTTCAATAAATGGAATACCCTACAAGTATAGACATGAAACTACAAATTGTGAAAACGGAAAACACTAATCTTCATCACACCTTTCTGTAAACATACACTGTACTGGAATCAAAACAAATTCCCATGTACAAAAACAGGACGGCCTGTAAAACCCTTATCTTGAAAAATCTAAAATAGGAAAAGGTTAAGAAGACTGGTCTTGTACTTTACTATAAAAGATTAACAGTAAATTACAAAATGGCATGAACTTTAAATTTCAGCTTGTAAATTATCATCCTTCATCAAGTAACTTCCTGTTCCTGAATGATTGTTTTTTGAGAACTAAAGTTAAATTTTTGGGTCAACATGACTTTGGCATTTTTTAAAAGACAGATTTCAAAATCTCACTAGCCTTGAACAGTTAGGCTGGGTCAGTGTTGGTCAGAATTAAATTTACTTTGAGTGTATCTGATGAAGCAGAGTTATGTATTGACCGAACAGCAAAAAGCCAAAAAGATATGGTCTATCAAATTTGGACATTAAGACTCATGTTTTGACCCTTTCACTGAAATGTCTGTTTGGCCATGTTTATGTTTAAGACACAATTTCCAAAGAGTACAATTTTATACTTATCCTCTGCACCAGAATTTCATCAGTCTTGTTTGGGGCAGCAGCATCAAACATGACCTTTGTTTCAGAAGAAACCTGATTTATATGTACATTTTAAATTGAATATCACAATATTTATACATTAATTATGTCATATCTTCAAAATTCGTAATAACATTTCAATTACATCCGTCCATAGTTAATAAGCAGCTTATGAGACTTCTGCGTTCTTCCAAAATATATATTTTCTATTGTTTGTTATACATTGGGAGGTAGAGTAAATGCCCATCCTTGCATTTCCAACCCACTTATTTGTAGGAGGTGGGTTGACTATAGGAGAAACTAACTAAACGCATCTGTAGAACTATACCAAGTCTTTATTTATTAAGTTCTAGTATTAGTATCTCTAAATTAAAAACAAAAAAATGTTATTGAGACAATTACTTATTACTAAACACTGATCAAAATTATAGGAGTAGTTTATAAAGCACATATGGTCCACTGCTCGTGTTACTTTAAAAGCTAACTCCAAAAAAATGATATGTACCTATCGATATTTTATAGCAACTCTTTTCTTCATTTTAACATTGTAACGGTACATATAACACTACATCCACCAATATACTAAAAATTAATTTGAAAGCCACTACTATTAAGAATACATAAAAGGTCAAGAATACCACCATGGATACAGAAGGAGAAAGTATCATATGTTAAACTAAGTGAAGTATCATGAAAAAGAAATTATTACTAGTAAATGTACCAATAAAGAAGAAAAGAAGACTAAAGACGAGACAACTGACATACCTTACCCAATAGATCAGTGAGAAGAACACAACGGAAACAAAAGAAGAATGAAGAATCAGTGAGAAGAACACAACGGAAACAAAAGAAGAATGAAGAATCAGTGAGAAGAACACAACGGAAACAAAAGAAGAATGAAGAATCAATGAGAAGAAGACAACGGAAACAAAAGAAGAATGAAGAATCAGTGAGAAGAACACCATGGAAACCAAAAGAAGAAAGAAGAATCAGGGAGAACAACACAATAATAACGACCTCAAAAAAGAAGAAAGAAGAAACAATGAGAAGGAGACAAGTGAAAACAACATCATGTATAAAATAAATAAGAGTGAGAAGGAGATCAGTGAAGGAAAGAAGAAGGAAGATATCCAGACCAGACACAAAAAAAGGGAAAGAAATTGAAATATAACAAACTAACATAAACCTAGGAAGGAATAATTGTACAAGGAAGAAAGAAGAAATGTTAATTAATTACATGATATAAATCCCTAAGCTGTATGGTAAAGTCAACACTGATCACAACTCATTTGATGAATACATTCCTTGTCCATGTAAAATAAACTGTAATCAATAAGGACTAAGCATTGTAAATAAAGAATCACCAAGAAACTGAATAAGAGTAGGATAAGTTTATTTTAGCTAAATGATGTGTAGACATAAAAAGAAGACTAGGTTCCAAAATATAAATGACCA
This sequence comes from Magicicada septendecula, assembly GCA_034769895.1. NCBI lineage: Eukaryota > Metazoa > Arthropoda > Insecta > Hemiptera > Cicadidae > Magicicada > Magicicada septendecula. The sequence continues at coordinate 343,571,160 of CM068372.1, read as the reverse complement.
GTTGTACAGTGGGATTGATGTTAGTAAAAACCCACTAATTAACAATAATTAAGCCAATAAAAGAGTAAACAAAAGTTCAATAATAATAACCAACAACCAATGTACCAACATTGAATGAAAGCCAATCAACCAGATTAATGCAGAAATACAAATCCAGCAGCAACACACTACTGTTTACCCAGTATGCAACATAACCTAATCTGGGCAACCAGTTTTCACTAAAACTTAAGAAAAACAAAGCCAATATAATATCAAACCAAAATGTATTAAGCTGGGAAGTAACTAGATGATATAAGGAACGTTTTGTATACAATAGATGATGTAACAGATGAATATAGAAGCTATATTAATGTAATTCAATATAACTATATGCTTGTAATAACAAAGATGCATGATGCAACCAAATTATGTTGTAAACTTATTATACAAAAGTAGTAACTCGACTAACAACCTTAAGTGGGACAGAATACTGTTCAAATGAATAAATTCAACCAAGATAACTATCTAAATAATAAAAATAACAATAATGACAACAAAACTATAGTAACAACTAGCTGCAAGCAATTTTGATAACAACTAAACCAAGGTGATAACCAGTACAAATGCAGAATGAACTGCAGCACATTGATAACAATGTCATTGAAACCATTATAAGTGTCATTTAAATAACAATAAAAATAATATGTAAAGAGTACCAAGCATACAATAAGGTAACTCCATGAAGTATGGCAAACATACTTGACAAACTATAGTTAAGGCAATAAAGCTATAATATAGGGAAAAAGAACGCTATCAATAGTGACTAAAACCAATAAAGTGTAAATAGGCCCTATTAGAAATTACTTAAATGTTAATATTATTATAATATAAGTAACAAACAATATGTATAGCCATAGACTTAGGATTGAACCTATGAAAACAGACATAGTGTTAATATTAAGGCATAGTTTTAAGGGAAAAGTGGATAGTAAGATAAGAATACGTTATTACCATCAAATATGGAATAAAAACAATGTATTAAAAATAATTAATACCTTAATGGACACTAAGTGTTTATACCAAGTGCGATTTCAGCAACACCGAATCCGAAATATATGATGAGGGGATTCAAAATAATTGTCATTAAAAATTAGAAATGATAAGGGTAATTGAAATGACATCAGTGCAGTTATAAGTAAGATATTTGACTTATAAAAGTAATTGTGTGATGCTTAGCCCTTGCGTGTGGGTATGTAGACACAGATTCATAATCTCAAAACCAGCGACTGATGCGGCTTTAAGCGTCTATTTTAACGAAGCCCGCCGAGATTAGACGAATTAAAAAATATTGACCAATCAGATCCTATAAAAAATACGAAATGCATCATTCTGACAGAGGAAGCGGGGACAGTCTTTCACCAGCAACGAGAGTACCTACATGCACGCCGTTCATCCAGAAAAACGTGCGTTTGACAGCAAACAGCTGTAAACACATACGCTAACCTCAAACCCTGAGTGGAGGTTATGACTGCTGAAGCAAATAGTGCAGTATATTTTCAAGTGAAATAATTCGGAGTATATGCGCATAGGAGTGAGTGTAGTGCTGTTATAAAAGTTTAATTAATTAATTAATTAAAGAATTTTAATTAATTGAAAAAATTACGAAAAAGTGTAAACCCTACGAACGACCAGTTATGCAAGTATCAAATACCCATAACTATTATACTATGCTTGTCAAGTAATATATAAGTAAAAGAACACTAATAGCGAATCGAATTAACATCAGTTAATCGATATATTGCCCAATTCCAAAAGGAAGGGAACTTAGAAATATAGATAAACAATGACAAAATTGAACGCTTTCATTAACGACAATTTTAACTATTTATATGATTCTAATGTATTAGTATAAGCCAAGACATTGTATAACCAATGAAGGGAACCTGTACCCTAACCATTAGGAAGATAAGAATGTTCTATATTTTATTTTAATAATTAAACTAAGAGTTACACCAGAGGATAACATAAATATATCAAATGAATTACAAGTACCTGTGTTATGTACATCCAGTCTAGGAGATGATTATAATCCGTGACACTGAATTCTAATAATTATTATCACTTGTTAACTAATTAATGCATCAATGAAAAATAATTAATAAATTTTATACAAACAAGGTTACATGAACCTGTAATAACTTCAATGATTAACCATGAACAGTTGTTCATATTTTATATTATTTCAAATTAATAATCAATGAGTTTATGTTTTGTCTACTTATTGTAACAGTAGCATTTTTATTAGATATGTGTATTTGCAGACTCAAAGAACCTACTACTACTACTACTATTAACACCACAAGTTTAATAAAACATTATAACCTATTTGTTTACTAACAAAAATCATTCGACTAGCCAAATGCAGTCATACCAACCTGAGATTTTTAAATGTTTTAGAGTATATGTTCTAATTTAATTGTTAACCAAAAGGAAAGTAAATTACCTTTTTGTACCAAATTTTATTGTTCTAGAGTTGAATAAACCATTATTGTCATATGAACCTTTAAAAGAGTTGGCTTTTATTGTAAACAGTAGATACAGCTTAGTGAGAAAACCGAGACGGTTGGTACCAGACTTCAAGAGCGGACATTCAAATGGAATGATTTTTTCCAACCGCACCGTCCTATATATATTGTTACACATTATAAATTATAGTAAATATCATGTTTGTGTATGTTTATGCTAATGTATAGGCAGGACATTACTGATCAACTCACCACAGCTGATATTCGAAGAGCCAATGGAACTTCAAGCGAATCAACTCAAAGAAGTGAATTAAAAAACATTTTTAAACCAAATAAACTGATAATTAAAACAACGATAAAAAGTGTAAGTAACCGATTTATTCACTACCGGATTCAACAATAGGTTGAAGTGGGTGGAATAAATCCCTAACCCACAACTTAATAATAAAGAACGAGCTTTTGAAAAATAATAATAAATGAACTACAAGACCCCATATTAAATTAATAACCCTGAGAATAATAATTATAAACATCATCATATAATAAATTGGCGAGCAACGTTTGAGACGATAAATTAGGTGCAATCACAACACTATTGACAAAAAACAAATACACCACGAGATCGTCTTATTACAACATGGCACCCAACCTGCTGGCAGTAAATTAGGTAAAGAAACAACAAAATAAATACGTTTGAGCCGAATTAGGTGAAAAAATATTTAACCTAATTAATAAAAATAATCATTAACCTAATTTTCAAGGCAGCTGCAATACACAGAACCAAAAATGCAACGGAGAGCAACCTCTAAGAAACGTGCGGTGGAAGTGGATAAAGAAGCATGGATGATAAGGAGGCGACGCCAGTTGAGGATGTAGAGGAAATATTACCTCCTACAGAAACTAACTGACCAGTACAACCAGAGGGACTACCCGAGAGACCCACACAAACGGGGGACACAAACCTGTTAGAAATGATGAAGAGAATGATGGGCGAGTTCCACGAAACATTGAAAAATAATAACAAAGAATTGAAGGAAGACGGCCAGAAAAATATCGAATTATTAAAGGAAGATTTTAATAAGAAATTAAATCAAAATATGGAATCGATTCACAAGAAAATGGATGACAGCCAGAAAAATATTGATTCATTAAAAGAGGATTTTCAGAGAAGTTTGATGGAACATTTAACGAAAAATAAAGAAGAACTGAGTAAGAAGGTTGACTGCATCGAAGATAGTAACAAGAAGATTGAAATTATCAGCCAAAGTATCGAAGACAGTAGTGAGAAATTAAATACGAAGATAGAAGAGGAAATAACCAAAGTCAGACGAGAAGTTTCCGAAATTAGCGAAAGGTGTGAGGAAAATCAACAAGAAATACAGAGAACGAAAGAGACACTTCAAACCTGAATTAATAACGTTGAAGAATCTCACTTAAATAAATTTGAATCCATTACGAAGAAACAAGAAGACTTGACACAAGCACAGGTACACTTGGGAACGAGTTGTGAGGAAATCACCGCCACAGTGAACGATGTTCGGGAACAAGTACACACCGACAAAGAGAAAATGGCCGAGGTGCAACGGCGAGAGCTTCATAATTTTAGAGAAGAAATCAATTTATTCCGAAGTCAAATACAAACAAGATACAAATGACAGGAATAACGAACGTGGATAACCGTGAAATAATAAACTTCAAAAATTATAAGAAGAATCCCATCATGGAGTTCATAGAAAGAGTGGAAGAAAATATCGCCTGTACCCGTGAAACAAGATGGTCAACTATAAGAAGCATGTTAGACGAGTATTTTAAAGATGTGTACGATAATTGGTGGACGGCTACCAGACACGAGGTGCAAAATTATGCCGACTTCAAGACACTATTTAAAACAAAATACTGGTACGAATCGACACAGAATATAGTGCACGACGACATCTGTAACGGAAAGTATGACCGTAGTAGAGGAACAACACTCACAGCGTATTTCCTGGGCAAAGTGTGTATGGCCAGAAATCTTGAACCAAAAATACCTGAAGAATGCCTTGTTACTAAATTGGCATACCATTTCAAAGAGGGCGTGGATAGAGCGAGACTGAACGGACAGATACGCACAATCCAAACTATGTCCGCATTGTTAGAAAATTATGAACAGGAGAAATATTATAGGAAGAGTCGACAGAGACAAGACCCATACTTTGACAGAAACGGTCCGACCGGCTACCGGAGTAATTATCGAGGAAATAATAATAACACGAACAGAGATAATGCCGACCAGAATCCGAGACCAAATAGTAACAGAAATAATTATCCACCAAATAGGAACAACCCCAATTACAGGCCGAATTATAATAATAATTATAATCACAATTATCCTAACAACAATCATCGTCCTAATTACAACGGCGGAAATCAGTACCGGCCAACAAATGGTAACACTCCATATCGGTCAAATAATAATAATCATCAGTACCGACCGAATAACGGAAACAACCAAAACCAAGGCAATTTTAGGAGAGCGAATTATGTTCGTGCTGATGACGAAAATGGAGGGAGACACTTCTATCAGGGACGATGAAGTTTTAATGGAAATAGTAATCAGTATAGCCAGGACGTAAGGAGTAGAGAATCCGGGTACAACTCACAAAGGAGCCGCAGTAGCGAAGATATACATAGAAACCATAATAGTGGACATCAGTATAACAATGCGAATAGACCTGAATAAAGAGAGAATCGAACCCCCAGCACAACTGAAAGGAGCGGAGAAGAGAGTGCTATCTCTTTAAACGGACAGCGGCAGTGAAAACTTACTTAAAACCCTCACTGAGCCGATCTATTGGGTACGACGAACAACGACAACAGACGAAAAATCAGAACACATTTACTATTATATGCAATCACTATCTGAAGGACATCAGGGGAGAACTGATGGAAGAAGAAGTCACAGAAAATAATAACAACAACAGCGAGATCGCTTATATTTCTGCCAAGGTGAATGGCATTTTTACAAAAATCATGATCGATACAGAAGCCAATGTATCACTAATCGATCAATTAGAGTTGAACAAAATACAAAGTAGAAGTAAGGAGACAATACCGACCTTACCGATAAATAATATCACTTTGATCGGAGCGACTGGACGGCAAAATAAAACCATAAGAAAGCAGGTCCAACTAGAAGTCACTAGTCAAGGGAAAACACTTCCTATAATATTTTTAGTAGCCAGTGGGTTACCATTTAGTTTGTTGATAGGTTGTGACGTATTAAGAAAATACGCAGCTATAAGAGATATGAGCAGAGCAAAAGTATCTCTGAGCTCAAATTGTGTGCAATGGACGGCGGAGTTAATTGGAAGCGAAGAAGCCCCTCACGACCGGATCATTTGTTATATTAAGGAGAATAATAATTGTAGGAATGCAATACCCAGAGAAGAAATAAATTGTGACAGTGAAAGTGATGACTTATGGGAGGAGAAATTAGAAGAAATCTGAAGGTTCCAAACAGCCAAAAGTGATAGAAGAATAACCGATAACCAAATAGAAAAATTGATTGCGATTTATAAGCGATATCGGCGCGTATTTTCCAATACTCCCGGAAAAATAAAGGACTTCCAATGTGAGATTAGATTCAAGGAAGCAGCCAATTTTAAAAAGAAATCCTACCCCATTGCCTATTCTCAGAAAGAAGCAGTCCGAACTGAAATAAACCGACTCATTGAAGAAGATATTATTGAGCATAGTTATTCCCCCTATACAAATCCTATAGTGGCAGTGCCAAAGAAAAATGGCAAAGTGAGAATATGTTTGGATGCCAGAGAAATCAACAAAATTATAATCAATGATCGAACATCACCAGGTGAGATCGAAGAGCTATTAAAGAAATTTTACGGTACCCGTTTCATCAGTACCTGGGATACCGTATGCGGGTATTGGCAAGTGGAGTTGCACCCCAATAGCCGAAAATATATGGCATTTATATTCGAAGGGCGCAACTACCAGTTTAAGAGACTGCCCTTTGGTCTTGTAAATTCAGTGGCCGTATTCATAAAGTGTATGGACAAGATTCTAGGACAAGAGGCCCTACAATTCACTACGGTATATGTTGACGATTTGTTAATTACATCTGATAACTGGGAAGACCACTGTAACAGAATTGAAAAAGTACTATCGAAACTAGCAGAAAATAATGTGACGCTGAAACTAGAGAAATCAAAGTTCATCGCCGATGAAGTACAATTTCTGGGGTTCAACTTATCCGAAAATGGCATCACCCCATCACATAAAAAAATAGAAGCAATACAATCATTCCCAACACCCAAGAACAAAAAGCAGTTACAATCATTTTTAGGTATCTGCAACTATTACAGAAAATTCCAAAGCAACTACTCAAAATTAACAGCCGAATTTTCACAACAACTATCCTCTAAGGACAAGTGGAAGTGGGGAGCAGAACAGGATACAACTTTCCAACTAATAAAGGAAAAATTTTTGGAGTCAATAATGTTACACCATCCAGACTTTTAAAAAGCATTTTATATGAATTGTGACGCCAGCGACGTAAGTTTAGGATCCGTCCTATATCAAGAAGATGACCAAGGAAATCACCTTGTGGTTAGTTTCGCAAGCCGATTACTAAATAAAAGTGAGCGTAACTACCATACATATTAGTGTTCAAATATCAAACACTTGAAGGAGTAGAGGGGAAGAACAACAAAGCGAGTAATACAAGAGAAGGCTATTATAATAAGAAGAAGAGAGAAAGATAAACGATTATCAAATGAATATTGTCTACAACAACAAGAAAAATATAACTGTCCAGAATAAGTGTTCAAATATCAAACACTTGAAGGAGTAGAGGGGAAGAACAACAAAGCGATTAATACAAGAGAAGGCTATTATAATAAGAAGGAAGAGAGAAAGAAAAATGATTATCAAATGAATATTATATACCACAAGAAAAATATAACCGTCCAGAATAAGTGTTCAAATATCAAACACTTGAAGGAGTAGAGGGGAAGAACAACAAAGCGAGTAATACAAGAGAAGGCTATTATAATAATAAGAAGAGAGAAAGAAAGACGATTATCAAATGAATATTGTCTACAACAACAAGAAAAATATAACCGTCCAGAATAAGTGTTCAAATATCAAACACTTGAAGGAGTAGAGGGGAAGAACAACAAAGCGAGTAATACAAGAGAAGGCTATTATAATAAGAAGAGAGAAAGAAAAAACGATTATCTAATACATAAACCATGATAAAACAAGCAATTAGTGAATGCACTTAAAATATTTCAAACAATGATTACTATCACTTTGAGAAAAATTATTATCCCAAATAAAATGTTAAAAAATATGACATTCAATAGAAGAGAGGAGAAGACCGTTAAAGAGAGTATTATGTAGAGGAGATAGTGAGAAGGAGAATTGATCGAGAAGAAGAAGAAAGAAAAAATCAATATGAAGAACATTTTGTCACGATAAGAAGAGAAGAAAAATGAAGAATATTTACACGTGCTATTTGTCAACAACATTAACTAATAAAGATCTACAGAAGAGAAGAAGGAATCCAGAAGAGAGTGTATAATCAAATATAAAAGGCAAAAGAGTGAATAACCCCTAGAGTGTTTATTATTAGTTGAAAGAGACTACTTATAAGTATTGTTATTTAATGAATTGACTGAAGACATATTCCAGCAATCATTTTTGTGAGCAGAGATGAAGTGCCTCTGAACTCAAACAAGTTGTAGTATGGCCAGCAGAGAATGTAGCCACAAGTGCCACTCTGCACTGCCCCACCTCACATGTTAGGGAAAAATGTTAGGGAAACTAAATATTTAAGGGAAAATACAACAGCCAAGAATATAAATAAACAAGACTCCAGAATTATGAAGAAGGAGGAAATGTAGAAAATATAATGAACTGAAGACAAGTGTAAAAGTAAATAAAAAATATGAAAACATCATATGTGACTTAAAAGTGAAATGAAAAAAAAAATTGATAATTTCTTCAATCATAAAATAAGGATATCAGAGGTACATATAACACTACATCCACCAATATACCAAAAATTAATTTGAAAGCCACTACTATTAAGAATACATAAAAGGTCAAGAATACCACCATGGATACAGAAGGAGAAAGTATCATATGTTAAACTAAGTGAAATATCATGAAAAAGAAATTATTACTAGTAAATGTACCAATAAAGAAGAAAAGAAGACTAAAGACGAGACGACTGACATACCTTACCCAATAGATCAGTGAGAAGAACACAACGGAAACAAAAGAAGAATGAAGAATCAGTGAGAAGAACACAACGGAAACAAAAGAAGAATGAAGAATCAATGAGAAGAAGACAACGGAAACAAAAGAAGAATGAAGAATCAGTGAGAAGAACACCATGGAAACCAAAAGAAGAAAGAAGAATCAGGGAGAACAACACAATAATAACGACCTCAAGAAAGAAGAAAGAAGAAACAATGAGAAGGAGACAAGTGAAAACAACATCATGTATAAAATAAATAAGAGTGACAAGGAGATCAGTGAAGGAAAGAAGAAGGAAGATATCCAGACCAGACACAAAAAAGGGAAAGAAATTTAAATATAACAAACTAACATAAACCTAGGAAGGAATAATTGTACAAGGAAGAAAGAAGAAATGTTAATTAATTACATGATATAAATCCCTAAGCTGTATGGTAAAGTCAACACTGATCACAACTCATTTGATGAATACATTCCTTGTCCATGTAAAATAAACTGTAATCAATAAGGACTAAGTATTGTAAATAAAGAATCACCAAGAAACTGAATAAGAATAGGATAAGTTTATTTTAGCTAAATGATGTGTAGACATAAAAAGAAAACTAGGTTCCAAAATATAAATGACCAGTTGTACAGTGGGATTGATGTTAGTAAAAACCCACTAATTAACAATAATTAAGCCAATAAAAGAGTAAACAAAAGTTCAATAATAATAACCAACAACCAATGTACCAACATTGAATGAAAGCCAATCAACCAGATTAATGCAGAAATACAAATCCAGCAGCAACACACTACTGTTTACCCAGTATGCAACATAACCTAATCTGGGCAACCAGTTTTCACTAAAACTTAAGAAAAACAAAGCCAATATAATATCAAACCAAAATGTATTAAGCTGGGAAGTAACTAGATGATATAAGGAACGTTTTGTATACAATAGATGATGTAACAGATGAATATAGAAGCTATATTAATGTAATTCAATATAACTATATGCTTGTAATAACAAAGATGCATGATGCAACCAAATTATGTTGTAAACTTATTATACAAAAGTAGTAACTCGACTAACAACCTTAAGTGGGACAGAATACTGTTCAAATGAATAAATTCAACCAAGATAACTATCTAAATAATAAAAATAACAATAATGACAACAAAACTATAGTAACAACTAGCTGCAAGCAATTTTGATAACAACTAAACCAAGGTGATAACCAGTACAAATGCAGAATGAACTGCAGCACATTGATAACAATGTCATTGAAACCATTATAAGTGTCATTTAAATAACAATAAAAATAATATGTAAAGAGTACCAAGCATACAATAAGGTAACTCCATGAAGTATGGCAAACATACTTGACAAACTATAGTTAAGGCAATAAAGCTATAATATAGGGAAAAAGAACGCTATCAATAGTGACTAAAACCAATAAAGTGTAAATAGGCCCTATTAGAAATTACTTAAATGTTAATATTATTATAATATAAGTAACAAACAATATGTATAGCCATAGACTTAGGATTGAACCTATGAAAACAGACATAGTGTTAATATTAAGGCATAGTTTTAAGGGAAAAGTGGATAGTAAGATAAGAATACGTTATTACCATCAAATATGGAATAAAAACAATGTATTAAAAATAATTAATACCTTAATGGACACTAAGTGTTTATACCAAGTGCGATTTCAGCAACACCGAATCCGAAATATATGATGAGGGGATTCAAAATAATTGTCATTAAAAATTAGAAATGATAAGGGTAATTGAAATGACATCAGTGCAGTTATAAGTAAGATATTTGACTTATAAAAGTAATTGTGTGATGCTTAGCCCTTGCGTGTGGGTATGTAGACACAGATTCATAATCTCAAAACCAGCGACTGATGCGGCTTTAAGCGTCTATTTTAACGAAGCCCGCCGAGATTAGACGAATTAAAAAATATTGACCAATCAGATCCTATAAAAAATACGAAATGCATCATTCTGACAGAGGAAGCGGGGACAGTCTTTCACCAGCAACGAGAGTACCTACATGCACGCCGTTCATCCAGAAAAACGTGCGTTTGACAGCAAACAGCTGTAAACACATACGCTAACCTCAAACCCTGAGTGGAGGTTATGACTGCTGAAGCAAATAGTGCAGTATATTTTCAAGTGAAATAATTCGGAGTATATGCGCAGTTTCAGAAAGAAAGAATAAAAATAAAATCTCAAAAGTCTAAAAATAATAAGGACAACTTATGTCAATAAATTGAGTGAAATAATTTTACAAAGAAAAAAAATATATCCATGAAGATTATAAGCGTTATAAGAAGAAGGTACACCAGTGATTTATATGAACCAGTTCTGAAGGGAATAGTATAAAAAACAATTATCACAACTCTGAAGGCTAAATAGTGACAACTCACAACAACTATGTAAATGAAATAATTCTTGAAACAAAGATGTTACGGAACTTTTAAGTGAAAAAGGGAATAAAAGACCAGATTGTTTATATGTTTTAAATATTATAATTTGGTGAAACTCACAATGAAAATAATTTTATAGAAGAATGAAGAGGAGAACCAATCAACCAAAACAAATAAGGATAAGGTATTAAGACCAGACATTATAAACAGGGACAATAATAATAATATTAGTTTAACAACCACAATTATAGTGATAACTATGGAAAGAACTACTGTTATGCCATGAGCAATACAATAATTGATTAAATAGCAAATGAAAAAAAAAAAAATGCTACTCACAATGTAAACAAGAAGCAGGTTGTACAAACAACTAACAAAATAAAAGGAATTCAAAAAGAGGAAGAAATGGATATTATGCAATATACCTAGTGATACATAATATAAACTGAGCTTTAAACTGTAAGAAGAACCAAATGGATAGAAGTATTAATTAATCTGAACAATTATGAAGTGATGAATCCAAGGATGTTTATTATTAGTCGAATAGACTACTTTTTATAATTTGTATTTTAATGACTGGATGTAGATATATTCCATCCATCAGTTTTATAATTGAGCAGAGATGATGATTCCTCTGAGCTCAAATAAGTGAAGTATGGCCAGCAGAGAATGTAGCCAAAATGTGCCACTCTGAACTGCTCCAGCTCACGTGATAGGGAATGTTTAAGGAGTGAATATCCCAAGGATGAAGCACCAAGTAAGAAAAGAAAAATATGTAATATTGATAATAATAATATAAATCAGATTAAAATGACTATCTAATAAGAGTGAAATAGAAAATGAAACCAGAAAATATACATGTCAACTTAGAGCTCAACTACGAAGAAGCAGGTATATAAGTGGATACAAAACCAAGAATATCATAAATATAAGTGTCAGAAGCAATTATTTCATCCATACTAAGCGTATGATCTGAACTAATCACTTTTACAGGAGGGCATATGTAGCATAACGGAAATTTTGCCTTATTTACAATTTAATACCACCTAGAAAATGAAAGGAAGAAGCAATCTGGAATGAGTAAAATAAACCTAAATAAAAGTAACATAAAGGAAATAATTACTATAATAAATAAAATACCTTAACAGTACGATAAAAACTCTCGATCCAAAGAAATTAAACACATTCAATTCAAAACAATATGTTTTAAACCATATAGGATGATTATTATCCCAGTAACATCATCAGTATACCCAGTAAGATAAGGAGCAGTAAGGAAATACAACCATGGACGAATTAATTAAATAAAAATATCAAAAGGTCAAAACCTATTTTAAAGCCAGAACACTCTATCAGAATCAGTGTACATCAGTTAGATAAGGAGCAGGTAGGAATAAATAGGACTATGAGTGTTACGTCTTCGACGCTCTCGAAATACTCTTGAGTTGGTCTTACAACGTGAGGTGATGAGCTGGCTGGTACGATATGAAATAAAGTAGTGGACTGTATATTTTGAATTAACTGTTTATTGAAGTTTATATGAAAATGATTGCATGGCACGTGCAGTGTATCGCGGCATACTTGCCAAAGTAGAATTAAACTAAGTATTGAAAGGCGTAATAATAAATTGAAGCGGAATTTGCTAAAATAGTAATGAATTAAGCGCTGAAAAGCATGATAATAAATTGAAGTGGAATATTCTGAATTGAAAGAATTACAAAGCCGCGGCGAATGAAGGCTTGTTGTCCGTTCAGAGTTTAACAGTTAAGTAACTAGACTGCTGCGAGCATAGTGGGACACGCTGGCAGCAGTTTAGCAGGGGGGATGACATCACTGCACGCGCCCGTCGTTACATATGCCGATATTAAAAGGTACAAAATTTAACATACTGCCCGCACAAAATCGGGTGATTTTGCAGTTTGAGTTATTATATGAATAGTGCATCATAAGTGTCAAGACATAGTAATACATAATAATAAATATGATAATACGAAAGACATAATAATTGACATTGCATAATAATATAATAATGACACCCAAAATTCAATAATACATAATAATATGATAAGGATACATAATAATACAATAATAAAAGGCATAATAATTAACATGCATAATACTAGAATAATAACACCCAAAAATTCAATAATACATAAAAATAAATATGATAATATGAAAGACATAATAATTGACATTGCATAATAATATAATAATGACACGCAAAATTCAATAATACATAATAATATGATAAGGATACATAATGATACAATAATAAAAAGCATAATAATTGACATGCATAATAATATAATAATGACACCCAAAATGCAATAATGCATAATAATATGATAAGGATACATAATAATACAATAATAAAATGGCATAATAATAATATAATAAGAATAACAAATGGAAAGTATGCGATCGCCCGGGGCATGTCCCGGGCATGAAACACGAGAATGTGATAAAAGTTTAAGTCAATAATACATGTCGTTTGAACGTTAGCGTAATTAATCTGAGGCCACTGGAAGTGGGCATAATTTGTGAATGGGCCTACGTAGGATGCCGTTTGCGGTGCGAACATCCGCTACGCGCACTAGGGAATCCTGACCCAAATGAACCTGAGTGACTACACCGCGTTTCCACTGCAGGGGGGGGAATTATCTTCCAAAATAAGGACGAGTTGTCCGGGAGCCAAATTTTTTGACTGGAAACGCCATCTGTTGCGTTGTTGCAACTGGTGCAAATAATCCCTTGACCACCTCTTCCATATAGAGTGGGTGAATCTTTGCAGCAGCTGCCATCTACCCAAACGACCAATTTTGAATTCGGAATAGTCAGTTTCCGGGAGTGAAGTGAGTGGAGAACCAACCAAAAAGTGCGCTGGAGTCAAAGGCTCGGGATCCCTAGAGTCATTTGAGATGGCGAACAAGGAGCGTGAGTTAAGGCAGGACTCTATTTGGGTTAAAATAATGTAATACTCCTCAAACGTAAGAAGGGTTCAGCCGAACTCGCCGCAAATGAAACTTGACGCTCTTGACTACACTCTCCCACAGGCCACCGAAATGAGGTGCTGACGGGGGAATAAAGGACCATTTGATTCCTTGGGCACTGGCAAAGTCCTGGGTAGGCTGTTCAAATCCTTTAGATTGAAGAAGTTTGTATAAGTCGTGAAGTGTACTGCTAGCACGACGAAAATTTGTACCATTGTCGGAGAATATCTGTGCAGGGATACCTCTACGAGCTATAAACCGTTTTAAGGCTGCTATGAAAGTCGTCTGAGGTAAGATCTGAGACTAATTCAAGGTGAATGGCCTTAGTGGCCATGCATATAAATAGAGCAATATAAGCCTTTGACGTCGATTTGGAACGCTGCCCGCCATGTTGTATAAATACAGGACCGGCATAGTCGACTGCAGATTGAGAGAATGGCTTGGCAGGAGTAACTCGGGAAGAGGGCAATTATCCCAATAATTGGCTTGAGCCCCTAGCACGGAATCGAAAGCAAGTGATACATTTGTGTATTACTGATCGTATGTATGATTTATCATTAATTATCCAGTATTTCTGCCGTAGAGAGTACTGAGTCAATTGTACCCCAGCATGTAGTAGACGAAGATGCTCGCCTTCTATGATTAATTTACTGAGATGAGAATGCGGGTGAAGTATGATTTGGTGCTTGCTATCATAGGTAAGCTGGGAGTGCTGAAGGCGTCCGCCCACGCGTAATATCCCCGCGTTATCCAGAAAGGGGTTAAGTGAAAGAATTTTACTATTATTAGGGATAGAGCGTTGTGCCTCAAGTTCCTTGATCTCGATGCTAAAGTGCAGTCGCTGGGACTGGCGAATGAAGATCAAAAGTGTACCATGTAACTCCTGGGAAGTTAAAAAAGAAATGTTTCTATCAGCTATGGGAAGCCTAGAGTTCCGAATGAATCGAAGGCAATACGAAAATACACGGAGGAGTTTTGAAAGCGAAGAATAGTTTTCAAAATAACCAGGGGCGGATTTAACATTTTGCCGCCCGTAGGCAGTATAAATTTGTCCCCTCCCACAAATCTCTGTTGGGGGGGGCATCATTATATTCCCTCTTTGGTTTTACAGTCCGCACTAGTGTTCTGTTTAAATCCAAACTTTGCTACATAATCGCGTGTGCTCTCGTTCATTTGCCAATTAATAGGATCAGAATCTAAGACCTTCCCTACCTGATTTGATGACATTTCATCATGAGTTTTGACGTGAACTGGCTCTTCGTTCTTCAAAAATGAAGGTTCCTCCACAACGGACCTCTCTGGCTGAACTGTGTGAACAGTATCTTCATCTTCACTGCTATCACAGTTATTGTCGGTATCACTAGAATGCCTCGATTCCTTAAATATTAGCTTGCCTCGGTTTCTGGAACCAACCTACAATTATTCGGTATTACATTGACAGATCTACATTTCTCACTTTGATCTGGATTGCCAACATCTAAAATCTCTCGGATGATCAACGCCAAATATTTCAACGGTTGAAAACATAAACATTCGCCCGTATTACTTTTGGGTGAAAAACGATAACTGCGTTATAGTTACAAATTAAGTGAAGATAATTTTTATATTCGTGTGTGCTTAATTCAACTGACTTTTATGCTTGTAAATTTGTTTGAATCTAAAAATATCATTTCTTAACTCAAATTTTGCCGCTCCCCAAAATTTGCCGCCCCAGGCAAGTGCCTAGTCTGCCTGTGCGTAAATCCGCCCCTGAAAATAACTAGGCGTAGATGAAGCGGCAACCAGTGAGGTTTGAACCTGCTTACGTTGTTCCTGTTCAAGATCGGGATGAGTGCAGGGTGAATGGGCATCGAAGGCACTGGTGGGCCACGAAGATGACTCATTGGACAACCAGGATGGACCATACCACCATTGTGGGTAACAGTGTAAAAAACGGGGTAGACAACCACGGGATAGGATGTCAGCAAGGTTGTCATGTGAAGAGACATGATGCCAGGTACCCTTTGCAGTGGTGAGTCACTGTATCTCCGCAACGCGGTTGGAGACAAATACCTTCCATCTGGAAGACTGGCTGGTGAATCCAGTGTAAGGCGATCATTGAGTCGGAGTAAAAATACAATTCGTCAAATTTATAACTCACAGCGTTTACAACCTTGGAAACCAACTGAGCCAATAAGAGACAGGCGCAAAGTTCAAGTCGGGGTAATGTTACTTGCTTTAAGGGGGCGATTCTAGATTTAGAGCATAACAAGTTTGATGAAATGCTGTGGTTTGAATACACCGTTCGCACATAAATGCAGCACGCGTAACCCTTTACTGACGCGTCGGCAAACCCATGGAGCTGGAATGAAATGATTTGGGAATTATTTAAATTCTTTACGGATCTTGGAATCTTAAAATAAGTGTCTGATATCAACTGAGCATAAAGCTCTACCCATTGAGTAGATAATGAGTCTGACAGGGGGTCGTCCCAACTTGTTCCCGTTAACCACAGTATTTGCATGAAATGTTTGCACCAAAATGTAACCGGACCAATAAGTCCTAATGGGTCGTAAATTCCGGCGATAACTGATAATACCCTTCGCTTGTTAAATACCTCCACTTCGAAATTTCTTTGGAAACTATATATGAAACTACCATCGTTAATGTCCCATTGAATACCCAAAGTACGTATAGTTTGATTCTTGTTAAAGTCAAGGGAAGAGTTGGCGTGTGAAGTTATAATGGTTTGATCATTGGAAAACCACTTGTGCAAAGTAAACCCGTATTGACTTAATAAATTTGTAATGTCGGGCTTCATTTGTGATAACATGTGTGGGTTATCTGAGCCGGTCGTGAGATCGTCCACATAGAAATCGTTTGCGATAGCAGAACAGGCTATAGGGTGTTGAGTTTTGTTTTCCTGGGCTATTTGTGCCAAACATCTTGTGGCCAGAAATGAAGCGCTTGGAGTCCCATATGTGACTGTCCTCAAGGCGTAGTGTTGAAGTTCCCTATGGGGGGCGTCGCGCCAAACAATTCGTTGCAAATTAGAATCCCTGGGAGTAACTAAAATTTGACGGTACATTTTTTCAATGTCCGAAATGAGGACGTATCGGTGCGTTCGAAACCTAGACATAATCAAAAAATGATCCTGCTGGACCGTGGAACCAACCATCAATGTGTCGTTCAAGAACAAATTATTTGTTGTTTTGGCAGAGCCGTCGAAAACAACTCGCAATTTGGTGGTTATACTAGAGCCCTTAAAAACCGAATGGTGCGGTAAGTAGAAGGTGTCTGACTTATTAACTGACAAATCGTAAGAATCAAGCAAAGACATGTGACCCAGAGTTAAATATTCCTGCATGAATTTACTATAGTCTTTATGAAGAGCAGGGTTTTGCTTGAACTTAAGTTCCAGTGATTGAAATCTGCGAATAGCTCCGGGAAGAGAATCGCCCAAATGAGAGTTGTATCGCATGCGAGGTAGGGACACCACAAATCTACCACTATTATTGCGGAAAGTGTTAGCGATAAAATGACTTTCGTATTCTGAGTCCTCCACTGAGGGAGTACGGACTGCAACGTCCTCCAATTGCCAGAAGTCTTTTAATTGCGATGAAACGGCATTGTTATCTTTGCACGCTATAAATGATGAAACAGGTTTTGTCATGTCGACATTAAAAGGCAGGTTACCAGCGAGGATGAATCCCAATTTTGTCTCCTGTATTATGGGAAAGTGTGGGCTGCGGATGAATTTGATCGGTTCAATCAATTGTAAATAGTACTGGGCACCAAGTAATATGTCGATTTGTGAAGAAAAGTTTAGTTGCGGGTCAGCTAAAAATATGTTTTTTGGTATATTTAGGGATAAAATATTAAATGATTCTGCAAGGAGATTATTGGTAATACTGGGAAGCACAGCGCAATGCACGTACAGATTGAAATCCTTATAACGAGAATTCAGCCTTACCCTTGTACTAAAGTCAGCTTGACATAAGGAATTGTTTATACCAGTGATGGGTAGTTGAGACTTGGTTAATTTTAGACCCATGCGGCGTGCGAAACTCATGGTACAGAAGTTTGCTTGAGATCCTTAATCTAATAGAATTCTTACTGGATGCTTCCTACCGGCATGGTCCGTTGTCATGCAGATAGCGGTGGATAACAGAATAATTTGTTTGTTTGTAATTTGAGGGAAAATTGATTGTTGCCCCTGTTTGAAGTGTTACTGCCTGATATGTGAATCATTGTATGATGTCGTTTAGAACATGTCCTACAAGAAAATTTGGAAGGACAGTGTGAGGTCTCATGGCCTGGACGCATGCAATTTAAACAAAGTTTGTATTTGAGTAAAATGTTCTTTCACTCAAAAGGAGATGTAGCCATGAATTGTGGGCATTCAGATAGTCTATGTTTACCGCGACACAGCTGACAAATGTTATTGTTGATATGAGTATGAAATGTTGACCTAGTGAGCTCAACGGGTTTAATAGTCTTGTGATAGGGAATCTTATCGCTAACTTGTGTTCTGTTTCCTGAACTGGTCGAGGCGCCGATGTTTTGCATTAATTGCCTTCTACCATTTAAAAATTTAATAAAATTGTTGAAATTAGGGAATCGCTCGTCGGATAGACTTTCCTTCCATAGTCGACATGTCTGGTTATCGAGTTTCTGCGTTAAATATTGAACAAAAATAATTTCAAAAGTATTTACAGGTAAACTCAATGAATTCAAAGCGTTTATATTTGCGGTGATTTCGTCAATAAATTTTGAAATGCCAACCATGGACTCTTGCTGAATGGACTTCATGCCCAAGACATTCCCTACATGATACGCTGAGACAATTAATTTACTATCATACCTGGCCTTCAACAGCTCAATGGCTACCGCATAATTATTATGAGTAATTGGGAGAGACTTTATTACATTTAAAGCCTCGTCCCTTAGTGAAGAATGTAAGTAATGCAATTTCTGGATGTCAGTCAGGTCCGTTCTGACGTGTACTAACTCAAAGAACATGTTGTAATAGTGCTGCCAATCAATAATGTTGCCTGAGAAGCAGGGCAATTTAATTGGCTCTAACTGAATAGGGGATGCTTTAATTGGCGTAACTTCAGCTTGATTTAATGTTTTTTTGCTCACCTCTTCTACACGTTCTAATAAATTTTGCAGCTTACACTCAATAGTGCAGAGATCATCCTCTGTCTGAACCCTGTCACTTACCAATGTGAAATCAAATTCATCAGCCTCAATTTGGGTCTGAATTTCATCATACTTCGCAGACAATTCCATCAAGTGACAAAGTTTTATTTTTAAAGGATGGTGAACATTTATTTCAGGATCGAAATTGTCCGCGAAGGTGTTTATACGGGATATAGAGGTTTTAATTGTGCCACGTTTTTTAATTAAAGCTTTCACATCAGTCATGATTGAACTGCAAGCTGTGATCCGAAAACGATAAATATATATAGAACTGGTGAACAATTAATGCAATTTGAGTACTTTACCAAATTCTGATATAATGCGGCAGACAGTGAGTGGTATATAACTTAATCTAATTCCTTATTATAATATGTACTTTTTTTTTTAATAGTATATGAAAATTGTTTGAAAATATGACTCATTTAAAAATAAAAATATACATATAGCTTCATTCCATTATTTAAGTTACTGACTGATTTCTTGTAAAATTGTATAAGTGAAAATGTATGTTAAAATACAGGTCTATAGTCACTTGAAACTGATTTCTGTTTGTATAAAAATTATTTTGCAAATATTACTGATTTTAACTGTATATAAAATTATATAAGTGAGAAACTATGAGAAATACAAGTTCATAGTCACTTGAATTATGAGAGTCCTCGGCAGGTTTAAGATGGCTCCGTTCCCTGTTGTTTCCTTGGCGATCCTGTCTGGCTGGCCTTGGATTGGTGGCGCAAGTCGTGTTTCCACTTGTCGGGTGATGTTCAAAGTTGTAGCTCCCTGTGCAGGCTTGAAGTTCTAATTTTCACTAATAAATGACAAGTGACGATGAATTGGAATATCTTGCGGTCTTAGACATGATGTCCTGTAGAAGCTTGTACGGCCAAGTATGAAGTTTTTTTTTTGAAAGTAATGAGTGTTTGCTCACGGCCAGCAATTTTACGTTTGAGAAGATTCGGGCGTGACCAAAATGTTATTTGGGCCCATTGAATGAAATATATATCCGAATCCCTATCCGGCCCGGAGGACCAAATGTTACGTCTTCGACGCTCTCGAAATACTCTTGAGTTGGTCTTACAACGTGAGGTGATGAGCTGGCTGGTACGATATGAAATAAAGTAGTGGACTGTATATTTTGAATTAACTGTTTATTGAAGTTTATATGAAAATGATTGCATGGCACGTGCAGTCTATCGCGGCATACTTGCCAAAGTAGAATTAAATTAAGTATTGAAAGGCATAATAATAAATTGAAGCGGAATTTGCTAAAGTAGTAATGAATTAAGCGCTGAAAAGCATGATAATAAATTGAAGTGGAATATTCCGAATTGAAAGAATTACATAGCCGCAGCGAATGAAGGCTTGTTGTCCGTTCAGAGTTTAACAGTTAAGTAACTAGACTGCTGCGAGCGTAGTGGGACACGCTGGCAGCAGTTTAGCGGAGGGGGGATGACGTCACTGCATGCACCTGCCGTTACATATGCCGATATCAAAAGGTACAAAGTTTAACAATGAGTAAACCAGCCACATTAAAATCGAAAGGTAGACACTCATATCACAACCAGACTACTTTAGGAAGTTCAGGGAATATACTTAACTAAGACTATAGATAAGTACTTCCATAGAAGGGAAGAAGAATTGCCAAATAAACAACCAAATAAATAAATGAACCTAAACAATAATTATTATATAAAAATTAGAAAACCATATGGCCAAAGTCAGAGAATACAATACCAGTAGGCTGATTTAATGTAAATCTAAGTATAAGTAAAATAGTTGAAATTAAAAAAGGACTAAAGATAATGTAGAACCTAACTGTTCACAAGACAATATTACAACAAAAGTGAAAGTGGAATTTGTATTATGACATAAAACTACTGATAGTGTAGCAAATAAAACTATAAATAGAGTAGGCTATATATATATATATATATATATATATATATATATATATATATATATATTGTAAGATGACGAATGCCGGTGGTTAAAATATTATTTATATTTATTATTAAGTAGTAGTCTCAGGGTTGTTTTTACTTAAAATGGGTCTTGCACTCGGCTAATTGTTATTATTCAATATCGTATTTTATTATTATTTATCTGTTTAGTGACTTATTCCCCTCAATTCAACCTATTGTTGAATCCAGGATTGAATAAGCCGGTTACTTACACTCTTTTCGTCGTATTAGCTGTCTGTTTAAATGGTTTAATTATATGTATTATATTCACTGCTTAGAATTATTCCAATCGAAGTTCCGTCGACTCTTCGTTAATCAGCGGTGTTGAGAAGATCAGTAGTTTTCTTCCTATATACTAACATACACATACATAGACATGACATTCATAGTAACTCATACTTTATAATATTATAAATATATAGGTCAGTGCGGTTGTAAACAAAATATAAAATCACTCAATTTGAATGATTCGCATTCTAAGCATGGTACCAACCGCCTCGTTCTTCTCCTCTAAGCTGTATTTACTGATACAATAAAGGTCAACTCTTTCACTGGTAAAAATAATAATGGTTATTTATTCAATTCGAACACAATGAAATTTAATACAATAATACGTTTTGCTCTTCTTTCTGGTTAACAATTAATATTTTAAAGGTGAACATGGACTCTAAAACAATTGATAAGCTCGGGTTGGCATGACTGCCTCTGGTTAGTTACAAAATGTGTGTTGACAAACATTTAGGTTATGTCGTATTATTCAACTTGAAATGTTATTAATAATTATAATAATAAAAGTAGTAGGTTCTTTTTGACTGCAAAATACACTTATTTGAGATAATTGCTACGGCTAGAACAAACATATAAGATAAGAATTCATTGATTGTTAATTAAAAAAGATAAAATATGAACGACTGTTCATGGTTAGACATATGCTTTAAATATCGTTTAGTGCAACCTTGTTTGGTTAAAAGTGGTTACCTAGTTATTAATAATGGATAATAATTGTTATGATCCAGTGTCAGGTACTAAGATCCTCTTTAAAATTGGATATTCCTAGTTCAGGTAACGATAATTCATTTATTGTAGTTATCACTCTCTGGCGTAACTCTTACTTAAATTTAGCAACAAAATATTCAATACTCCTATCTGCTAATAGCATAAGAGCACATACACTCTTCATTGATAGTATAATGTCTTTACTTATTCTAAATATTTATAGTATACAAATAGTTGAAATTGTCGTTACTTAAATCGTTCAACTTCGACATTGTTTATTTGTATTCATCAGACCCCTTCTTTTAAGAATAGGGAATTTAATTGTTTACCATAGGTTAATTTAAATCGCTATTAGCGTTTAGTTATCTTTCTTATCATCTAATCATAACATTATAGCTGTGGGTATGAATACTTGCGTATCTTGTCGTTCGAAGGGTTACACTTATCTTATTAACACTTTTTAATTAATTAAAATTAATTAATTAAATTTAATCACTGCACTGCACCCACTCCTATGCGCATTAACTCCGAATAAAGTACACTTATAAATATACTGCACTGATTCTTCAATGTATGTAACCTATATCTCGGTTTGAGGTTAACGTTGTTTATGCCTGGTTGCTGTCAAAAGCACGTTTTCTGGAGCGACGACGAGCATGCAGCTCGCTTCGTTGATGTTGAAAGACTGTCTCTGGTTCCTCTGTCGGAATGATGAATTTCGGATTTTTTATAAGCTCTGATTGGTCAGTTTATTTTAATTCGTTTATTTACGGTAGACTTCGTCAAAACAGACGCTTCCAACAGCGTCAGTCTTTGGGAACAAGATTAAGAAATCGTGGCTTACATACCCACGCGAAAGGGCACAGCATAATACAATTATTCTTAAAAGTCCAGTATCTTCCTTATAATTGTACTGATGACATTGTGATTACCCTCATTGTTCATGATTTTTAAAGACGATTAATTTGAACCCCCTCATCATATATTTCTGACTAGGGATAGCTGACTTCGCACTTAGTATTTATACTTAGTGTCCATTAAGCCATTAATTATTAATATTATATTGTTTTTATTCCATTTTCTATGGTAATATCTCGTTCTTAAACTACTGTACAATTTTCACTTAAAACTATGCCTTAATATTAACACTATGTCCGTTTTCATAGATTCGAACTTAAACCTATTGTTATACATTTTTGTTTTTCTTATTCCCTAGCAATAATAATATTTAATTGAATTCTAACATTGTATAAGTAAACATCGATGGGTTAAGTCACTAATGACAGTGTTTTTTTCCCTACATTATTGGTTTAGTGCCTTAATTATCATTTATTAATTAGGCTTGTCTTGCCTATATGGAGTTACCTTGTTGTATGTTTGGTATCCTACACATATTATTCGCATTATTCTCTAATTGATAATTAAAATAGTCACAATGATCTTATTTTTATTGTGATGCAGTTCACTCTGCATTTGATTCTGTTATTATCTAGGTTTAGTGGCTGTAAACTTCACTTGCAGCTAACTGTTACAATGGTTTAGTTGTAATTACATTTATATAAATTATTTAGATAGTTATTTTGGTTGCATTTGCTCATCTGAACAGTATTCTGTCTGACATCAGGTCATTAGTTGAGTTACTATCTTTGTATAATGTGTTTATAACATGATTTTGGTTGCATAATGTCTCTTTGCCATTACAAGCATATTGTCATATTTGTATTACATAAATATAGTTTTTATATTCAGTTATACTATTAGCTACCGTGTACAAAACATTCCTTATATGCTCTATTTACTTCCTAGCTCATTACATTTTGGTTTAATATTGTTTTGATTTAGTTTTCATCAAGTTTTACTGAAAACTGGATGCCCAGATTAGGTTATGTTATAGGTTCAGTAAGCAGTAAGGTGTTGTTGATGGCTGTGTATTTCTACATTAGTCTATTCGACTGGTTTTCATTCCATGTTTGTACATTGGTTACTGGTTATTAATAGTTCACATTCAGTTTACTCTTGTATTGTCTTATTTGTTGTTAATTAGTGGGTTTGTATTAACATCATTCCCACTGTACAATTGGTCATTCATTATTTTGGGACCTATTCTTCTGTTTATTCTATAACTACACATCATTTAGCTATCATAAACTTATCTTGTCCTTATTCAGTTTGCTTGTGACTCTTTATTTACAATATTTAGTCCTTATTTATAATAATGTGTTTCACATAGACAATGAATGTATTCATTAAATTAGTTGTGGTCAGTGTTGACTTTACCATACAGCTTAGGGATTTATATGATGGAATTAATTAACATTTCTTCTTTCTTCTTAATACAATTATTCTTTCAAAGGTTTATGTTAGTTTGTTATACTTCAATTTCCTTCCCTTGTTCTTGTGTTTGGTCTGGATATCTTCCTTCTTCTTTCTTCACTGATCTCCTTTGCACTATTGTTCATTTTTATACATGATGTGGTTTTCACTTGTCTTCTTCACATTGTTTCTTCCTTCTTCTTTCTTGAAGTTGTTATTGTTGTGTTCTTTTCCCTGATTCTTCTTTCTTCTTTTGTTCTCATGTTCTTCTCACTGATTCTTCTTTCTTCTTTTGTTGTCTTGTGTCCTTCTCACTGATCTATTGGGTAAAGTATGTCAGTCGTCTCGTCTTTATTCTTCTTTTCTTCTTTATTGGTGCATTTACTAGTGAATTCCTTTCAATGATGCTTCACTTATTTAAACTTATGGTACTTTCTTCTTCTGTATACATGGTGGTATCCTAGACCTTTTAATGTATTTTTACTAGTGGTGGCCTTTAAATTAATTTTCAGTATGTAGGTGGATGTGGTGTTATATGTACTGTTACATATTGCCTCCTTATTAGAATTGATCATTTCTGATATCTTTGTTTTATGATTGAAGAAATTATCAATTTTTTATTTCACTCTTAAGTCACATATAATGTTTTCATATTTTGTATTTACTCTTACACTTGTCTTCAGTTCACTATATTTTCTACATCTCCTCCTTCTTCATAATCTTGGAATCTTGTTTAATTATATTCTTGGCTGTCGTGTTTTTTCCCTTAAATATTTAATTTCCCTAACATTTTTCCCTAACTTAGTAGCTGGAATCGATTCGGGTGGGCTCTATGGCTTACCTAACTCCGTCGTTCATAACTACACTCTTTCTGAGATCAGGGGTACCTCATCCCTGCCCAGTTAAATGATTGCTGGAACTTTTCTACAGTCAATTCATTAAATAATAATACTCATAAGCAGTCTCTTTCGACTAATAATAATAAACACTCTTGGGGTTATTCACTTTCTTGCCTTTTATATTTTATTATACATTCTCTTCTGGATTCCTTCTTCACTTCTGCAGATCTTCATTAGTTAAGGTTGTTGGCAAATAGCATGTGTAACTATTCTTCATTTTTTCTTCTCTCCTTATCGTGACAAAATTGTTCTTCATATTGATTGGTTCTTTCTTCTTTTTCTTGGTCAATTCTCCGTCTCACTATCTTCTCTACATAATATTCTCATTAATGGTCTTCTTCTCTCCTCTAGCAAATGTCATATTTTTTAACATTTTATTTTGGAAAGTACACAATTTTTCTCAAAGTGATAGTAAACATTGTTTAAAATATCTTAAGTGCGTTCACTAGTTGCTTGTTTTGGTTATGGTTTAGTTATTAGATACTAGTCTTTCTTTTTCTCGTTTTACACACAATATTCATTTGACAAACATTTTTCGTTCAATATTTAATACAATATTTGATTAATAAAAATTCTTCTTTTATATACAATATTCACTTAATAAACATTTTTCTCTTTCTTCTTTCCATAAGAATATCCTTCTCTCTTGTTGTTGGTTTATTGGGTATACGATATTTGATAATTACAATACAATATGATAATATAATAATAACATATTAATAGATAGTATCTGATTTTATAGACACTCTTGGGGTTACATTGTTCATTTAATAAACATTTTTCTCTCTCTCTTCTTTCCATAATAAGATCCTTCTTTCATGTTACTCTCTTTGATGTTCATCCTCTCTACTCCTTCAAGTGTCTGATAAATTACACTTATTCTGGATGATTTTAATTCTTGTTTATGGAGTATACAATATTTGATAATTACAATACAATGTGATAATATAATAATAACATATTAATGGATAATATCTGATTTTATAGACATTCTTGGGGTTACATTATTCATTTAACAAACATTTTTCTCTCTCTTCTTTCCATAATAATATCCTTCTTTCATGTTACTCTCTTTGGTTTTCTTCCTCTCTACTCCTTCAAGTGATGGTGGTTTTCACTTATTCTGGATGATTATAATTCTTGTTTATGGAGCATACAATATTTGATAATTACAATACAATGTGATAATATAATAATAACATATTAATATCTGATTTTATAGACATTCTTGGGGTTACATTGTTCATTTAATAAACATTTTTCTCTCTCTCTTCTTTCCATAATAATATCCTTCTTTCATGTTACTCTCTTTGGTTTTCTTCCTCTCTACTCCTTCAAAGAGATCTGATAAATTACACTTATTCTGGACGATTTTAATTCTTGTTTATGGAGTATACAATATTTGATAATTACAATACAATGTGATAATATAATAACAACATATTAATAGATAGTATCTGATTTTATAGACATTCTTGGGGTTACATTATTCATTTAATAAACATTTTTCTTTTTCTCTTCTTTCCATAATAATATCCTTCTTTCATGTTACTCTCTTTGGTTTTCTTCCTCTCTACTCCTTCAATTGTCTGATAAATTACACTTATTCTGGACGATTTTAATTCTTGTTTATGGAGTATACAATATTTGATAATTACAATACAATGTGATAATATAATAACAACATATTAATAGATAGTATCTGATTTTATAGACATTCTTGGGGTTACATTATTCATTTAATAAACATTTTTCTTGGATTTCATTGTCCATGACGTGTCCGTTACTTAACTAAATATCACTATAATATTGACGACTCGGAACACTAAGTTTTTTATAAGTAAAAACGTAAAGTTTTACCTTACAGCCTAAACCGGCTTTCACCTATAGAAGGCTTCATCAGAGCCTCTGATGAATATAGCCTGATGGTATAGAGGCTCTGATGAAGCCTTCTATAGGTGAAAGCCGGTTTAGGCTGTAAGGTAAAACTTTACGTTTTTACTTATAAAAAACTTAGTGTTCCGAGTCGTCAATATTATAGAAACATTTTTCTTTTTCTCTTCTTTCCATAATAATATCCTTCTTTCATGTTACTCTCTTTGGTTTTCTTCTTCTCTACTCCTTCAAGTGTCTGATAAATTACACTTATTCTGGATGGTTATATTTCTTCAATGAAGCTTGATTATAGACTCCCTTGGTTCTATTGGTATGTGTGTCCATAATTTCGTATGTGTTGTTTTGATTATCCTTTATGATAGTATAGGGTCCAGTATATAGCAGTAGGAACTTTTTCGCAATTCCTTCAATGGTACTGGGGAGCTCTCGATTTTTTAGCAATACTAGTTCTCCTATTTTATACTTGATTATTTTGGGTTGTTGTTTCTTATAGTTTTCTCGCATTTTCTCTGCTCGTTCGACGGTCTTGTTATAAAATTTTACTTGGTCAAAAGTGTAATCATCGCATGGGGGAAATTCTATCAATTCTATAATTTCTCTAGGAGGTCTTCTCTCAAACATAGCTGTAAATGGGGTTGTATCTATTGCTTGGTGGTACGCCAGGTTAATAAAATCCTCCGCAGCTGGTAAATACTCTTCCCACTTTCTTTGTTGTTGGTGACAGTATGTTCTCAGGATTCTTCCTACTTCTCGGAGAACTCGTTCAGCGGGGTTGCTGCTAGGGTGGTACACTGAGGTTTTGAAGGTTTTCACTCCCTTATTCGGCAGTGTTTCCCTCCATATTCTTCCCTTGAACTGGGTCCCATGGTCAGTGATTATCGATCCTGGCACTCCTACTTCTGTCATGTATTTGCACATAATTATACTCAACACATTTTTTGTGGTGGCTCTGTTGATTGGATACAATTTTGTATATTTAGTGTAGTGGTCGAAGATAATGACAATGAACTTGTATTGTCTTCTTCCCCCACTCCTAGGTAATGGGCTGCAAATGTCAACAAATACCTTTTCTAGTTTCTTGGATGAGGTGATTGGTATCATTAAACCCTCCTTCCGCTCGTTGTTACACTTTACCATCTGGCATAGGTGGCAATTTCTAATGTAACTGCGTACTCTCCTGTTGATATCCTTGAAATACACATTCTCTTCTAATGCTTTGATGACTTTAATAGCTCCCATGTGACCATATCTAATGTGGTAATCCATGGTGATCTCCTTCTCTATAGTTTTGGGTATAATTAATTTCCACTGGTTACTTTGGTTACTGTTTTTTATAAATAGAACGTCTTTGTATACACAATAGTATGGGGTGATTATCTCGTCTTTGTCGATTAATCTCTGGCAAATGTTGTTCAATTTCTCATCACTTTTCTGCTGGAGTTTGATTTTATTTATTATCTCGGCTAGTTCTGTTCTGTCCTTTATAATATGATACACTCTTGCTACTGTCTCCCTTTCTCCCTCGAAAGTTTGGTTTTGGATGTTGACTCTCGATAGCACATCTGCTGCCACGTTGCATTTTCCAGGTACATACTCCCAGTTAATGTTATATTCCTGCAACGCTAATGTCCACCTAGTAAGTCTCCCATGGCTCAATTTGCAATTTTTCAAAAAGGATATCGATTTGTGATCTGTCCTGACAGTTAAAGAGTAACCCAAAATGTAAGTTCGGAATTTGTTACAGGCAAATACAATGCTGAGTAATTCTGTCTCTGTAGTATGGTAGTTACGCTCACTTTTATTCAGGACTCGGCTTGCGAAACTAACCACAAGGTGATTTCCTTGGTCATCTTCTTGATATAGAACGGACCCTAGACTCACGTCGCTGGCGTCGCAATTCATATAAAATGCTCTTTTAAAGTCTGGGTGGCGTAACATTATTGACTCCAAAAATTTTTCCTTTATTAGTTTGAAAGTGGTATTCTGTTCTGCTCCCCACTTCCACTTGTCTTTAGAGGATAGTTGTTGTGAAAATTCGGCCGTTAATTTTGAGTAGTTGTTTTGGAATTTTCGGTAATAGTTGCAGATACCTAAAAATGATTGTAACTGCTTTTTGTTCTTGGGCGTTGGGAATGATTGTATTGCTTCGATTTTTTCCTGTGATGGTGTAATGCCGTTTTCGGATAAGTTGAATCCCAAGAATTGTACTTCATCAGCGATGAACTTTGACTTCTCTAGTTTCAGTGTCATATGATTTTCTGCTAGTTTTGATAATACCTTCTCAATTCGGTCACAATGATCTTCCCAGTTATCAGACGTAATCAAAAGATCGTCAACGTATACCGTAGTGAATTGTAGGACCTCTTGTCCTAGAACTTGGTCCATACACTTTACAAAAACGGCCACTGAATTTACCAAACCGAAGGGCAGCCTCTTAAATTGGTAGTTGCGCCCTTCGAATATGAATGCCATATATTGTCGGCTATTGGGATGCAACTCCACTTGCCAATACCCGCAGACGGTATCCCAGGTACTGATAAAACGGGTACCGTGAAATTTCTTTAATAGCTCTTCGATCTCCCCTGGTGAAGTTCGATCGTTAATTATGATTTTGTTGATCTCTCTGGCATCCAGACATATTCTCACTTGACCGTTTTTCTTCGGTACTGCCACTATAGGATTTGTATAGGGTGAACAACTATATTCAATAATATCTTCATTGATGAGTCTATTTATTTCCGCTCGGACCGCTTCTTTTTGCGAATAGGCAATGGGGTAAGATTTCTTTTTAAAATCGGCTGCTTCCTTGAACCTAATCTCATATTGGAAGTCCTTTACTTTTCCGGGAGCATTGGAAAACACGTGTCTATATCGTTCATAAATTGCAATTAATCTTTCTACCTGGTTGTCGGTTATTCTTCTATCGCTTTTGGCTGTCTGGAACCTCCGGATTTCTTCTAATTTCTCCTCCCATAAGTCGTCATTTTCATGGTCACAATTTATTTTTTCTCTGGGTATTTCGTTCCTATAATTATTATCTTCTTCAATATAACAAATGATCCGGTCGTGAGGGGCTTCTTCGCTTCCAATTAACTCCGCCGTCCATTGCACACAATCTGAGCTCATAGATACCTTTGCTCTGCTCACATCTATTATAGCTGCGTACTTTCTTAATACGTCACAGCCTATCAATAAACTGAATGGTAACCCACTGGCTACTAAAAATATTATAGGAAGGGTATTCCCTTGACTGGTGACTTCTAGTTGGACTTGCTTTCTTATGGTTTTATTTTGTCGTCCGGTCGCTCCGATCAAAATAATATTATTTATCGGTAAGGTCGATATTGGCTCCTTACTCCTACTCTGTATTTTATTAAGTTCTAATTGATCGATGAGCGATACATTGGCTCCTGTATCTATCATGATTTTGGTAAACACGCCATTCACTTCGGCGGAAATATACGCGATTTCGCTGTCGTTATTATTATTGTTTTCTGTGATTTCTTCTTCCATCAGATCTTCTCTGATGTCCTTCAGGTAGTGATTGCGTATGATAGTAAATGTCGCTTGATTTTTTTGTCCGTCGTCGTAGTTCGTCGTACCCAATAGATCGGATCAGTGAGGGTTCTAAGTGAGTTTTCACTGCCGTTGTCCGTTTAAAGAGGTAGCGTTTTCTTCTCCGCTCCTTTCATTAGTGTTGGGGGTTCTATTCTCCCTTTCTTCTGGTCTAGTCGGATTGTTGTACTGACGTCCGCTATTATTATTTCTGTTTATATCCTCACTACTGCGGCTCCTTCGTGTGTCGTACCCGGATTCGCTACTCCTTACGTCCTGACTGTACGGATTGTTATCTTCATTGAAGCTTCGATGTCCCTGATAGAAGCGTCTCCCTCCGTTTCTGTCGTCAGCACGAACGTAGTTAGCTCTCCTGAAATTGCTTGGGTTGTGGTTATTCCTGTTGTTCGGTCGGTACTGGCAATTGTTATTATTTGGACGGTAGGGGTGGTTACCACTATTTGGCCGATGCTGATTTCCACTGTTATAATTAGGACGGTGGTTGTTATTAGGAGGGTTCTGATTATAATTATTATTATAATTTGGCCTATAATTCGTGTTATTCCTATCCGGTGGGTAATTATTCCCGTTACTATTTGGCCTCGGATTCTGGTCCGCATTATCTCGGTTTGAGTTACTATAATTACCTCGATAATTATTTTGGTATCCGGCCTGACCGTTTCTATCAAAGTATGGGTCTGGTCCCTGCCGACTCCTCCGATAATACTTCTCCTGCTCATAGTTTTCTAACAGCGCGGACATGGTTTGGATTGTTCTTATTTGTCTGTTCAGTCTCGCACTGGCCACGCCCTCTTCGAAATGATACGCCAATTTAGTGACGAGGCATTCTTCAGGTATCTTCGGCTCGAGATTTCTGGCCATACACACTTTGCCCAAGAAGTATGCGGTGAGTGTTGCCCCTTTACTGCGGTCATACTTCCCGTTGCAGATGTCGTCCCGCACTATGTTCTGTGCCGATTCGGACCAGTATTTCGTTTTAAACAGCGCTTTAAACTCCGCATAATTCTGTATATCATGCCGGGTAGCCGTCCACCAATTATCGCGCACGTCCTTAAAGTATTCGTCTAACATGTTTCTGATAGTAGACCATCTAGTTTCGCGTGTACGGGCGATATTTTCTTCCACTCTTTCGATGAACTCCATGGGATTCCTTTTATAATGTTGGAAATTTATCAGTTCACGATTCTCTATGTTCGTTATTCCGGTCACTTGTATTGGTTGACTTCGGAATAAATTAATTTCTTCCCTAAAATTATTGAGGTCCCGTCGTTGAAGTTCAGCCATCTTCTCCTTGTCAGTGTGTACTTGCTCCCAAACATCATTCACGGTGGCGGTGATTTCCTCACATCTCGTCCCCAAGTCTTCTTGTTTCTTTGTCATGACTTCGAATTTATTTAAATGGGATTCTTCGATGTTATTTAATCGGGTCTGAAGTGTCTCTTTCGTTCTCTGTATTTCTTGCTGGTTCTCTTCACACCTCTCGCCGATTTCAGAAATTTCCCGTCTGACTTCGGTTATTTCCTCTCCTATTTTCGTATTCAATTTTTTGTGACTGTCTTCGAGTCTGTGGCTGATAATTTCGATCTTCTTGTTACTATCTTCTATGCTGTCATCAATCTTCTTGCTCAACTCTTGGGTGTCTTCCTTCAATGAAGCTATGATTTTATTTGTCTCCTCCGTCTTCTTGTTTAACTCCCCCTTGAAATCCTCCTTCAACGATTCGATATTTTTTGTTAATAATTCATTATTTTTCTGATTGTCATCCATCTTCTTATGAATCGACTCCATATTCTGATTTAATTTCTTATTAAAATCTTCTTTTAATGACTCGATGTTTTTATTCAGCGATTCTTCCGTCTTCTTCTGGCTATCATCCATCTTCTTATTCATCGATTCCAAAGACTCGTTATTCTTATTTAATTTTTCGTTAAAATCTTCTTTTAATAATTCAATATTCTTCTGGCCGTCTTCCTTCAATTCTTCTTTTAATAATTCAATATTCTTCTGGCTGTCTTCCATTTTTTTATTTATCGCCCCCAGTATTTCCAAGAAGCTGGCTTCTCCCGTTTGCATGGGTTTATCAATTTGTTCTTCTTGTTGTACAGGTCGACTGGGTTCTATAGGAGGTAATATTTCTTCTAGATTTTCGACTGGCGTCGCCTCCTTATCATCCATGTTTATTTCTTTATCTGCCTCCGCCGCACGCTTCTTAGAGGTTGCTCTCCATTGCATTTTTGGTCCTGTGTATTGCAGCTGCCTCGAAAATTAGGTTGATGATTATTTTATAAATTAGGTTGAATATTTTTCCGCCTAATTTCGTTCGAACGTTGTGCGCCAATTTGTAAGATGACGAATGCCGGTGGTTAAAATATTATTTATATTTATTATTAAGTAGTAGTCTCAGGGTTGTTTTTACTTAAAATGGGTCTTGCACTCGGCTAATTGTTATTATTCAATATCGTATTTTATTATTATTTATCTGTTTAGTGACTTATTCCCCTCAATTCAACCTATTGTTGAATCCAGGATTGAATAAGCCGGTTACTTACACTCTTTTCGTCGTATTAGCTGTCTGTTTAAATGGTTTAATTATATGTAGTATATTCACTGCTTAGAATTTTTCAATCGAAGTTCCGTCGACTCTTCGTTAATCAGCGGTGGTGAGAAGATCAGTAGTTTTCTTCCTATATACTAACATACACATACATAGACATGACATTCATAGTAACTCATACTTTATAATATTATAAATATATAGGTCAGTGCGGTTGTAAACAAAATATAAAATCACTCAATTTGAATGATTCGCATTCTAAGCATGGTACCAACCGCCTCGTTCTTCTCCTCTAAGCTGTATTTACTGATACAATAAAGGTCAACTCTTTCACTGGTAAAAATAATAATGGTTATTTATTCAATTCGAACACAATGAAATTTAATACAATAATACGTTTTGCTCTTCTTTCTGGTTAACAATTAATATTTTAAAGGTGAACATGGACTCTAAAACAATTGATAAGCTCGGGTTGGCATGACTGCCTCTGATTAGTTACAAAATGTGTGTTGACAAACATATAGGTTATGTCGTATTATTCGACTTGAAATGTTATTAATAATTATAATAATAAAAGTAGTAGGTTCTTTTAGACTGCAAAATACACTTATTTGAGATAATTGCTACGGCTAGAACAAACATATAAGATAAGAATTCATTGATTGTTAATTAAAAAAGATAAAATATGAACGACTGTTCATGGTTAGACATATGCTTTAAATATCGTTTAGTGCAACCTTGTTTGGTTAAAAGTGGTTACCTAGTTATTAATAATGGATAATAATTGTTATGATCCAGTGTCAGGTACTAAGATCCTCTTTAAAATTGGATATTCCTAGTTCAGGTAACGATAATTCATTTATTGTAGTTATCACTCTCTGGCGTAACTCTTACTTAAATTTAGCAACAAAATATTCAATACTCCTATCTGCTAATAGCATAAGAGCACATACACTCTTCATTGATAGTACAATGTCTTTACTTATTCTAAATATTTATAGTATACAAATAGTTGAAATTGTCGTTACTTAAATCGTTCAACTTCGACATTGTTTATTTGTATTCATCAGATCCCTTCTTTTAAGAATAGGGAATTTAATTGTTTACCATAGGTTAACTTAAATCGCTATTAGCGTTTAGTTATCTTTCTTATCATCTAATCATAACATTATAGCTGTGGGTATGAATACTTGCGTATCTTGTCGTTCGAAGGGTTACACTTTTCTTATTAACACTTTTTAATTAATTAAAATTAATTAATTAAATTTAATCACTGCACTGCACCCACTCCTATGCGCATTAACTCCGAATAAAGTACACTTATAAATATACTGCACTGATTCTTCAATGTATGTAACCTATATCTCGGTTTGAGGTTAACGTTGTTTATGCCTGGTTGCTGTCAAAAGCACGTTTTCTGGAGCGACGACGAGCATGCAGCTCGCTTCGTTGATGTTGAAAGACTGTCTCTGGTTCCTCTGTCGGAATGATGAATTTCGGATTTTTTATAAGCTCTGATTGGTCAGTTTATTTTAATTCGTTTATTTACGGTAGACTTCGTCAAAACAGACGCTTCCAACGGCGTCAGTCTTTGGGAACAAGATTAAGAAGTCGTGGCTTACATACCCACGCGAAAGGGCACAGCATAATACAATTATTCTTAAAAGTCCAGTATCTTCCTTATAATTGTACTGATGACATTGTGATTACCCTCATTGTTCATGATTTTTAAAGACGATTAATTTGAACCCCCTCATCATATATTTCTGACTAGGGATAGCTGACTTCGCACTTAGTATTTATACTTAGTGTCCATTAAGCCATTAATTATTAATATTATATTGTTTTTATTCCATTTTCTATGGTAATATCTCGTTCTTAAACTACTGTACAATTTTCACTTAAAACTATGCCTTAATATTAACACTATGTCCGTTTTCATAGATTCGAACTTAAACCTATTGTTATACATTTTTGTTTTTCTTATTCCCTAGCAATAATAATATTTAATTGAATTCTAACATTGTATAATTAAACATCGATGGGTTAAGTCACTAATGACAGTGTTCTTTTTCCCTACATTATTGGTTTAGTGCCTTAATTATCATTTATTAATTAGGCTTGTCTTGCCTATATGGAGTTACCTTGTTGTATGTTTGGTATCCTACACATATTATTCGCATTATTCTCTAATTGATAATTAAAATAGTCACAATGATCTTATTTTTATTGTGATGCAGTTCACTCTGCATTTGATTCTGTTATTATCTAGGTTTAGTGGCTGTAAACTTCACTTGCAGCTAACTGTTACAATGGTTTAGTTGTAATTACATTTATATAAATTATTTAGATAGTTATTTTGGTTGCATTTGCTCATCTGAACGTATTCTGTCTGACATCAGGTCATTAGTTGAGTTACTATCTTTGTATAATGTGTTTATAACATGATTTTGGTTGCATAATGTCTCTTTGCCATTACAAGCATATTGTCATATTTGTATTACATAAATATAAATATCACTATAATATTGACGACTCGGAACACAAAGTTTTTTATAAGTAAAAACGTAAAGTTTTACCTTACAGCCTAAACCGGCTTTCACCTATCAGAGGCTGTCGTTAGTAGCGCTGCTCGTCTTGTTGTTGGCGACGAGAAAGTGTTTCGAAAGATTGAAGCTGTGTGTGTGTGGTGAGATGTGTTCGAATAATGCGTGCGATTTGAATTGTGTCTGTTCGTTTAGGATGTCGTTTTTATTTGTTTTTGTGTGTTTGTATATTTCTAATTGTTCTAGAGTGTCTAGTTTTCGGCATTTTGTGTGTACGTGTAGTATGTTCATGTTATTGTCGATGTTTTTATATGTGTGGTTTGCTTCAATGAGGTGGTTTGCGAAGGTAGATTCTGTAGTGGTGTGGAATGCTTTTGTGTGTTCAATGTATCTCTGTTTGAAGCTACGTCCTGTCTGGCCTATGTAGAATTTACTGCAATTTGAACAATTTAGTTTATATACACCGGGTAGATCGAATTTGTTTTGTGCTTTGGGCATGCGTTTTGATAGTGTGTGTTCTGTTTTGTTAGTAGTTTTATAAGCGATTCTGTATCCTGCTTTTTTGAATTTGTGGGCAATTTTTTCTGTTTGTTTGTTGATGTATGTTAGTGTTATGAATTTGTTGTTTTCTGTTTTTGTCTGTTGTTTGTTTTGTGTTTTGTGTAGGAGTTTACTGACTATTGTTCTGTCATAACCGTTAGATTCTGCTAGATATTTTATCGTGTTTAGTTCGTCTTTGTAGTCTATTTCATCTAAGGGGATGTTGTTAAGTCTATGTATCATGGTTCTAAAAGCAGCTAGTTTGTGTTGTATTGGGTGATTGGAGGTGTTGTGTATTAGTGTGTCAGTTGTAGTTGGTTTTCTGTATATACTGAATTTGTGCCTGTGTTCTAGTTTTGTGATGGAGAGGTCTAAGAAGTTTATGGTATTGTTGTGTTCGTATTCGGCAGTGAAGGTTATGTTTTTATGTATTTTGTTTATGTGCGTTAGTAACTGTTCACATTGTCTTTTGTTTCCCCTGTATAGTATTAGAATGTCATCAACGTATCTGTGCCAATATAGTATTTTATGTGAGTGTCTGTCATTATTTGTGAGTATTTTTGTTTTTTCTAAGTGTTGGAGGAAGACTTCTGCTAGAATGCTGGATATGGGGGAGCCCATGGGTAGGCCATCGTTCTGTGTGTAGTATTTATTGTTATAAGTAAAGTAGTTTTGTTTTGTGATAATGTTCAGAGTTTCTGTTATTTCATTGATAAGTTCGTCTGGTGTGTTGTTCAGTTTGAGTTTGTTTTGTAGGATGGTGATTGTTTCAGAGATGGGGATGTTTGTGTACAGGTTTTTAATGTCAAAGGAGGCTAATGTGGCGTTATGGGGGATGTGTATGTCTTTTATTTTTGTTACTAGGTCAGTGTTGTTTTTTACTGCAATGTTGTTGTCTATTTGTGTGTGTTGTCTAATAATTTTGTCTAGATATTTTGCCAGTTTGTGTGCAGGGGCATTACGGTAGTTGATAATGGGGCGGATCGGAATGTCTTCTTTATGGATTTTGGGAAGCGCTTGGAGTGTATGTGCTGATGGTCGGATTTGTTTAATGTAGGGCTTTTGTTTATGTGTCATAATGTGTTTGGCTTTGTTGACTATTTGTTTTACTGAGTTTTGGTATCTGTCGGTGGGGTCGTGTTTTAGTTCTGTGATGTTGTTCTGTTCTATGAAGTCTTGTACTTTTTTGTGTAGGTTGTCTGTGGGGATAATTACAGTCGTGTTGCCTTTGTCAGCTTTTACAAATGTGATGTTGTGTTTGTGTGCCTTTTCCCTCAGTTTGATGGCTGTGTGTATTTCTGAGTTGTGGTTGTTGTTGTCTGGTGTCTTATGTACTCCTATTGTGTTGTTTATATTATGTCTTAATGTGTCTTGATGTTCTGGTGCTGTGTTTTGTATATTTGTTTCTGTGTCAATTATGAGCTTTGTTAGTGTTTGGTTGTTATGTTTGTAATGTATGTTATGTTTTAGGCCTTTATCAAGGAGTGTTTGTTCGTTTTTTGTGAGTGTGACGTTCGTGAGGTTTGCTGTACATGGGTAGAATTTGTGCGAGGGAATTATATCTGTTTTGATTGGTGTCAGGTTTTTTATTTTATATCCCCACAGACAACCTACACAAAAAAGTACAAGGCTTCATAGAACAGAACAACATCACAGAACTAAAACACGACCCCAACGACAGATACCAAAACTCAGTAAAACAAATAGTCAACAAAGCCAAACACATTATGACACATAAACATAAGCCCTACATGAAACAAATCCGACCATCAGCACCTACACTCCAAGCGCTTCCCAAAATCCATAAAGAAGACATTCCGATCCGCCCCATTATCAACTACCGTAATGCCCCTGCACACAAACTGGCAAAATATCTAGA
Organism: Magicicada septendecula; assembly: GCA_034769895.1. Classification (NCBI taxonomy): domain Eukaryota; kingdom Metazoa; phylum Arthropoda; class Insecta; order Hemiptera; family Cicadidae; genus Magicicada; species Magicicada septendecula. Next base: position 343,532,638 of record CM068372.1, on the reverse strand, counting down.
CAAAATTATTAGACAACACACACAAATAGACAACATTGCAGTAAAAAACAACACTGACCTAGTAACAAAAATAAAAGACATACACATCCCCCATAACGCCACATTAGCCTCCTTTGACATTAAAAACCTGTACACAAACATCCCCATCTCTGAAACAATCACCATCCTACAAAACAAACTCAAACTGAACAACACACCAGACGAACTTATCAATGAAATAACAGAAACTCTGAACATTATCACAAAACAAAACTACTTTACTTATAACAATAAATACTACACACAGAACGATGGCCTACCCATGGGCTCCCCCATATCCAGCATTCTAGCAGAAGTCTTCCTCCAACACTTAGAAAAAACAAAAATACTCACAAACAATGACAGACACTCACATAAAATACTATATTGGCACAGATACGTTGATGACATTCTAATACTATACAGGGGAAACAAAAGACAATGTAAACAGTTACTAACGCACATAAACAAAATACATAAAAACATAACCTTCACTGCCAAATACGAACACAACAATACCATAAACTTCTTAGACCTCTCCATCACAAAACTAGAACACAGGCACAAATTCAGTATATACAGAAAACCAACTACAACTGACACACTAATACACAACACCTCCAATCACCCAATACAACACAAACTAGCTGCTTTTAGAACCATGATACATAGACTTAACAACATCCCCTTAGATGAAATAGACTACAAAGACGAACTAAACACGATAAAATATCTAGCAGAATCTAACGGTTATGACAGAACAATAGTCAGTAAACTCCTACACAAAACACAAAACAAACAACAGACAAAAACAGAAAACAACAAATTCATAACACTAACATACATCAACAAACAAACAGAAAAAATTGCCCACAAATTCAAAAAAGCAGGATACAGAATCGCTTATAAAACTACTAACAAAACAGAACACACACTATCAAAACGCATGCCCAAAGCACAAAACAAATTCGATCTACCCGGTGTATATAAACTAAATTGTTCAAATTGCAGTAAATTCTACATAGGCCAGACAGGACGTAGCTTCAAACAGAGATACATTCAACACACAAAAGCACTCCACACCACTACAGAATCTACCTTCGCAAACCACCTCATTGAAGCAAACCACACATATAAAAACATCGACAATAACATGAACATACTACACGTACACACAAAAGGCCGAAAACTAGACACTCTAGAACAATTAGAAATATACAAACACACAAAAACAAATAAAAACGACATCCTAAACGAACAGACACAATTCAAATCGCACGCATTATTCGAACACATCTCACCACACACACACAGCTTCAATCTTTCGAAACACTTTCTCGTCGCCAACAACAAGACGAGCAGCGCTACTAACGACAGCCTCTGATGAAGCCTTCTATAGGTGAAAGCCGGTTTAGGCTGTAAGGTAAAACTTTACGTTTTTACTTATAAAAAACTTTGTGTTCCGAGTCGTCAATATTATAGTGATATTTAGTTAAGTAACGGACACGTCATGGACAACGAAATCCAAGAACATAAATATAGTTTTTATATTCAGTTATACTATTAGCTACCGTGTACAAAACATTCCTTATATGCTCTATTTACTTCCTAGCTCATTACATTTTGGTTTAATATTGTTTTGATTTAGTTTTCATCAAGTTTTACTGAAAACTGGATGCCCAGATTAGGTTATGTTATAGGTTCAGTAAGCAGTAAGGTGTTGTTGATGGCTGTGTATTTCTACATTAGTCTATTCGACTGGTTTTCATTCCATGTTTGTACATTGGTTACTGGTTATTAATAGTTCACATTCAGTTTACTCTTGTATTGTCTTATTTGTTGTTAATTAGTGGGTTTGTATTAACATCATTCCCACTGTACAATTGGTCATTCATTATTTTGGGACCTATTCTTCTGTTTATTCTGTAACTACACATCATTTATCTATCATAAACTTATCTTGTCCTTATTCAGTTTGCTTGTGACTCTTTATTTACAATATTTAGTCCTTATTTATAATAATGTGTTTCACATAGACAATGAATGTATTCATTAAATTAGTTGTGGTCAGTGTTGACTTTACCATACAGCTTAGGGATTTATATCATGGAATTAATTAACATTTCTTCTTTCTTCTTAATACAATTATTCTTTCAAAGGTTTATGTTAGTTTGTTATACTTCAATTTCCTTCCCTTGTTCTTGTGTTTGGTCTGGATATCTTCCTACTTCTTTCTTCACTGATCTCCTTCTCACTATTGTTCATTTTTATACATGATGTGGTTTTCACTTGTCTTCTTCACACTGTTTCTTCCTTCTTCTTTCTTGAAGTTGTTATTGTTGTGTTCTTTTCCCTGATTCTTCTTTCTTCTTTTGTTCTCATGTTCTTCTCACTGATTCTTCTTTCTTCTTTTGTTGTCTTGTGTCCTTCTCACTGATCTATTGGGTAAAGTATGTCAGTCGTCTCGTCTTTATTCTTCTTTTCTTCTTTATTGGTGCATTTACTAGTGAATTCCTTTCAATGATGCTTCACTTATTTAAACTTATGGTACTTTCTTCTTCTGTATACATGGTGGTATCCTAGACCTTTTAATGTATTTTTACTTGTGGTGGCCTTTAAATTAATTTTCAGTACGTAGGTGGATGTGGTGTTATATGTACTGTTACAATATATATATATATATATATATATATATATATATATATATATATTGTAGCGCAACAAAAATGATCGCATTTCTGTTACATAAAAGAAGATTCACAGATTGATAAATAAATTGATACTTAATCCCATAATAGAACAGAGACCCAATTATGACAATTATAGTCATAGACAAAATTAAATAAGAATGCAAGGTAGTGTTGAATAGAATAAACGAACCTGTAAAATAAATAATAGCTAATGATATATGTTTAATAAAAAACAAAACAGAAAAATGAAACAATGACTTAATTTATGGTAATAACAGATAAGAATTTTGTGTTAAAAAAGTATTATATTATGACAAAAATGTTATGATAAAGTTTATGTGATGTTATATCAAATATGTGTTGAGTTCATGAAAAATAATGAAACAAATAGTGTTATTCAATGACTGTCATAGTATGAAGTGTGAGGCAGTTAACCAATGTTCATAAGTTCGAATTTTGTTGTATGTGATCAAGAGATCAAGATAAATTTGTTATTAGATGTAGAAAAATAATTGTTTATACAAATGTTAATAATTAAGTTTTGATTGTATGTACGAATTTATATAAAAGGGACTATAGATGCCTAACAGACATAACCACAGGTAGATCAATTTACAATAAAAGGCCTAACAGCCAAAAATACTAAATAAACACTTATAACTTAAAGGTTAGATGCATCAATTAATAAATACACTATGAAGAGCTAGAAAGAAGAAAAAACATTAAGTTAATAATAATATTTAATAAAAATTATACAAATTATAATAATACCATAATGCCATAATATCGATTGGTAAAAAATAATATCGAAGGTGAATTAAATATAATAAAAAAGGAAAAAACGGAATTATACCAAAAAACCAGTAGAAGATGTGTATAAAATAATAAACCAGCTATCGGTAAAATTACATTCCGATAGGACAGCAAATTGACAAAGAATAGACAAAAAAATATATGAAAGAAACACTATATAGTCAAAACATGTGGAAGCGGAAATTAATATAGGTTTCTAGGGAAAAAATTAAGAAGAAGGTTGTTGATTTATAAAATAACAAGGATTGCTTTAGAAAAACTGAACGTGATGATTTAAAAAACCCAAGAATTATTTATTGAATCGTAATATTCGAAATCAACAGATACGATTGTAAAAAAGACAAAATACTAATGATAATACTTACATCTATCACTAACACAGATTAATAAAATAACGATACATTATGAAATAATAATCGAGAACAAATAACCGAATTCTACAAGAAGAAACTTGGACTGTCCCATGTCCGAAGGGAATTTATGAAAAATTAATCAAATATAAAGAATTAATAGAACACAACTCATAATATTCACAACACCAGAAATTATAACCTTGCAAATACACGGAACAACACTAACTGCTTCAACAGAAGGAAGAACCTATTTGGATCCTGGCGGTGCAGAAGAAACATCAATCGTGCTGTAAAACAATTCAGAAGCTGTATTCCGAAGTGGACAGGACAAGAATTACTTTTATTAAACTGAAGAAAGAAAACTGTACTTCATAATTGACCAGAACAACGAATTTAGCGATCAACCGCCTCCGTGATTTGTTTCGTTAGAGACTGGTAAAGTTATATTATATTAATCATACTAAATACACAACACATAATTTTTGTAAATCTTGCATTCTTATTATGTATTTTTAGTCTTCCCCACAGTTACAAGAACCTTCACACCCTGAAATAAATAAAATACAAATCAAATATAATATATAACCAAGTATAAACAAAGGATTAAATAATCAACAATCGATACCTGAATCTATAGTCCCAACATATATTAATTGGAATATATCTTAGTTAATGTGAATTGATAAACAAATAAAGAATCTTTATATATTTGTCACACCTTGTTATTTGGAGTATGGTTTAGTGAACTGGAACAAAAGTAACTGAATAAGTAGAGAATAAATGGTTAATACAAACATCGAATAACCTATAAGTTTCGTTGAGCCGATACTACAGCGCTTATAGCGGAATTATCTGACACCAAAGAGGGAGCGTAAAAATATAAAATTAGACAGAACTCTCTTCAAGGCATAATAGGGTTGGATGAAATTGTAGAATAAATCTTAAGTTATTTAAGTTCTAGGCACACTAACACTGATAATTATTAAAGAATTAAGTTAACATTAATTAAGTACATCCATATATTCCACAACTCCAAATATTTTCTAGAATTTATACAATTAAATTAATACAACAACATCGACAAATACAACAGTGGGTTATTTAAGGAGAGGAAACCCGTATAGTAACAAATTGGCGCTCAACTTGTGTAGGGCTTAAGTTAAGTAACTGTAACCATATTAATATTACTTAACCAGAGCAGGCAACTGTGGGAGAGTAAACATGCATACCAGAGGTAGATCAAGGATTAGGGCAGGAGAAACGGAGAAGGAAATAGACGAACAAGAACAGGAAATAGAACTAATAACAGACAGTGAAATGGAACAACAGACAGACGAAATAACGGAAACTGAAATAATTACGGACAAGGAAAAGGAAGTAATCAAAGAAGTTGCCCAAGGGGACCAACCAGATAAATCCAACAAAAAGGAAGACATGAGTATGCAAGAGCTGTTGAGGATCATAATGGAAAGCAATAGACAAATGAATGAGGAAAATAAGGAAAACTCAAGGAGACTGGAGGAAAAATTTGACAAGATAGATGAGAATTTTAGGAAACAGGAGGAAAACTCCAGGAAAACAAATGAGGAAATTAAAGAAACCTCAAAACAAATGAACGAAAGATTAAACCAAATTCACGAAAGGTTAGATAGGAATGATGAGGGTGTAAAACAAATGAAGGAAGACATCCTACAAATACATGAAGAGAATTTAAGGCAGATTAATAAAAAAATTGAGAATCTTCATGTGACAGTTAACCAGAAGGTGGACCAAAATAATGAGGAAAGAAAATTAGAAATAGCCAAAACCAATGAAGGGTTAGAAAAAACTAACGAAACAATAGTACAGGTTCATGAGGAATTACAGAACAAAATTAATGACACAAAAATTGAGAATAAAACATTGGTCGAAGAAATCCAACAGGAAACTGTCGAAAAATGTGAGCAAATTAAAAACGAAGTACATCAGGTACGGGAAGAGAATAAGGAAGGTATTAAGCAAATACAGACAGACATGGGCGAACGACTCGAAAGGGTCTATGGCAATTTAAATAATATGGAAGGTCAAATCAATACCAATAAAAATAAAATAGAAGAGTTTAGTAGGCGTGAATTACAATTACAGGAGGAAGTAGATTCATGGCGGGATAGGACATGCCAAAATAGTCATACAAATAACCATGAGAACAGAGAATCGATTAATTTTCGTAATTATAAGCGCAATCCTATGGAATTTTTAAAGAGATTGGAAGAAGTGATCATAAGAAATAGAGAGAATCGCTGGAGTATTATATGAAGCATGATTGATGAAACGTTTAAAGATACTTATGATAATTGGTGGACAGCGGTGCGCCCGGATATACTGGACATGACTGAGTTCAAAAAACAATTTAAGGAGAAGTATTGGTCGGAATCGACCCAGAACATGATTAGGAATAATTTGAGTAACGGTCGATACGAAACAAATGTAGGCCAGTCCCCTACTTCATACTTTTTAGGAAAAGTATGTATGGCGCGGAACTTAGAGCCCCGAATTCCCGAAGAATGTTTGGTAATACAACTATCCTATCATTATGAGGAAGGGATAAAAAATGCGCGTATGTGTAGTCAAATCAAAACGATTCCAGCCATGGCCAAATTCTTGGAGAATTATGAGCACGAGAACCAATACCAAAGAAATAGAATGCTAAATCATAAATATCAGAAGTATGATAATAACGCGCCACCAGCCAATTCTCATAATAACGATCGCAATCGACCTGCGCATAACGTTAATACTAATAGAACACAAAATGAAAACACGAATAATAATTCCAGAAACTATAATTATCGCGGCAATAACAATTACAATTATCGTGATAGTCGCAATAATAGAGGAGATGGGGACAGATGACCCAATAATTATAGACATAACGTCAATTATATTTACTCCAGACCTCAAGGTAATCAGCGACGATACTACCCAAGGAGTCACCGATATGACAACCATTATGACCAATCTCGGCATGAAGACAACTACCCACATGATGGAAATTATAGGATAGCAGAACATAATACGGAGGATCGCACGGAAACAGTACAAAACCAACACAGTAATCAGAATGAAAATAGAGAAGAGGGAGTAAGCCCTCATTTAAACTAATAGAGGCAGTGAAAATTAATGAATACCCGTCACTGAACCGTAATCTTGGGGAACAACGATTAATAAATAAAATTAAGTGTAATCATAAAATAACCATAATTAATAACCACTATTTAAAGAATATCAGGGAAGATTTGTTAGAAGAGGATCAGAAACATGTAAACAGTAATAGTAATAACGAAATCATATATATATCAGCAAAATTCTAAAAGACAGTAAGACCAACTTACAAAAATTATTTGAAATAACTATTATCTATAAAACGAATTTAGTAAGAAAAAAAAAGTTACTAAATCCAAAAAGAAATATTATGAATAAATTCTAAAATGAAGTAAGGACAACTTACTACCTTATATTTGAACAACTTCTGTATTAACAAAAGGAAAAAGAATTTATATAAATGAATAAATTCTAAACAAAAATAATAAGAACAACTTATTACCAATCTTGAAGAAAAATACTTGGAATTTAAAAATAATTTGAGTTGAATACTACCACTAAATTCTGAAATACAATAAGAACAACTTATTATCGATTTTGAAGAAAACAGGAATTATTGTTAAATGTTTATAAAGAAATAATGTGTATAATGAAGAACAAACCCCAAGATTACAGAAGAAAACGATAATTATTATTATTATGTGTATAAGGAAATAATGTGTTTAATGAATAACAAACCCCAAGATTACAGAAGAAAACGATAATTATTATTATTATGTGTATAAGGAAATAATGTGTATAATGAATAACAAACGCCAAGATTACAGAAGAAAACGATAATTATTATTATTATGTGTATAAGGAAATAATGTGTATAATGAATAACAAACCCCAAGATTACAGAAGAAAACGATAATTATTATTATTATGTGTATAAAGAAATAATGTGTATAATGAATAACAAACCCCAAGATTACAGAAGAAAACGATAATTATTATTATTATGTGTATAAAGAAATAATATGAATAACGAATAACAAACCCCAAGATTACAGAATAAAATGAGAATTATTATTAAATGGTTATAAAGAAATAGTGTGAATAATGAAAAATGAACCCCAAGATAAAAGTTATTACCTCAAACCTACTTATCCAAAATAAAGAAGAAAAAAAAAAAAAATCATATGACCTAAAATACATACTACATTGCCACATGATGGAACAATCTCAGTAAACGATTGAATGTAACTAATATAATGTTAAAGAAGACAAGAAGGAAAGAGTATTTATGAACATAATTCATTAAAAAATAAACAGCCAAAATAGTGAAATACGATAAGAGGAAGAATAATTAAGTATAAGGAATATATTTAGTAAGAAATGCAATTATAATGATCAACACACAACAACTGATTAAAAAATATTGAGATCAGAGAAAAAAAAAAACAAACGAAGAAGATACTTAACATTACAATCTCAACAAAAATGAAAACAAAAATGATTACAATTGATAACTGTCAAAGTCAATATTAACGAATGTTTAAGGAATTAAAATGGAACTGCGAAATATGAAGAATAGTAATGAAAAAATATAAATGCAACAAAGAAAAAATCTTTTCCCAAATATTTATTATTAAATGATTAAAGAGATTATTAGGAGATTATTATTATATTTTATAGCTGACTGTAGATGAATTCCAGCAGTACTATATTAAGATGTAGTGTGGACAGCAGAGTATGAAGCCAAACAGTGCCTCTCTGAACTGTACCAACGCATGTGTTAGGGATTGTTAGGGAAATTAAATATTTAAGGAATATTAGAATAGTTGCAAAAATAAATTCAGTTTCCAAAGGAATAGGACGAAGAAAACAGAAAGAAGCGTGTTGACAGAAGAATAATTGAAAAATGCAGTAATTATAGTAATTATAAATAGGAGAGATGTAAAACTAATGTATCAGTGAATAGTGTAGCCAGTTACCAACAAATAATGTGTACAGAAATAAAAAAAATATATCAAGAATCAAGAATGTTAAATGAAATGATGAAATGTTATTAAATAAAAAAGGTACTAGTACTAGTCTAATGAAGTTACATTGAGAAGACCATCGTCAACCATTAACAATGAAAGTAAGAAAAGGCATGTGAAAAAGGCAAGTTTATTTGACCTAAACTTCATTCAGGTAAACTAAACTTTTTTAGGAGGGGAAGCATATGTAGCGCAACAAAAATGATTGCATTTCTGTTACATAAAAGAAGATTCACAGATTGATAAATAAATTGATACTTAATCCCATAATAGAACAGAGACCCAATTATGACAATTATAGTCATAGACAAAATTAAATAAGAATGCAAGGTAGTGTTGAATAGAATAAACGAACCTGTAAAATAAATAATAGCTAATGATATATGTTTAATAAAAAACAAAACAGAAAAATGAAACAATGACTTAATTTATGGTAATAACAGATAAGAATTTTGTGTTAAAAAAGTATTATATTATGACAAAAATGTTATGATAAAGTTTATGTGATGTTATATCAAATATGTGTTGAGTTCATGAAAAATAATGAAACAAATAGTGTTATTCAATGACTGTCATAGTATGAAGTGTGAGGCAGTTAACCAATGTTCATAAGTTCGAATTTTGTTGTATGTGATCAAGAGATCAAGATAAATTTGTTATTAGATGTAGAAAAATAATTGTTTATACAAATGTTAATAATTAAGTTTTGATTGTATGTACGAATTTATATAAAAGGGACTATAGATGCCTAACAGACATAACCACAGGTAGATCAATTTACAATAAAAGGCCTAACAGCCAAAAATACTAAATAAACACTTATAACTTAAAGGTTAGATGCATCAATTAATAAATACACTATGAAGAGCTAGAAAGAAGAAAAAACATTAAGTTAATAATAATATTTAATAAAAATTATACAAATTATAATAATACCATAATGCCATAATATCGATTGGTAAAAAATAATATCGAAGGTGAATTAAATATAATAAAAAAGGAAAAAACGGAATTATACCAAAAAACCAGTAGAAGATGTGTATAAAATAATAAACCAGCTATCGGTAAAATTACATTCCGATAGGACAGCAAATTGACAAAGAATAGACAAAAAAATATATGAAAGAAACACTATATAGTCAAAACATGTGGAAGCGGAAATTAATATAGGTTGCTAGGGAAAAAATTAAGAAGAAGGTTGTTGATTTATAAAATAACAAGGATTGCTTTAGAAAAACTGAACGTGATGATTTAAAAAACCCAAGAATTATTTATTGAATCGTAATATTCGAAATCAACAGATACGATTGTAAAAAAGACAAAATACTAATGATAATACTTACATCTATCACTAACACAGATTAATAAAATAACGATACATTATGAAATAATAATCGAGAACAAATAACCGAATTCTACAAGAAGAAACTTGGACTGTCCCATGTCCGAAGGGAATTTATGAAAAATTAATCAAATATAAAGAATTAATAGAACACAACTCATAATATTCACAACACCAGAAATTATAACCTTGCAAATACACGGAACAACACTAACTGCTTCAACAGAAGGAAGAACCTATTTGGATCCTGGCGGTGCAGAAGAAACATCAATCGTGCTGTAAAACAATTCAGAAGCTGTATTCCGAAGTGGACAGGACAAGAATTACTTTTATTAAACTGAAGAAAGAAAACTGTACTTCATAATTGACCAGAACAACGAATTTAGCGATCAACCGCCTCCGTGATTTGTTTCGTTAGAGACTGGTAAAGTTATATTATATTAATCATACTAAATACACAACACATAATTTTTGTAAATCTTGCATTCTTATTATGTATTTTTAGTCTTCCCCACAGTTACAAGAACCTTCACACCCTGAAATAAATAAAATACAAATCAAATATAATATATAACCAAGTATAAACAAAGGATTAAATAATCAACAATCGATACCTGAATCTATAGTCCCAACATATATTAATTGGAATATATCTTAGTTAATGTGAATTGATAAACAAATAAAGAATCTTTATATATTTGTCACACCTTGTTATTTGGAGTATGGTTTAGTGAACTGGAACAAAAGTAACTGAATAAGTAGAGAATAAATGGTTAATACAAACATCGAATAACCTATAAGTTTCGTTGAGCCGATACTACAGCGCTTATAGCGGAATTATCTGACACCAAAGAGGGAGCGTAAAAATATAAAATTAGACAGAACTCTCTTCAAGGCATAATAGGGTTGGATGAAATTGTAGAATAAATCTTAAGTTATTTAAGTTCTAGGCACACTAACACTGATAATTATTAAAGAATTAAGTTAACATTAATTAAGTACATCCATATATTCCACAACTCCAAATATTTTCTAGAATTTATACAATTAAATTAATACAACAACATCGACAAATACAACAGTGGGTTATTTAAGGAGAGGAAACCCGTATAGTAACAAATTGGCGCTCAACTTGTGTAGGGCTTAAGTTAAGTAACTGTAACCATATTAATATTACTTAACCAGAGCAGGCAACTGTGGGAGAGTAAACATGCATACCAGAGGTAGATCAAGGATTAGGGCAGGAGAAACGGAGAAGGAAATAGACGAACAAGAACAGGAAATAGAACTAATAACAGACAGTGAAATGGAACAACAGACAGACGAAATAACGGAAACTGAAATAATTACGGACAAGGAAAAGGAAGTAATCAAAGAAGTTGCCCAAGGGGACCAACCAGATAAATCCAACAAAAAGGAAGACATGAGTATGCAAGAGCTGTTGAGGATCATAATGGAAAGCAATAGACAAATGAATGAGGAAAATAAGGAAAACTCAAGGAGACTGGAGGAAAAATTTGACAAGATAGATGAGAATTTTAGGAAACAGGAGGAAAACTCCAGGAAAACAAATGAGGAAATTAAAGAAACCTCAAAACAAATGAACGAAAGATTAAACCAAATTCACGAAAGGTTAGATAGGAATGATGAGGGTGTAAAACAAATGAAGGAAGACATCCTACAAATACATGAAGAGAATTTAAGGCAGATTAATAAAAAAATTGAGAATCTTCATGTGACAGTTAACCAGAAGGTGGACCAAAATAATGAGGAAAGAAAATTAGAAATAGCCAAAACCAATGAAGGGTTAGAAAAAACTAACGAAACAATAGTACAGGTTCATGAGGAATTACAGAACAAAATTAATGACACAAAAATTGAGAATAAAACATTGGTCGAAGAAATCCAACAGGAAACTGTCGAAAAATGTGAGCAAATTAAAAACGAAGTACATCAGGTACGGGAAGAGAATAAGGAAGGTATTAAGCAAATACAGACAGACATGGGCGAACGACTCGAAAGGGTCTATGGCAATTTAAATAATATGGAAGGTCAAATCAATACCAATAAAAATAAAATAGAAGAGTTTAGTAGGCGTGAATTACAATTACAGGAGGAAGTAGATTCATGGCGGGATAGGACATGCCAAAATAGTCATACAAATAACCATGAGAACAGAGAATCGATTAATTTTCGTAATTATAAGCGCAATCCTATGGAATTTTTAAAGAGATTGGAAGAAGTGATCATAAGAAATAGAGAGAATCGCTGGAGTATTATACGAAGCATGATTGATGAAACGTTTAAAGATACTTATGATAATTGGTGGACAGCGGTGCGCCCGGATATACTGGACATGACTGAGTTCAAAAAACAATTTAAGGAGAAGTATTGGTCGGAATCGACCCAGAACATGATTAGGAATAATTTGAGTAACGGTCGATACGAAACAAATGTAGGCCAGTCCCCTACTTCATACTTTTTAGGAAAAGTATGTATGGCGCGGAACTTAGAGCCCCGAATTCCCGAAGAATGTTTGGTAATACAACTATCCTATCATTATGAGGAAGGGATAAAAAATGCGCGTATGTGTAGTCAAATCAAAACGATTCCAGCCATGGCCAAATTCTTGGAGAATTATGAGCACGAGAACCAATACCAAAGAAATAGAATGCTAAATCATAAATATCAGAAGTATGATAATAACGCGCCACCAGCCAATTCTCATAATAACGATCGCAATCGACCTGCGCATAACGTTAATACTAATAGAACACAAAATGAAAACACGAATAATAATTCCAGAAACTATAATTATCGCGGCAATAACAATTACAATTATCGTGATAGTCGCAATAATAGAGGAGATGGGGACAGATGACCCAATAATTATAGACATAACGTCAATTATATTTACTCCAGACCTCAAGGTAATCAGCGACGATACTACCCAAGGAGTCACCGATATGACAACCATTATGACCAATCTCGGCATGAAGACAACTACCCACATGATGGAAATTATAGGATAGCAGAACATAATACGGAGGATCGCACGGAAACAGTACAAAACCAACACAGTAATCAGAATGAAAATAGAGAAGAGGGAGTAAGCCCTCATTTAAACTAATAGAGGCAGTGAAAATTAATGAATACCCGTCACTGAACCGTAATCTTGGGGAACAACGATTAATAAATAAAATTAAGTGTAATCATAAAATAACCATAATTAATAACCACTATTTAAAGAATATCAGGGAAGATTTGTTAGAAGAGGATCAGAAACATGTAAACAGTAATAGTAATAACGAAATCATATATATATCAGCAAAATTCTAAAAGACAGTAAGACCAACTTACAAAAATTATTTGAAATAACTATTATCTATAAAACGAATTTAGTAAGAAAAAAAAAGTTACTAAATCCAAAAAGAAATATTATGAATAAATTCTAAAATGAAGTAAGGACAACTTACTACCTTATATTTGAACAACTTCTGTATTAACAAAAGGAAAAAGAATTTATATAAATGAATAAATTCTAAACAAAAATAATAAGAACAACTTATTACCAATCTTGAAGAAAAATACTTGGAATTTAAAAATAATTTGAGTTGAATACTACCACTAAATTCTGAAATACAATAAGAACAACTTATTATCGATTTTGAAGAAAACAGGAATTATTGTTAAATGTTTATAAAGAAATAATGTGTATAATGAAGAACAAACCCCAAGATTACAGAAGAAAACGATAATTATTATTATTATGTGTATAAGGAAATAATGTGTTTAATGAATAACAAACCCCAAGATTACAGAAGAAAACGATAATTATTATTATTATGTGTATAAGGAAATAATGTGTATAATGAATAACAAACGCCAAGATTACAGAAGAAAACGATAATTATTATTATTATGTGTATAAGGAAATAATGTGTATAATGAATAACAAACCCCAAGATTACAGAAGAAAACGATAATTATTATTATTATGTGTATAAAGAAATAATGTGTATAATGAATAACAAACCCCAAGATTACAGAAGAAAACGATAATTATTATTATTATGTGTATAAAGAAATAATATGAATAACGAATAACAAACCCCAAGATTACAGAATAAAATGAGAATTATTATTAAATGGTTATAAAGAAATAGTGTGAATAATGAAAAATGAACCCCAAGATAAAAGTTATTACCTCAAACCTACTTATCCAAAATAAAGAAGAAAAAAAAAAAAAAAAAAATCATATGACCTAAAATACATACTACATTGCCACATGATGGAACAATCTCAGTAAACGATTGAATGTAACTAATATAATGTTAAAGAAGACAAGAAGGAAAGAGTATTTATGAACATAATTCATTAAAAAATAAACAGCCAAAATAGTGAAATACGATAAGAGGAAGAATAATTAAGTATAAGGAATATATTTAGTAAGAAATGCAATTATAATGATCAACACACAACAACTGATAAAAAAATATTGAGATCAGAGAAAAAAAAAAACAAACGAAGAAGATACTTAACATTACAATCTCAACAAAAATGAAAACAAAAATGATTACAATTGATAACTGTCAAAGTCAATATTAACGAATGTTTAAGGAATTAAAATGGAACTGCGAAATATGAAGAATAGTAATGAAAAAATATAAATGCAACAAAGAAAAAATCTTTTCCCAAATATTTATTATTAAATGATTAAAGAGATTATTAGGAGATTATTATTATATTTTATAGCTGACTGTAGATGAATTCCAGCAGTACTATATTAAGATGTAGTGTGGACAGCAGAGTATGAAGCCAAACAGTGCCTCTCTGAACTGTACCAACGCATGTGTTAGGGATTGTTAGGGAAATTAAATATTTAAGGAATATTAGAATAGTTGCAAAAATAAATTCAGTTTCCAAAGGAATAGGACGAAGAAAACAGAAAGAAGCGTGTTGACAGAAGAATAATTGAAAAATGCAGTAATTATAGTAATTATAAATAGGAGAGATGTAAAACTAATGTATCAGTGAATAGTGTAGCCAGTTACCAACAAATAATGTGTACAGAAATAAAAAAAATATATCAAGAATCAAGAATGTTAAATGAAATGATGAAATGTTATTAAATAAAAAAGGTACTAGTACTAGTCTAATGAAGTTACATTGAGAAGACCATCATCAACCATTAACAATGAAAGTAAGAAAAGGCATGTGAAAAAGGCAAGTTTATTTGACCTAAACTTCATTCAGGTAAACTAAACTTTTTTAGGAGGGGAAGCATATGTAGCGCAACAAAAATGATTGCATTTCTGTTACATAAAAGAAGATTCACAGATTGATAAATAAATTGATACTTAATCCCATAATAGAACAGAGACCCAATTATGACAATTATAGTCATAGACAAAATTAAATAAGAATGCAAGGTAGTGTTGAATAGAATAAACGAACCTGTAAAATAAATAATAGCTAATGATATATGTTTAATAAAAAACAAAACAGAAAAATGAAACAATGACTTAATTTATGGTAATAACAGATAAGAATTTTGTGTTAAAAAAGTATTATATTATGACAAAAATGTTATGATAAAGTTTATGTGATGTTATATCAAATATGTGTTGAGTTCATGAAAAATAATGAAACAAATAGTGTTATTCAATGACTGTCATAGTATGAAGTGTGAGGCAGTTAACCAATGTTCATAAGTTCGAATTTTGTTGTATGTGATCAAGAGATCAAGATAAATTTGTTATTAGATGTAGAAAAATAATTGTTTATACAAATGTTAATAATTAAGTTTTGATTGTATGTACGAATTTATATAAAAGGGACTATAGATGCCTAACAGACATAACCACAGGTAGATCAATTTACAATAAAAGGCCTAACAGCCAAAAATACTAAATAAACACTTATAACTTAAAGGTTAGATGCATCAATTAATAAATACACTATGAAGAGCTAGAAAGAAGAAAAAACATTAAGTTAATAATAATATTTAATAAAAATTATACAAATTATAATAATACCATAATGCCATAATATCGATTGGTAAAAAATAATATCGAAGGTGAATTAAATATAATAAAAAAGGAAAAAACGGAATTATACCAAAAAACCAGTAGAAGATGTGTATAAAATAATAAACCAGCTATCGGTAAAATTACATTCCGATAGGACAGCAAATTGACAAAGAATAGACAAAAAAATATATGAAAGAAACACTATATAGTCAAAACATGTGGAAGCGGAAATTAATATAGGTTGCTAGGGAAAAAATTAAGAAGAAGGTTGTTGATTTATAAAATAACAAGGATTGCTTTAGAAAAACTGAACGTGATGATTTAAAAAACCCAAGAATTATTTATTGAATCGTAATATTCGAAATCAACAGATACGATTGTAAAAAAGACAAAATACTAATGATAATACTTACATCTATCACTAACACAGATTAATAAAATAACGATACATTATGAAATAATAATCGAGAACAAATAACCGAATTCTACAAGAAGAAACTTGGACTGTCCCATGTCCGAAGGGAATTTATGAAAAATTAATCAAATATAAAGAATTAATAGAACACAACTCATAATATTCACAACACCAGAAATTATAACCTTGCAAATACACGGAACAACACTAACTGCTTCAACAGAAGGAAGAACCTATTTGGATCCTGGCGGTGCAGAAGAAACATCAATCGTGCTGTAAAACAATTCAGAAGCTGTATTCCGAAGTGGACAGGACAAGAATTACTTTTATTAAACTGAAGAAAGAAAACTGTACTTCATAATTGACCAGAACAACGAATTTAGCGATCAACCGCCTCCGTGATTTGTTTCGTTAGAGACTGGTAAAGTTATATTATATTAATCATACTAAATACACAACACATAATTTTTGTAAATCTTGCATTCTTATTATGTATTTTTAGTCTTCCCCACAGTTACAAGAACCTTCACACCCTGAAATAAATAAAATACAAATCAAATATAATATATAACCAAGTATAAACAAAGGATTAAATAATCAACAATCGATACCTGAATCTATAGTCCCAACATATATTAATTGGAATATATCTTAGTTAATGTGAATTGATAAACAAATAAAGAATCTTTATATATTTGTCACACCTTGTTATTTGGAGTATGGTTTAGTGAACTGGAACAAAAGTAACTGAATAAGTAGAGAATAAATGGTTAATACAAACATCGAATAACCTATAAGTTTCGTTGAGCCGATACTACAGCGCTTATAGCGGAATTATCTGACACCAAAGAGGGAGCGTAAAAATATAAAATTAGACAGAACTCTCTTCAAGGCATAATAGGGTTGGATGAAATTGTAGAATAAATCTTAAGTTATTTAAGTTCTAGGCACACTAACACTGATAATTATTAAAGAATTAAGTTAACATTAATTAAGTACATCCATATATTCCACAACTCCAAATATTTTCTAGAATTTATACAATTAAATTAATACAACAACATCGACAAATACAACAGTGGGTTATTTAAGGAGAGGAAACCCGTATAGTAACAAATTGGCGCTCAACTTGTGTAGGGCTTAAGTTAAGTAACTGTAACCATATTAATATTACTTAACCAGAGCAGGCAACTGTGGGAGAGTAAACATGCATACCAGAGGTAGATCAAGGATTAGGGCAGGAGAAACGGAGAAGGAAATAGACGAACAAGAACAGGAAATAGAACTAATAACAGACAGTGAAATGGAACAACAGACAGACGAAATAACGGAAACTGAAATAATTACGGACAAGGAAAAGGAAGTAATCAAAGAAGTTGCCCAAGGGGACCAACCAGATAAATCCAACAAAAAGGAAGACATGAGTATGCAAGAGCTGTTGAGGATCATAATGGAAAGCAATAGACAAATGAATGAGGAAAATAAGGAAAACTCAAGGAGACTGGAGGAAAAATTTGACAAGATAGATGAGAATTTTAGGAAACAGGAGGAAAACTCCAGGAAAATAAATGAGGAAATTAAAGAAACCTCAAAACAAATGAACGAAAGATTAAACCAAATTCACGAAAGGTTAGATAGGAATGATGAGGGTGTAAAACAAATGAAGGAAGACATCCTACAAATACATGAAGAGAATTTAAGGCAGATTAATAAAAAAATTGAGAATCTTCATGTGACAGTTAACCAGAAGGTGGACCAAAATAATGAGGAAAGAAAATTAGAAATAGCCAAAACCAATGAAGGGTTAGAAAAAACTAACGAAACAATAGTACAGGTTCATGAGGAATTACAGAACAAAATTAATGACACAAAAATTGAGAATAAAACATTGGTCGAAGAAATCCAACAGGAAACTGTCGAAAAATGTGAGCAAATTAAAAACGAAGTACATCAGGTACGGGAAGAGAATAAGGAAGGTATTAAGCAAATACAGACAGACATGGGCGAACGACTCGAAAGGGTCTATGGCAATTTAAATAATATGGAAGGTCAAATCAATACCAATAAAAATAAAATAGAAGAGTTTAGTAGGCGTGAATTACAATTACAGGAGGAAGTAGATTCATGGCGGGATAGGACATGCCAAAATAGTCATACAAATAACCATGAGAACAGAGAATCGATTAATTTTCGTAATTATAAGCGCAATCCTATGGAATTTTTAAAGAGATTGGAAGAAGTGATCATAAGAAATAGAGAGAATCGCTGGAGTATTATACGAAGCATGATTGATGAAACGTTTAAAGATACTTATGATAATTGGTGGACAGCGGTGCGCCCGGATATACTGGACATGACTGAGTTCAAAAAACAATTTAAGGAGAAGTATTGGTCGGAATCGACCCAGAACATGATTAGGAATAATTTGAGTAACGGTCGATACGAAACAAATGTAGGCCAGTCCCCTACTTCATACTTTTTAGGAAAAGTATGTATGGCGCGGAACTTAGAGCCCCGAATTCCCGAAGAATGTTTGGTAATACAACTATCCTATCATTATGAGGAAGGGATAAAAAATGCGCGTATGTGTAGTCAAATCAAAACGATTCCAGCCATGGCCAAATTCTTGGAGAATTATGAGCACGAGAACCAATACCAAAGAAATAGAATGCTAAATCATAAATATCAGAAGTATGATAATAACGCGCCACCAGCCAATTCTCATAATAACGATCGCAATCGACCTGCGCATAACGTTAATACTAATAGAACACAAAATGAAAACACGAATAATAATTCCAGAAACTATAATTATCGCGGCAATAACAATTACAATTATCGTGATAGTCGCAATAATAGAGGAGATGGGGACAGATAACCCAATAATTATAGACATAACGTCAATTATATTTACTCCAGACCTCAAGGTAATCAGCGACGATACTACCCAAGGAGTCACCGATATGACAACCATTATGACCAATCTCGGCATGAAGACAACTACCCACATGATGGAAATTATAGGATAGCAGAACATAATACGGAGGATCGCACGGAAACAGTACAAAACCAACACAGTAATCAGAATGAAAATAGAGAAGAGGGAGTAAGCCCTCATTTAAACTAATAGAGGCAGTGAAAATTAATGAATACCCGTCACTGAACCGTAATCTTGGGGAACAACGATTAATAAATAAAATTAAGTGTAATCATAAAATAACCATAATTAATAACCACTATTTAAAGAATATCAGGGAAGATTTGTTAGAAGAGGATCAGAAACATGTAAACAGTAATAGTAATAACGAAATCATATATATATCAGCAAAATTCTAAAAGACAGTAAGACCAACTTACAAAAATTATTTGAAATAACTATTATCTATAAAACGAATTTAGTAAGAAAAAAAAAGTTACTAAATCCAAAAAGAAATATTATGAATAAATTCTAAAATGAAGTAAGGACAACTTACTACCTTATATTTGAACAACTTCTGTATTAAAAAAAGGAAAAAGAATTTATATAAATGAATAAATTCTAAACAAAAATAATAAGAACAACTTATTACCAATCTTGAAGAAAAATACTTGGAATTTAAAAATAATTTGAGTTGAATACTACCACTAAATTCTGAAATACAATAAGAACAACTTATTATCGATTTTGAAGAAAACAGGAATTATTGTTAAATGTTTATAAAGAAATAATGTGTATAATGAAGAACAAACCCCAAGATTACAGAAGAAAACGATAATTATTATTATTATGTGTATAAGGAAATAATGTGTTTAATGAATAACAAACCCCAAGATTACAGAAGAAAACGATAATTATTATTATTATGTGTATAAGGAAAAAAATGTGTATAATGAATAACAAACGCCAAGATTACAGAAGAAAACGATAATTATTATTATTATGTGTATAAGGAAATAATGTGTATAATGAATAACAAACCCCAAGATTACAGAAGAAAACGATAATTATTATTATTATGTGTATAAAGAAATAATGTGTATAATGAATAACAAACCCCAAGATTACAGAAGAAAACGATAATTATTATTATTATGTGTATAAAGAAATAATATGAATAACGAATAACAAACCCCAAGATTACAGAATAAAATGAGAATTATTATTAAATGGTTATAAAGAAATAGTGTGAATAATGAAAAATGAACCCCAAGATAAAAGTTATTACCTCAAACCTACTTATCCAAAATAAAGAAGAAAAAAAAAAAAAAAAAATCATATGACCTAAAATACATACTACATTGCCACATGATGGAACAATCTCAGTAAACGATTGAATGTAACTAATATAATGTTAAAGAAGACAAGAAGGAAAGAGTATTTATGAACATAATTCATTAAAAAATAAACAGCCAAAATAGTGAAATACGATAAGAGGAAGAATAATTAAGTATAAGGAATATATTTAGTAAGAAATGCAATTATAATGATCAACACACAACAACTGATTAAAAAATATTGAGATCAGAGAAAAAAAAAAAACAAACGAAGAAGATACTTAACATTACAATCTCAACAAAAATGAAAACAAAAATGATTACAATTGATAACTGTCAAAGTCAATATTAACGAATGTTTAAGGAATTAAAATGGAACTGCGAAATATGAAGAATAGTAATGAAAAAATATAAATGCAACAAAGAAAAAATCTTTTCCCAAATATTTATTATTAAATGATTAAAGAGATTATTAGGAGATTATTATTATATTTTATAGCTGACTGTAGATGAATTCCAGCAGTACTATATTAAGATGTAGTGTGGACAGCAGAGTATGAAGCCAAACAGTGCCTCTCTGAACTGTACCAACGCATGTGTTAGGGATTGTTAGGGAAATTAAATATTTAAGGAATATTAGAATAGTTGCAAAAATAAATTCAGTTTCCAAAGGAATAGGACGAAGAAAACAGAAAGAAGCGTGTTGACAGAAGAATAATTGAAAAATGCAGTAATTATAGTAATTATAAATAGGAGAGATGTAAAACTAATGTATCAGTGAATAGTGTAGCCAGTTACCAACAAATAATGTGTACAGAAATAAAAAAAATATATCAAGAATCAAGAATGTTAAATGAAATGATGAAATGTTATTAAATAAAAAAGGTACTAGTACTAGTCTAATGAAGTTACATTGAGAAGACCATCATCAACCATTAACAATGAAAGTAAGAAAAGGCATGTGAAAAAGGCAAGTTTATTTGACCTAAACTTCATTCAGGTAAACTAAACTTTTTTAGGAGGGGAAGCATATGTAGCGCAACAAAAATGATTGCATTTCTGTTACATAAAAGAAGATTCACAGATTGATAAATAAATTGATACTTAATCCCATAATAGAACAGAGACCCAATTATGACAATTATAGTCATAGACAAAATTAAATAAGAATGCAAGGTAGTGTTGAATAGAATAAACGAACCTGTAAAATAAATAATAGCTAATGATATATGTTTAATAAAAAACAAAACAGAAAAATGAAACAATGACTTAATTTATGGTAATAACAGATAAGAATTTTGTGTTAAAAAAGTATTATATTATGACAAAAATGTTATGATAAAGTTTATGTGATGTTATATCAAATATGTGTTGAGTTCATGAAAAATAATGAAACAAATAGTGTTATTCAATGACTGTCATAGTATGAAGTGTGAGGCAGTTAACCAATGTTCATAAGTTCGAATTTTGTTGTATGTGATCAAGAGATCAAGATAAATTTGTTATTAGATGTAGAAAAATAATTGTTTATACAAATGTTAATAATTAAGTTTTGATTGTATGTACGAATTTATATAAAAGGGACTATAGATGCCTAACAGACATAACCACAGGTAGATCAATTTACAATAAAAGGCCTAACAGCCAAAAATACTAAATAAACACTTATAACTTAAAGGTTAGATGCATCAATTAATAAATACACTATGAAGAGCTAGAAAGAAGAAAAAACATTAAGTTAATAATAATATTTAATAAAAATTATACAAATTATAATAATACCATAATGCCATAATATCGATTGGTAAAAAATAATATCGAAGGTGAATTAAATATAATAAAAAAGGAAAAAACGGAATTATACCAAAAAACCAGTAGAAGATGTGTATAAAATAATAAACCAGCTATCGGTAAAATTACATTCCGATAGGACAGCAAATTGACAAAGAATAGACAAAAAAATATATGAAAGAAACACTATATAGTCAAAACATGTGGAAGCGGAAATTAATATAGGTTGCTAGGGAAAAAATTAAGAAGAAGGTTGTTGATTTATAAAATAACAAGGATTGCTTTAGAAAAACTGAACGTGATGATTTAAAAAACCCAAGAATTATTTATTGAATCGTAATATTCGAAATCAACAGATACGATTGTAAAAAAGACAAAATACTAATGATAATACTTACATCTATCACTAACACAGATTAATAAAATAACGATACATTATGAAATAATAATCGAGAACAAATAACCGAATTCTACAAGAAGAAACTTGGACTGTCCCATGTCCGAAGGGAATTTATGAAAAATTAATCAAATATAAAGAATTAATAGAACACAACTCATAATATTCACAACACCAGAAATTATAACCTTGCAAATACACGGAACAACACTAACTGCTTCAACAGAAGGAAGAACCTATTTGGATCCTGGCGGTGCAGAAGAAACATCAATCGTGCTGTAAAACAATTCAGAAGCTGTATTCCGAAGTGGACAGGACAAGAATTACTTTTATTAAACTGAAGAAAGAAAACTGTACTTCATAATTGACCAGAACAACGAATTTAGCGATCAACCGCCTCCGTGATTTGTTTCGTTAGAGACTGGTAAAGTTATATTATATTAATCATACTAAATACACAACACATAATTTTTGTAAATCTTGCATTCTTATTATGTATTTTTAGTCTTCCCCACAGTTACAAGAACCTTCACACCCTGAAATAAATAAAATACAAATCAAATATAATATATAACCAAGTATAAACAAAGGATTAAATAATCAACAATCGATACCTGAATCTATAGTCCCAACATATATTAATTGGAATATATCTTAGTTAATGTGAATTGATAAACAAATAAAGAATCTTTATATATTTGTCACACCTTGTTATTTGGAGTATGGTTTAGTGAACTGGAACAAAAGTAACTGAATAAGTAGAGAATAAATGGTTAATACAAACATCGAATAACCTATAAGTTTCGTTGAGCCGATACTACAGCGCTTATAGCGGAATTATCTGACACCAAAGAGGGAGCGTAAAAATATAAAATTAGACAGAACTCTCTTCAAGGCATAATAGGGTTGGATGAAATTGTAGAATAAATCTTAAGTTATTTAAGTTCTAGGCACACTAACACTGATAATTATTAAAGAATTAAGTTAACATTAATTAAGTACATCCATATATTCCACAACTCCAAATATTTTCTAGAATTTATACAATTAAATTAATACAACAACATCGACAAATACAACAGTGGGTTATTTAAGGAGAGGAAACCCGTATAGTAACAAATTGGCGCTCAACTTGTGTAGGGCTTAAGTTAAGTAACTGTAACCATATTAATATTACTTAACCAGAGCAGGCAACTGTGGGAGAGTAAACATGCATACCAGAGGTAGATCAAGGATTAGGGCAGGAGAAACGGAGAAGGAAATAGACGAACAAGAACAGGAAATAGAACTAATAACAGACAGTGAAATGGAACAACAGACAGACGAAATAACGGAAACTGAAATAATTACGGACAAGGAAAAGGAAGTAATCAAAGAAGTTGCCCAAGGGGACCAACCAGATAAATCCAACAAAAAGGAAGACATGAGTATGCAAGAGCTGTTGAGGATCATAATGGAAAGCAATAGACAAATGAATGAGGAAAATAAGGAAAACTCAAGGAGACTGGAGGAAAAATTTGACAAGATAGATGAGAATTTTAGGAAACAGGAGGAAAACTCCAGGAAAACAAATGAGGAAATTAAAGAAACCTCAAAACAAATGAACGAAAGATTAAACCTAATTCACGAAAGGTTAGATAGGAATGATGAGGGTGTAAAATAAATGAAGGAAGACATCCTACAAATACATGAAGAGAATTTAAGGCAGATTAATAAAAAAATTGAGAATCTTCATGTGACAGTTAACCAGAAGGTGGACCAAAATAATGAGGAAAGAAAATTAGAAATAGCCAAAACCAATGAAGGGTTAGAAAAAACTAACGAAACAATAGTACAGGTTCGTGAGGAATTACAGAACAAAATTAATGACACAAAAATTGAGAATAAAACATTGGTCGAAGAAATCCAACAGGAAACTGTCGAAAAATGTGAGCAAATTAAAAACGAAGTACATCAGGTACGGGAAGAGAATAAGGAAGGTATTAAGCAAATACAGACAGACATGGGCGAACGACTCGAAAGGGTCTATGGCAATTTAAATAATATGGAAGGTCAAATCAATACCAATAAAAATAAAATAGAAGAGTTTAGTAGGCGTGAATTACAATTACAGGAGGAAGTAGATTCATGGCGGGATAGGACATGCCAAAATAGTCATACAAATAACCATGAGAACAGAGAATCGATTAATTTTCGTAATTATAAGCGCAATCCTATGGAATTTTTAAAGAGATTGGAAGAAGTGATCATAAGAAATAGAGAGAATCGCTGGAGTATTATACGAAGCATGATTGATGAAACGTTTAAAGATACTTATGATAATTGGTGGACAGCGGTGCGCCCGGATATACTGGACATGACTGAGTTCAAAAAACAATTTAAGGAGAAGTATTGGTCGGAATCGACCCAGAACATGA
This sequence comes from Magicicada septendecula, assembly GCA_034769895.1. NCBI lineage: Eukaryota > Metazoa > Arthropoda > Insecta > Hemiptera > Cicadidae > Magicicada > Magicicada septendecula. The sequence continues at coordinate 343,507,008 of CM068372.1, read as the reverse complement.
TTAGGAATAATTTGAGTAACGGTCGATACGAAACAAATGTAGGCCAGTCCCCTACTTCATACTTTTTAGGAAAAGTATGTATGGCGCGGAACTTAGAGCCCCGAATTCCCGAAGAATGTTTGGTAATACAACTATCCTATCATTACGAGGAAGGGATAAAAAATGCGCGTATGTGTAGTCAAATCAAAACGATTCCAGCCATGGCCAAATTCTTGGAGAATTATGAGCACGAGAACCAATACCAAAGAAATAGAATGCTAAATCATAAATATCAGAAGTATGATAATAACGCGCCACCAGCCAATTCTCATAATAACGATCGCAATCGACCTGCGCATAACGTTAATACTAATAGAACACAAAATGAAAACACGAATAATAATTCCAGAAACTATAATTATCGCGGCAATAACAATTACAATTATCGTGATAGTCGCAATAATAGAGGAGATGGGGACAGACGACCCAATAATTATAGACATAACGTCAATTATATTTACTCCAGACCTCAAGGTAATCAGCGACGATACTACCCAAGGAGTCACCGATATGACAACCATTATGACCAATCTCGGCATGAAGACAACTACCCACATGATGGAAATTATAGGATAGCAGAACATAATACGGAGGATCGCACGGAAACAGTACAAAACCAACACAGTAATCAGAATGAAAATAGAGAAGAGGGAGTAAGCCCTCATTTAAACTAATAGAGGCAGTGAAAATTAATGAATACCCGTCACTGAACCGTAATCTTGGGGAACAACGATTAATAAATAAAATTAAGTGTAATCATAAAATAACCATAATTAATAACCACTATTTAAAGAATATCAGGGAAGATTTGTTAGAAGAGGATCAGAAACATGTAAACAGTAATAGTAATAACGAAATCATATATATATCAGCAAAATTCTAAAAGACAGTAAGACCAACTTACAAAAATTATTTGAAATAACTATTATCTATAAAACGAATTTAGTAAGAAAAAAAAAGTTACTAAATCCAAAAAGAAATATTATGAATAAATTCTAAAATGAAGTAAGGACAACTTACTACCTTATATTTGAACAACTTCTGTATTAACAAAAGGAAAAAGAATTTATATAAATGAATAAATTCTAAACAAAAATAATAAGAACAACTTATTACCAATCTTGAAGAAAAATACTTGGAATTTAAAAATAATTTGAGTTGAATACTACCACTAAATTCTGAAATACAATAAGAACAACTTATTATCGATTTTGAAGAAAACAGGAATTATTGTTAAATGTTTATAAAGAAATAATGTGTATAATGAAGAACAAACCCCAAGATTACAGAAGAAAACGATAATTATTATTATTATGTGTATATGGAAATAATGTGTTTAATGAATAACAAACCCCAAGATTACAGAAGAAAACGATAATTATTATTATTATGTGTATAAGGAAATAATGTGTATAATGAATAACAAACGCCAAGATTACAGAAGAAAACGATAATTATTATTATTATGTGTATAAGGAAATAATGTATATAATGAATAACAAACCCCAAGATTACAGAAGAAAACGATAATTATTATTATTATGTGTATAAAGAAATAATGTGTATAATGAATAACAAACCCCAAGATTACAGAAGAAAACGATAATTATTATTATTATGTGTATAAAGAAATAATATGAATAACGAATAACAAACCCCAAGATTACAGAATAAAATGAGAATTATTATTAAATGGTTATAAAGAAATAGTGTGAATAATGAAAAATGAACCCCAAGATAAAAGTTATTACCTCAAACCTACTTATCCAAAATAAAGAAGAAAAAAAAAAAAAAAAAATCATATGACCTAAAATACATACTACATTGCCACATGATGGAACAATCTCAGTAAACGATTGAATGTAACTAATATAATGTTAAAGAAGACAAGAAGGAAAGAGTATTTATGAACATAATTCATTAAAAAATAAACAGCCAAAATAGTGAAATACGATAAGAGGAAGAATAATTAAGTATAAGGAATATATTTAGTAAGAAATGCAATTATAATGATCAACACACAACAACTGATTAAAAAATATTGAGATCAGAGAAAAAAAAAAAACAAACGAAGAAGATACTTAACATTACAATCTCAACAAAAATGAAAACAAAAATGATTACAATTGATAACTGTCAAAGTCAATATTAACGAATGTTTAAGGAATTAAAATGGAACTGCGAAATATGAAGAATAGTAATGAAAAAATATAAATGCAACAAAGAAAAAATCTTTTCCCAAATATTTATTATTAAATGATTAAAGAGATTATTAGGAGATTATTATTATATTTTATAGCTGACTGTAGATGAATTCCAGCAGTACTATATTAAGATGTAGTGTGGACAGCAGAGTATGAAGCCAAACAGTGCCTCTCTGAACTGTACCAACGCATGTGTTAGGGATTGTTAGGGAAATTAAATATTTAAGGAATATTAGAATAGTTGCAAAAATAAATTCAGTTTCCAAAGGAATAGGACGAAGAAAACAGAAAGAAGCGTGTTGACAGAAGAATAATTGAAAAATGCAGTAATTATAGTAATTATAAATAGGAGAGATGTAAAACTAATGTATCAGTGAATAGTGTAGCCAGTTACCAACAAATAATGTGTACAGAAATAAAAAAAATATATCAAGAATCAAGAATGTTAAATGAAATGATGAAATGTTATTAAATAAAAAAGGTACTAGTACTAGTCTAATGAAGTTACATTGAGAAGACCATCGTCAACCATTAACAATGAAAGTAAGAAAAGGCATGTGAAAAAGGCAAGTTTATTTGACCTAAACTTCATTCAGGTAAACTAAACTTTTTTAGGAGGGGAAGCATATGTAGCGCAACAAAAATGATTGCATTTCTGTTACATAAAAGAAGATTCACAGATTGATAAATAAATTGATACTTAATCCCATAATAGAACAGAGACCCAATTATGACAATTATAGTCATAGACAAAATTAAATAAGAATGCAAGGTAGTGTTGAATAGAATAAACGAACCTGTAAAATAAATAATAGCTAATGATATATGTTTAATAAAAAACAAAACAGAAAAATGAAACAATGACTTAATTTATGGTAATAACAGATAAGAATTTTGTGTTAAAAAAGTATTATATTATGACAAAAATGTTATGATAAAGTTTATGTGATGTTATATCAAATATGTGTTGAGTTCATGAAAAATAATGAAACAAATAGTGTTATTCAATGACTGTCATAGTATGAAGTGTGAGGCAGTTAACCAATGTTCATAAGTTCGAATTTTGTTGTATGTGATCAAGAGATCAAGATAAATTTGTTATTAGATGTAGAAAAATAATTGTTTATACAAATGTTAATAATTAAGTTTTGATTGTATGTACGAATTTATATAAAAGGGACTATAGATGCCTAACAGACATAACCACAGGTAGATCAATTTACAATAAAAGGCCTAACAGCCAAAAATACTAAATAAACACTTATAACTTAAAGGTTAGATGCATCAATTAATAAATACACTATGAAGAGCTAGAAAGAAGAAAAAACATTAAGTTAATAATAATATTTAATAAAAATTATACAAATTATAATAATACCATAATGCCATAATATCGATTGGTAAAAAATAATATCGAAGGTGAATTAAATATAATAAAAAAGGAAAAAACGGAATTATACCAAAAAACCAGTAGAAGATGTGTATAAAATAATAAACCAGCTATCGGTAAAATTACATTCCGATAGGACAGCAAATTGACAAAGAATAGACAAAAAAATATATGAAAGAAACACTATATAGTCAAAACATGTGGAAGCGGAAATTAATATAGGTTGCTAGGGAAAAAATTAAGAAGAAGGTTGTTGATTTATAAAATAACAAGGATTGCTTTAGAAAAACTGAACGTGATGATTTAAAAAACCCAAGAATTATTTATTGAATCGTAATATTCGAAATCAACAGATACGATTGTAAAAAAGACAAAATACTAATGATAATACTTACATCTATCACTAACACAGATTAATAAAATAACGATACATTATGAAATAATAATCGAGAACAAATAACCGAATTCTACAAGAAGAAACTTGGACTGTCCCATGTCCGAAGGGAATTTATGAAAAATTAATCAAATATAAAGAATTAATAGAACACAACTCATAATATTCACAACACCAGAAATTATAACCTTGCAAATACACGGAACAACACTAACTGCTTCAACAGAAGGAAGAACCTATTTGGATCCTGGCGGTGCAGAAGAAACATCAATCGTGCTGTAAAACAATTCAGAAGCTGTATTCCGAAGTGGACAGGACAAGAATTACTTTTATTAAACTGTACTTCATAATTGACCAGAACAACGAATTTAGCGATCAACCGCCTCCGTGATTTGTTTCGTTAGAGACTGGTAAAGTTATATTATATTAATCATACTAAATACACAACACATAATTTTTGTAAATCTTGCATTCTTATTATGTATTTTTAGTCTTCCCCACAGTTACAAGAACCTTCACACCCTGAAATAAATAAAATACAAATCAAATATAATATATAACCAAGTATAAACAAAGGATTAAATAATCAACAATCGATACCTGAATCTATAGTCCCAACATATATTAATTGGAATATATCTTAGTTAATGTGAATTGATAAACAAATAAAGAATCTTTATATATTTGTCACACCTTGTTATTTGGAGTATGGTTTAGTGAACTGGAACAAAAGTAACTGAATAAGTAGAGAATAAATGGTTAATACAAACATCGAATAACCTATAAGTTTCGTTGAGCCGATACTACAGCGCTTATAGCGGAATTATCTGACACCAAAGAGGGAGCGTAAAAATATAAAATTAGACAGAACTCTCTTCAAGGCATAATAGGGTTGGATGAAATTGTAGAATAAATCTTAAGTTATTTAAGTTCTAGGCACACTAACACTGATAATTATTAAAGAATTAAGTTAACATTAATTAAGTACATCCATATATTCCACAACTCCAAATATTTTCTAGAATTTATACAATTAAATTAATACAACAACATCGACAAATACAACAGTGGGTTATTTAAGGAGAGGAAACCCATATAGTAACAAATTGGCGCTCAACTTGTGTAGGGCTTAAGTTAAGTAACTGTAACCATATTAATATTACTTAACCAGAGCAGGCAACTGTGGGAGAGTAAACATGCATACCAGAGGTAGATCAAGGATTAGGGCAGGAGAAACGGAGAAGGAAATAGACGAACAAGAACAGGAAATAGAACTAATAACAGACAGTGAAATGGAACAACAGACAGACGAAATAACGGAAACTGAAATAATTACGGACAAGGAAAAGGAAGTAATCAAAGAAGTTGCCCAAGGGGACCAACCAGATAAATCCAACAAAAAGGAAGACATGAGTATGCAAGAGCTGTTGAGGATCATAATGGAAAGCAATAGACAAATGAATGAGGAAAATAAGGAAAACTCAAGGAGACTGGAGGAAAAATTTGACAAGATAGATGAGAATTTTAGGAAACAGGAGGAAAACTCCAGGAAAACAAATGAGGAAATTAAAGAAACCTCAAAACAAATGAACGAAAGATTAAACCTAATTCACGAAAGGTTAGATAGGAATGATGAGGGTGTAAAATAAATGAAGGAAGACATCCTACAAATACATGAAGAGAATTTAAGGCAGATTAATAAAAAAATTGAGAATCTTCATGTGACAGTTAACCAGAAGGTGGACCAAAATAATGAGGAAAGAAAATTAGAAATAGCCAAAACCAATGAAGGGTTAGAAAAAACTAACGAAACAATAGTACAGGTTCGTGAGGAATTACAGAACAAAATTAATGACACAAAAATTGAGAATAAAACATTGGTCGAAGAAATCCAACAGGAAACTGTCGAAAAATGTGAGCAAATTAAAAACGAAGTACATCAGGTACGGGAAGAGAATAAGGAAGGTATTAAGCAAATACAGACAGACATGGGCGAACGACTCGAAAGGGTCTATGGCAATTTAAATAATATGGAAGGTCAAATCAATACCAATAAAAATAAAATAGAAGAGTTTAGTAGGCGTGAATTACAATTACAGGAGGAAGTAGATTCATGGCGGGATAGGACATGCCAAAATAGTCATACAAATAACCATGAGAACAGAGAATCGATTAATTTTCGTAATTATAAGCGCAATCCTATGGAATTTTTAAAGAGATTGGAAGAAGTGATCATAAGAAATAGAGAGAATCGCTGGAGTATTATACGAAGCATGATTGATGAAACGTTTAAAGATACTTATGATAATTGGTGGACAGCGGTGCGCCCGGATATACTGGACATGACTGAGTTCAAAAAACAATTTAAGGAGAAGTATTGGTCGGAATCGACCCAGAACATGATTAGGAATAATTTGAGTAACGGTCGATACGAAACAAATGTAGGCCAGTCCCCTACTTCATACTTTTTAGGAAAAGTATGTATGGCGCGGAACTTAGAGCCCCGAATTCCCGAAGAATGTTTGGTAATACAACTATCCTATCATTACGAGGAAGGGATAAAAAATGCGCGTATGTGTAGTCAAATCAAAACGATTCCAGCCATGGCCAAATTCTTGGAGAATTATGAGCACGAGAACCAATACCAAAGAAATAGAATGCTAAATCATAAATATCAGAAGTATGATAATAACGCGCCACCAGCCAATTCTCATAATAACGATCGCAATCGACCTGCGCATAACGTTAATACTAATAGAACACAAAATGAAAACACGAATAATAATTCCAGAAACTATAATTATCGCGGCAATAACAATTACAATTATCGTGATAGTCGCAATAATAGAGGAGATGGGGACAGACGACCCAATAATTATAGACATAACGTCAATTATATTTACTCCAGACCTCAAGGTAATCAGCGACGATACTACCCAAGGAGTCACCGATATGACAACCATTATGACCAATCTCGGCATGAAGACAACTACCCACATGATGGAAATTATAGGATAGCAGAACATAATACGGAGGATCGCACGGAAACAGTACAAAACCAACACAGTAATCAGAATGAAAATAGAGAAGAGGGAGTAAGCCCTCATTTAAACTAATAGAGGCAGTGAAAATTAATGAATACCCGTCACTGAACCGTAATCTTGGGGAACAACGATTAATAAATAAAATTAAGTGTAATCATAAAATAACCATAATTAATAACCACTATTTAAAGAATATCAGGGAAGATTTGTTAGAAGAGGATCAGAAACATGTAAACAGTAATAGTAATAACGAAATCATATATATATCAGCAAAATTCTAAAAGACAGTAAGACCAACTTACAAAAATTATTTGAAATAACTATTATCTATAAAACGAATTTAGTAAGAAAAAAAAAGTTACTAAATCCAAAAAGAAATATTATGAATAAATTCTAAAATGAAGTAAGGACAACTTACTACCTTATATTTGAACAACTTCTGTATTAACAAAAGGAAAAAGAATTTATATAAATGAATAAATTCTAAAAAAAAATAATAAGAACAACTTATTACCAATCTTGAAGAAAAATACTTGGAATTTAAAAATAATTTGAGTTGAATACTACCACTAAATTCTGAAATACAATAAGAACAACTTATTATCGATTTTGAAGAAAACAGGAATTATTGTTAAATGTTTATAAAGAAATAATGTGTATAATGAAGAACAAACCCCAAGATTACAGAAGAAAACGATAATTATTATTATTATGTGTATAAGGAAATAATGTGTTTAATGAATAACAAACCCCAAGATTACAGAAGAAAACGATAATTATTATTATTATGTGTATAAGGAAATAATGTGTATAATGAATAACAAACGCCAAGATTACAGAAGAAAACGATAATTATTATTATTATGTGTATAAGGAAATAATGTGTATAATGAATAACAAACCCCAAGATTACAGAAGAAAACGATAATTATTATTATTATGTGTATAAAGAAATAATGTGTATAATGAATAACAAACCCCAAGATTACAGAAGAAAATGATAATTATTATTATTATGTGTATAAAGAAATAATATGAATAACGAATAACAAACCCCAAGATTACAGAATAAAATGAGAATTATTATTAAATGGTTATAAAGAAATAGTGTGAATAATGAAAAATGAACCCCAAGATAAAAGTTATTACCTCAAACCTACTTATCCAAAATAAAGAAGAAAAAAAAAAAAAAAAATAATATGACCTAAAATACATACTACATTGCCACATGATGGAACAATCTCAGTAAACGATTGAATGTAACTAATATAATGTTAAAGAAGACAAGAAGGAAAGAGTATTTATGAACATAATTCATTAAAAAATAAACAGCCAAAATAGTGAAATACGATAAGAGGAAGAATAATTAAGTATAAGGAATATATTTAGTAAGAAATGCAATTATAATGATCAACACACAACAACTGATTAAAAAATATTGAGATCAGAGAAAAAAAAAAAACAAACGAAGAAGATACTTAACATTACATTCTCAACAAAAATGAAAACAAAAATGATTACAATTGATAACTGTCAAAGTCAATATTAACGAATGTTTAAGGAATTAAAATGGAACTGCGAAATATGAAGAATAGTAATGAAAAAATATAAATGCAACAAAGAAAAAATCTTTTCCCAAATATTTATTATTAAATGATTAAAGAGATTATTAGGAGATTATTATTATATTTTATAGCTGACTGTAGATGAATTCCAGCAGTACTATATTAAGATGTAGTGTGGACAGCAGAGTATGAAGCCAAACAGTGCCTCTCTGAACTGTACCAACGCATGTGTTAGGGATTGTTAGGGAAATTAAATATTTAAGGAATATTAGAATAGTTGCAAAAATAAATTCAGTTTCCAAAGGAATAGGACGAAGAAAACAGAAAGAAGCGTGTTGACAGAAGAATAATTGAAAAATGCAGTAATTATAGTAATTATAAATAGGAGAGATGTAAAACTAATGTATCAGTGAATAGTGTAGCCAGTTACCAACAAATAATGTGTACAGAAATAAAAAAAATATATCAAGAATCAAGAATGTTAAATGAAATGATGAAATGTTATTAAATAAAAAAGGTACTAGTACTAGTCTAATGAAGTTACATTGAGAAGACCATCGTCAACCATTAACAATGAAAGTAAGAAAAGGCATGTGAAAAAGGCAAGTTTATTTGACCTAAACTTCATTCAGGTAAACTAAACTTTTTTAGGAGGGGAAGCATATGTAGCGCAACAAAAATGATTGCATTTCTGTTACATAAAAGAAGATTCACAGATTGATAAATAAATTGATACTTAATCCCATAATAGAACAGAGACCCAATTATGACAATTATAGTCATAGACAAAATTAAATAAGAATGCAAGGTAGTGTTGAATAGAATAAACGAACCTGTAAAATAAATAATAGCTAATGATATATGTTTAATAAAAAACAAAACAGAAAAATGAAACAATGACTTAATTTATGGTAATAACAGATAAGAATTTTGTGTTAAAAAAGTATTATATTATGACAAAAATGTTATGATAAAGTTTATGTGATGTTATATCAAATATGTGTTGAGTTCATGAAAAATAATGAAACAAATAGTGTTATTCAATGACTGTCATAGTATGAAGTGTGAGGCAGTTAACCAATGTTCATAAGTTCGAATTTTGTTGTATGTGATCAAGAGATCAAGATAAATTTGTTATTAGATGTAGAAAAATAATTGTTTATACAAATGTTAATAATTAAGTTTTGATTGTATGTACGAATTTATATAAAAGGGACTATAGATGCCTAACAGACATAACCACAGGTAGATCAATTTACAATAAAAGGCCTAACAGCCAAAAATACTAAATAAACACTTATAACTTAAAGGTTAGATGCATCAATTAATAAATACACTATGAAGAGCTAGAAAGAAGAAAAAACATTAAGTTAATAATAATATTTAATAAAAATTATACAAATTATAATAATACCATAATGCCATAATATCGATTGGTAAAAAATAATATCGAAGGTGAATTAAATATAATAAAAAAGGAAAAAACGGAATTATACCAAAAAACCAGTAGAAGATGTGTATAAAATAATAAACCAGCTATCGGTAAAATTACATTCCGATAGGACAGCAAATTGACAAAGAATAGACAAAAAAATATATGAAAGAAACACTATATAGTCAAAACATGTGGAAGCGGAAATTAATATAGGTTGCTAGGGAAAAAATTAAGAAGAAGGTTGTTGATTTATAAAATAACAAGGATTGCTTTAGAAAAACTGAACGTGATGATTTAAAAAACCCAAGAATTATTTATTGAATCGTAATATTCGAAATCAACAGATACGATTGTAAAAAAGACAAAATACTAATGATAATACTTACATCTATCACTAACACAGATTAATAAAATAACGATACATTATGAAATAATAATCGAGAACAAATAACCGAATTCTACAAGAAGAAACTTGGACTGTCCCATGTCCGAAGGGAATTTATGAAAAATTAATCAAATATAAAGAATTAATAGAACACAACTCATAATATTCACAACACCAGAAATTATAACCTTGCAAATACACGGAACAACACTAACTGCTTCAACAGAAGGAAGAACCTATTTGGATCCTGGCGGTGCAGAAGAAACATCAATCGTGCTGTAAAACAATTCAGAAGCTGTATTCCGAAGTGGACAGGACAAGAATTACTTTTATTAAACTGTACTTCATAATTGACCAGAACAACGAATTTAGCGATCAACCGCCTCCGTGATTTGTTTCGTTAGAGACTGGTAAAGTTATATTATATTAATCATACTAAATACACAACACATAATTTTTGTAAATCTTGCATTCTTATTATGTATTTTTAGTCTTCCCCACAGTTACAAGAACCTTCACACCCTGAAATAAATAAAATACAAATCAAATATAATATATAACCAAGTATAAACAAAGGATTAAATAATCAACAATCGATACCTGAATCTATAGTCCCAACATATATTAATTGGAATATATCTTAGTTAATGTGAATTGATAAACAAATAAAGAATCTTTATATATTTGTCACACCTTGTTATTTGGAGTATGGTTTAGTGAACTGGAACAAAAGTAACTGAATAAGTAGAGAATAAATGGTTAATACAAACATCGAATAACCTATAAGTTTCGTTGAGCCGATACTACAGCGCTTATAGCGGAATTATCTGACACCAAAGAGGGAGCGTAAAAATATAAAATTAGACAGAACTCTCTTCAAGGCATAATAGGGTTGGATGAAATTGTAGAATAAATCTTAAGTTATTTAAGTTCTAGGCACACTAACACTGATAATTATTAAAGAATTAAGTTAACATTAATTAAGTACATCCATATATTCCACAACTCCAAATATTTTCTAGAATTTATACAATTAAATTAATACAACAACATCGACAAATACAACAGTGGGTTATTTAAGGAGAGGAAACCCATATAGTAACAAATTGGCGCTCAACTTGTGTAGGGCTTAAGTTAAGTAACTGTAACCATATTAATATTACTTAACCAGAGCAGGCAACTGTGGGAGAGTAAACATGCATACCAGAGGTAGATCAAGGATTAGGGCAGGAGAAACGGAGAAGGAAATAGACGAACAAGAACAGGAAATAGAACTAATAACAGACAGTGAAATGGAACAACAGACAGACGAAATAACGGAAACTGAAATAATTACGGACAAGGAAAAGGAAGTAATCAAAGAAGTTGCCCAAGGGGACCAACCAGATAAATCCAACAAAAAGGAAGACATGAGTATGCAAGAGCTGTTGAGGATCATAATGGAAAGCAATAGACAAATGAATGAGGAAAATAAGGAAAACTCAAGGAGACTGGAGGAAAAATTTGACAAGATAGATGAGAATTTTAGGAAACAGGAGGAAAACTCCAGGAAAACAAATGAGGAAATTAAAGAAACCTCAAAACAAATGAACGAAAGATTAAACCTAATTCACGAAAGGTTAGATAGGAATGATGAGGGTGTAAAATAAATGAAGGAAGACATCCTACAAATACATGAAGAGAATTTAAGGCAGATTAATAAAAAAATTGAGAATCTTCATGTGACAGTTAACCAGAAGGTGGACCAAAATAATGAGGAAAGAAAATTAGAAATAGCCAAAACCAATGAAGGGTTAGAAAAAACTAACGAAACAATAGTACAGGTTCGTGAGGAATTACAGAACAAAATTAATGACACAAAAATTGAGAATAAAACATTGGTCGAAGAAATCCAACAGGAAACTGTCGAAAAATGTGAGCAAATTAAAAACGAAGTACATCAGGTACGGGAAGAGAATAAGGAAGGTATTAAGCAAATACAGACAGACATGGGCGAACGACTCGAAAGGGTCTATGGCAATTTAAATAATATGGAAGGTCAAATCAATACCAATAAAAATAAAATAGAAGAGTTTAGTAGGCGTGAATTACAATTACAGGAGGAAGTAGATTCATGGCGGGATAGGACATGCCAAAATAGTCATACAAATAACCATGAGAACAGAGAATCGATTAATTTTCGTAATTATAAGCGCAATCCTATGGAATTTTTAAAGAGATTGGAAGAAGTGATCATAAGAAATAGAGAGAATCGCTGGAGTATTATACGAAGCATGATTGATGAAACGTTTAAAGATACTTATGATAATTGGTGGACAGCGGTGCGCCCGGATATACTGGACATGACTGAGTTCAAAAAACAATTTAAGGAGAAGTATTGGTCGGAATCGACCCAGAACATGATTAGGAATAATTTGAGTAACGGTCGATACGAAACAAATGTAGGCCAGTCCCCTACTTCATACTTTTTAGGAAAAGTATGTATGGCGCGGAACTTAGAGCCCCGAATTCCCGAAGAATGTTTGGTAATACAACTATCCTATCATTACGAGGAAGGGATAAAAAATGCGCGTATGTGTAGTCAAATCAAAACGATTCCAGCCATGGCCAAATTCTTGGAGAATTATGAGCACGAGAACCAATACCAAAGAAATAGAATGCTAAATCATAAATATCAGAAGTATGATAATAACGCGCCACCAGCCAATTCTCATAATAACGATCGCAATCGACCTGCGCATAACGTTAATACTAATAGAACACAAAATGAAAACACGAATAATAATTCCAGAAACTATAATTATCGCGGCAATAACAATTACAATTATCGTGATAGTCGCAATAATAGAGGAGATGGGGACAGACGACCCAATAATTATAGACATAACGTCAATTATATTTACTCCAGACCTCAAGGTAATCAGCGACGATACTACCCAAGGAGTCACCGATATGACAACCATTATGACCAATCTCGGCATGAAGACAACTACCCACATGATGGAAATTATAGGATAGCAGAACATAATACGGAGGATCGCACGGAAACAGTACAAAACCAACACAGTAATCAGAATGAAAATAGAGAAGAGGGAGTAAGCCCTCATTTAAACTAATAGAGGCAGTGAAAATTAATGAATACCCGTCACTGAACCGTAATCTTGGGGAACAACGATTAATAAATAAAATTAAGTGTAATCATAAAATAACCATAATTAATAACCACTATTTAAAGAATATCAGGGAAGATTTGTTAGAAGAGGATCAGAAACATGTAAACAGTAATAGTAATAACGAAATCATATATATATCAGCAAAATTCTAAAAGACAGTAAGACCAACTTACAAAAATTATTTGAAATAACTATTATCTATAAAACGAATTTAGTAAGAAAAAAAAAGTTACTAAATCCAAAAAGAAATATTATGAATAAATTCTAAAATGAAGTAAGGACAACTTACTACCTTATATTTGAACAACTTCTGTATTAACAAAAGGAAAAAGAATTTATATAAATGAATAAATTCTAAAAAAAAATAATAAGAACAACTTATTACCAATCTTGAAGAAAAATACTTGGAATTTAAAAATAATTTGAGTTGAATACTACCACTAAATTCTGAAATACAATAAGAACAACTTATTATCGATTTTGAAGAAAACAGGAATTATTGTTAAATGTTTATAAAGAAATAATGTGTATAATGAAGAACAAACCCCAAGATTACAGAAGAAAACGATAATTATTATTATTATGTGTATAAGGAAATAATGTGTTTAATGAATAACAAACCCCAAGATTACAGAAGAAAACGATAATTATTATTATTATGTGTATAAGGAAATAATGTGTATAATGAATAACAAACGCCAAGATTACAGAAGAAAACGATAATTATTATTATTATGTGTATAAGGAAATAATGTGTATAATGAATAACAAACCCCAAGATTACAGAAGAAAACGATAATTATTATTATTATGTGTATAAAGAAATAATGTGTATAATGAATAACAAACCCCAAGATTACAGAAGAAAATGATAATTATTATTATTATGTGTATAAAGAAATAATATGAATAACGAATAACAAACCCCAAGATTACAGAATAAAATGAGAATTATTATTAAATGGTTATAAAGAAATAGTGTGAATAATGAAAAATGAACCCCAAGATAAAAGTTATTACCTCAAACCTACTTATCCAAAATAAAGAAGAAAAAAAAAAAAAAAAATAATATGACCTAAAATACATACTACATTGCCACATGATGGAACAATCTCAGTAAACGATTGAATGTAACTAATATAATGTTAAAGAAGACAAGAAGGAAAGAGTATTTATGAACATAATTCATTAAAAAATAAACAGCCAAAATAGTGAAATACGATAAGAGGAAGAATAATTAAGTATAAGGAATATATTTAGTAAGAAATGCAATTATAATGATCAACACACAACAACTGATTAAAAAATATTGAGATCAGAGAAAAAAAAAAAACAAACGAAGAAGATACTTAACATTACATTCTCAACAAAAATGAAAACAAAAATGATTACAATTGATAACTGTCAAAGTCAATATTAACGAATGTTTAAGGAATTAAAATGGAACTGCGAAATATGAAGAATAGTAATGAAAAAATATAAATGCAACAAAGAAAAAATCTTTTCCCAAATATTTATTATTAAATGATTAAAGAGATTATTAGGAGATTATTATTATATTTTATAGCTGACTGTAGATGAATTCCAGCAGTACTATATTAAGATGTAGTGTGGACAGCAGAGTATGAAGCCAAACAGTGCCTCTCTGAACTGTACCAACGCATGTGTTAGGGATTGTTAGGGAAATTAAATATTTAAGGAATATTAGAATAGTTGCAAAAATAAATTCAGTTTCCAAAGGAATAGGACGAAGAAAACAGAAAGAAGCGTGTTGACAGAAGAATAATTGAAAAATGCAGTAATTATAGTAATTATAAATAGGAGAGATGTAAAACTAATGTATCAGTGAATAGTGTAGCCAGTTACCAACAAATAATGTGTACAGAAATAAAAAAAATATATCAAGAATCAAGAATGTTAAATGAAATGATGAAATGTTATTAAATAAAAAAGGTACTAGTACTAGTCTAATGAAGTTACATTGAGAAGACCATCGTCAACCATTAACAATGAAAGTAAGAAAAGGCATGTGAAAAAGGCAAGTTTATTTGACCTAAACTTCATTCAGGTAAACTAAACTTTTTTAGGAGGGGAAGCATATGTAGCGCAACAAAAATGATTGCATTTCTGTTACATAAAAGAAGATTCACAGATTGATAAATAAATTGATACTTAATCCCATAATAGAACAGAGACCCAATTATGACAATTATAGTCATAGACAAAATTAAATAAGAATGCAAGGTAGTGTTGAATAGAATAAACGAACCTGTAAAATAAATAATAGCTAATGATATATGTTTAATAAAAAACAAAACAGAAAAATGAAACAATGACTTAATTTATGGTAATAACAGATAAGAATTTTGTGTTAAAAAAGTATTATATTATGACAAAAATGTTATGATAAAGTTTATGTGATGTTATATCAAATATGTGTTGAGTTCATGAAAAATAATGAAACAAATAGTGTTATTCAATGACTGTCATAGTATGAAGTGTGAGGCAGTTAACCAATGTTCATAAGTTCGAATTTTGTTGTATGTGATCAAGAGATCAAGATAAATTTGTTATTAGATGTAGAAAAATAATTGTTTATACAAATGTTAATAATTAAGTTTTGATTGTATGTACGAATTTATATAAAAGGGACTATAGATGCCTAACAGACATAACCACAGGTAGATCAATTTACAATAAAAGGCCTAACAGCCAAAAATACTAAATAAACACTTATAACTTAAAGGTTAGATGCATCAATTAATAAATACACTATGAAGAGCTAGAAAGAAGAAAAAACATTAAGTTAATAATAATATTTAATAAAAATTATACAAATTATAATAATACCATAATGCCATAATATCGATTGGTAAAAAATAATATCGAAGGTGAATTAAATATAATAAAAAAGGAAAAAACGGAATTATACCAAAAAACCAGTAGAAGATGTGTATAAAATAATAAACCAGCTATCGGTAAAATTACATTCCGATAGGACAGCAAATTGACAAAGAATAGACAAAAAAATATATGAAAGAAACACTATATAGTCAAAACATGTGGAAGCGGAAATTAATATAGGTTGCTAGGGAAAAAATTAAGAAGAAGGTTGTTGATTTATAAAATAACAAGGATTGCTTTAGAAAAACTGAACGTGATGATTTAAAAAACCCAAGAATTATTTATTGAATCGTAATATTCGAAATCAACAGATACGATTGTAAAAAAGACAAAATACTAATGATAATACTTACATCTATCACTAACACAGATTAATAAAATAACGATACATTATGAAATAATAATCGAGAACAAATAACCGAATTTTACAAGAAGAAACTTGGACTATCCCATGTCCGAAGGGAATTTATGAAAAATTAATCAAATATAAAGAATTAATAGAACACAACTCATAATATTCACAACACCAGAAATTATAACCTTGCAAATACACGGAACAACACTAACTGCTTCAACAGAAGGAAGAACCTATTTGGATCCTGGCGGTGCAGAAGAAACATCAATCGTGCTGTAAAACAATTCAGAAGCTGTATTCCGAAGTGGACAGGACAAGAATTACTTTTATTAAACTGAAGAAAGAAAACTGTACTTCATAATTGACCAGAACAACGAATTTAGCGATCAACCGCCTCCGTGATTTGTTTCGTTAGAGACTGGTAAAGTTATATTATATTAATCATACTAAATACACAACACATAATTTTTGTAAATCTTGCATTCTTATTATGTATTTTTAGTCTTCCCCACAGTTACAAGAACCTTCACACCCTGAAATAAATAAAATACAAATCAAATATAATATATAACCAAGTATAAACAAAGGATTAAATAATCAACAATCGATACCTGAATCTATAGTCCCAACATATATTAATTGGAATATATCTTAGTTAATGTGAATTGATAAACAAATAAAGAATCTTTATATATTTGTCACACCTTGTTATTTGGAGTATGGTTTAGTGAACTGGAACAAAAGTAACTGAATAAGTAGAGAATAAATGGTTAATACAAACATCGAATAACCTATAAGTTTCGTTGAGCCGATACTACAGCGCTTATAGCGGAATTATCTGACACCAAAGAGGGAGCGTAAAAATATAAAATTAGACAGAACTCTCTTCAAGGCATAATAGGGTTGGATGAAATTGTAGAATAAATCTTAAGTTATTTAAGTTCTAGGCACACTAACACTGATAATTATTAAAGAATAAAGTTAACATTAATTAAGTACATCCATATATTCCACAACTCCAAATATTTTCTAGAATTTATACAATTAAATTAATACAACAACATCGACAAATACAACAGTGGGTTATTTAAGGAGAGGAAACCCGTATAGTAACAAATTGGCGCTCAACTTGTGTAGGGCTTAAGTTAAGTAACTGTAACCATATTAATATTACTTAACCAGAGCAGGCAACTGTGGGAGAGTAAACATGCATACCAGAGGTAGATCAAGGATTAGGGCAGGAGAAACGGAGAAGGAAATAGACGAACAAGAACAGGAAATAGAACTAATAACAGACAGTGAAATGGAACAACAGACAGACGAAATAACGGAAACTGAAATAATTACGGACAAGGAAAAGGAAGTAATCAAAGAAGTTGCCCAAGGGGACCAACCAGATAAATCCAACAAAAAGGAAGACATGAGTATGCAAGAGCTGTTGAGGATCATAATGGAAAGCAATAGACAAATGAATGAGGAAAATAAGGAAAACTCAAGGAGACTGGAGGAAAAATTTGACAAGATAGATGAGAATTTTAGGAAACAGGAGGAAAACTCCAGGAAAACAAATGAGGAAATTAAAGAAACCTCAAAACAAATGAACGAAAGATTAAACCAAATTCACGAAAGGTTAGATAGGAATGATGAGGGTGTAAAATAAATGAAGGAAGACATCCTACAAATACATGAAGAGAATTTAAGGCAGATTAATAAAAAAATTGAGAATCTTCATGTGACAGTTAACCAGAAGGTGGACCAAAATAATGAGGAAAGAAAATTAGAAATAGCCAAAACCAATGAAGGGTTAGAAAAAACTAACGAAACAATAGTACAGGTTCGTGAGGAATTACAGAACAAAATTAATGACACAAAAATTGAGAATAAAACATTGGTCGAAGAAATCCAACAGGAAACTGTCGAAAAATGTGAGCAAATTAAAAACGAAGTACATCAGGTACGGGAAGAGAATAAGGAAGGTATTAAGCAAACACAGACAGACATGGGCGAACGACTCGAAAGGGTCTATGGCAATTTAAATAATATGGAAGGTCAAATCAATACCAATAAAAATAAAATAGAAGAGTTTAGTAGGCATGAATTACAATTACAGGAGGAAGTAGATTCATGGCGGGATAGGACATGCCAAAATAGTCATACAAATAACCATGAGAACAGAGAATCGATTAATTTTCGTAATTATAAGCGCAATCCTATGGAATTTTTAAAGAGATTGGAAGAAGTGATCATAAGAAATAGAGAGAATCGCTGGAGTATTATACGAAGCATGATTGATGAAACGTTTAAAGATACTTATGATAATTGGTGGACAGCGGTGCGCCCGGATATACTGGACATGACTGAGTTCAAAAAACAATTTAAGGAGAAGTATTGGTCGGAATCGACCCAGAACATGATTAGGAATAATTTGAGTAACGGTCGATACGAAACAAATGTAGGCCAGTCCCCTACTTCATACTTTTTAGGAAAAGTATGTATGGCGCGGAACTTAGAGCCCCGAATTCCCGAAGAATGTTTGGTAATACAACTATCCTATCATTACGAGGAAGGGATAAAAAATGCGCGTATGTGTAGTCAAATCAAAACGATTCCAGCCATGGCCAAATTCTTGGAGAATTATGAGCACGAGAACCAATACCAAAGAAATAGAATGCTAAATCATAAATATCAGAAGTATGATAATAACGCGCCACCAGCCAATTCTCATAATAACGATCGCAATCGACCTGCGCATAACGTTAATACTAATAGAACACAAAATGAAAACACGAATAATAATTCCAGAAACTATAATTATCGCGGCAATAACAATTACAATTATCGTGATAGTCACAATAATAGAGGAGATGGGGACAGACGACCCAATAATTATAGACATAACGTCAATTATATTTACTCCAGACCTCAAGGTAATCAGCGACGATACTACCCAAGGAGTCACCGATATGACAACCATTATGACCAATCTCGGCATGAAGACAACTACCCACATGATGGAAATTATAGGATAGCAGAACATAATACGGAGGATCGCACGGAAACAGTACAAAACCAACACAGTAATCAGAATGAAAATAGAGAAGAGGGAGGAAGCCCTCATTTAAACTAATAGAGGCAGTGAAAATTAATGAATACCCGTCACTGAACCGTAATCTTGGGGAACAACGATTAATAAATAAAATTAAGTGTAATCATAAAATAACCATAATTAATAACCACTATTTAAAGAATATCAGGGAAGATTTGTTAGAAGAGGATCAGAAACATGTAAACAGTAATAGTAATAACGAAATCATATATATATCAGCAAAATTCTAAAAGACAGTAAGACCAACTTACAAAAATTATTTGAAATAACTATTATCTATAAAACGAATTTAGTAAGAAAAAAAAAGTTACTAAATCCAAAAAGAAATATTATGAATAAATTCTAAAATGAAGTAAGGACAACTTACTACCTTATATTTGAACAACTTCTGTATTAACAAAAGGAAAAAGAATTTATATAAATGAATAAATTCTAAAAAAAAATAATAAGAACAACTTATTACCAATCTTGAAGAAAAATACTTGGAATTTAAAAATAATTTGAGTTGAATACTACCACTAAATTCTGAAATACAATAAGAACAACTTATTATCGATTTTGAAGAAAACAGGAATTATTGTTAAATGTTTATAAAGAAATAATGTGTATAATGAAGAACAAACCCCAAGATTACAGAAGAAAACGATAATTATTATTATTATGTGTATAAGGAAATAATGTGTTTAATGAATAACAAACCCCAAGATTACAGAAGAAAACGATAATTATTATTATTATGTGTATAAGGAAATAATGTGTATAATGAATAACTAACGCCAAGATTACAGAAGAAAGCGATAATTATTATTATTATGTGTATAAGGAAATAATGTGTATAATGAATAACAAACCCCAAGATTACAGAAGAAAACGATAATTATTATTATTATGTGTATAAAGAAATAATGTGTATAATGAATAACAAACCCCAAGATTACAGAAGAAAACGATAATTATTATTATTATGTGTATAAAGAAATAATATGAATAACGAATAACAAACCCCAAGATTACAGAATAAAATGAGAATTATTATTAAATGGTTATAAAGAAATAGTGTGAATAATGAAAAATGAACCCCAAGATAAAAGTTATTACCTCAAACCTACTTATCCAAAATAAAGAAGAAAAAAAAAAAAAAAAATCATATGACCTAAAATACATACTACATTGCCACATGATGGAACAATCTCAGTAAACGATTGAATGTAACTAATATAATGTTAAAGAAGACAAGAAGGAAAGAGTATTTATGAACATAATTCATTAAAAAATAAACAGCCAAAATAGTGAAATACGATAAGAGGAAGAATAATTAAGTATAAGGAATATATTTAGTAAGAAATGCAATTATAATGATCAACACACAACAACTGATTAAAAAATATTGAGATCAGAGAAAAAAAAAAAACAAACGAAGAAGATACTTAACATTACAATCTCAACAAAAATGAAAACAAAAATGATTACAATTGATAACTGTCAAAGTCAATATTAACGAATGTTTAAGGAATTAAAATGGAACTGCGAAATATGAAGAATAGTAATGAAAAAATATAAATGCAACAAAGAAAAAATCTTTTCCCAAATAGTTATTATTAAATGATTAAAGAGATTATTAGGAGATTATTATTATATTTTATAGCTGACTGTAGATGAATTCCAGCAGTACTATATTAAGATGTAGTGTGGACAGCAGAGTATGAAGCCAAACAGTGCCTCTCTGAACTGTACCAACGCATGTGTTAGGGATTGTTAGGGAAATTAAATATTTAAGGAATATTAGAATAGTTGCAAAAATAAATTCAGTTTCCAAAGGAATATGACGAAGAAAACAGAAAGAAGCGTGTTGACAGAAGAATAATTGAAAAATGCAGTAATTATAGTAATTATAAATAGGAGAGATGTAAAACTAATGTATCAGTGAATAGTGTAGCCAGTTACCAACAAATAATGTGTACAGAAATAAAAAAAATATATCAAGAATCAAGAATGTTAAATGAAATGATGAAATGTTATTAAATAAAAAAGGTACTAGTACTAGTCTAATGAAGTTACATTGAGAAGACCATCGTCAACCATTAACAATGAAAGTAAGAAAAGGCATGTGAAAAAGGCAAGTTTATTTGACCTAAACTTCATTCAGGTAAACTAAACTTTTTTAGGAGGGGAAGCATATGTAGCGCAACAAAAATGATTGCATTTCTGTTACATAAAAGAAGATTCACAGATTGATAAATAAATTGATACTTAATCCCATAATAGAACAGAGACCCAATTATGACAATTATAGTCATAGACAAAATTAAATAAGAATGCAAGGTAGTGTTGAATAGAATAAACGAACCTGTAAAATAAATAATAGCTAATGATATATGTTTAATAAAAAACAAAACAGAAAAATGAAACAATGACTTAATTTATGGTAATAACAGATAAGAATTTTGTGTTAAAAAAGTATTATATTATGACAAAAATGTTATGATAAAGTTTATGTGATGTTATATCAAATATGTGTTGAGTTCATGAAAAATAATGAAACAAATAGTGTTATTCAATGACTGTCATAGTATGAAGTGTGAGGCAGTTAACCAATGTTCATAAGTTCGAATTTTGTTGTATGTGATCAAGAGATCAAGATAAATTTGTTATTAGATGTAGAAAAATAATTGTTTATACAAATGTTAATAATTAAGTTTTGATTGTATGTACGAATTTATATAAAAGGGACTATAGATGCCTAACAGACATAACCACAGGTAGATCAATTTACAATAAAAGGCCTAACAGCCAAAAATACTAAATAAACACTTAAAACTTAAAGGTTAGATGCATCAATTAATAAATACACTATGAAGAGCTAGAAAGAAGAAAAAACATTAAGTTAATAATAATATTTAATAAAAATTATACAAATTATAATAATACCATAATGCCATAATATCGATTGGTAAAAAATAATATCGAAGGTGAATTAAATATAATAAAAAAGGAAAAAACGGAATTATACCAAAAAACCAGTAGAAGATGTGTATAAAATAATAAACCAGCTATCGGTAAAATTACATTCCGATAGGACAGCAAATTGACAAAGAATAGACAAAAAAATATATGAAAGAAACACTATATAGTCAAAACATGTGGAAGCGGAAATTAATATAGGTTGCTAGGGAAAAAATTAAGAAGAAGGTTGTTGATTTATAAAATAACAAGGATTGCTTTAGAAAAACTGAACGTGATGATTTAAAAAACCCAAGAATTATTTATTGAATCGTAATATTCGAAATCAACAGATACGATTGTAAAAAAGACAAAATACTAATGATAATACTTACATCTATCACTAACACAGATTAATAAAATAACGATACATTATGAAATAATAATCGAGAACAAATAACCGAATTCTACAAGAAGAAACTTGGACTGTCCCATGTCCGAAGGGAATTTATGAAAAATTAATCAAATATAAAGAATTAATAGAACACAACTCATAATATTCACAACACCAGAAATTATAACCTTGCAAATACACGGAACAACACTAACTGCTTCAACAGAAGGAAGAACCTATTTGGATCCTGGTGGTGCAGAAGAAACATCAATCGTGCTGTAAAACAATTCAGAAGCTGTATTCCGAAGTGGACAGGACAAGAATTACTTTTATTAAACTGAAGAAAGAAAACTGTACTTCATAATTGACCAGAACAACGAATTTAGCGATCAACCGCCTCCGTGATTTGTTTCGTTAGAGACTGGTAAAGTTATATTATATTAATCATACTAAATACACAACACATAATTTTTGTAAATCTTGCATTCTTATTATGTATTTTTAGTCTTCCCCACAGTTACAAGAACCTTCACACCCTGAAATAAATAAAATACAAATCAAATATAATATATAACCAAGTATAAACAAAGGATTAAATAATCAACAATCGATACCTGAATCTATAGTCCCAACATATATTAATTGGAATATATCTTAGTTAATGTGAATTGATAAACAAATAAAGAATCTTTATATATTTGTCACACCTTGTTATTTGGAGTATGGTTTAGTGAACTGGAACAAAAGTAACTGAATAAGTAGAGAATAAATGGTTAATACAAACATCGAATAACCTATAAGTTTCGTTGAGCCGATACTACAGCGCTTATAGCGGAATTATCTGACACCAAAGAGGGAGCGTAAAAATATAAAATTAGACAGAACTCTCTTCAAGGCATAATAGGGTTGGATGAAATTGTAGAATAAATCTTTGTAAGTTATTTAAGTTCTAGGCACACTAACACTGTTAATTATTAAAGAATTAAGTTAACATTAATTAAGTACATCCATATATTCCACAACTCCAAATATTTTCTAGAATTTATACAATTAAATTAATACAACAACATCGACAAATACAACAGTGGGTTATTTAAGGAGAGGAAACCCGTATAGTAACAAATTGGCGCTCAACTTGTGTAGGGCTTAAGTTAAGTAACTGTAACCATATTAATATTACTTAACCAGAGCAGGCAACTGTGGGAGAGTAAACATGCATACCAGAGGTAGATCAAGGATTAGGGCAGGAGAAACGGAGAAGGAAATAGATGAACAAGAACAGGAAATAGAACTAATAACAGACAGTGAAATGGAACAACAGACAGACGAAATAACGGAAACTGAAATAATTACGGACAAGGAAAAGGAAGTAATCAAAGAAGTTGCCCAAGGGGACCAACCAGATAAATCCAACAAAAAGGAAGACATGAGTATGCAAGAGCTGTTGAGGATCATAATGGAAAGCAATAGACAAATGAATGAGGAAAATAAGGAAAACTCAAGGAGACTGGAGGAAAAATTTGACAAGATAGATGAGAATTTTAGGAAACAGGAGGAAAACTCCAGGAAAACAAATGAGGAAATTAAAGAAACCTCAAAACAAATGAACGAAAGATTAAACCTAATTCACGAAAGGTTAGATAGGAATGATGAGGGTGTAAAATAAATGAAGGAAGACATCCTACAAATACATGAAGAGAATTTAAGGCAGATTAATAAAAAAATTGAGAATCTTCATGTGACAGTTAACCAGAAGGTGGACCAAAATAATGAGGAAAGAAAATTAGAAATAGCCAAAACCAATGAAGGGTTAGAAAAAACTAACGAAACAATAGTACAGGTTCGTGAGGAATTACAGAACAAAATTAATGACACAAAAATTGAGAATAAAACATTGGTCGAAGAAATCCAACAGGAAACTGTCGAAAAATGTGAGCAAATTAAAAACGAAGTACATCAGGTACGGGAAGAGAATAAGGAAGGTATTAAGCAAATACAGACAGACATGGGCGAACGACTCGAAAGGGTCTATGGCAATTTAAATAATATGGAAGGTCAAATCAATACCAATAAAAATAAAATAGAAGAGTTTAGTAGGCGTGAATTACAATTACAGGAGGAAGTAGATTCATGGCGGGATAGGACATGCCAAAATAGTCATACAAATAACCATGAGAACAGAGAATCGATTAACTTTCGTAATTATAAGCGCAATCCTATGGAATTTTTAAAGAGATTGGATGAAGTGATCATAAGAAATAGAGAGAATCGCTGGAGTATTATACGAAGCATGATTGATGAAACGTTTAAAGATACTTATGATAATTGGTGGACAGCGGTGCGCCCGGATATACTGGACATGACTGAGTTCAAAAAACAATTTAAGGAGAAGTATTGGTCGGAATCGACCCAGAACATGATTAGGAATAATTTGAGTAACGGTCGATACGAAACAAATGTAGGCCAGTCCCCTACTTCATACTTTTTAGGAAAAGTATGTATGGCGCGGAACTTAGAGCCCCGAATTCCCGAAGAATGTTTGGTAATACAACTATCCTATCATTACGAGGAAGGGATAAAAAATGCGCGTATGTGTAGTCAAATCAAAATGATTCCAGCCATGGCCAAATTCTTGGAGAATTATGAGCACGAGAACCAATACCAAAGAAATAGAATGCTAAATCATAAATATCAGAAGTATGATAATAACGCGCCACCAGCCAATTCTCATAATAACGATCGCAATTGACCTGCGCATAACGTTAATACTAATAGAACACAAAATGAAAACACGAATAATAATTCCAGAAACTATAATTATCGCGGCAATAACAATTACAATTATCGTGATAGTCGCAATAATAGAGGAGATGGGGACAGACGACCCAATAATTATAGACATAACGTCAATTATATTTACTCCAGACCTCAAGGTAATCAGCGACGATACTACCCAAGGAGTCACCGATATGAAAACCATTATGACCAATCTCGGCATGAAGACAACTACCCACATGATGGAAATTATAGGATAGCAGAACATAATACGGAGGATCGCACGGAAACAGTACAAAACCAACACAGTAATCAGAATGAAAATAGAGAAGAGGGAGTAAGCCCTCATTTAAACTAATAGAGGCAGTGAAAATTAATGAATACCCGTCACTGAACCGTAATCTTGGGGAACAACGATTAATAAATAAAATTAAGTGTAATCATAAAATAACCATAATTAATAACCACTATTTAAAGAATATCAGGGAAGATTTGTTAGAAGAGGATCAGAAACATGTAAACAGTAATAGTAATAACGAAATCATATATATATCAGCAAAATTCTAAAAGACAGTAAGACCAACTTACAAAAATTATTTGAAATAACTATTATCTATAAAACGAATTTAGTAAGAAAAAAAAAGTTACTAAATCCAAAAAGAAATATTATGAATAAATTCTAAAATGAAGTAAGGACAACTTACTACCTTATATTTGAAAAACTTCTGTATTAACAAAAGGAAAAAGAATTTATATAAATGAATAAATTCTAAAAAAAAATAATAAGAACAACTTATTACCAATCTTGAAGAAAAATACTTGGAATTTAAAAATAATTTGAGTTGAATACTACCACTAAATTCTGAAATACAATAAGAACAACTTATTATCGATTTTGAAGAAAACAGGAATTATTGTTAAATGTTTATAAAGAAATAATGTGTATAATGAAGAACAAACCCCAAGATTACAGAAGAAAACGATAATTATTATTATTATGTGTATAAGGAAATAATGTGTTTAATGAATAACAAACCCCAAGATTACAGAAGAAAACGATAATTATTATTATTATGTGTATAAGGAAATAATGTGTATAATGAATAACAAACCCCAAGATTACAGAAGAAAACGATAATTATTATTATTATGTGTATAAGGAAATAATGTGTATAATGAATAACAAACCCCAAGATTACAGAAGAAAACGATAATTATTATTATTATGTGTATAAAGAAATAATGTGTATAATGAATAACAAACCCCAAGATTACAGAAGAAAACGATAATTATTATTATTATGTGTATAAAGAAATAATATGAATAACGAATAACAAACCCCAAGATTACAGAATAAAATGAGAATTATTATTAAATGGTTATAAAGAAATAGTGTGAATAATGAAAAATGAACCCCAAGATAAAAGTTATTACCTCAAACCTACTTATCCAAAATAAAGAAGAAAAAAAAAAAAAAAAAAATCATATGACCTAAAATACATACTACATTGCCACATGATGGAACAATCTCAGTAAACGATTGAATGTAACTAATATAATGTTAAAGAAGACAAGAAGGAAAGAGTATTTATGAACATAATTCATTAAAAAATAAACAGCCAAAATAGTGAAATACGATAAGAGGAAGAATAATTAAGTATAAGGAATATATTTAGTAAGAAATGCAATTATAATGATCAACACACAACAACTGATTAAAAAATATTGAGATCAGAGAAAAAAAAAAAACAAACGAAGAAGATACTTAACATTACAATCTCAACAAAAATGAAAACAAAAATGATTACAATTGATAACTGTCAAAGTCAATATTAACGAATGTTTAAGGAATTAAAATGGAACTGCGAAATATGAAGAATAGTAATGAAAAAATATAAATGCAACAAAGAAAAAATCTTTTCCCAAATATTTATTATTAAATGATTAAAGAGATTATTAGGAGATTATTATTATATTTTATAGCTGACTGTAGATGAATTCCAGCAGTACTATATTAAGATGTAGTGTGGACAGCAGAGTATGAAGCCAAACAGTGCCTCTCTGAACTGTACCAACGCATGTGTTAGGGATTGTTAGGGAAATTAAATATTTAAGGAATATTAGAATAGTTGCAAAAATAAATTCAGTTTCCAAAGGAATATGACGAAGAAAACAGAAAGAAGCGTGTTGACAGAAGAATAATTGAAAAATGCAGTAATTATAGTAATTATAAATAGGAGAGATGTAAAACTAATGTATCAGTGAATAGTGTAGCCAGTTACCAACAAATAATGTGTACAGAAATAAAAAAAATATATCAAGAATCAAGAATGTTAAATGAAATGATGAAATGTTATTAAATAAAAAAGGTACTAGTACTAGTCTAATGAAGTTACATTGAGAAGACCATCGTCAACCATTAACAATGAAAGTAAGAAAAGGCATGTGAAAAAGGCAAGTTTATTTGACCTAAACTTCATTCAGGTAAACTAAACTTTTTTAGGAGGGGAAGCATATGTAGCGCAACAAAAATGATTGCATTTCTGTTACATAAAAGAAGATTCACAGATTGATAAATAAATTGATACTTAATCCCATAATAGAACAGAGACCCAATTATGACAATTATAGTCATAGACAAAATTAAATAAGAATGCAAGGTAGTGTTGAATAGAATAAACGAACCTGTAAAATAAATAATAGCTAATGATATATGTTTAATAAAAAACAAAACAGAAAAATGAAACAATGACTTAATTTATGGTAATAACAGATAAGAATTTTGTGTTAAAAAAGTATTATATTATGACAAAAATGTTATGATAAAGTTTATGTGATGTTATATCAAATATGTGTTGAGTTCATGAAAAATAATGAAACAAATAGTGTTATTCAATGACTGTCATAGTATGAAGTGTGAGGCAGTTAACCAATGTTCATAAGTTCGAATTTTGTTGTATGTGATCAAGAGATCAAGATAAATTTGTTATTAGATGTAGAAAAATAATTGTTTATACAAATGTTAATAATTAAGTTTTGATTGTATGTACGAATTTATATAAAAGGGACTATAGATGCCTAACAGACATAACCACAGGTAGATCAATTTACAATAAAAGGCCTAACAGCCAAAAATACTAAATAAACACTTATAACTTAAAGGTTAGATGCATCAATTAATAAATACACTATGAAGAGCTAGAAAGAAGAAAAAACATTAAGTTAATAATAATATTTAATAAAAATTATACAAATTATAATAATACCATAATGCCATAATATCGATTGGTAAAAAATAATATCGAAGGTGGATTAAATATAATAAAAAAGGAAAAAACGGAATTATACCAAAAAACCAGTAGAAGATGTGTATAAAATAATAAACCAGCTATCGGTAAAATTACATTCCGATAGGACAGCAAATTGACAAAGAATAGACAAAAAAATATATGAAAGAAACACTATATAGTCAAAACATGTGGAAGCGGAAATTAATATAGGTTGCTAGGGAAAAAATTAAGAAGAAGGTTGTTGATTTATAAAATAACAAGGATTGCTTTAGAAAAACTGAACGTGATGATTTAAAAAACCCAAGAATTATTTATTGAATCGTAATATTCGAAATCAACAGATACGATTGTAAAAAAGACAAAATACTAATGATAATACTTACATCTATCACTAACACAGATTAATAAAATAACGATACATTATGAAATAATAATCGAGAACAAATAACCGAATTCTACAAGAAGAAACTTGGACTGTCCCATGTCCGAAGGGAATTTATGAAAAATTAATCAAATATAAAGAATTAATAGAACACAACTCATAATATTCACAACACCAGAAATTATAACCTTGCAAATACACGGAACAACACTAACTGCTTCAACAGAAGGAAGAACCTATTTGGATCCTGGCGGTGCAGAAGAAACATCAATCGTGCTGTAAAATAATTCAGAAGCTGTATTCCGAAGTGGACAGGACAAGAATTACTTTTATTAAACTGAAGAAAGAAAACTGTACTTCATAATTGACCAGAACAACGAATTTAGTGATCAACCGCCTCCGTGATTTGTTTCGTTAGAGACTGGTAAAGTTATATTATATTAATCATACTAAATACACAACACATAATTTTTGTAAATCTTGCATTCTTATTATGTATTTTTAGTCTTCCCCACAGTTACAAGAACCTTCACACCCTGAAATAAATAAAATACAAATCAAATATAATATATAACCAAGTATAAACAAAGGATTAAATAATCAACAATCGATACCTGAATCTATAGTCCCAACATATATTAATTGGAATATATCTTAGTTAATGTGAATTGATAAACAAATAAAGAATCTTTATATATTTGTCACACCTTGTTATTTGGAGTATGGTTTAGTGAACTGGAACAAAAGTAACTGAATAAGTAGAGAATAAATGGTTAATACAAACATCGAATAACCTATAAGTTTCGTTGAGCCGATACTACAGCACTTATAGCGGAATTATCTGACACCAAAGAGGGAGCGTAAAAATATAAAATTAGACAGAACTCTCTTCAAGGCATAATAGGGTTGGATGAAATTGTAGAATAAATCTTAAGTTATTTAAGTTCTAGGCACACTAACACTGATAATTATTAAAGAATTAAGTTAACATTAATTAAGTACATCCATATATTCCACAACTCCAAATATTTTCTAGAATTTATACAATTAAATTAATACAACAACATCGACAAATACAACAGTGGGTTATTTAAGGAGAGGAAACCCGTATAGTAACAATATATATATATATATATATATAAATTAGAAACCAATCGTACATTTAAGAACCAAAGGTGAACAATAAGATAATAAGTAGTGTTTTAAGTGAAATTCCTTATTCTCCAAAAATTAGAAAACTTATTACAAACTATGGGAGAGAATAAAGGGAATAGTGTGTAATTAAGGGGAACGCCCCAAACCAGTTTTAAAAGACAGCAAGAGACTGTTAATTAGTTTAAGTTAATAGTGCATTTAAAGTGAGTTTCTTTATTCTCTAAAAAATATAAACTGTTTATAAACTATTATAGAGAATAGAGGGAATAGTAAGTAGTAAAGCGTAAAAAACCAAAACAATAATTTGAAAGGACAGCAAAAGACTGTAATTAGGTTAAGACCATAATTTGTTTAATTAAAAGAAGTAATTTATTTGTTTAATTATTATACAGTATTGGTATTCACTACCTACAATGGTGATATTAGGATATACTAAACGTTAGAGAATAAGTGTTTGTTGTATTTAAAGAATGTTAGTTTATGTCAGAATTTTGTTAAGGAAGGAAAGGCAACATATTAATTCAAATGTCATATAAATAGTAACTCAGAAAAGATAATAATAATAATAATGTGAAATAATTATAATATTGATAGTAAAACTGAAAATTGATAATCAAGCCAAATTCAACTTTGACTCTGTAATCAAATCAGAGGAGATAAATTAGTGAAAACCTGGACCAAATTAATTTAAATTATTCCTTTTTGCATGCAAATACTTTATTATAATTATCACAACAACCTGTAGTAGTAATTAAAAAAATCAGAGGATAACATTGACATAAATAGTGATTGTACAAGATAATGCCTAGGCAGTAGCGGATTACTGAACAAGCACGTGCTTGGGGCCTCTTGTCTCCAGGGGCCTCCTCTGCCCCGTAACTTATATAGGAGAAAACAAAGTTTTGTTAATTTATGAAATGAACGCGCGATCGACTCCCCGCCTCACAGTGGCGGATTTCCGACTAGGCAGCTGCCTAGGGCCTCAGGCAGGGCGATTAAAAAAATGTATTTACCCAAATAAATAGAACTGTAAAAAAGAGTGTTTCGAGGTTACGAGTTCTGTTTACTCACGCGACAACGTCGGCCTAACTGGCAGCGCCTCACTCTCGTGGAGACTCTGGGAAGCGTGAGAGTGAAATTTATACTTACCGGTTGTTGTTGTGTTTAACAGGTGGTGGCTTTGTTTTGTTATGTTTCAGATCGATGTGTTGTTTTGTGAATAGTTTTCTTCCGTGGAACCGTGTAAGTGTAAGACATTATTGGTTTTATTAAGTGATAGTAATAGTACGATTACAAAGTTACAAAAAGGAAAAATTAACCTAAAATAAATCATTAACATGTTGATTACGTTTTACTGAAATATCTGATAAAAAGTCTCGAAAACACGAATACAAAGAAGTTGACAATATGTTGGAAAGTGATACTAAATTTATCAATTTATTAAAAGAGGGGCTTCGTAATGTGCACTGTCTAAGGCCGCAAAATGTCTAAAGGCTGTTGTTATGTCACTATTTAAATTGTAATGGGTCAAATTAGAAGGTTTTTTATTTTTTATTAATCTTGGTTTTGATTTTGTTAAAAGTGTACAATTCACTTCATATATGGGAGCTACCACAGTTTAATTTTATATTAACATAGATCACCCATTCAATCACTTTTAAATTGCCAGACTTCACCTGTAAGGAGCCTCCAGTACAGCAATGCAACATACACACAGTCAGTCAAAACAATTGCCAGACGCATTGCGCAATCACATAGCAGCAGCCTTGTGACACAGTCTACAGTGGGTCATCAGAGTGTGCAGTTTGGTATCAGAGAGTAAGCAGCAGCAGACAATAGAATTGTGAATTTAAAACAGGGGCCTCGGGTTTACAAGATAGGCCGTTAAAACAAATTTGGCCTATCTTAGAAAGTGTGAAAACAGTCATTAAAAAGTAACAGTGTACAAACAAAAAGTTTGCAGCCCCAGTTCCACTAGAGTTGCCGGACGGCAATGAGCTGATTAAGCTCTCTCCAAAGTTTTTTTTTAGTTTTACCGGTAAAGAATGAAATAATAGTGGAAAAGTTTGTGACTGACATCAATCTAGAATGCGGCAAATAGTAAAGTATTTTTTCGGACATTAAGAAATATAACATTTAATAAAACGGACAATGAGTGTGCGCGGCGACCGCGTGGCAATGGGTTACGTAAGGGCTGGGGTGGGTTTTATGTAAAATATTGAGGGTTTTATCAATTATGAATGAGTGGGTGTGTAAGCAAAGCTGGGCTGTTGTTTTTTGTGTGTGTGTTTTTTTTTAATTGTGCTACGTATTTGTATAGATCAAATTGTGTAAGTATCAAACATAAGGTAAGCCATAGTGGCAGATGAGCATGAGTAAAATGCAATAAGTAGTATAACATTGTTTCTATATGTAAATGTAACTGACATAATCCAAAGTAAAATCTCAATTCTCTTCATATAAATGTGTTGTGCAAATTATTCTCACAACCTTAAGAAATTACGTCTGCATCCCAAACATACGTATGACGCAACCTTGAAGCCACGCAATGGTAAGTAGGAGTGTATTAACATTGATTTTAAATTATTATGATATCATTTAATATCGAACGTTTCATTGGCGCCCGAACAGGGACGAATTTAATAAAATAAATTTCATACCTATAAATGGGATGCAATCGTAATTTGGAGGTTGCGTGAGAATACGCAAAAGGTACTTATGTAAAGTTAAGTTACGCTAAGTAAGTAAAGAATATTTGTTCACATAAGAAACAGAATAAATACCTAAAAACAATAATAATGGAAAATACAGAGAACGGAGTCGATTTCTCCGACTCGACCGTGATAAGTGAAACGGCTGAAGTTGACGAATCAGCCGTGATGAGTAGTCCTGAAATACATTCAACACCGAATGTAGGTCAAGACGATAAAAACATGAATGTGCATAACACAAATGAAAAAGAGAATACAGAGGATTCAGGGATTCAAGCAACCCCGACCTCAACAAAATGTAATAAATTAGATGATGATATAATGAGTATATTAAGAACCATATCAATGGACATTCATGTACAGAATAACAAATTTAACGAATTAAATAGTCGTTTTGAACGTAATGATGTAAAATTAGACAGACAAAGTAGCGAATTAAATAGTCGTTTTGATGAATTTAAGACCGAAATTAAAAGTGAATTTAATTACAAATTGGATGAACTTAAAACTGAAATTAATAAAGTACAAATCAATTGTGAGAGTAACTTTATCAAATTGACGAATGAATTAAAAGAAACGCGGAGTCACTCATTGAATAGTAGGAATAATAAAATTGACAAAATAGAGAGTAATGTGGTGGAAAAATTTGATAAACAAAGACAAAAGGTAACTGAAAATTTCGAATGTAAAACAGATGATAATTATAATGATATGTGTAAAACCGTGGTAGTGGAGAGCAAGATAACAAATATTAACAATGATATTGAAAGTGGTGATTTAACTGAAAATGTAGTAGTAGAGAATGATACATTGAATGATAGTAGTGATAATGAGAGTTTAATGGGATTAGAGGTTAATGAGGAGGTAATAGTTGTTGATAAGATGGAGAGTGTGTGTAAGGAGAGTTTAAGCGAATGTGTAGAGCAGAGGGTAAAATTTCCCCTTATTTGTGATGAACCAGAGTGTTCAAAAGTGTTATTTTTGGGCAAGAGACCCTTATTAATGAAAGATTTGAGTTGTTTATTTTTGTTGAATAATTTGGTACCCTCTGCGTGGAATGATAAAAGTGTGATGGGGTGTTATGAGAAATGCCAGTGCTATCGCAACTCTTGGCCGCGCGGCCAGCCTACAACAATTTCTAAGTGCGAATAAAATTACGTCGGCCGACTTAATCATAATGTATAATGTGGAACCTTAATGTATAAAACAGTAAGGGCTTTTAACCACAAACAGTAAACGTGTTAAACGAGTATCGGAGTGCGTGAGATCGAAGCAAGTATTCAACACCAGTTCGCGCAACTAACCCTAGGAGTACGCTGCGTATGGGTAACTAGAAACATTCAATATGCATATTAAAACCAATGCCAACTAACTGGTGATTATTCGTTATAAAAGGAAAATATATAACACCAATACTTTGTACGATAGAGTTCTCTAAGGGGCGGAGTTTATTTAAAGATCAATGTAACAGAATGAGTGTGCGTGTGCTAAGATAGAGGTTATCCACTGGTTCATTTTCAATGTTTTAATTATTTAACAATATCACTTATAATATTAACCAAAATAAAACTCAATAGAGATAAGAGATAATTTCAACCAGTTGTACTATCGTTGAAAGATTGTAATAACATAAAAGAAAGGCGAATTTTTTATAAATAAAAATAAGTATGTGTTTTAGACAGTATCACATGTGTTAACGTAATTATTGAACATATCAAATCCAAGTAATCCTTTCTGCAGCTGTTTTCGTCTGAAAGACTTTGGAATAAAAACCCTAAGGTAAGAGATAATTATAATTTTGTAATTAATTCGTAGAGTTTCACTTTAAAAATCTTCGTTACAATTTAGTGTACTTAGATCAGATAGAAAAACCACCGCCCTCCTTATATGTATAGGCACATAATATTGATACTGATGTAGTGATAGTGATATTATATTATAA
Organism: Magicicada septendecula; assembly: GCA_034769895.1. NCBI lineage: Eukaryota > Metazoa > Arthropoda > Insecta > Hemiptera > Cicadidae > Magicicada > Magicicada septendecula. Next base: position 343,471,424 of record CM068372.1, on the reverse strand, counting down.
TTACTGCATATTTCCTCGACTAAGATACTATATGGTTTATAGCCGAATAAGGCTATCGAAAAAAAGGGCAAAAAAGGCAAATTTCCAGGAACAGCATCGATTGAGCTGATTTTTTTTTTTTTTAACGATAGGTTTAGTGTTTACCTAAAAGTTTATGAGTCACTGACGGTGTTCCTCGATTTTTCCTATGATAACTTCATCAAATTAAAAAAATAAAAATTTATCATGCAGCTGATAGAGCATGAAAATACGAGTATTTAAAAAAAAATGTTGTCCTGTGATGTCATGGTGACGACTGGATCCAAATTTAAAAACGTTTCCGTTTCCAACTTGAAAAATTTATTGTGGCTTAATGGCAAAATATTTCGGGATAAAAATTAATATGTAAATTTGTCTATTGGAATAGTATATTCTACAATTTTTTGTGAAGAAAAAGTCATTATTCCACTCATTATTAACGGAAGTCTGAAAATGCACATTTTTGCAAGTTTGCAATTTTTTTATAGGTTATGTGCCTTTATAAAAATGCACGACTGACAAAGGTCGATAGGAAATTTTCCGGGGAACATGCTGGTATTTTTATTTTTTTAATTCGGTGAAGTTATCATAGGAAATTTGAGGAAAACCGTCGTGACTCGCGCTCCGCTGTTTGCCGGAAGTGAAAAGTCGGGGAAAATGGGCGGTGCGTAGTCTGGAAATTGGATAAAATTTTAGGTAAACACTAAACCTATCGTTAAAAAAAAAATCAGCTCAATCGATGCTGTTCCTGGAAATTTGCTGTTTTTAAATTAGTCTTACTCGGCTATTAAGCTGTCATTTTTCGTATTGTTTAAATTAGTAGCCATCCTTACTTTTCTTTTATAAAATTGCTAAACTGCTATAATTGTTTTTATTATTTAGACAAAGCTTTTCGTCATTACTGACATCTTCAGGTCTTAAACAACGTCTATCAACTGTACGTTGTAGGCTTTTATACTTTAGGCCCCTCCCCTTATGTCATCGCCCCTCCTATTGGTTCTAGCTGCTACCACTCTTCACGGGAACTTTGTCTACCTTTTTCCGTTAGGCATTTTTCTAACGACCGTCAAATTGTTTTCAGAATCTCCCGTTAATTTCTTCATTCTTGACTTATAACCTTTTGCATTTCGTCATTTTTTAGTGTGTTATTCTTATTATTTTAATTTATTTTTGTTTATTGTTAATATATAATAAAATATTTCTTCATTTGTAAAATCCACTTTTATATTCATTAATTTATTTTTATCTTCTTTTTTAACTTTAAGTATTTCTAGTTCTTCTATTAATTTTCTTTTTTGCGGATTGTTTTCTATTTTTATTATTTCCATATTTTCCTTGGGATTTATGAATTTATGGCCTGATTCGTTGAAATGTCTTGCATATAGTGAGTTCGTTACTCTAACCCCTTCTCCTTTTGCGTGTTCATTCATTTATCTAGAAGCTATAAATTATCTAGAAAATGAAGAACTCAAACAAAAAGAATTAAAGAAAATACAACAAATAGCAAAAAATAATAATTACAACCCTAAAATAATTAATAGAATAGTTAAGAAAATAGAGGAAAATAAAGAAATAGAAAATAACAAAAAAGAAAAAACAAATGAAGAAAAGAAATATAAAGGAGCAATAACATACATAGGATATCAAACAAAAATGTTACAAAAATGTTTCGAAAAATATGAAATACAGATAGGAATAAAGAAAACGAAAAATGTATTCGAATATATAAAAAATGATAAAACAGAAGAAATTCCATTAACAGAAAAAAGCGGCGTATACAAATTAAAATGTGGGGAATGTAATAAGATATATCTGGGCGAAACTGGAAGAAAATTTAAAATTAGAATGAATGAACACGCAAAAGGAGAAGGGGTTAGAGTAACGAACTCACTATATGCAAGACATTTCAACTAATCAGGCCATAAATTCATAAATCCCAAGGAAAATATGGAAATAATAAAAATAGAAAACAATCCGCAAAAAAGAAAATTAATAGAAGAACTAGAAATACTTAAAGTTAAAAAAGAAGATAAAAATAAATTAATGAATATAAAAGTGGATTTTACAAATGAAGAAATATTTTATTATATATTAAACAATAAACAAAAATAAATTAAAATAATAAGAATAACACACTAAAAAATGATGAAATGCAAAAGGTTATAAGTCAAGAATGAAGAAATTAACGGGAGATTCTGAAAACAATTTGACGGACGTTAGAAAAATGCCTAACGGAAAAAGGTAGACAAAGTTCCCGTGAAGAGCGGTAGCAGCTAGAACCAATAGGAGGGGCGATGACATAAGGGGAGGGGCCTAAAGTATAAAAGCCTACAACGTACAGTTGATAGACGTTGTTTAAGACCTGAAGATGTCAGTAATGACGAAAAGCTTTGTCTAAATAATAAAAACAATTATAGCAGTTTAGCAATTTTATAAAAGAAAAATATTAAGCTGTAAACTAAAGTACTAAAGTACTTCATTATTATATTTCAGGTAGTTACACTACGCACCATATCACAGCTGGTATTTGTTAAGGCTACATTTAGTCTACAATATTCAAAATGAAACGCCATCATCTCAGCAGTGCACAAAAGCGCAAAAAGGCTGAACTTGAGAAGAAAAAACTGATGACAACCCAAAATTGACTTCCTTTTTCGAAAGCAGTCGGTCAGAACCTTCGTCATCTGGCAACGAAAACCTTAAACTCGATGAAAATACTCGTCTCTCAACATCTATTGATAGTAAAACTGAACAACTTCAACATAATTTAACTGTATGTCAAAAATCTCAATCTCAATCTTCATCATCTGTTACAATACAGCTTGATAAAGAAAATGCTACAGTCCCTTTTAATTATATTTGTTCTGATAACAATGAAATTACTGTCAAATTTAAGACACCTGGTGTTCTTGATAAATCTGATGAAAAAGGAGAACTTATTACTGTTTTAACTCTTCAAGATTCGGAAACTGAACTCGTTAATCCTAATAAAAAAACTGATCCTGGACTGTGGACTGAATTTTCCGAGGAAGACGTTTGCCACTGGATTGATCATGGACCAGAAAATTGTCAGCACTATCTGGGCCCATTTAATACATCGCGTCATATATATACTGGTAGTAAAAGTGTCAAGTTTTTTACACCACGTTTTTCGGTAAAAAAGTCAATGGTGAAACATACAAACGGGAATGGTTACTCTATTCACAAACAACAGGTTCTTTGTTTGCAAATTGTTTAGTAACAAATCCACAGCGCCGACCCGATTTGCAGCTGGCGGATTTAGTGATTGGCTAAATGTAATTGCAATTGAGCAGCATGAGAACAGTCTGGCGCATAAGGACTTTATGCTAACTTATTTGAGTCGAAGACAAGGTCTAGGGATCACCAAGAATCTAGAGTCACAAATAAAAGAAGAGAGAAAATATTAGCAAAATGTATTGCAACGGGTCATTGCAGTAATACAAACGCTTGCAGAGCGTGGTTTGGCTTTTAGATGATATGACGAGTCTTTCGGATCTTTATATAATAGAAATTTTTTGGGATTAGTAGAACTTGTGGCTCAGTTTGATCCATTTTTAGCAAGCCATATTGCAAGATATGGGAATAAAGGGAAAGCCAACCCGACATATCTATCTAAAACCACATGCGATGAACTCACCGATTTAATGAGTGATAAAGTTCGCGAAGTGATTGGTGGGGAAATTAATCAGCTGGATACTTCAGCCCCTCAGTTGACTCTACGCCTGACCTATCACATATGGATCAACTAAGTATTATTTTGAGATATGTATCGCCGTCTGATGGTAAGCCCGTGGAACGATTTCTAATGTTTTTGAATTTATAAAGTCACACCGGAAAAGAAATGGCAAATATAGTGCTCAATTATCTAGAGCAGCGGTTCCCAAACTGTGCTCCGCGAAACATATCCTAGTGCTCCTTGAAGAAATTGGAAGAATAAAGAAATGACCAGGTCTGCTTATGCAGGTACTAAAACAAAACAGATCTCATCTCGATGCGGAGCCAGATATTCGGCTCCAGCTGTCCCAAATTCAACCAGATAAATCAATTCAGGCTCATCCCTCTCATTAGAATAGTTCTTTTACGGTCCCAAGTAGCATTTTTGGTTTTGCAACATTAAAAATGGTTTTATGTACCAGATCTATGAGGATATATTATGGATTTACAATACTTGCTTTTAGTTCGTTTTAAATGTGTTGTCTTAATATGTTTTTTTTTGTTTTTTTTGTAATGTGTGTAGTGAAATTAGAGTTGAAAATATTTTTTTGTAATGAAATAAACTAATAAAGCATGTTTCATATGTCTAAAGTTCTAAATTCTGAATGTTTACCTTCTATCCTCAAATAGTATGGTCATATAAGTGCTAGGTGAAAATTAGTGCTCCGTGATGAACTTTTCTACTGAAAAGTGCTCCATGACCTAAAAAGTTTGGGAACCACTGATCTAGAGGGTTGTAAAATAGATATTTCAAAGTGTAGAGGACAATCTTACAACGCTGTTAACATGTCAGGACGATACAATGGGATGCAGCAGAAGATTTTAGAGCGTAATAAATATGCCGTATTTATACCATGCGCTGCACATACTCTAAACCTCATTGGCCGCCGTGCTGTTGATTGTTGTCCAATTGCAGTAAATTTTTTTTCAATAGTTCAGTCATTATACACTTTTTTTTTTGGCTTCTACTCACCGATGGGCAGTTTTGAAGAAGGTCTTAGGTAATGACAGCGTTCTTAAGTCGCTGTCGGAAACTCGTTGGGAAGCACATGCTGTAGCTACGAGTGCAATATTACAATCCTATTTGAAAATTTTAGACGCTTTAGACGAAATTGCTGAGGATATGAACCAAAAAGGGGAGACAAGGCTAGAAGCAGGAAATATTTCAAACAAAATGCAAGAATTTGAGTTTATATTTATGCTTACTTTTTGGAATGACATTCTACAAGCTTTTCGATACACCAGTAAAGGACTCCAAGAAGGACAAATAGATCTAAATACATGTGCAAATTTGTATCAATCTTAATCAGATCACTTGGTTGATATGAGAAATCAGTTTGAAAAATTTGAAAATGAGGCAAGAAAAATTTCTTCTAATGGAGAATATAGACAAACTCGAAAAATAATTAGGAAAAGCAAGTAAATGACGGAAATGCAGAAGAAGAAGCTAATTTGAGTCCAAGAAACAAATTCCGCGTAGAGACTTTCAATGTAATAATAGACATACTCAAGGCTCAAATGCAAAGAAGAGGTGAAATATACAACGAAGTGTCACAATCTTTTTGATTTCTTACGAATCTAAACAAATTATATACAGAATATGAAAAAGATGTTGAATTGCTTTTAAAGACTTACCCGGAAGACTTCGATAGAAATTTCCTTAGCGAATTAATTGAGTTTCATAAATATGTTCGAATAAAATACGAATCATCTGAAAAAAAGATCACCCATTCCGAGCTGCATGAGGTAATAATTAACGACGAAGTCAAGTGCGTTTTCCTTAACATAGAAGTGGCCTTGAAAATATTTCACAGTTTAATGATAACAAACTGTTCTGCTGAACGATCCTTTTCGCAGCTTAAAAGATTGAAAAATCCACAAAGAATGAAAATTGGCCAAGACAAGCTTAATTCTATGGCGTTGATGTGTATCGAGGCAGACATACTTCGTCAGATAAATTTTGATGACGTAATCGTGGATTTTGCTCTGAAAAAGGCGAGAAAATAATTGTCTAAGTGTTCTTTAAATTATTGTAAAGCTAACCTAACCTAATAAAAATTTCAAATTCTGATTTTTATGAACTCTGTTTTCTACCTACCAAATTCAAGCATTGAAGGGCCTCCATGACATCTGTGCTTGGGGCCTCCAAAACGGTTAATCCGCCACTGTGCCTAGGCAGTAAACCAAGTATAAGTAAAATGTAAATAAATCAGTAAATATTTAGTATAATAACAAAGTAGTAAAGGCAAATTATAATGATTTAATTAGTAATCTTATTTGAGGACAATGGTAACATAAAACATACTGTAAACCATTTAATTGGTAATTATGTGAATCATGATAAGGCCTAGAAGTAAATTTCAAGGAATGTAATTTTTGAGTTTAATTCAAACCAAAATAGGTCATATTTAATATTAATTTGTATAAAATCAAAGCAGGAATATAATTATGTAATTAAAATTTCATAAAAATACTAAATAACTAAATTATAGCCAGTAAAATATAATAAAATGTCATTTATTTCCATAAAATCGAATCGGGAATAAGGCAAACAGCTGATTGTGAACAATGGGAAATGAGACCAAAATCGTACAGGACTTTCTATATGAAGGAACAAATTAAAATTAGTTGATTATTAAAACACCCTAATCATCGTGTTATTACAAATTGGTGCTCAACTTTAGGGGCTAAAAGTAGGGATTGATAGGCCAATAAAATAAAGATAATTTGCCCAATTTCCTATTTTAGCTGGCAGCTGTTAACAGGTCAGGAGAGTAATCAAAATGCACAGGAGGGTGACGTCAAAGAAAAGGGCGGCAGAAGCCGAGAAGGAGATAGACATGGAGGACAAGGAGGCGACTCCAGTGGAAGATGTGGAGATGATATTACCTGCGGCGGAACTAACTAAGCCCGCACTCCAGGAGAAACAGTTAGAGAAATCCACCACAACAGAAGATACGAAATTGGATAAGATAATGGAAATGGTCCTACAAATAAGTAAAAAAATGGATGAGAACAACCAATCGACAAAGGAAGAATTGAGTAACAAAATTGGAGATACCAATAAGAAAATTGATGAAACCAGTAAGAAGATGGAAGAGAAGATGGAGGAAAATAGTAAGAAGATGGAAAGTGACAACCAACAGTTGAGGGAAGAGTTAAGGGAGAATATCAAGAAAATGGAAGAAAATAGCAAAAAGATGGAGGAGAAGATTGATGAGAATAATCGAACATTAAGAAAAGAGTTGAGGGAGGTTAACCAGGAAAATATGGACAGGTTAGATGGAAAGATGGAATCATTAAAGGAAGAGTTGAGCCAGAAGATGGTAGAGAATAATGAAACAACCAGCAAGAAGGTAGAAGAGGAAATGACCGTGATAGAACAAAAAATTACAGAAGTTGACGAAAGATGGAGTCAGACTGAGCAAGAAGTACAGAGTTTTAAAGCAGAAGTAAACACCTAGGTTACAAATATAGAAGAGACAAATCGGAGGAATTGGGAAGAGAAACAAAAAGAAGCACGTGAAGAATGGGAGAAGGTGCAGAACCGATTCACAGAAAAGTGTGACGGTATTGAAGCTGCTGTTACCAGTATAAATGGTCAGGTACGCCAAAACCAAGCAGATATAGAAACTTTTCAGAGTTGACCGACTAGCATTACTAGTTTTCCCACTACTGAAAATCGGGAATGGGTTAATTTCAGATTATACCAGAGAAAACCCATGGAGTTCATAGCTAGGATCGAAGAATATTTTGCAAAACATCGGGGTAACCGCTGGAGTACCAACAAGGAAGTACTCGACGAGTCGTTTAAAGAAATGACAGATAACTGGTGGATGGCTATAAGGGATGACATCATGGACTACCAACAGTTTAAGAGATTATTCAAAGCGAAATATTGGTCAGAATCCACACAGAACATAGCAAGAGACAACATAAGTCATGGGAAATATAACCCATATCGAGGTAATACTTTGACCGCGTATTTCCTGGGAAAGGTGTGCGTAGCCAAACACCTAGAGCCTAAGATACCCGAGGAGTGCCTGGTCAGTAAATTATCATATCATTATGTAGAGGATATAATTAGAGCACGCAGAAGTAGTCAAATTAAAACCATACAAGCTATGATGGAATTACTCGAGATGTACGAGCACGAAGATTATTACCGACAGAGTAGAAGGAGAACCGATAGACCTGAGTTAAGGAATAATAATAATTATGCAAAAAATAATCATTATAACGGGAATAATAATAATTATAACCCCGTGAACCGGAATAATAAAACCCTCCAAATTCCAAAATAAGTAAGACCATCTTACAGTATATTTCAGTGAAGTTATTTTGAATCAAATAATAAAGGAAAGGAAAATAAACCCCTAAATTCCAAAACAAGTACGACCATCTTACAGCATATTTTAGTAATGTTATTACAAATCAAATAAAAAAAAAATATCGAAATCCTACAAATAGTAAGAACAACTTACAGAAATAATTTGAATGAGATAGTTTCAGAAAGAAAGAATAAAAATAAAATCTCAAAAGTCTAAAAATAATAAGGACAACTTATGTCTTATGTCAATAAATTGAGTGAAATAATTTTACAAAGAAAAAAAATATATCCATGAAGATTATAAGCGTTATAAGAAGAAGGTACACCAGTGATTTATATGAACCAGTTCTGAAGGGAATAATATAAAAAACAATTATCACAACTCTGAAGGCTAAATAGTGACAACTCACAACAACTATGTAAATGAAATAATTCTTGAAACAAAGATGTTACGGAACTTTTAAGTGAAAAAGGGAATAAAAGACCAGATTGTTTATATGTTTTAAATATTATAATTTGATGAAACTCACAATGAAAATAATTTTATAGAAGAATGAAGAGGAGAACCAATCAACCAAAACAAATAAGGATAAGGTATTAAGACCAGACATTATAAACGGGGACAATAATAATAATATTAGTTTAACAACCACAATTATAGTGATAACTATGGAAAGAACTACTGTTATGCCATGAGCAATACAATAATTGATTAAATAGCGAATGAAAAAAAAATAAATGCTACTCACAATGTAAACAAGAAGCAGGTTGTACAAACAACTAACAAAATAAAAGGAATTCAAAAAGAGGATGAAATGGATATTATGCAATATATCTAGTGATACATAATATAAACTGAGCTTTAAAATGTAAGAAGAACCAAATGGATATTTGGATATTAAATGGTGATATTAGGATATACTAAACGTTAGAGAATAAGTGTTTGTTGTATTTAAAGAATGTTAGTTTGTCAGAATTTTGTTAAGGAAGGAAAGGCAATATATTAATTCAAATGTCATATAAATAGTAACTCAGAAAAGATAATAATAATAATGTGAAATAATTGTAATATTGATAGTAAAACTGAAAATTGATAATCAAGCCAAATTCAACTTTGACTCTGTAATCAAATCAGAGGAGATAAATTAGTGAAAACCTGGACCAAATTAATTTAAATTATTCCTTTTAGCATGCAAATACTTTATTATAATTATCACAACAACCTGTAGTAGTAATTAAAAAAATCAGAGGATAACATTGACATAAATAGTGATTGTACAAGATAATGCCTAGGCAGTAAACCAAGTATAAGTAAAATGTAAATAAATAAGTAAATGTTTAGTATAATAACAAAGTAGTAAAGGCAAATTATAATGATTTAATTAGTAATCTTATTTGAGGACAATGGTAACATAAAACATACTGTAAACCATTTAATTGGTAATTATGTGAATCATGATAAGGCCTAGAAGTAAATTTCAAGGAATGTAATTTTTGAGTTTAATCAAACCAAAATAGGTCATGTTTAATATTAATTTGTATAAAATCAAAGCAGGAATATAGTTATGTAATTAAAATTTCATAAAAATACTAAATAACTAAATTATAGCCAGTAAAATATAATAAAATGTCATTTATTTCCATAAAATCGAATCGGGAATAAGCCAAACAGCTGATTGTGAACAATGGGAAATGAGACCAAAATCGTACAGGACTTTCTATATGAAGGAACAAATTAAAATTAGTTGATTATTAAAACACCCTAATCATCGTTTTATTACAATATATATATATATATATATATTATAACTACACTACTATGCGTTATTGTAATGTAATGTTGTGTGTGAGTACCCACCTGCTGTCTGATCTTGCAGATTCTTCCGACTAGGGCGTGTGGATTTTGGATTTGAAGTTCGCAAGCTAGTAATCTCAAATTATTACAACAACACACATAATGGGTTACTTTAAAGGGGGAGAGTTTTGTGAGACTGGTAGGCTTTATCGTACAACAATAAAACACTGTTATATGGGGTAATAAAACGTTGTTTATTACACCAACAACACACAAGAATAGAATGGTTATAATGTTATGAATTTTCTTATAGTCTATACAATGAATCAATGTTTTTCGATTGTCTAATAGTTGAAAGAAACTGAACTCGTTCTTTGCGAGTTAATTGCAATTTAAATTTGACTTTATTAATTGATTTGAATTTAATTAAATTTATTTAATTAATTTGAATCTAAGTGTTCATGAAACAACCTATAAAACTCTAAAATTAATTTGAATAATTAGTTAAAATAAATTAGACGTGACAGTCTAGTTCACGTTATTTCATTTCTAGTGATTCTACTTCTGATCTACTGCAGTATGATCTAAGATTAGATTGTCAGTTAAGATTGGTATAGCGCTTTTTATACTACTTCTATTTCTTAACTATAACTTACTAAAACCTTAAACTGCTATACAGGTTATCACAACGAATTTACTTTTTAATTACTAGAGTCTTTGCTTTTTGTTTGGCACCTGAATTATTTGAATTACAATGTTTTAATTGAAAAATAGAAAATTTGATCTGAAAAATAAATAAATAGATTTTTCTTTCCTGTTACTGAAGAGGATGTCGTCCCGATTTGTCCCTCGTCGATTCGAGTCCTTGGTTAGAGAAAGTAATCTGCTTAGAACTGCTGGATTCGGTCGTGGAGTTCAAAATTCGGCAACACTCTGTTTCCTTGCTGTTTGTGAATATTTTAACGTCTGCTGTTGTCTGCTGGAAGTGCTTCCTGTTCTCCGTCGATTTGCACGTTGCACGTCAGCGTGTGTGTGTGTGTGTGTGTGCTTCGTTCGGGCGGTCGCTCTGCTCGTCAGCTGTTAACCAATGATTTAGACGGCCTCTCTGCTGTATTCTTGAAGTCTGGTCTTGAAGTCGGGTGGATCTCTTGCGTGCTTATGACTATCTGGTAGTACACAATAAGCTTGGTTGATGTCTTGAAGAGTATCTCGCCTTTACGTAGCAATTACGAGCTATACAGATGATCTGTACTTAGTGTGTTCGTAATTGCGAGTGTGTTGACCACGTAGAGTCTTCTTGTTGATCTTCACCACTTTGGCTACTAGACGATCGAAGGACTACGTCTTAACTTCGTGAGTACTGACAGAAGAGTGAATTTTTCCACCAGAAAACATCGCACTGGCCGGGGCTGCATGAAATGATTTCATTGGTCGAAACACTCTCCCTACCACATAAAATTTAGAATTCCCTTAGTCCGTGAGAATGAAGTCTGGTTCCCACAGACGGAGAATAGAATTATTATCTAATAATTAATTATCCGGCGGAACCAGTTTGTCGCTAAGGATATCCTGTACTTATTTAATTTTGCAATAACTTGGTTGCAAATCAAGTTGTGTGAAATCTAAAATATACAATCTGTCACAAATTATTATCTTTACAATATACTAAAATCTCTTTACTGTAACTCTATTTTAACAGAAGTTATTTAATTATTTTAATTAACTCTTACATTTGTTAATTATATTGCATCAAATTTGCACACGTCATTATTAATATCTCGGCAAACATTTTGGCTATGTTGGATTTCGCCTTTATTTATTAGTTTCCGAGATATTAATAATTAACAGTTTGGGTGTGGTCGCTTCCTTGTACAGCGAACTGCTTACATAACGACCACGTGTGCGTTGCTTTACACAGCATTATTTTCAATGCTCTACATTCAAATGGAGTTTTAACTGTTAATTTTTATTTAAATATGGTTTCAGCATGCGGTAAACATATAACCCCAAATAGTTAATATTTGGTTCCGTTATATATTCCCACACCCGCTTTAAAAAAAAATGAATGTAATAATTACAGTTATTTTTTTTTTCTTAATCATTACACACATATTCTGTAATCATTATTCTTACTAGCTATACATTGTATTACTTATTCTGAAGACACGTACACAAGTGTTAATGTTATTGCATTATATACAATTTAACTCTAAATACATGTATTAAAATGTTATATTTGCAACTTATTGCGTATAATGTTTTTCAAACGAGTAGTAGCCTTTATTTGTATACAATGCCACGCGTACAAAGAATTTTGCTGACAGTATTTAAAACGTTATCGCCGGGCGCGCGGCTAATTGCTTAACCTAGTTTCATATGTGGGTCAGGTAGTCGTTATCGCGTGACGTAACTGTTTCCTGCCGCTGTTCTCGCTCACTCTATACGCTTATTATTTATCGCGCTAGGAAAACATTATTATTAGTACACAAGTTATCTATAATTATTATTAATAATATTATAAAACACAAATTACTTATTTTAATTTTAATTATTATAATACAATTATTATTAACTCTATATACTATTTATCTTTTTAAAGTCTTTTTATTTCGTCGCGACGCGCTTTGGATCGCCATGCTACTCAAAGTATTTTCTCAAAGAGCTCGCATGGAATTTACCGATCGTTTTCGTTCGGTCCAGAGTCGTAACGATGAACGTGTGAGGTGCGAGTTGTTGAGCCAACAGATAGGGTCCATTATATAAACGAAAGAACTTTGCAGCCACATTTATGTCCCGTCGGCCTACCGGATTCGCCTTGAGCAGTACTTTTTCACCTACTATAAAGTTCGTTAGTTTATGCGTCGTATTAAATTTGTCTGCCCTTTTTCGCCCTTTTTCAACTATTCTTTCCCTCACAAGTTGATTTTTACATTGCACCGGCAGAGGTAGATTATAAGTCTTTGGCTTACTTAAATAATTATCCCAAAACCTCTCTGGCGTGGTTCCAGAGTCTAATTCTGCTGGTGTGTATTCCGTGGTATCATGATAACTTTCATTTATTGCCTTTTCGAAGAACGGTAAGAACTCGGGCCATTTACTTTGTTCCTTATAGCAATAGATACGGAACATTTTACCGATTTCCCGATTCACCCTTTCGGCAAGGTTTCCCTGTGGTCGTCGTATCGAGGTTAGGACTGCTTTGATACCGTTACGTTCCAGGGTGGCTGCCCAGTGTTTGTTTTGGAACTGCTTTCCCTGGTCACTAAGTACGTTCCTTATTGGTCCATGTTGTGGGATATACTTATTAAGTATAATATTTAAAACGGACTTTGTGGTGGGCCTAGGGATCGCATACAGGCTAACTTTTTTGGTAAACACATCGACGCAAACTACCATGTGTTTTAGATTTCTGGTAGCCTTGGGTAATGGTCCCAGAAAGTCGATGGCGATCATCTGTCCCTTACCTTCCGTTATCACATTGGCCATGGGCACGTACGTGTGTACGTTTGGTACTTTCGCTGTCTGGCATGGATAACATGTTTTTAGCAATTTCTTTACCCTACGGTACATGTTGGTTATTGTAAAATCCTCCTGCAATATTTTGACACATTTTACAGGAGATGCGTGCGCCATTTTTATATGTAAAGATTGTGTTATACACGCAAGCATCGCTGGAGACAATACCACTTTCCATTCGCCCTGTAACAATTTATACAATATATTGTCTTGTATAAGATAGTGAGGATTTGGGTGAGCTGCTAACATTAGCTTTTTAGCAAGGAGTGCGAGGTTATCGTCCTGCTCGCGTCCTAAGTTCTGTAGCATATTAGTAGCTTCAGGCGCGACAGTGTATTGCATGTTTAACACTCTCAACTCGTCGTCAGCTGCTTCATATACTTCCTCCTTTTCTACGGGCGGATATCTACTTAGAGTGTCTGCGGTGGTATTCTCTGATCCTTTGCAATATTTAATCGTGAATGAGTACTCCTGAATAGCTAACACCCATCGTGTTAGTCGGGAATTTGCTAATCGACATTTTAATATAAACGATAACGCCTGATTATCAGTGTGGATCTCGAAATGGGTACCGTATAGGTAGTGTCTGAATTTTCTGAGTGCGTTTATTATGGCGAGTATTTCTTTCTCGGAAGTACAATAGTGCAACTCAGCGCCTTTGAGCGTCCTATTGGCGTATGCTACAACATGAAGACTACCTTGTTCGTCTTCTTGGTGCAACACGGCGCCGATAGCGTACTCGCTAGCGTCAGTGTACATTACGTACTTCCTACCCTGCTGTGGATGGAACAATTGTAAATTAGATTGGAACAGGCCTTTAACCCTCTCAAACGCATCGTTCTGTTCAGAACCCCATTTCCACTTTATATTTTTGCGTACCAGCTGTAGCAACGGGACTGTATATTCTGCGTATTTGCTGGTAAATTTCCTGTAATATCCCGTGAGTCCAAGGAATGCTCGCAGTGCTTTGAGGTTCTTGGGCACCGGGAATTCCATAATACTCCTGAGCTTCTCTGGGTCCGTACTGATACCTGTAGCTGAGATTATATGTCCCAGGAACTTCATTTGGGACTTTACAAACTCGCACTTGTGTAGTTTGAGCTTGATGTTTGCTAACCTCAGCTTCTGGAAGACGCTCCGCAGATGCTCGAAGTGTTCCTCCAACGTGCGGGATATCACGAGGATGTCATCCACGAATATTACCGTGTAAGGGTCTACCTCAGGTCCTAGAGCTCTCTCAAGGCATCTTACAATCGCAGCGAGACTCGTGCTAAGGCCAAAAGGTACTACCTTATGTTGATAGCATTTGTTATTAAATATGAATGCTGTATACTTACGATCTTGCTCACACAGCGGGACCTGCCAGAAGCTTGCTGTTAGATCTAGCTTCGTGAGGTACCTGGCTCCTTCACATTTAATGAAGAGGTCCTCCGCTGTCGGTGCGCAGTCAAACTCTTTCTCTACGAGACTGTTTAAGTTCCTCATATCCAGGCAGAGTCGGATCTCTCCGGTCTTCTTGCGGACGACCAGCAGTGGGTTGAGGAAGCTGCTATTAGATCTTTCAATAATATCTTCTTCCAACATCCGCTGTATCTCCTGCTGGACCTCGGCCTGGTATTTTATAGGGACCTGGTAGATTCTCCTTATGAACTTCTCCGGCTCTGTGAGGTGGATTCTGTGTTCATACACTGACGAGATTGAATGTTCTTCACTGAAGATATCGCTGAATTCTTCTTGCAGCGACGACAATCTCCGTTCAGTTCGGGAATCTAAGGTGGTCTCCCCCTCTTCACATTCTTTATAGTGAATTACTTGTTTTGGTGGCCGTGTGATTTTAATTGGGTCACCATGGTTTTGTGTGTGTGTATGTGTGTTCAATTTAAAAGTGTAACTAACATTGTCTATGGTACATTTTAATAAGTGTTCACTGGTGTTAATTTCCGCACGTATTTGTTCCAATACATCTACCCCCAATAACATATCACATATTAAATTGTTTATAGCCACTACACACACTTCAAATTGCACTTCGTCTAGCATGATAGTTAGATAGTATTGAGTGTCAATTTTTTCTTTTGTATCGGTAGCGGTTCGTATATAAAATTGATTGATTGGGAGTGATGGGGCCGTACGAAAATATTTTTTATTGGTACGCAGGAACCTTTCACTGACGCCGGATACAACACTACCGGTATCCAGCAGAATTCTCGTGGGAACGCTATTGACAAAGGCGTGTAACACCGGACACGCCGCGCTCACGGGCCTTTGTCGCGTGGGACCGGGTTCTAGCAACGGATCCCTGACATCCGGTGGGAACACATTATTAACGGGCACACAAGTTACATAATTAAAAGTACACATTTCACACAATATATAATCCTTATAATTAACATGCTTATATTTACACAATTTTGCCGAATTTATAGCGCGTCCTTGCTGGATGCGCATTTTGGCACGTTTTTTGTAGCTTGGTAACTTTTCGATTTATTGTTCGAATTTTTATTGCCGTGGGAGTCGCTGTCTTTTTCAGTTGTATCAGCTTTGGCTAATTCGACCGTTTGAATCGCTCTAATTTGTGCCCCGTCGTTACCCTTACCCTGCCCCTTTGGTCTACCAAAACTTTGTTTTCCCTTGTACTCAAAGGTTTTATTTGGCTGTTTTGACGGTGTTTGGGGTGGAGTAGAACTGGTACTCGGTTTTTGATCCGTTTGCTGATGGTACTGTAGTCGCGTATTCTGCCCTTCATTATTTCGGCGAAAATCGGGATTATAACGCCACCCACCAAAATCAAAAACCGTCTCACTTTGGGACACTAGAATGAGGAGTTCGTCTACCGTGCGAATACCCTGGGTAAATACAGCTACTCTAATGTTATGATTAAAATGGTAGGCAAGCTTGGTGACTATGTCAATCTCCGCAAATGCTGGGGTTAAATGCTTCGCGCGCTCGACCTGCTGGATTATATAATTTTCGGCGGTAATATTCATTTTCTTGTCAAAACGGCCATATTCCAGTTCATTGCGCAGAAGTCGTTGGGTATGCGAGTTCCAGTATCGGCTTTCAAATTTTTGTTTGAACTCCGCGTATGTGGACACTCTATCGCGTACAATGATATACCACTTACGCGCCGAATCACGCATCGCGTTAACCACCCACTGTATTTTGTCTTGATCTTCTAGTCGGGAACCTACTCTAGCCATTTCACTCTCACATGCTAATAAAAATTCAATGGGGTTTTCGTTATTTTCCCCCGTAAAATACACACGATTTTTCTCGTCGACAGGGCCTTGTACCAAAATATTTGGAGCAGACCTCCTTCGTACCTCCTGTCGTACTTTCAAAATCTCGTCGCTTAACGTTTGTAAAACACTCTCTTTATTAGAGTCAATGTTAGATCGCGTCTCTACAATTGAAGCGTCTAATTTATCTACTCGTCGTTGTGTTTCGGTCACGTCCGCGTGAATTTTTACCTCTAGGGATTCCACCTTCCTGGAAACCTCTAGTGTCTGTTTCTCACAGCGGGTTATGTGATCTTTGAACCGGCCCTCCATACGTGTTACTTGTTCAATAAACGATTTTTGCATTGTGGTCTCAAAAACCTTAAACCGTTCATTGATTTTAGTATCGACCGTATTTACTCTTTCGCCGATCTCTGCGACTTTCACAGTTAGCTCTTTATTACTCTCACCGATTTCAACGACTTTAGCGGTTAACTCATTTACGCTTTCGTCTATTTTCGCAGTTAATTCTTTACTACTTTCTTTATTACTTTGCTTAATCTCGGCGTTTATGTCAGCGTTACTGCGTTCTAATGCTTCGGTTAGACTAACTCTTTGTGTTTCGATATTAGATTTTAATTCCGCGATATTTATGTCAGCATTGGCTGTTATTTGTTCAAATTTCGCGTCTATTTTAGCGGTCAAATCCGCGTTAGCTTGTTTCATTTCCGCGTTCATTTGCTGTATTTGTTTAAGTATTTTATCCATATCCATTTTAAATAGACAACAATGTCAAATATACACAATTTAAAATACACAGAACAGTTTCAAATACACACAATAACTTTACTGTTGTACAAACACCAGTCACAAAACTCTTTGGGGATTGTTTAGTTGGACGCCAGCTGTTTTACGAGTTAAAACAGCAAAGTTTGTTTAACACGTGAAAATTAAATTTAAATTGAATTTAATTAATTTAATTTAATTTGATCGCGCCCCACGTTCCGGGCAAACCATTTATAACTACACTTCTTCTATGCGTTATTGTAATGTAATGTTGTGTGTGAGTACCCACCTGCTGTCTGATCTTGCAGATTCTTCCGACTAGGGCGTGTGGATTTTGGATTTGAAGTTCGCAAGCTAGTAATCTCAAATTATTACAACAACACACATAATGGGTTACTTTAAAGGGGGAGAGTTTTGTGAGACTGGTAGGCTTTATCGTACAACAATAAAACACTGTTATATGGGGTAATAAAACGTTGTTTATTACACCAACAACACACAAGAATAGAATGGTTATAATGTTATGAATTTTCTTATAGTCTATACAATGAATCAATGTTTTTCGATTGTCTAATAGTTGAAAGAAACTGAACTCGTTCTTTGCGAGTTAATTGCAATTTAAATTTGACTTTATTAATTGATTTGAATTTAATTAAATTTATTTAATTAATTTGAATCTAAGTGTTCATGAAACAACCTATAAAACTCTAAAATTAATTTGAATAATTAGTTAAAATAAATTAGACGTGACAGTCTAGTTCACGTTATTTCATTTCTAGTGATTCTACTTCTGATCTACTGCAGTATGATCTAAGATTAGATTGTCAGTTAAGATTGGTATAGCGCTTTTTATACTACTTCTATTTCTTAACTATAACTTACTAAAACCTTAAACTGCTATACAGGTTATCACAACGAATTTACTTTTTAATTACTAGAGTCTTTGCTTTTTGTTTGGCACCTGAATTATTTGAATTACAATGTTTTAATTGAAAAATAGAAAATTTGATCTGAAAAATAAATAAATAGATTTTGCTTTCCTGTTACTGAAGAGGATGTCGTCCCGATTTGTCCCTCGTCGATTCGAGTCCTTGGTTAGAGAAAGTAATCTGCTTAGAACTGCTGGATTCGGTCGTGGAGTTCAAAATTCGGCAACACTCTGTTTCCTTGCTGTTTGTGAATATTTTAACGTCTGCTGTTGTCTGCTGGAAGTGCTTCCTGTTCTCCGTCGATTTGCACGTTGCACGTCAGCGTGTGTGTGTGTGTGTGTGTGCTTCGTTCGGGCGGTCGCTCTGCTCGTCAGCTGTTAACCAATGATTTAGACGGCCTCTCTGCTGTATTCTTGAAGTCTGGTCTTGAAGTCGGGTGGATCTCTTGCGTGCTTATGACTATCTGGTAGTACACAATAAGCTTGGTTGATGTCTTGAAGAGTATCTCGCCTTTACGTAGCAATTACGAGCTATACAGATGATCTGTACTTAGTGTGTTCGTAATTGCGTGTGTGTTGACCACGTAGAGTCTTCTTGTTGATCTTCACCACTTTGGCTACTAGACGATCGAAGGACTACGTCTTAACTTCGTGAGTACTGACAGAAGAGTGAATTTTTCCACCAGAAAACATCGCACTGGCCGGGGCTGCATGAAATGATTTCATTGGTCGAAACACTCTCCCTACCACATAAAATTTAGAATTCCCTTAGTCCGTGAGAATGAAGTCTGGTTCCCACAGACGGAGAATAGAATTATTATCTAATAATTAATTATCCGGCGGAACCAGTTTGTCGCTAAGGATATCCTGTACTTATTTAATTTTGCAATAACTTGGTTGCAAATCAAGTTGTGTGAAATCTAAAATATACAATCTGTCACAAATTATTATCTTTACAATATACTAAAATCTCTTTACTGTAACTCTATTTTAACAGAAGTTATTTAATTATTTTAATTAACTCTTACATTTGTTAATTATATTGCATCAAATTTGCACACGTCATTATTAATATCTCGGCAAACATTTTGGCTATGTTGGATTTCGCCTCTATTTATTAGTTTCCGAGATATTAATAATTAACAGTTTGGGTGTGGTCGCTTCCTTGTACAGCGAACTGCTTACATAACGACCACGTGTGCGTTGCTTTACACAGCATTATTTTCAATGCTCTACATTCAAATGGAGTTTTAACTGTTAATTTTTATTTAAATATGGTTTCAGCATGCGGTAAACATATAACCCCAAATAGTTAATATTTGGTTCCGTTATAATATATTGTAACGAAACAAAATGTTACAAAAAGAATAGTAAATAATAGTGAAATCCGATCCAGAGAGGAATCAAGAAATAATAATTGATAGCAAATTAAAGGAAACCTAGTTGGTTTGACTTATTTAATATTATCAAGAAACCCAGAAATAACCCAGTAGAATAGGGCAGTAAACAGACAAAATTAAATAAATAAACCTAGTAGGCCTAAATAATCAAATTACCCTGAAACACAACTAAACCTAATAAAGAGTACCTATTCACGAAATAAAAATTGTATTAATTAAAATCATATAGGCCTATAATAAGGATAGAAAAGGGGACACAAACCTTTACTGTGATATGAGTGATATAATAATAAATAGTGGCACAAACTATAGTTAAACAGTGTGCTATTTATTATTTATAAAAAGTGTTTTAGTATTATCATATAGACAATAGTTTAAAAGTATGAAATAATTAAAGTTGTCAAAAACAATTATTATTATTAAGAGTTTTGTTGTATGTTATAAGATTTTATGTCACCAGTTAATTTATGTAAATATATTTATCTCAGGTAGTCAAAGTAGAAATTACAATCAACCATAACAAATTGTTCCACCACATATCATAGAAATTCAAATTAATAAGGTTTTACAGTTATAAACTGAGGCATGTTTAGTATCAAATTGTTTATAATTATATAATTAATCATCATGTAAACATTGCATGTATCATTAGAGTATAATAATAAAATTATCCATTAAAGGTAATTTATAAAAATGTAAAGTAATTAATGGGAATCGATCATATAACATTTAACCTGTACATAAATGGCCAAACAAAATTTAAGAAGTTTGTATGAGTTCGGTGACTAAAAAAGAAGAAATAACACTTAATTGTTAATTGTGATGAAGAACAGTTGAATAGTGCGTGTCGAGAGGTAATTAAAATAAAATTATAAAAATTGTTAACCCATTTGTGAAGGAAGATCTGAATGACCACCATCAAAGATAAATAGTCCCTCCACTACAATCATTTCATGAACCAGTAATACACACAATCAAGAAATTATCCAGAATAAACCAGAAAACCTTCAGCAATATCGTCAAGATGTGTAAAGTATAATTTGACAATATTTTTATCCAACAAGGAACAACCACTAGACAATTTACCAATTTACACTAACACCAATCACTAGTAAACATTTTAAAGTGAAAACAAATTCAATATCTGAACGAAACAGTGATTACAAGGAAAACATTTATTGTACACATTAATAAACTTCATTATTTTCCGAGACGGACAAGGGTAGCCATGATGTTGACGTCACTCTAACCTCCATGCTTTTTACGAAGCATTGAATATCGTCAAACTTTGTATGTTACTTAATATATAATTTTTGTAATTTTTTAAATTATAAGTAATAGATTGTTTGTAAAGGTACTCAATATTATTAATTATCATGTAAAGGAACTTTTCGTAGGAGCCACAAGAATTCCCACGAAATATATTAAAATTATTTAATTATTAAATCCTGAGATAAATATCAATTGTGACAACCGTATGTATCGAATGGAATTTTCCAATAATTTGAATTTATATTACAGAGATTAAACCATTATGTTATTAAATCATATCCATACGTTATTATTTCAGGAACGTAATATATTATCAGCATTTATTTTATAATTAACAAGGATAAGAAGAATTCGGGGAGTCATTGGAAGTACGCAAACTGCAAAACCAAGATTAACCTCAAATAATAGGTTAAAGCCTAATATCGAAGGTGACTTGAAAATTTTGGGATGACTCGACCGCTATTTTTTGAATTGATTTTGGAGTTCTAACTACTGAACTGGAATAATTATAATTCTGATTCAGAAACCAAGGCAGAATAATTCAATTCTTTTACTTATATATTTAAATCACATTCGTAAACACACAACATAAATATTCCACGATCAACTGCTACACTATTTACAACTATTTATTACAAATTAACATATACAAGGAATAACATGGGCAAATTATTATACCATTAAGATACTACGGGTAAAGAGGAGTATTATAATATATATATATATATTTTTTTTTATTACAATATATATATTATAACGATTCATAATAGCGTCCTATCAGAGCGTTATATGAAAGCTATAGACGGTACGAGTGTAACGCTGTAAGAGAGAGAGAGAGAGAGAGAGAGAGAGAGAGAGAGAGAGAGAGAGAGAGAGAGAGAGAGAGAGAGAGAGAGCGTATAATCGCAGCCATCTCACTCTAACCTCGTCACCGCTACATTAGAATCCAGTTCAAACAGGTAATTTTACTCAAAGCGAATTATCAGTTCAACCTGCGATAACTTCAAAAGTTGTAAATATATGGCAATTCTGAAAACAGCATTGTATTCAGCAAGAAAAGCTTTATAAGTAGCTGCAATCGCAGTTAATATAATTAACAAATAAAGAAGTTATACGGATGACGCACGCCAACAGGAATAACGAGAGAATTATGCTACGTAGGAATAAGGTGTTTTCACACACACACAGATAAAGACCTAAGCAACAATATTCTGTGGTCAGATCTTCGGAAACACATTTGCAAATACCTGTAATCAATCGATTTGCAAATACAGGAAGTACGATTTTGACAAGAATTTCTCTGCCGTTTGGAACCTATCACGGAGTGTTTGACCGACTTGTTCGAGATTGTCAAAACTGGAAAAACACATGATTTATTTGTACAACCAATCAGCAGCCCGTATTTAAAACAGACGCCAGCTAAAAGCGAGGGGTAACATCACTCTTCGTTCGGTACTTAAACACACTAGACATGTATAATTCACATACAGAAATTTTTAAATTACACAACAGTGCAATTTTAAGTTCTAAATCGAGAAGTAGTCCGCAGTGTAGATGAATTAACAACATTCAATAACACTAGCTGCGTAAAACAACCGTTAATTAATTAATCAATCAGCCGTGAAGGACCTGTGCTACAGAAGGCTACAGCATCTGTAATTGCCAGGGCATCTTCCACATCATTGATCAATCCTTTCTTCTGTGCAACACCATCAAAAGGAGGACCTCTACGGATTCCTATCTTCGGTCAACGCATCAAACAGTAAGAAATAGATTCATTGATCAATGATATAAGTGCTAAACAATTTTAAAAAGACACTAAGAAAAGCACACTTTGTATTTTAACGATAAGATTAGCTCTAAAATAGGATAGGAGTGTTGAATGGAAAGTGGTGTGTAGTATTGGACGTGCAAATTATTGCAGACCTGTTCTTTAGCACTGGTTTGGGAGATAGAAATCTCTTAATCAAACCAGATAAGAGCTATAGGTCGTTTGAGCGTCTTAATCATTACTTTCCACACTCACTCAATAATTATAAGGTTATGGTAGAATTAAGTCCTACCATTATAGGCCCGCCAGTGATTCCTGAACAGTCATCGGCGCAGACCCAATGTATGAATTACCCCCACTCAAAAAGTACTCGACAGAGGAGAGTATGCGATAACAGTGTCTCTCTAACACGTACAGTCCCTTCAAAACAAAAATTGCACGCTTAAAATGTTCTTGCCATAAATCAATTTACATTTTAACTTAATCTATTTTGTTACTTAACATAACTGATGTTACTTAGTATGTGTAACATAGTACTACATCTACTCATTACTTTGAAAACAGTCATTTACAGTTTTTGATATATTTGTTATTTGCATTGTTTTTAATGTACGTAACCTAAATTTATTTTAAAATTATAAATTCGAGAACATTTTGAGCTATTCATATTTAATTATTTTTTTAATATTATTAACAATAAATACAGCTTTTCTTACAAGAATATTTTTTTTTTAATAAGGCACTGTTTTGATAGTATAAACTATCATCATAGTTTTGATGATGATAATTTATACTATCGAAATAGTGTTATATATTCAAAAAATACAAAAATTATATTCTTGTAAGAAAAGTTTTATTTATTATTAATAATAATAATAAATATAAACAAGAATAATTCAGCAAATATTAATTATTATATTTAATTAAATATAAAAATTTATACTACACTTAAAAAAAATTGGAGTTATTTAACTACAAAAACTATTGTACAGTACTTAACGTTTGAAGGAAGTTTTTAGTCGCTGTCAGGCAATACCTCTATTCATGAGATGTTATCATCTTCCTCTTCAGCAAAATCGTCGGAACTGTCTGAACTACTCTCTCCTCCAAGATTAATTATGAAGCGGTCTACTGTTTCATCAACAATAGCTTCCTTTTCCAGATATTCTTTTTCAATGCTTTCTACATGTTTGCATCTTTTTTCCCAATCGTCAGCAGTCACAGTTGAAATTTTTTCTTCACATAAGTTTTTCACATCATTTAAATTAAACGTTACATTTTTTCAGCAACACCTCGCTTAATTTCTGACCACATCATCTCTATAGGATTTAGTTCAGGGTGGTAAGGGGGTAGTTTTAAGCCTTAAAACTAAATGTCCTCTGCTTTGCAGAATTTGATCTATTAAGTGTGTTTTAAAGTTTTATTTATACATTTTAACAACTTCATAAAATTCTGCTTTAACCATATCAGGATGGAACGGTATTGCGTGTCGTGTTAGCCAGTCTTGCATATCACGTTTCGTAGAATTAGACGTAGGTGTTTTTTCTAGCTGTACATTGTGATAGCTGGCATTGTCAATTACCAACACACTGGGCGGGCAAATTCGGGACCAATTTTTCTTCAATCCAACGTCTGTAGTTGTCAGCGTTCATGTTATCGTGGTAATCTCCTGTCTTTTGGTTAGATTTAAAAATCAGCAGTGCGTTTGGAACAAACCCGTATTGACTGCCGGCGTGAACAATAATTAATCTTTGTCCTTTCGCAACTGGAACAGCGTAGCCACCAGGCTGAATCTGATTATTCCAGGTGTACGGAAGTGTGTGGCTGCTATGAATGTATGTACATTCATTCTGCCTTCTTCTCTAAATTTTTTTATGTTTTGTAAATAATGTATTCTCATAGCCCTTATTTCGTGAATTTCTGTTAACTCAGGTCGATTATTTTTAGTTTTTACCCACCTAAAGCCTATTTCCTTCAAGATAATTTTTAGGCTGCTACTGCTGCCTTTAAAGTTGATAGATTCTTTTAATTTTTCTAACAGCTTTTTTACCGTTGGGAGACACTTTTCTTCAATGTAAAAATTCCGAACTGTTCTCCTAATTACACCTTTATCTAAATCGTCAAGCCCGGTTATAGGTTTACGAACGCGGTGTTTCTTTCCCGGTGTGCTAAATGACGTTCCCGCTTCTGCATCTGGACTGTAGCTGCTGACCTTCCTTTGTTATTCTCCTCACGGAGCTATGAGAAATACCCGTCGCTTTTGCAACACGCTCTTGTACTTTATGGAAATCTAAGAGAGGTTTCGCACTTTCAGCCTCACTCTTCATGAAATTATACACATTCCACACTACCTCACGAGTCTGGCTATGCAGAGTTTTTGAACTCAATTAGTAACTTTTGGGGGACATATTAATGTCCATTTCACACTAATATTTAAAACATATACGCGCAATTATAAAAATAGTTTAACACGTTTCTAAAATATAATAATACGTTCTCTAATAAAATGTAAATAGGTAGCCTACAACTAATTTCACTGATTAACACAAATAGTTTTGTCGTCACAATATAATTTGTAAATGACTATACACCACGTTTGCAAAGCCCGATGTACACATTCCGGAACACTGCACAAAACTGTTCTGCACATGTGCGAACTGAAAGAAAATTTTGTTAGTCTCGCAGCGAGGCATTTGTCTACTGCGCATCGAGACCTTAGTGTTCAATTTTCACTGTCCGGCCTCTAACAATTTAAAGTTTAAAATCATTTATTAAAACATTAAATATAATAATCAAGCAAATCTTAAAGTGTTATTTGTAACGATTCCCCTTGAAAACCACAATCACTGAACGAATCCTGAGAAAGAGTGTCTCCATGCGCTGAGCTAAGCTGAAACCGTGTCATTTGTATCTAGGATTTGTTCTGGCACCCAGGTAAAGTAATATCACGGGTAAGTAACTTTTTATCTAACATCACAAGTATTAGATAATTGTGTTAAGCGAAAAGGAGCGTTGTAATATATATATATATATATATATATATATATATAATGTACAAAATGTATGTCATTAAATTTTGTAATACTATATACAATAGACTCCCTCTCGTCCGGCCACCTTGGGACCAGACCTTGGCCGGATTTCAAAATGGCCGGACGAACCGAAAATACGCTATAATGATGAAATAACGCTATTTAATGAATGATCCATACAATAAATGACCCAATACAGTATATATAAATTACTAATAATTATAATTACTCACCCTTACTCCATGGTAGCAAGTAAAAAAACAAACAAGGAAAATTACTACAACTCACACAGATATTACTGTATGTATTTGCCAAAAATAACACTACTCTTTATAGAATATGAAAAACACATGAACATTAACAGTGTCACTACAGAACGTAAAACTCGGAAATAAATAATTACAAAAATCAGTTATCTTCTTCTAGTTTTTTGTTCAACTGTTTTGTTGAATGCGAAATCACACCATTTCTTGATGAACATAACATCAACTGCAGTTGCCTCTGTTTGTTGCTCGATGTACGTCGTTGCTAATTCCAGAGCTGCTCTTCCCTCAGCATGGCTCATTTTCTCCTCGACATTTCCCTGTTCGTCATTGACTTCTTCTTCTTCTTCTTCATCTTCTTGGCAAATGACAGCTTGCACAATTTCATCATCATTTAAGATCTCATTTTGAAGCTCCTCATCTTGACCAGCAATCCATTCTGCAACATCTTGTTGTACAAGATCATCAGAGTGAGGCAATCGTTGTAGATCTTTTAACAGAGATTCGTTGTCATCTGGTTCAAAACCCTGAAGATTTGATTCATCTGCTTTAGGGTTGTCCTCTTTATTCTTTTCAATGAGAAGAAAAGAATTTGTCCATGCTTTTCTCCAAGACTTTGTAAATTTAGATGATGGCATTTCATCGTATGCCTTAGCTACCATGTAGATCACGTTTTTCATGTTGATTGTCTTTAAGGCTGGAATGAGACCTGTGCTGCCTTTATTGTCCAGTTTACCTAGAATTTCCGAAAGAAGCTTTCTGCGGTACCTTCTCTTATAAGACTCAATGATCCTTTGGTCCATTGGTTGTGTAAGACTTGTGATGTTAGGTGGCAGGAATAATAATTTTATATCACTGTAACCTTCACACTCAAGTTCTTTCGGATGGGTAGGTGCATTGTCTAGCACTAAAAGTGCTTTAACTGGTAACTTCAAACTCGTCAAATGATGTTTCACTTTAGGAACAAATTCGCTTTCGAACCATTCCTTAAACAGATACGAATCCTTCCAGGCTCATTTTTGTGCTCTGTAGTACACTGGAAGGGATAACATGTTTAAATTCTTAAAAGCTCTGGGTTTTGCTGATTTTCCGATTGCAAACAAAGGCAGCTTGTGGGACCCTGAGGCATTTGAACACAAAGCCACCGTGATTCTCTCTTTACTCGCTTTAAATCCTGGGGCTGAAGTTTCCTTAGCCGTAGCAAACGTTTTCTTGGGCAAGAGTTTAAAATTCAACCCCGTCTCATCAATATTATAGACTTGTTCTGGACTAAGATTTTCACTAGCAATGATGTCAGACAGTTTTTTTGAAAAATCACTAGCTGCTGATGGGTTCGCCGACAATTTTTCACCACAAACGCCAATGAAATGAACTCCATGATGCTTTTTCCAGCATGTTAGCCATCCTTCACTTGCCGAGAATGTACTGGCATCTTGAAGTTTTGAATGTAGGATAACTTCTTTTTATTTTAAAATTGGTCCACTTATTGGAGTGCCACTTCGGCGTTCCTGCATAAATCATAACCACAAAGTATCGTCTACTAATTCGTTATTTGGTTTTATTAAAGTGCATCGCGTCGAAAGCACTTTTTCAGTTTCAATTTGAGTGCAGAAAGTCTGAATCGATTTTCTGTTTTGGCGCCAGTCATTAACAGTACTCTTGCCTACATTAAACTCTTGGCAAATACGCTGGACCAATTCACCCTTATCGAGACGCTGAAGGACTTGTAATTTTTGGCCCATAGTCACGAACGTGTGTTTTTGTTTCACACTCATATCGGAAAATGTTTTTATTTACACAGATACATACAGTATTACTATATATACACAGAACTCACAACATAAGACATACATCCACACATGAACAAAACCGTGAATCAACTGAGCTACTGTACATATATTTTCCGTTTAACAAGTTGGGGCCTGTCACTGGAGTCTCGTCTAGACTGTGTGACTCACCGTATGGCTGGCCGAACCATCCGACGGCCGATCCAACTGAGGCCGGACGAGAGGAAATCTACTGTAATTGAATGAGCAAAGCGGGTCTCAGTTTTGACTCGACCATCTGGCATTTGTCTGTCTGTCTATCTGTTTGGGGTGTGTGTCACAATAACTTTTGAACACATCAAACGATTTTCATAAAACCTGGCATGCTTGTCCACATTTTTACTCTACAAAACCCTATTGTTTTTTCGATTGATCCTATAAAAGTAGAGGGGTAGAAGGCATAAATGTAAAGGGGGCCACCTTTTTTTTTTTTTAATGTCAAAAACATTTTAAGTCCATCAAACTAAAGAAAATTTTGATCAAAATATGATTTTACTGTTCGTTTTTCAAATTTCAAAATTTTGGGACCATGGAGACTAAAAACTATAGCATTTCAGATTAAAAGAATTTGAATATAGTGTTAAGTTTTGGAAATTTCAAAGAACCAGGCCCCAAAAGTTTGATAAAATTGCAGATTCCATGTGGGATATCAAATCAAAGAGAAACTTAACCTGAATATGGTGTACACTTCTGGAAATTACAATTTTTTTGACTCAGCACTCAAAAATGGGATCCAAAATTTGAGAAAAATGTAAAAGTCCAGCCGGGTGTCAGATTGAAGGGAATTCTAACAAAATCCTATTGTTTGGAACATTTAGCGTTTATTGATTCCTCTACAATTTTTACTTTACTAAGAAAAAATAGGGTAATTGGGAGTTTCATTATTTTTTTGATAACTGCAACATTATCTAATATCAAAAATTTCAAACAGAACTAACACAGTGTTAATTCTGTTTGTGATTATAAACCCTAACGCAACTTTATTAATTGAAAATCAAAAAAATTATCCAAAAATAAATGTACTGCCTTCAAAAAATAGTGAGAGAGTTCTGCAGCTTAGTGACCATAATATTCGAGTGAAGCGAGTTCTAGGTTTTGTCTTGGCCATCTGGCAAATTGTGTAACTATCTATTTGGGTTGTCACACAATAACTACCTTACAGAACTCTTATATTTCTTTTTAGATTAATTCCCCCAAAATGGGGGGGGGGTGACAGAAATGTGATGCAACCCCAAATGTCCATGTCAGGTCTCAAATTAAAAAAAAGTTTAACAACAATCTGAATATAGTGTTCATTTTTGATAATTTCAAAATTTTTGGACACCAGGGCCGAAAAGTGGATGAGAATTTAGATAAAATCGCAAAATATGGGCTGTCAAATGAAAGAATTTTAATAAAATCTGAATGTAGTGTCAAGTTTCGGAGATTTCAAAATTTTGGGATGCCAGTGTCAGAATTTTAAAAATCACAAATTCCCTGTGGGGTATCAAATTAAAGAGAAATTTAACCAAAATCTGAATATATTGTACAGTTTTGTAAATTTCCAACTTTTTCCAAAAAAAGTGATCAAAAATTGTAAAAATCCAGCCTGATGTCAGAGTAAATAGAATTTTAACTCAAATACAAATATTAGAAATGTTTTGTGTTTATTGCATGATTGCCTGCACTACAGTTATTTTACTTAAAAAAAGAATAGAGTAATAGGAATGATTTTTGTAATTTTCTAGTTATTGAAACCGGAAAATGATGTAACATATTTATAATACAGTATATTATACAAATAATAAATATTTGTAACATCCCCTAATAATAAATGTACTTCATTCAAAATAGTTAGCCAGTTCTGCAGTTCAGAGACCATACTAGTGTATATACTATACTAGTCTCAGTCCTGACATGGGCCTCTTTCAAAAAAAAAAAAAATTTGAAGCCACTGGTTTCACATGTGTGTGTTGTATATATATCCTTAGTACATAAGTCATATAGGAAAAGTACCACATGAACATGGGAACCATCCCATAAATTGTTACGTACAGTGTACAAAATAGTGATCTCTACCAGTATAAATAAATACTTGTTAATCAGTTATTTATTTTATGTATTGTTAGATTTTTAGTTTTGAAATGCCATCAGCAAACAAACATGTTTCATGACACTTACCCAATAGAAAACACTCCTTATCGGGTTACAAATAAACATTTAGTTGAACTCGCAGCAATTGGAGACGACTTATACCAGGTCTGTCATAACAATAAACAAATTGCTTTCAGAATCCTGCATAACATTGCTGTTAAAGTAGAATACATGGGAATAACAAACTTTATTTAGTTTAATACATGAAGTTTTGATTGATAAATACTGATAAAGAAAGTGCAAATAATTAAGTTTTATGCATTTTCTGTAATCAGTCTTTATGATTATATACTTTACTATTTTCTGTATGCAAATACACTTTGAAATTTGAATTTTAATAAAAACTTTTAAGCAAAGGTTAATAGTTAAGTTTTACATAACATTTCCAGTGGCGAAGTTACATGGAGGCAATTGAGGCAATGCCTACCCTAAAAAATTCTGTAGAATAAAAATTATAAATATGTATGAACTACATAACGTAAAGATTATACATTGTTACCACGACTGTCGAATTTATTAGGCTGAAACGTGCTTTACTGAGCGACCGCTAGATGGTGACAGGTGAGACTCGGCATAGCTCGTTTAAAGCGAATGAGGCAACCTGAACTTGCCTCAGCGTTTTTTGTATATATCGTATTGATATTGTATCAATGTGCCGGAGTGATAGGGAAGTGAAGGGAGGGGGGATTTTCCCGTGCTGTACACATAGAGCGTTGAGGCATGCCTCACTTCTGTGGTCCAAACATTCAAGTTAAAGCGCGCTGTGTTGTTTATAAGTGTGTTTATTTTATGCGGTTATTAAAAGTGTCCCTGTTATTCCGCTGAACTAACAGATGATCAAGATTGTTATTTGAATTATTTGTAGCATTAAACATATATATAGAAACTAATCAAGTTTAAAAATTTGAAGTTCAATCAGTTGTATTATTGTGTATGACTAATACAAGGATTGTTCAATAGAAACACGTATAGAGCTGTAAAGCATTTTTTATTCAATGATTTTAAAAGAAGTCTCCATTAACATTAAGACATGAGTTCCACTGTTACACCAACCTGTAGATTCCCTGCTAGTAAAATTCTTACGGCTGTTTGTGAAACCATTCGCTTACAGCAAACTCTACCTCAGCATCTGATTTGAACCACCATCCTTTTAGTGATTCCTTAAAAAAAAATTTAAGATAAGATTTTTGTCTACCCATTCATTAACTACTAGCTTCGCCACTGAACATTTCTAATAACTGTTGATACTATCTGAAACTCTTTATGTACATATATATTCATAAATCCTGTTAAAACAATTTTTTAATCCATTGAATTTCATATTGTCACAAATGTTGTAAATTAATTCCTGGACACACCACTTGAACTACCTAAATAATTTATTATTTACATTTGTCATAATGAGATCTCCAGTGAGGCACAGACTTATGAGCTGCTGATATTTAAAATCTGCTGATTCATTTATATAACAATGATCTCACATGTCTTTCAAATTCTGAAACACATTCTGTCTTTAATTTTTGTTTCTGTAAGGATATTAATGCTAAGTAATTTTGAGAAGCTAAGTACATGGTTACTCTGACTGAACAGTAAGAAGAAGACTCAAGGCGTCAGCTAAGAGTACCTGCAAAACTACTCATGTACAGGGCATAAGAGGATGTGGAGAAGAGGTTAGGAGAAAAGTTTGCCAGCTGTAAATTTCTGCCAAAATTCCATTTGGAGGTGGGGTCCAAAATATTGTGGATGGGGTTTCTTAATATACAGAATTAGTGGCAGTATAAGGTAGCACAGTAGGTGCTTACAGATGCACAAATCAAAGCCTAGTTTATGTGTTGCTCTGTTTCTCAGAGCCAATGCATGTCTTTATGTCAACTGAAGTTTACACAATATGTTGAAGTTGTTACCAACAGAATGAATATAATTATTTCACTACCGACTTGGAACACAAAGTTTTTTATGGGTAAATACGTAAAAGTTTTACCTTATAGCCTGAACCGGTTTTTGCTTTTAAAAAGCTTCTTCAAAGGCTGCCACTGGTACCACTGTCCATCTTGTTGTTGGCAATGGTATCGACTTTCGAAAGATCGATATTGTGTGAGTGTGGGGTGTGATATGTTCGAATAATGCGTGTGATTTGAATTGTGTCTGTTCATTTAGGATGTTGTTTTTATTTGTTTTCATGTGTTTGTATATTTCCAATTGTTATAGAGTGTCTAGTTTTTGGCCTTTTGTGTGTACGTGTAGAATGTCCATGTTATTGTCGATGTTTTTGTATGTGTGGTTTGCTTCATTGAGGTGGTTTGCAAAGGTGAATTCTGTAGTGGAGTGGAGTGCCTTTTACATGTATGTCCCATTTCAAATACTACAATGTGTAACAAGTATTAATATGTTCAAAGACACGTATATGTGTATTAAAGTGGTTCGGTGATAGCTGAGGAAAACTAACACCGAACAGGAAAACTTTGAAAAAAAGTGAGGGTCAAAAGTACATGGTTAGATTATATACAAACCTCTTTCAGTATGGTACTTTGCAGAACCATATTCTGTGTCTTCACCTTTTTTCATATTTATTCCATCATTCTTCTGTAATTTATTGTATGCAAGAGCATATTTTCTATATATTCATTGATGTTCATTTATTTAATAAAGTGATATTAAGCTAGTTTGTTTCTCACTTACTTAAAACTAAATGAATATTGTGTAGTGTAATGGCAAAGAGGGTCCGGTTATTTTCTTTAATAAGGGGACAATCAAGTTGAGACCCAATGCTATACAGTGAAATATAGCAGTTTAAATATATATTGTGAAACTATATATATATTTCCTGAGGTGGAAGGCTGAACAGGGTAAGTTACAAAGAGTTGACACCGATTCCAAGGCTTAGACTCCAGTAGACAGATGGGTAATCTACCTTCTTATCAAAAGTTCAGTTATGGCAGAAAGTATGTTTGAAAATAATAATGATTATGGCCACAAAGTATGGTAGTTGTTTCATGAAGTCCCATTTAACAAGTCTTATTAGTAATAAAATGCAAATAACTATATTATTAGGCGTTTAAAACTGTTATACACTATTACAGGTCACCATCCCACAAGTTCAGTATTAAACAACATTAAAATACTTGGCGTTTGGCATTTGTTTCACAAGTGTATCACATCATTTACTGTGGGATATTTGGATACTTTCCCCGTATTGAAGTCTTTTTTGTAAACACGAGTTTTCATAAATACTTGGAATAAAATAACAAGAGTAATAAATGGCACTAAAGTGATCACTGGACTGGTGAAAAAATTTGTTTATGCATATAATTTTTCGGTGAAAGGTTTGTGAGGATCGGTCAAAATATAACACAAATTTTAATTTATTTGTGTCGACGTTTTGACAGTGTTTATTGTCATCATCAGGACTTGTGTATGAATACAAAAGGAATGTCAAACATTGTCGAAATGTCGACAATAAACATGTTGAAATGTCGACACAAATAAGTTAAAATTTGTGTTATATTTTGACCGATCCTCACAAACCCTTCACCGAAAAATTCATTAATCGATGGTCACTACAAATTTAAGGATATATATATAATGTTTTAAAATTTCATTAAAAATAATATTTACAACATCTTGAGAAACATTGTATTAGGTAAGTCAGCATTAGTGAAATTTGTTTTTAATTCTGTTATGACTTTGATAATTTCAAGAAAAGTTTACTTTTATTATAAGAAAGTTACAAATTTAATTTTTCAAATCGATAGGGTGTTTAAAATATCTACAGTGCTGTTACTTACTACTATATGCTTAGAATTGATCTGATAGAATAATAATACTATCAGAATGATAAGGAATATATTATAGTGTGTTTGTGTTTAGATATATGATATTGTAAAGGGCACCCAGTTATTTCTTTGCAAGTCTTTTCATAATTACCACACTTACTCCTGTAAAAACCACTTTTGTCTTTTATGTTTTTGGTCTCTCCTTATCATTCACTAGAACATAATGTTTGTTTATTTGTATAAACAAGTAGTCTTTTAACATTTCAGATCTACTGGATATTTTTTATTCACTGTAGGCTGCAATGAGTAAAATTTAGAATTATTTTCAATTTTTGCACATAAAAACCTGTGTGATGATTTATGTACTGAGACTACAGAGTACATGCAGATTTGTAACATCTGAAGTGACATGTCATTAATTTGATTATATCTATAGATTAAAAATTGTAATTGTATGTTTTCATTTTTAATATTATGTATAGTGATGCCTATTTGAATTCAATCGATTTCAGTAAATCAGGTTCTTTTTAAACGCTTTTATTTAACTTGATTTTCGTGTCGGTCTCGGGTGATTTTTCAAATCGAATTTTTGCATACTTCCTGATGTGCTAGCGACTTGAAATTTTGTATACTCACTTGAATCATACAATATTATGAAAAAAATTCAAAATTCAATTAACTACGCGATATATATCGATGTATACAGTTTATGACGCTGTTTACAATTTGCTGTTTATGAAGGGTCGTTTACGAATGGCTGTTTACGAAGGGGCCTTCTACGCTTTAAGCTTACTCATGAAGCTTTGGTGAATTTTGAGAATTATCGAAATTGTCTTCAAGCACTTGCCACTCTGTACGAAGCGGGCAGTCTGCGCGCAGCAACCGTCCACGGAAGTTTGGTTTGAAAAATTTGAGAACGTTACAGTTAAATTCAGTGAACCAAGTGATGTAAGTGAGAGAAGTGAAACAAATTTTAAAAATTACATTTTGCAAATTGTTTAATATAAAATTATTTAATGTATATGATTAACGTACACATTGAAATTTTGTGAAATAAATATTTTACAAATTTAATTATAGTTTTAGTGCACATCAAAAAAGTGATAGAAATCAACAGCTTGGCATTACGAGAATCTATTGAAGAGATTACTAAAATATAAGAATTAATAAAAAATCGTCTATGTTATTTTACGGATAATGGTAAGTATTGGAAAAATACTGTTCCAACAATCGGAAAACGTTACTTGAAGTTTGGTAATTTAAAATAACATCTATGATGTATTTTTAACATTTTAATTGGTAAAAAGAACGTTGCAATTTCTAGTTTTACAATAAAAGAGGAGTTATACCGTTTTGCTGATTATATATAATACTTGACTAATATATGTTTTAATATATATATATAAATTTAGTATTTTCATTATGAACTCAAGTTAGCTAACTTTAATTTTAGTATTATACTGTGTACAAAAATTTTAATAAAAATTTGAATTTGTAGGTGTTAAAAAATGAGTCGACCAGAAACGATGATGTGTTAAACCATACCTTTTGATACTGCTGATATTTATGCTGAACATAATCTTCAGTTTAATAAAATTTTAAGCAGTGAGTAGAAGAAGTGAAAAACTTTTTAATTTTGTTAAATAAATATTTTACGTATTTAATTATAGTTTTAGTTCACATCAAAAAAATGACAGAAACCAAAAGTTTGACATTACGAGAATCTATTTTTGTTTCGTTGTTTTGAATCTATTTTATACTTAATCGTTCTATTGGCAATCAAATTCTTCATTGAAAAAATGTTGTTTTGCCGAACAAAGATAACATTTGAATGGCAAATATTAAATAACATTATATGATGTACTTTCAATATTTTAATTGGTACGAAACGTTTCAATTTCAAGTTTTATAATGAAATAGGAGTTATACTATTTTACTGATTACATATATTATACTTGAATATAACATATGTATAAGTTTAGCATTTTCATTGTAAACTCAAGTTAGCTAAATCATTTGTATCTATTTTTTTGTAAATACTACTGTATAGTAAATACCCTGCAATATACGAATGCAATTGTAACATTACTTTAATCATGTGATTATATATTGTAACGGTACATAATCCAGTCCCAATAAAGTAACTAATGAGAATAAAAGTCAGAAATGGGTAGAACTAAAGCTCGCTCAAAATTTAATTATATCACTCCACATAATAAACAATTCGAGTGGTATATAGTGCGAAGTGAGTTCTAGTGTACCCATTGAGGTGAAAAACCAAAGTGAAATTAATGTATTACTAAACTGTGCTGTATGTTTTGGATAGGATAAAACTATGGAAGTAGTATGTAATAGTACTAATTGATTTTTGTGATTTTATTTATTTATTGTAATTTATATTGTATGAACCACAATTTGTTATACCCAAGTTAATATTATATTGTTTCAAATAATTATGTTAGATTGTAAGAAAACCCAGGGTTAATTTTAAAAGACATAAAAATTTTAACTACCAAAGATAATATAAAATTAAAATAATCCTAGGAAGGAAAGGACAACAGGAAGTAGTACCGGGGATGAACACTATTCGATACTAAATAAATAATATATAAATTTATTTAATGATAATAAAATGATAAAATATTTATATACAAGGTCATAAAAAAATTAACCAAAACATATTATGTGAATTAAATTAGTAAATAAACCGGAATGGAAGGGAATTATTTTTCCATAAATAAAAATATAAATTTATAATAATCACAAACTGCCTACATAATAAAAATACTATGTGTTACTAAGAGTGATGGAAAATAACAAGTATTGTTAATATAAAAAAAAAAAATTTTTGAACTGAACCAGAGAGTTGAAGAATCGATGCGACAAAAATTATAAAAAATAACCTTTTTTGGACGTTGGAGGAGGCGAAATTCACGCAAGAGTAATAAACAAAGTGAATACTAACCAATTATACCTGAGGAATCCAAATTAAAAGGTGTTATACATTAAAAACCAGTGGATAAAACCATTCTGAGGATCCAATATAATTCGGCCTACGTCTAATAGACAATCAGAAAAATACTCGAAAATGAAAAGGAAATAATAACGCAAGACGTACCTCATCACAGAATAAAACTTCAATCCAGTAAGAACAACACGGAGCGAGGTAATATAAACATTTTTCGTAATAAATACAGAAGAAAACTCGTTTTTTAATAGTGAAATAGAACGAAAAAATATTCATTTTTATCATATGTTGCTTTCAAAAGTAAACAAATACATGCTGCTCTCTTACGGCAATTCCGGAAACTATGTAACATTTGAAAAATAAACCAAAATTATTTATTAATTTTTTATATTTGTAAAGCGTAGCAATTAGCCATTTCTGACACTCTCATAACACAAAGAATTCACCCTGAACCCTGGGGAATTAATAAGAATTATGTAATAACTGATGTATTTTATTATAGCGTAATATTGGTTAAATAACAACATATATGTTTTGTTCTTTAGACAGATCTATCTTTACTCGGTAAAGTAGAGAAGATGTTTTCTTTTTAAAAAGATTAATTGTGATACCTATACTTGGGTGGCTGGAGACAAAAGTCAATAATCAATAAAGCAATATTATTGAAAATTAATATTGAATTATAACGTGTTATAATTTATTGTAGTGGGTAGTTAATGAAAATTTCAGCACAACATACAGAAAAAATCGTCACAACAGAGGGGCAATAATGATACTTACTCTCTCTTCTGCATAAGGCTGAACAAATTACCTCCTTGACCCCAAATCACACACTCTCGATTTCTTTTAGATTGAGTAAAACAAGATAAACAAAATCCTTTATTTATACCGTTTAAAACGTCAGTTAGTATAATTCAAAAGTGACGCATACTGCATGAGGCATACAATATAATTCTACTACACCTCACGAAAAAAGCGGTACGTTACAGATTTGGCGAACCCAACATTTGGGGCTTGACTAAAGGTGTACGTTTCGTTAAAGGACCTCATCAAAAAGCAGTACGTTACAGAATTGGCGCCCAACGTGGGGCGGAATTAACAAAGCTTGTAATTGCAAGATACTCGTAAGTAGTGAACGCCTCGTGATAAAAGCGGTACGTTACAGATTGGCGCTCAACGTAAAAGGGCGGTAATTAGAAAAGAATTTCGATATTTAATAAAAAAGATATATCAAAAAATCTAATTATCGTTGGCAGTTATGAGAAAACAAGAAATGCCTAATACCCGAGGAAAATCGAAGAAGAGGGCAGAAGAAAAGGAGATTGAAGAAGGTGGACAGGAACAAGAAATAGAGTTAGTCACGGACAGTGAAATGGACCAACAGACAGGTGATACAGAAGAAACCGAAGTAGTCATGGATACAGAAAAGGAAATAATTGAAGAGGATGCCCAAGGGGACCAACAAGATAAATCCACCCAAAAAGAAGACATGAGCATGCAGGAGATGTTGAGAATTATTATGGAAAGCAATAAACAAACAAATGATAAAATAGACGAAAAATTTAAGGAACAGAACAAACAAACTAAGGAACAATTTAGAAAACAGGAGGAAAACTTAAAACAAACTATGAATGAACGATACCATGAACTGAAGGAAGCGGTTGAAGGGCAAAGAGAAGAGATGAATGCAAAATTTGAAGAAAATAATGAGAATTTAAAACAAATTGAGGGTAAGATGGAGAATTTCAATAAAGAATTAAGAGAAAATCTAGAAGGTAAAATTGAACTGGTCAATAATACGTTAAGCCAAAGAGTAGAGGCATATAAGGAAGAGGCAGAGAAGAAATTAGTAGAAACTAACCAAAGATTAGATACAACTGAAGAGAAGATGGAACTAATTAAAATTGGAGTTGAGGCAAGAATGGAAAAAGAAGAACAAGATAACCAAGTTCGTGTAATGGCCATACGACAAGAAAATAATGACCAGTTAGATAGCATTAAAAGCAGTCTAAACTGTAAATTTTCAGAGTTTCATAAAACTGTAGAGAATGTAAAAAATCAATGTGATAGCCAAGCAGAGAAATTAGATAGTTTGCAACAAATACAAACCAATTTTCAATGTGATGTAGATAGAATAAGTGCTAGATCTGCATGCAGCAGTCATCATGTTTATCCAGACAATAAGGAAAGTGTAAACTTTCGGGATTATCGCAGAAACCCACTTGAATTTTTAGGGAGAGTAGATGAAATTTTGAACAGATCAAAGGAGAATCGATGGAATATGATAAAAGGTCTACTAGACGAATCGTTCAAAAATATCAATGATAATTGGTGGACAGCAATTCGGAACGAGGTGTGTGATTATGAGGGTTTCAAGACTATGTTCAAACTTAAGTACTGGTCCGAATCAGTACAAAACATTATTAGGGACGATATCTGTCATGGTAGGTATGACCGTACAGTGGGACAAACACCTACTGCTTACTTTTTAGGGAAGGTGTGTATCGCCAAGTATCTAGACCCTAAGATACCTGAAGAGTGTCTAGTGACCAAAATGGCGTATCATTTTGAAGAAAAGATCATCAGTGCACGCTTGAGTGGACAAATCAAAACTATTGGAGGCATGGAAACGCTGCTAGAAAATTATGAACAGGAATCTTATTATAGGAGAAGTAGATGGAGGTCAGGGAATACCGAGGAGCGGAGGAATGAACCACCAAGAGAAAATAGGCCCAGAGTTAATTATGTACATGCTAATAACAATTATTACAGTAATAGTTACCAAGGAAGACGTCCGTATTTTAACCAGAGACAAAATTATGATCGAAGAGATGAGAGAAACAACTACAACAGACAACAATGGAATGATCATGACGAATATAGGAGGTCCAGAAGTGGAGATAGAAATAGGGACATACTCTCAGGAGATCCACCAAATGACAATCAGAGAACTAATCAAGTCCAAGTAAATTATCTAATGGCTGATGAGAGGGATTCGAGGCGACCCGATGAACAGCAACAAAGAAAAGTGGACAAACGAGTTGACCATGGGAAAAATCAAGGGTCTAATCCTGGTCCCAGTAATAAAGATGAGAGGCTATATACATACGATAATATTGAAATGTATGGTAGTGATCCGCAATGGGGCAATCCAATAGCGAATTTTATTGACAAGTTTAATCAACAGAATCCACGGGAAAAATATACGAGTGGATCAATCCGTGTTGTGAATGATACTGAAAATGGTTAAACTAATTTAAAGTGAAGAAACTAAAAACCCCAAAATTCAAAAAGTATGTAAGTACAACTTACTTAAGATATTTTGCAACCATTAGAATTAATAAAAGTATGTAAGTACAACTTACTCAAGTTATTTCGAACAATAATTTAAAATAAAAAGACAAAACACCAAGAAAATGTAAGAGCAGATTATATAATTTAGTTATGAAGAATTGATTTAAAATGGTAACAAACAGAAAAAGAATTATATGTTGAATGGTAATGTGCTCAGATAAGAAGAATAAAGATGAATTTAATGACTCCAATGAAACTGAAGGAGGATGATAATTAATACAATGATTAGAATTTCTCGGAATTGAAGATTATATAAGAAGAAATGATACGGAGAAATATGTCACAAGAAGTAAAGTCAGAAGAATTTTAACATAAGGCCTATCAATGATGTTATATGCTATTAATTAATGATAAAAAAGAAGGAATCAAGGAGAAGAAGAAATATATAAATAAATGCAAACAGCTAAAGTATGAAGAATCCCAAAAGTGTTTGGTACTAGTCGCTAATTGACTACTACTTATAATTTTTTATTTTTATGTATTGACCGTAGAAATGTTCCGGCAATAATTTTTATGAGCAGGGATGATGTTCCCCTGGTCTCAGAAGGTGTAAGGATGGACAGCGGTGTATGGACCCAGAGTGGCCACCCGACTGGAACCACCGCACAAGATAGGGAAAAATGTTAGGGAAATTGAATATTTAAGGGATAATAATTATAAAATAGCTGAAAAGAGTGATATTAGATTCCAGATGTATAAATGAAGAAAATAGAAGGAAGATAGCAGACAGAAGCTTAATTGATAAAGCGAGTATATAAAAGTAAATAGAAATGAGTGTTGAAACAATTTTAATATAATTAGTGTGACCAGTCCTTATCAAATAAAATGTGGAAGTACCACTAACCCCGAGAAATAATTGATGAATTTGCCTCCAAGAGAGAGAGAGTTAAGTAAGAAAACGACAATTACCACAAGTCTGAATTACCAGAGTTTATAATCAGTCAGCAATGAAACATTATTATGAAAACAAAGTCAAGACCATTAGGAGACTTGAACCAATTAACAATTTATTTCTATCAACGAGTTGAACTAAAATAAATTTGTTCTAGTGGGGGGGCTTTATGTAACGGTACATAATCCAGTCCCAATAAAGTAACTAATGAGAATAAAAGTCAGAAATGGGTAGAACTAAAGCTCGCTCAAAATTTAATTATATCACTCCACATAATAAACAATTCGAGTGGTATATAGTGCGAAGTGAGTTCTAGTGTACCCATTGAGGTGAAAAACCAAAGTGAAATTAATGTATTACTAAACTGTGCTGTATGTTTTGGATAGGATAAAACTATGGAAGTAGTATGTAATAGTACTAATTGATTTTTGTGATTTTATTTATTTATTGTAATTTATATTGTATGAACCACAATTTGTTATACCCAAGTTAATATTATATTGTTTCAAATAATTATGTTAGATTGTAAGAAAACCCAGGGTTAATTTTAAAAGACATAAAAATTTTAACTACCAAAGATAATATAAAATTAAAATAATCCTAGGAAGGAAAGGACAACAGGAAGTAGTACCGGGGATGAACACTATTCGATACTAAATAAATAATATATAAATTTATTTAATGATAATAAAATGATAAAATATTTATAT
Source organism: Magicicada septendecula (assembly GCA_034769895.1). Lineage (NCBI taxonomy): Eukaryota > Metazoa > Arthropoda > Insecta > Hemiptera > Cicadidae > Magicicada > Magicicada septendecula. The sequence continues at coordinate 343,429,704 of CM068372.1, read as the reverse complement.
ACAAGGTCATAAAAAAATTAACCAAAACATATTATGTGAATTAAATTAGTAAATAAACCGGAATGGAAGGGAATTATTTTTCCATAAATAAAAATATAAATTTATAATAATCACAAACTGCCTACATAATAAAAATACTATGTGTTACTAAGAGTGATGGAAAATAACAAGTATTGTTAATATAAAAAAAAAAAAAATTTTGAACTGAACCAGAGAGTTGAAGAATCGATGCGACAAAAATTATAAAAAATAACCTTTTTTGGACGTTGGAGGAGGCGAAATTCACGCAAGAGTAATAAACAAAGTGAATACTAACCAATTATACCTGAGGAATCCAAATTAAAAGGTGTTATACATTAAAAACCAGTGGATAAAACCATTCTGAGGATCCAATATAATTCGGCCTACGTCTAATAGACAATCAGAAAAATACTCGAAAATGAAAAGGAAATAATAACGCAAGACGTACCTCATCACAGAATAAAACTTCAATCCAATTTAGAACAACACGGAGCGAGGTAATATAAACATTTTTCGTAATAAATACAGAAGAAAACTCGTTTTTTAATAGTGAAATAGAACGAAAAAATATTCATTTTTATCATATGTTGCTTTCAAAAGTAAACAAATACATGCTGCTCTCTTACGGCAATTCCGGAAACTATGTAACATTTGAAAAATAAACCAAAATTATTTATTAATTTTTTATATTTGTAAAGCGTAGCAATTAGCCATTTCTGACACTCTCATAACACAAAGAATTCACCCTGAACCCTGGGGAATTAATAAGAATTATGTAATAACTGATGTATTTTATTATAGCGTAATATTGGTTAAATAACAACATATATGTTTTGTTCTTTAGACAGATCTATGTTTACTCGGTAAAGTAGAGAAGATGTTTTCTTTTTAAAAAGATTAATTGTGATACCTATACTTGGGTGGCTGGAGACAAAAGTCAATAATCAATAAAGCAATATTATTGAAAATTAATATTGAATTATAATGTGTTATAATTTATTGTAGTGGGTAGTTAATGAAAATTTCAGCACAACATACAGAAAAAATCGTCACAACAGAGGGGCAATAATGATACTTACTCTCTCTTCTGCATAAGGCTGAACAAATTACCTCCTTGACCCCAAATCACACACTCTCGATTTCTTTTAGATTGAGTAAAACAAGATAAACAAAATCCTTTATTTATACCGTTTAAAACGTCAGTTAGTATAATTCAAAAGTGACGCATACTGCATGAGGCATACAATATAATTCTACTACACCTCACGAAAAAAGCGGTACGTTACAGATTTGGCGAACCCAACATTTGGGGCTTGACTAAAGGTGTACGTTTCGTTAAAGGACCTCATCAAAAAGCAGTACGTTACAATATATACATATATAATTTATATACAATAAAAAGTTATTTATCAGTCTATCTATTTCATAAATAATTGTTTATTGGTTGCCAATCATTCATTTTCCATTATCTAATTTATCCATAAATTTGACTAAAAAGATAAAATAAAAAAAAGGTAAAAACATTTTTTTTTTTAAACGCTTTTATTTAAAATTTATAAAATATTCAATGTACTAAAAAGGCAAAAATAATTTTTCTTATACTAAGTACAATAATGATCCATGTACTACAAAGGAAAAAATAATTTAACTTTTAATCAAATCATCAAATACAATGGAGAAATAATGAAAATAATGTTTGTTAATCAAAAATTTTTGTAACATTAAGTATCACTAATAATAAAAGCGTGGACGCCGAAGGAATGTTACATTGATGTAAACATGGTACATTAACATTCCTTCGGCGCCCACGCTTTTATTATTAGTGATACTTAATGTTACAAAAATTTTTGATTAACGAACATTATTTTCATTATTTCTCCATTGTATTTGATGATTTGATTAAAAGTTAAATTATTTTTTCCTTTGTAGTACATGGATCATTATTGTACTTAGTATAAGAAAAATTATTTTTGCCTTTTTAGTACATTGAATATTTTATAAATTTTAAATAAAAGCGTTTTTTTTTAAATTTTTTTATCTTTTTTTTATTTATATACCGGTACCGTGTTAAGTGTGGTGTGAGACTTGTTATATTCTTCAAGACTATGATGTGTTTCATGTAACATCACAAACAGGAATTAAGGAAAAAAGGTTAAGAAATAGCTGCCACAAGTAAAGTGTAAAAATTGCTTGTTTATTGAAATTTTAATCAAATCACAATCAGTAAATATGCGCATGAGATGTGATTATTAAGACTAAATAAATAAACAAGTTCCTTCTTAAATACTATTTACAATGACATGTAAAAAAACATAATAGATAACATTCGCTTACAATACACTTTGTTAAATTGAACAATTAATATTGTTGTTAGTGTTTACAAAAGCTTCATTATAATCATGGTAATACAAAATAAGTAATGTTTGTTGACAAACAATCACAGACAAAACATTGTTTTTGAGATGTTAAAAATTTAAGCCACAAGCATATACAAAATGAAAACTGTTAATTTGACCGCATGCCTCACCCACTTTAAAACTTTAATCTTAATAAAAAGCCTTTATGGGAAGGCTAGCTGACTGTTTTATACAACATTTCTAATAACTGTTGCTGATATTGAAAGTGTAGTTAACACACATGAAAACATTATAAACATACATTTTTACAAGTTCAATATATTCCCCAACTCATTAAACAGTTTTTTTACCATAGGCCTACAGACACATTGTTCAGTAACATTTAACAATATGTATGGTCGATTATTTACAACTATAGGATATTTGTTTACAAATTTTAAAATTACATTCAATGGCTGTTTGAAATGCTTTGTGTACCAGTTACAACATAAATAAAAAACTCTTGTTAGATTTTATGATAACTAAAAACAAACAATCAGGACTTTCTAATTGGAGCTTCTAATAGGAAGAAACCAATAGGAGCTAATCATTCCAATCAATGGTGGTTGTAATAATGTGGGATTGTAATAGAGAGAACAAGTCAGATTTGTAACAACAGGTCTATATACTGTATCTGACTGATGCCACTTGAAATATAAAAAGGACAAGCTCATTTATTCAACACAGCCGTATGCTTTGTAATAATCTGTTTTATAAGATACAATTAAATTTTACACTGTTTACACAGTCTGAAATACTAATAATGGTTAATGGATTTACTAACCTTTGAAATGCAATATGTCTCATTACCTAATGGCTTTAAGAATTCAAACATTGAGCACAAATTTAAACTAGAAAGAATCAATAATGTTTTGTTATTTATTAGCATGACAATATGCTGTTGTTAAACAGATATAACATAAATAAAACTTAAAAAAAAGCAAAAACTAATTATTCTATGGCTACAACCACCAAACAATAAACAGGCTGTTCGTTATTATCTGATCAAAACTTTTGTTATTGACTGAACAAAATTAATGGATAGCAGAAACACTAACAGAGATAGTATCATATATTAATTGGATGTGTGCACACTCTAAGACTATGTACACATTTAAACAATAATAACGAACAGTTAATTCACCATTATTTAGTAGCCCACACACACACACACACACACACACAAATTTGTTATAAGATTCAATTTTCTTTTCTACACATTTATTAATATAAAAAACAATAAAATTTCAAGTGAATTTATCAAATTCAAACATTCATTTAAACTGAATGTGGAAATTTGAGCTTATGCTAATGGACTTATCGTAAGATTATAATATGAACATGATATTATGGAAATCAAAATTAGTAAAGAAATTAAATATTAATTATGAGATCTACCACTCTTACTGTGGTGTTATAGTAGTTTCCCGCCTTAGAAATAAATAAAAGTACAAATTGATGTCACTCCATTAATTTATTTGTCTAACATAACAATTTTGCCTGGTGCTTTCATCACCATCAGATGTGTTAAGTGTAGTCAGTGCTCAAAACAGTCAGATTAAGCATGGTGATGAGAAGCTCCAAAATCTTTTGTTGCTTAGAGAAACAGATTAGTGGTTTGATATCAACTTGTGACTTTTTTACTTACAATTATTAAATATTACATAAACACTCACACAAATATAAATTGTATTGGCTAAAGTAGTATCTATTGTCTTGCAAAAAATAATTCAAACAATTTAAAACACATTTCTATTAATTATAAGCTAGAAATTGATTATGGAGACAACAGAATTTTTTTTTGTAATTGCCATTTTAAAGTCATAAGAGTTTGAAAATTACCTATGGGATCCTTTTCATATTTTATTTTCCTTAAATTGTTCCACAAAATTTCACTACACTCAACGATATTCTGTGTTGATTTTATACCAACATCTTGCAACACTTGGAACAAATTTACAAAAGCTATGCTAGCGATATAATTAACAAAAACACGATCACGCCAAGTACCTGTAAACGTCATTCTGTCCGTTCACTCGTTCAATATATTCTTTTTCGATTAACATCTCTATACACTCCTTAATACTCTGAATACGTGGTTTCAGCCGTGAAGACACTTCGCGAAGTACATCTGCAATTAAGAGTGGATGTTTCATCGTCCTCTGTATCTTCATGGTACGTACAATAGCTGCTTTTATTAATGATTTTCCATCTGTTTCACCGTGTTTCGGTGTAATTTCGTGTTCCAGGATTAAGTCATCGTTAAGTAACATATTTAAGTTTTCATTTGGGTTCACTGTGGATATTGTCATTACAGAGTTTGCACCTATGTCGGATTCGTCTTCTTCACACGATAACAAGTTAGCTTTCAACAAAGTCTGTAATGTTTGTATTAAAAACTCTAACTTGATCTGTGTTGATTCACTCAACTGCTGAACAGTCCAGCTTTCGCTGAGGTTGAACTGGAGTAAAACGGCCATTTGAAAAGTTGTTACTTGCAGCGAATGCCTGGTCTCGAAACAATTAGCTATTAATTCTGCTTTGGACAGGTCATAAAGCCAGATAAGTTTTCTTCTTGAACATTCATTTTTGTAAAATTCAGTAAAGTGACGAACGCTACTTTGCAATTCTTTGGGAACAGCAATAGTAAGCGACTGCTGCTGGTACATCCACGAACTAGACGAGAAAACTTGTATACTGAAATCAATAGGCAAAATGTCATCTGACTTATGCAAATGTGTTTGAAACCTAGAATTTAACACTTTTGAAGCGCCAGAATCCTGAATCATACAACGAAGGTTGGATATATATTCAGAGCCACAAAGTTTATTCAATTTTGTGATCATTGAAGCTTCAGCATCATCGCTTGCAGATGTGTTTTGTAGTAAACGTTTCGCTAACATCTTGGAGTAAAATTTCTGGAAAGCCTCTTTGTCGTCTATATACCTGAACACAATTATAGCTTGATTGAGTGCATCTTCCAGTTCTGCTTTACTTGAACTCGTTGACGAGTTTTTCAGTATTGAATCACAGAAGTTTGCTAGAAGTTCTGACGATTTCGAGCTCGAGTTCGCTTGAATCGTAATTGCATTACTGTTTATAAATCTTCCACAGGCTTTGTCCAGCGGAGATGCAAAACTACCGCTGTTGTTGACCGATGAAATCCCAAAAACACTGTATTTTTTACGAACATGTAAAATAGTATTGACATAAATCTTCGGATCATCAGAGACCTCTCCACTAGAACTGTGTATTGCAGCCAGACCTTGTGAAACAATGTGTGTCTCCAACAAATCTTGTATCTCCGACCACACATTTGGTGCGTAAACTATCAGTCTGTACAATCTTCCTAAATCTTCTATTTCTCCAGCGTGTAAGAGACGCTTGAATTCCGTGACGAACATTTCACGATGTTTTTCAATAAGGGCACGTCCACAGGTTAATAACAATTTTTTTGCAGTCGTTGTGTGGAGACACTCTCGGGCACGTTTTTCTTCATATTTAAATATCACCCAAATTTTTTTAATGTACTCAGTTAATGTGTATTGACGTAGAAATTCTGCGCCTTCCCGTGTATAAAATCTTTCTGTATCTTCCAAAAAGACATTTTCAAATGAATTTTTATACAAAGACAAATTCTCACCTTTATCAGACGGCTTATTTTCATCTAACCCGAGTTCTACATAAGAGAGTATAACATCGCTCACTACTTGCGTATCTATAGTGGCACCACTTCGTTCGTTTTCGATTAATTTCAAGGCCGCACTGGCAACCTGCTTATCAAAGCGGTGAAGCAAATTATCGCGCCAAGTCACTAAAGCAAGTTGAAGAATTTCGATAACGGCCCCATATGCTCTCTCTTGAGCCACCCAATATCTGTTTATATACGCGCACACACCGTTGAGAACTCTTGCGCAAAACCGATACAGTTTCCAACGAGACGCATAAAACTCCAGAACGTTTTCGTCAGTTAATTCTGTTTCATCTTCAAAAAGAAGTACTAAGTAAGTTTCAAAGAAGTCGCGCAATCTCTTGTACAGTCTTTTACCAAGAAAATTGAGTCTGCTTTCTGAATGTAAATATTTCCCAGAAGACTCGTCGTTTCTGTTTTCTAATTCCGAGGGCCTTGTACAGTACCCATACACGTTATCATACAGTTCTATGTATCTGCTACACTTCATACGCGGAAACACACAGATTTCCTCGATAGCCTGTCGCAAGTCGGCCCAAAGTTCTTGGAATTCGATGTTATAAATGGAATTTTCTGTTTCACTGTTACAATCACGCACGTCAGACATTGTGTACTTGTAATTAAGAAGCCGACAACGCCCCGGCTATAAATGTCAAAACGTAAATTTTATATTTTCTGTTGAATTTGTCTTGAGTAAAATTGTCTTTAAATGTGTCTAAACTTGCTCGTTAATATCAATATAGTATTTAAATTATGAATTTGTAACCGAGTTTAATTAAACTGTTTTAATTATTAGAACGTGCACAAAACTCAATGTAATTTAATTTCAAGTGGATCACATTAGATACTGTGAATTAAAACGTGATGTAAATAAATCATAGTTCTAATTGTAACCTGTACTATTGAGTTCTTCTGTAATTAAATGCGAGGCACTGACAATATTCCATACAGCACAATCTGTCACTAGACTTGTCACTAAGCGCGCACTGGTATAACTGACGCGATACCACTACTGTACAATAAGAGGGTGGTTTCGTACGAGTCTGGCGGCGAGCTCCAGCTCAAAACTACCCCTACCCTACTCAGGCAGATCTATGCGAATAGGCATAGACTGCGACCCCCCACTCACAATCTATTCTTTCTTATTTTTGTTACCATAGGCTCTCCGTACGTCCATCCTTTGGTACGGACTCTATGAATGAACAACTCAAATGAATATGTCAGAAATATTTTTAATTGCCCGTTTTTCAGAACGCTGTCTCGTCAAGTATAAATTACAGTAGGCCTACGCTTTATGTAGCTTATACAATGTCATTCTCGTGTTAACCGGATTTTTACTGGAACTGTCAAGTCCACCACGACAAAAATGAATATTTACAAAATCACAAAACTAAAATGAATTTACTTTATTAAATATTTACACTAAACAACTAAATTTCTTATAAAAATAAAAGGTATACCAAATAAAATTCGCCAAAATACGTTTCGCAGAAAAGTGGAAGTTTCTCTTGTACTTTGGCGTCGGGATTCGCAGGAGGTGACAATAAGAAACTCGAGTTACTTTCAGGTTTGCGTGTACATTGGCCAATATATTGTTCACACTTCTTCTGCGAGTAGTTGAACTACTTAGAGGTGAAGTAGGTATACACAATTTCACATGATCGTTTTTTGAATTGAGTTTGTTTTTAATAATTTTGTAAACACCGGTATATAATCGACAATACGATATACATGTATTGTATTGTATGTGAATGCATGGTAATAAAGACTCACGTTTTGTATAGAGATATATTTCATTTAGCTAGCGATTTTGTAATTTTTAGTATAACGTTAGAAAAATTATTTATTTTATTTTTAATTTATATTGCAATTCTGTTTCTATTTTTAATGTTTCACAACTTTAACGTTCATTTTTCTCTATTTTTCCTAGATAAAGAACATCTACTAGGATTTAGATTTTTGTTGAATGTGAAGGTTATTAATCTAGGACCCGTGATCTCTGTTCAAACATAGAAAAGCCCTGATTTTATAAGTTTATAACTTTTACAATATCTAAAATTAAAAATAAATAATTACACCGTTGAAATCTTCATTTGTTTCTCTATTCGGTCGTATTGTTTTATATTCGGTGGGGGGGGGGGGCGGATTATTTTATAGTGCACTGAACTCGGAAAAAAGTTACGACGGATTAGTGATTTCTAACTTCCGGCATGAACTTAAACTACTTCGAATAAACCAAACGTAAGAAACAAAGTTCTGTTCCAGTGCGATTTGTACTTATAGGCCTATACTCTATTACAACGGAAAATTTTGTTTGTCTACCTATAATACATTAAACGTTATTAACATTTTCCGTGTATTTTATTACCTATAGCTATAGGTTTAAATTTTAATCGTTTTACGCGAAGTATTTGTTACAATAAACTTCAAATAATGTCAGAAGTATATAACTGTTGGTAATTTTGTATCGGGATATATCTGTAACACGAAAGTTGTATGCCGAGGAATCTCTTTCAAGCTTTATGGCCAGCACCGCAGGGTTGTTTCACGCTTATTGGGAGTAAATACTAAAGAAGCGTATAAGTTATAAATTTTATGATATCATGTTATACATTGAAGTAGGCCTACTGTATACAAGGATATACAAATTCGCTTTAACGTTAATTTGCTTATTTTTAAATTTTGCGTTGTGCGCTCTGCTATTTTACTGAAGAGGCTCGCCAGCTGTCTTAATAATTTAATCGGGTTTTGTTTCATTTTCGTAAAATTTGTAACACTTACTAAAACGAAACGTTGTTCATTATGGGTCAAACTAAAATTATCCAAAATGAAAAAGCGAATGTAATAAGAGCACGTTGTTATTAGGTTTAAGACTTGGATTTAGCGTAGGTTTAAGACACTGAACAACAGTAATTTGAAATATAGAGTCAGTGGAAACGCGTTCAAATAATAATATTTGTTATTAAGATATTCAGTTCTTATTGATTAATTGATATAGTAGCGAATGGAAACCATTCGAAACAGTAACTTCACTGTAGTTACCAATAAGCACGACTCTGTAGGAGGACACTGACATTTTGGTAAACTTTACACTTTTTATTTTATACGGTAGACATTCCGGTTAGTGTATACTGTTAATTAACCGGTTCCATGTAATTAATTCTTACTGTAGCTAATTATAATTATTTGTGCAATGAAAATCATTCTGCTCCTGAAGTTTTATTTTTAGGAGGAACTTGAAATTCATAGTTCACTATGTATGTAATATAACCAAATACTTACATTTTTGATAACCTAGGGACACATCCCACTCCCGGTAGACGTAGGCCTATATTGTTTTTTGATTGTCAAGAGTCCAACATATGAATAATATTCTTATTACAACAAACATGAATGACGATTATATTTTTGTTCTGCGTTTTGTTAGAACAAAAAAAAAACTCATCAACGCCTTGGTGTGTAGTACTTATGCGAAACGGAAATTCGTCTTCTGAAGATGTAAATAAGCTAATGAGACGCTCTGTGTGTGTGTGTCCTGTTGCTTGTGGCTCGTACCTAACTTTCACCTCGTACAATTACCCTTGGCATTGTTTGTGCAGCACAAATTGAGCTTAAACTTTTCACCGTACGATGTTTGTTCAAAAGTGTCAGTGACCTTGGCTCTGTTTATGGCATTCACATAGCTAAAATAATTAATCCATTACAGTGTTAAATACTATACTTAAATTACAACAATATAACCTTGAAGTATTATTAAATACGAAATATGGTTACCGCATATGAAAAAAAGATTTTGAAAATAAAACGAGTTATTTGGTACTATCATCATTCGTGTTAAGATACATTTCATATATTACATTACAGTAAACCGATGTACCGCAAATCGTTCATAATATAGCCTATGTATATGAATAAATTTAGATTCAAGTTACGGGTTTCTAAATTACCCATACGAGATATATTTTTTTAAATGTTAAATCACAACAACCCTGTTCTATTTGTATAACAGTACAAATGTATTAACATAACACGTCATGATTTGTCTTGATTAATGGAGTAAGAGAGGCGCTGGAACGGATCCCGTAGACGTATGGAAGCCCGATCGTTGAATAAGATCCTACGAAACCTGAATAACTTGTAAGCCGACAAAGAAAATCTATTTGATAAAAAATTTGATGAAAATTAATTTTCACTCGTTCTGCACAATCACCTGCGTAACGTTTAGTCTATATATACTCTATATATTTAATGTGTCTTTTTAATGCGTTTCAGTACTACTTATTTGTGTATTAAAAATACATACTGATAAACGTCTCATTAAAACTTGAATTCAACGTAATTCTTCTTCTTCTGGGATCACTATTCAGTGCGGGTCTTGGCCTGCTCACTGATTTTTTTCCTAGTAATGGTTTGAAAATTACGTTTCTGATGTCGAATAAACTACTTCATTTTCAAGGATAAGACACCTTAGTAATTACATATAATGAAACTATTACTCAATAAAAGTGGGGTAGATATTACTTAATAAAAGTAAATATAAAAATGGGGTTGTTCAGTTAAGGGGGAGGGGTAGTTTACCTGCTTTGTTTTGTGTTTTAACAAGAATAAAGTACTTAATTTTGATAAATAAGTGCCCCGAAAATAAAGTCATCTGAATCCACAGTTAAATGGTAAATGAGATATCTATAAATGGAGAGGGTAGTTGAAGGGGGAGGGGTGATTTCTTGAAAATTACTTTCCTGATATCAAGTGAAGTACGAGTATTTAATTTTTAAGGATAAGATACCTTAGCAATTACATATGATAAAACTATTACTCTATGAAAGTGTAAATATCATTAATGGTGGGGATCGGTTGAGAAGGAGGGACGATTATCTGCGTAGTTCAGTTCTCTATGAGAATAAAGTAGCTAATTTTTATAGATAAAGGGACTGGAAAATAACTTTATATTAAACGACTACCCCATAATAACAAAAATATCTATAAATAGTGAAAACGGTTTGAGGGTGGGGGATATTTTTTTTTAGAAATTATCGAACCGAATTGAAGTAAATGATTATAAATATAAATCTTAGAACATGGAAATCATGTATGGTTCTCCATACCGATATTTTATTCTAAAAATAAATTTATTCAATAAGTTTCTTCAATTGTTGATTTTATCCAAACAAACAAATTACAGTGGTATGGACACACGAAAATAATCGCACAGGACAGATTGACAAGGAGAGTTATGGAATGGACCCTACCAGGAAGAACGAAAAGAGGAAGACCACCCATTACCTGGATAGAAGAAATTCAGACTATATTGAGGGAACGAGAAATTGAAGAAGATGATTGGATTGACAAGCAGCAGTGGAAGATGAGAATTCAATAAACTCTGCAATCTTTGGCTCTGGAAAATGTGTAAAGATTGTACAGCCGGAATAATAATAATAATAATAATAATAATAATAATAATAAAATAAGTTTATTGACTATGGTTTTAAAACTCAGAAAATTCAGTAAAAAATGTGAACTTGGGCCGATTTTTTTATAGAAAAGACTAAAGTTTAACAAAGCCATTCTATTCTATTCCTGGGCAAATGTCCTTTCTGCTCGCTTGTATCCAACATTGCAGTCATATGGAAATGTCATTTCGTCTGTATTAAATTAAATAGTAACGTTCCATGGTGTACAACAAATGAAGTACAGTACTTCAAAACGACCTAATTGCACCTACTGTAAAAGAAGTCATTAATAAAAGACGTATCAAACACTACAAAAAAATTGTTTTCCTCGAATTCATTACTACACTACTTCACGAATGAAAAGATTAAGGAACCGGACCTTTGTAATTTCTGTAATTAAAATTACAGAATACTTCGTATTCCGGATTGCTAACGTTCATGAAAAATGAAAGTAATTAAAGCCTTCGTTAGCGGTCGTTCATGAAAAATGAAAGTAATTAAAGCCTTCGTTAGCGGTTTCAGCGTTAGAGAAAATTAATAAGTATAGTTTGAAAAATTTTCATATAACACACATAAATAATTTTCTCTCTACACACAGAGAACAAAACTTTTGCAACAAATGAAACTACTTTAGAAAGACGTTTTGGCATAGCTTGTGCAGAACAAAGAATTACCTACCCAGGTAAACAGTAACCTTTGCGAACAATTCCGTCAGACTTGTTTTGGTCATACCAGAGCTATGTTATTTTCGTCACACCAGACAGTCCCAAGGAAAATGCTATAAATTAAAAATATTTTGCCACTTAACGAGTGCCAGTAACCTTTAGTTATGGATTATAACGGTTAACAGGTAGGCTTTCTAATCCTGCACGCCAGGCTTCGTTTTGCATAATCCGTGTCTTCGTTTCCTAGAAAAATGAGTTCTAAATAATTAAAAAATTGTGTATAGAAAACTGTTATACCAATAATGATATTATTTTTAATTTGAAAATATCTTAAAATATAATACTGAGTAGAGGGGAAAATAATGTGGCATATGGCAAACAATTATAAGTTTGTATTACTTTGTGAGGCATTTGACCTAACAACCACTATTTTTATTGTAAACGAGTGGGAAAAAAAACATTTACCACAGCTCCCAATGAATCTATAGAAAAATGCAATGTAGATCGCTATCGTAGGGTATACTAAATCTAGACGGCTGAGTTAAGTCGATGTCGTTTCTCTAAACTATAACACTTGTGCTGTTCTGAAGTTTAGTGGCTAGTTTGTTGGGATGCTATACAGTGTGTCCCATGCGGATTGGAGCATACTTCAGGGATGCATTCTACAGGCTGAAATATCAAAGAAACCTATATACATAGGTTCGAAAACCCTTTGTTTTGATCTTGATTCGTTCGAAAAATTTCATCTTGATTTCTCCAGCTCTACAATTAAGCCCTACTGAAATCCTTGGAACATAAATTAAACGGTAAATTTGCTGGTTTCATATGGTCTTTCACTTGAAAAAGTGAAAAAAGAGGGTTCCAGAATTGTACCTTGAGTAAGTTTATAGAAACTTTTCATAAATCTCATGAAATTGATGTCGAGAAACACCTATTTGCGTTTGATGTTAATTTACTTGTTTAATTTGGTAATACATAAATGCAAATTTGTAATGCAGTTTATAAAGAATTCTAGTATGAGAAAATTGGTGTATGTAAATCTAATAAAAAACAATTGAACGTTATACAAAATCAAATGAGATTTAAGAGTTGTCTAACTTCATGTGAATTCTTGGATTTCGTTGTCCATGACGTGTCCGTTACTTAACTAAATATCACTATAGTACTGACGACTCGGAACACTAAGTTTTTTATAAGTAAAAACGTAAAGTTTTACCTTACAGCCAAAACCTGTAAGGTAAGGTAAAACTTTACGTTTTTACTTATAAAAAACTTAGTGTTCCGAGTCGTCAATACTATAGTGATGTCAATACTATTCATGTGAATAATGAGGTGGTGCACCATTATGTTGAAAGACATTTCAGCCTTTTTTCAAGATGTATGTCTTCTAATAGGATTGGCAACTCATTTTGTAAAACATCTTTGTACGCAATATCAGTAAGCGATATTGAATAATAAATGGTACAATTAACTGGTCCCAAATTATACCACACAGTACATTTAAAGACAACCGGTTTTGTTAGTTATGGCTATTATTTCGTTTAGATTTTCAATTGTCCACCTGTCACCATTTTCCAGATTTTATGTTTCTCTCAAAAATACATAAGTTCATCAGTAAATAACTACAAAACCCACTGGCAAAAATTTAATCTCAACTCACAGTCACCTGTGAAGATATTAAACAGTTCCCACACTATATGCACGCTCATGATTTGAAAATTGCAATGGCATCTTGAAATTATGTTTCAAACGAAAAAGACACTAAAAATCATATAATTCAGGTTAGTTATCATAAATAATATAGCTATTGCATTATAAATTAATTGTTTGACAGCTGTTTCCTGATTTGATTAAATTTTGAGTCTGAGCAGAACAGTATTGCCAACTGTAGTTGTTTTATAAACTTTGTTAAAACTGTTTTTGTTTTTAAATTATTCTATCAATATTAACTAAAATTAATGTTTTTTTACTAACTAAATAAATTGATGTTATCAATAAATTGTTATTGTCAACAAATAAATATGAACGGTTTACATTATATTACCAGCAGAAATATCTTACATTGTTTGTCGTGTTTCTTCAATAAAATTTGTTTTTATTGCGTTTACATGGATCAACTTTCCCAGAATTAGTTACTTTATAAATTGTATTACAAATTTACATTTATTTATTAGCAATTTAAACAAGCTAATTCGCATCAAACCATAAAAAGTGTGTTTATTGACACCAACTTCTTGACCTTACAAAACGTTTCTATAAAACTACCCAAGATGCAGTTCCGGAACTCTCTTTTTTCAGTTTTCCAGGTCGAAAATCATATTAAACCATAAAATTTACCCATTAATTTAAGAGCAAAGAATTCCAGTAGGCTTAATTGTAGCCTTGGAGCAGAAATCAAGATGAAAGTTTTCGCAAACCATAAATCGTAAACGAAGCGTTTCCGACCTATATGAAGTTTCTTCAGTCTGTAGAATGAATTTCTGAAGTATGTTCCATTCCTCATGGGACACTCTATATAAACCTGTGTAGACGGTGAATGTAATTAATAGTATTTTGCATAATCACTTCTTTTCTGTATGAATCTTAAGTTATGATGCATGTCTTTATATTGGTTCGAACAATGGAGTATCTGCAACTGCCCTCTCAGTACCTTCGAATGGGACGTCTCAATGATGGTAATGTTACTGTTAGAATATGTTGCGGTTATGTTCACAACAATTACAGGAGGTCGGTTAATAGATTTATAAGCTGGTGTTTTATTCCAAATATTCAGTTTCTTTCTTCTGTCCAGTGATAACCAACAGGCTTTTTAAATCTGATATCTATCTCTGCGTTTATTCCATATATGGACCCTGCAAATTAGTGTTTTGCCCAGGTGTAGGCCAAGATACTTATCACTTTCTGCTTTACGAATCGCTTTGTTATTTATCGTGATTGCTGGTGTTTCACCGTGGCATTTAGGCTAGTAAATATCGATATGGAGACCCATACATGACTTCCATGTTCTAAGTTTTATATTTAAAATCATTTAGTTGAATTCGGTTCGATAATTTCTAAACAAAATATTCCCCACCCTCAAACTGTTTTTACTATTTATCGATATTTTTGTTATTATGGGGTAGTCGTTTTATATAATGTTATTTTCGAGTCACTTTTCTACAAAAATTAGGTACTTTATTCTTATAACGAAACTGAACTACGCAGATAATCATCCCTCCTCCTCAACCGATTCCCATCATTATGTAATTATATTTACACTAAATATCACTATAGTATTGACGACTCGGAACACTAAGTTTTTATAAGTAAAAACGTAAAGTTTTACCTTACAGCCGGTTTACTTATAAAAAACTTAGTGTTCCGAGTCGTCTATACTATAGTGATATTTATTTAAGTAACGGACACGTCATGGACAACGAAATCCAAGAATATATTTACACGTTTACTGAGTAATAGTTTCATTATATGTAATTACTACGTACTTCAAAATGAAGTAGTTTATTCGACATCAAAAAGGTAATTTTCAAAAATTACCCCCCCCCTTTAAACTACCATTTTCATTTATAGATATTTCATCTACCTTTCTGCAGTGGATTATTATGACCTTCTTTTCAGGATACTTTATTTATCAAAATTAAATATTTTACTCTTGTTACAACGTAAAACGTTGAAGGTAAACTACCCCTCCTCCTTAACCAATCTTCACTAAAATCAATAGGCTTTGAGTCCTCTACAACTTGAGCTCATATGCAAAAAGTTATTAAATTCTGTTTGAATTCGTGGCAGTTATCGTTCGCCATAGAAAAAATTCTACATACAGACACACAGACAGTTTTCGGAAAATGACTTTTCTTCATGTTTTGAGGGTAGTACAGTCAGAATCAGCCCTTATCTCGAACACAAGTTTTTTCGAGATCACCATACTTCCATTTCCTTATGGAATATGAAAGTAAAATATCGGTATGGAGAACCATACATGACTTCCATATTCTAAGATTTATATTTAAAATCATTTTCAGCCAAACAGCCAGGCTGTGTCTTACCTGCCTTTTTATTGCTGTATTAAATGAAAAATATTATATTACATTAAAATGAAAAAATTATAATTTTATTGCCTGGCAACAAAATTATTTTATTTTTAACAATTACCATTGTTTCAAAAAGTTTAAATAAATTTTCAAGTACTTTACTCTTGTTAAAACGTAAAAGGTTGCAGGTAAACTACCCCTTCCCCTTAACCGATCTTCACCAAAATCGAAAGTCTTTGAGACCTCTACAATTCAGGGAGGTATGCAAAAAATTATTTGATTCTGTTTGAATTTGCGGCTGTTATCGTTTGCCATAGAAAATACGCTTGATAAAAAAACGTTGCAGGTAAACTACCCCTTCCCCTTAACCGATCTTCACCAAAAACAATAAGTCTTGAGTACTCTACAAATCAGGGCCGTATGCAAAACATTATTTGATTCTGTTTGAATTTGCGGCTGTTATCGTTTGCCATAGAAAATACCCTTGTTAAAACAACGTTGCAGGTAAACTACCCCTTTCCCTTAACCGATCTTCACCAAAAACAACAGATCTTGAGAACTCCACAGCTTAGGGCTGTATGCAAATAATCTTTTGATTCTGTTTGAATTTGCGGCTGTTATCGTTTGCCATAGGAAATACCCTTGTTAAAACATAAAACGTTACAGGTAAACTACCCCTTGCCCTTAACCGATCTTCACCAAAATCAACAGATCTTGAGAACTCTACAATTCAGGGCTGTATGCGAAATATTATTTGATTCTGTTTGAATTTGCGGCAGTTATCGTTTGCCATAGAAAAAAAATCTACAGACACACACACACAGACAGACAGACAGACAGACAGACAGACAGAAACACACACAGACACTTTTCGGAAAACGACTTTTTTTCATGTTTTGAGTGTAGTAGAATCAGAATCTGCAATAATCTCGAACACGATTTTTTTTGCCATCACCATACTTCCATTCCTTAAGGAATATGGAAGTAAACAAGTGGAGTGTCCAAGTTGCAACATCTATATACTCATGGAATTAGGAAGAATATTATGTCAATGGACAGAATAGAAACATATAGCTTATATAGTGTGGCCACATAATGAGATTATCACAGAACAGATAACCAAAACAGACAATAATTACTGTTTTAATAAGACATCTCACATATAAGATGATCCTAGATTTTTGAAGGTGTTTTACAGGAATAAACAGTACATAACTGAGAAAAAAATACACAAATGAAAAAATTATAATTTTATTGCTTGGCAACAAAATTATTTTATTTTTAACAATTACCATTGTTTCAAAAAGTTAAAAAAAATTTTTAAGTACTTTACTCTTGTTAAAACGTAAAAGGTTGCAGGTAAACTACCCCTTCCCCTTAACCGATCTTCACCAAAATTGAAAGTCCTTGAGACCTCTGTAATTCAGGGATGTATGCAAAATATTATTTGATTCTATTTGAATTTGCGGCTGTTATCGTTTGCCATAGAAAATACGCTTGATAAAAAACGTTGCAGGTAAACTACCCCTTCCCCTCAACCGATCTTCACCAAAAACAATAGGTCTTGAGTACTCTGCAAATCAGGGCTGTATGCAGAAAATTATTTGATTCTGTTTGAACTTGCGGCTGTTATCGTTTGCCATAGAAAATACCCTTGTTAAAAAAACGTTGTAGGTAAACTACCCCTTTCCCTCAACCGATCTTCACCAAAAACAATAGGTCGTGAGTACTCTACAAATCAGGGCTGTATGCAAAAAATTATTTGATTCTGTTTGAATTTGCGGCAGTTATCGTTTGCCAAAAAAAAAAAATCTAGACAGACACACACACAGACAGACAGACACACACACACACAGACACTTTTCGGAAAACGACTTTTTTCATGTTTTGAGTGTAGTAGAATCAGAATCTGCAATAATCTCGAACACGATTTTTTTTGCCATCACCATACTTCCATTCCTTAAGGTATATGGAAGTAAAATGATTCTGATTCATTGCACTGGATATGATTTGGTTTATTCTTTTTTCGGTTTTTATTCTGTAACGTTTATCATGTTTATATTACGCATCCTTTACCTGCATATTCTGCTATTCTTTGAAATACAATTTACATTTAGGTACTAATGATCTAATTGATTTCTATTAACATTTTAAAATAAATAAATTGTAATACGCATTGCTATACAGAATAAGTGAAGCAAAGAAGTGTTAAAACATTTGTTTGGAATTGTCCACGTTTTTTGCACCGTGCATTTCATTACAGTTTTTGGGGGGTTTGACAACTACAAATAGTATTGTTTTGTCTCTACAATAAATTCATCCCTGGGATTTACCCACTGTGAATATACTCTGGTTGAACAGTTTTACTATTATGTTTGCTACGATTAGAACACCGAAGCATGTGTGTACACCGCAAGCGCAACACACGCGCGAGTGTTGGAGTCAATGCAAGCCGCGCGCACTTGCTTTGGCCCCCAACACGCAGACTGCAACGCAGGACGTGTCGGCTCAAGCGGTGTGGTGTGGGTCTGTCGCGAGGGCGTCACATGAATGGGCGTGGGAGAATGCGTGCTTGCGTGCTGGAGTCAATGCAAGGCACACACTTGCACTGGTCCCAACACGCGATCTGCACGCCAGCATGTGTCCGCCAAACGGGTGTGTATGAGTGTGATGCCCACGTTATAATCGAGACAAACATAATGCTGAAAATATCGGTATGGAGAACCATACATACACGACTTACATGTTCTAAGATTTATATTTAAAATCATTTTCGAAATGAAATATTTCCATAGAAACTACTTCTTTCTTCAGCCTTAAACACAGTACTGTGGTCACTAACGTATACCACCTCACGTTAGCACGCCCGATTTTCACTGATAGTGGTAGTCGATAGCACTGCCGAAACGTCTGGTTTTTTAGAAAACATTGGACCACGGCCAAACAGCCCGGGAAGGAATTTTAACAACAAACTACTTCTATGTTGCCGATAACGTAGTACACATGACATATAAATAAAAATTATCCCCTCCCTCTTCAACTAGCTTTTTCATTTATAAATATTTCTTATACGTTTCCACAGTGGATTATTATGACGTTCTTTTCAGGATACTTTATTTATCAAAATTAAGTACTTTACTCTTGTTAAAACATAAAACGTTGCAGGTAAACTACCCTTTCCCCTTAACCGATCTTCACCATAATCAATAGGTCTTTCACCATTTCATTAGGAAAACTGGGTTAATAATATTTGTGTCAATATTATCAATTCTTTACAGAGCAGCTGTTTCGCAATGTCTGCAGTAATTAAATCATGACCAGGAGCTTTCTTTCATTGTGATTTTTATTTGCCTTTTGCACTTTTTGTTACCTTTCAGAGACAATTTTTATGGGAGTGAGGTTCGACTGGGACAGTTTAGGAAGTGAATAACGTCCTCATCATTACCACCACATACATCTACATACATTAAATTATATTACATCATCTTTCTTGTTTATAACACTCTCACTCAATTGTATAGCACACTTCGGCACTTGGGTTTTCCTTCTAGCCCTTGCTGTTCATCTCAGTCTCTTCATATTCTGTTTGTTTCAGCTTAATCCCCAGGTAGCAGAAGCTGCTAACTTGCTCTATACTTTAGGCATATAGTCTCGCCAATATATGATCATGGTTATTGGAATGGGTGTGTGGTTATTTACTAGCAGCCAAAACAGAGGTTCTGGATTCCATTCATACCGTATTATGTAAAGGCGTCTATTTCTTTGTATTTATATCGATCACTCATATAGGCCTACTCATATGAAACGGTTTAAATATAAAGAAACTGTTTTGCATATCTCACACACATAGACCTACACCACTTGTCTCCCTCTCCCTCTCCCTCTCCCTCTCTCTCTCCCTCTCTCTCTCTCTCTCTCTCTCTCTCTCTCTCCCTCTCTCTCTCTCTCTCTCTCTCTCTCGAAAACAAGTGCCAGTAGCGACCGGAATAGCTAACTCACATTATCTGAGAAAGTTTACAAACGTGATTTAATGCGACGTGCAAAGTCCAAACACGTAGGAAATTGCAAACAACAAATCGGTATTAGTCACTTAAAGTCGACTTCTCGACTTGAGTACACAAACAAACGAGTCACACGTTGGCGAAAGGATTGTAATTTTCTTTGCCCTTTTTCGGACCAGAGAAGGAAAAAGAATTATCCTTTTTTCTATACTTCCATAATGTAATATAGTCGTACATAAAGTCATCTTAAAAGCGGGTCGTTGAGAATGATTTTTCAAATTTTACTGCTAACCGCGGGCTATTATAAAATATCGGTATGGAGAACCATACATGACTTCCATATTCTAAGATTTATATTTAAAATCATTTTCAGCCAAACAGCCAGGGAAGGAATTTTAACAAAAAAATACTTCTTTCTTGCCAATAACGTAGTACACATATAAAAAATATTATCCCCTCCCCCTTCAACTATAATTTTGATTTATAGAAAATTACCCCCAGCCCGTTCAACTAGCCTCTTCATTTATAGATATTTCATCTACGTTTCTACAGTGGATTATTAAGATCTTATCAGGATACTTTATCAAAATTAAGTACTTTACTCATGTTACAACAAAAAATGTTTCAGGTAAACTGCCCTTTCCCCGTAACCGATCTTCACCAAAATCAACAGACATTGAGTTCTCTATAGCTCAGGCACATATGTAAAAAATTATTTGATTCTGTTTGAATTTACGGCAGTTATGGTTCGTCATATAAAAAATTACCCATGTTAAAACATAAAACATGAGATTTATAAAACATATCTAAGATTTATATTTAAAATCATTTTTGAAATAAAATATTTTCATAGAACCTACTAACGCTGGGGAAATCTGAGGAGCCAATCAGAGTTGGGCCTACCTGTCACTCTGCTGAATTTGGTGGAAAGCCCTGTCACTGTCGTCAAAGTATCAGCCTTGACAGGGTCCTCTTTTTCTGCAAAATGGGAGAGGAGGCTTGAGATGGAGTGAGTGACATGGTCCCCACCTCAATGAAGAACCCATTGTTTTATAAAAATATATTTAAATTTTGAAAACTGAAAATTCTTTTCTTGTTGTAAATATTTATATTTTATAATCAAAATGACTTTATCAAAAAACAAACATTATTTTTTTATAATAAGTACTTACATATGTTTCTTAATATGCTTACTTTTTCTTCAATGTTGATGATCATTTCCAAACATTCTGACAAAATTGTATCTACAGAACAGTTAACATTCCCCAGGTTTCCATTTCTGCTAATTTCTCATTACACCTTCCACTGACGTATTATTAACCATTTCATAAACTATCGTATAATCTTTTCAGATTTTGTGGGACAAAATCTGAAATTTTCAGAATGCCTGGCAACAAAATTATTTTATTTTCAACAATTACCATTGTTTGAAAAAGTTTAAATGAATTTTCAAGTACTTTACTCTTGTTAAAACGTAAAAGGTTGCAGGTAAACTACCCCTTCCCCTTAACCGATCTTTACCAAAATCTAAAGGCCTTGAGTCCTCTACAATTCACTGACGTATGCAAAAAATTATTTGATTCTGTAGAATTTGCGGCTGTTATCGTTTGCCATAGAAAATACCCTTGTTAAAAAAACGTTGTAGGTAAACTACCCCTTTCCCTTAACCGATCGTCACCAAAAACAATAGGTCTCGAGAACTCTACAATTCAGGGCTGTATGCGAAACATCATTTGATTCTGTTTGAATTTACGGCTGTTATCGTTTGCCTAAAAAAAAAAAAATTTCCCTCGATAAAAAAAAACCGTTGCAGGTAAACTACCCCTTCCCCTTAACCGATCTTCGCCAAAAACAATAGGTCGCGAGTACTCTACAAATCAGGGCTGTATGCAAAAAATTATTTGATTCTGTTTGAATTTGCGGCTGTTATCGTTTGCCAAAAAAAAAAAATTTCCCTTGATAAAAAAAAACCGTTGCAGGTAAACTACCCCTTTCCCTCAACCGATCTTTACCAAAAACAATAGGTCTTGAGTACTCTACAAATCAGGGCTGTATGCAGAAAATTATTTGATTCTGTTTGAATTTGCGGCTGTTATCGTTTGCCATAGAAAATACCCTTGTTAAAAAAACGTTGTAGGTAAACTACCCATTTCCCTTAACCGATCTTCACCAAAAACAATAGGTCTTGAGAACTCTACAATTCAGGGCTGTATGCAAAACATTATTTGATTCTGTTTGAATTTGCGGCTGTTATCGTTTGCCATAGGAAATACCCTTGTTAAAACATAAAACGTTACAGAACTACCCCTTTCCCTTAACCGATCTTCACCAAAAACAATAAGTCTTGAGAACTCTACAATTCAGGGCTGTATGCAAAACATTATTTGATTCTGTTTGAATTTGCGGCTGTTATCGTTTGCCAAAAAAAAAAATTTCCCTTGATAAAAAAAAACCGTTGCAAGTAAACTACCCCTTTCCCTCAACCGATCTTCACCAAAAACAATAGGTCGCGAGTCCTCTACAAATCAGGGCTGTATGCAAAAAATTATTTGATTCTGTTTGAATTTGCGGCAGTTATCGTTTGCCATAGAAAAAAAATCTACAGACAGACACACAGACACTTTTCGGAAAACGACTTTTTTTCATGTTTTGAGTGTAGTAGAATCAGAATCTGCAATAATCTCGAACACGATTTTTTTTGCCATCACCATACTTCCATTCCTTAAGGAATATGGAAGTAAAAAGTTAATCCATCTGAAAAATTAAAATAAATTTAAACACGAATATAAATTTGTGTATTTAAATGTAACAAGTTATATTTATAAAACTTGTTATAAGCGGTCAACAGATAATATATTCTTTTCCCTGATATTGTTCTCAAAGTCTATTTGTGTGTGAATCTTATAAACTAAGTCATGAAAATTCGTGTAGATGGTTTTTGAGGTCGTCAAATTAGAATCTGATGCCCTAAAATAAAAAAAGTTCCTGTTGAGGGAAAAATCTCAACATTTGTGTAAACGCGTGCAAATAGGTTACTAATCTTTAGAGTTTTAAGATTGCTGGGTACAAATATGATATGAAGAAATTATCAGAAAATTAAAATTTACAAAAGTTAACATCGTGGATTCAGAAAGCGCCTTAAAGCTTAAAGTGATTTAAATTTGTTATACATTTGTAAACTTATTAGTCTTTAGAGCTTTAATGCCACTGAATTCGAATGTAATGACGACAGTTGAAATTCAAAATGTTAAACTCAATGCTCCAATGGGTAAACTCAATGCTCCAATGGATAAAAAATTTAATACTAGCAAAATCTTACTGTTTATTCAGAGATATTTTACATATTTCCAAACAATGCAACTACCAAGTCACGTGATGCAATAATAAAATGTCGTTCCCGTTTCTAACAATTTCTTATCGCACTTGTGTATAAGCCTATATGTAAATTATCTTTCTAGGAACACCTGTAGAATTTATAATTTCACGCTATTATTGTCATAAATGCTAATAAATCTATAAAATAATCCATAAATCTATAATAAATATATTTACAAAAGGAAGATATAATAGGAAAGTACGTGATAATTTTTTGAAAAATATGGTTTTCCTTTTAATTTATTATTTCGCTTAATAATAGACGTTTTCGAAATACACGACACATCATCTTAAAGTAGGTTTTCCAAGCTAAAATATCATGGGGAGCAGTTTTGTTGGAGCACTTACATTTTTTATTTTATAAACGCTAATACGTGTAAGTATTTTGTGCTTTAGATAGGCCTATGGGTCACAATTCTTTCCGTTCGTAGACTGGAAAAGCGAATAAAATTTAAAAATCAAAATAAGTAGAGTGATAATGAGAGTTCTAACGCACAAAGGAATGCCGCCTGTCTTAAAAAACATAAAAAACGATAAAAAACAAGATCAAAGAGATGCCGCCGTTCCCGCGGTCCAAGATTTTTTCCCACGCTCTCCCCACCACCCTGGACCCGCAGTATCCGCGAATTTTCGCGAAAATAATTTTTTATATGCAGCCTTTCGCGAGCCTAAATCACTTTCACTTTCTAATTTCCGCGAATATAATTTTTTATATGCCGCCTTTCGCGAGCCTAGATCACTTTCACTTTCTACTGGACCACAGCATCCGCGACTTTTTCGCTGATCTGTGTCAAGATCCGCGACTTTTTCGCGTATCTGGACCACAGCATCCGCGAATATAATTTTTTATTTTTTTATATGCCGCCTTTCGCGAGCTTAGATCACTTTCACTTTCTATCACTTGATGCAATATTAAATATATGATCGGGGAGTACCAACCTTGCATGAGTTCAAATTTGTTATAATGTATATTAAATCTATATGATCAGGTTTACCAACCTATGGTGGGGGGGGGGGGTTCCGACTTGATGAATTATAGTGTATATATTAAATATATGATTAGGGTTACCAACCTTGCATGAGTTCAAATTTGTTGTGTGTTATAATGTATATTAAATCTATATGATCAGGTTTACCAACCTATGTATGGGTTCAAACTTGATATGTGTGTGTATTATAGTGTATATTAAAATATATGATCAGGGTTACCAATCCTGCATTATTGTGTGTGTGTATAGAACAGATCTGTCAACATTTTTTTTTCTTCGGTGGGAAATTCAAACTATATTATAGTAAATTGTTGACGACGACTTCGATATCAACTCTCTCTCCCCTCCTCTCTCTTTGTCTCTAGACACAGTTGTCATCAGTTTTACATAAGCGTCGTGGTACTTATGGATTATTGTAATTAGCGATACTAAAATGTAATCACCAGGAAATATATTTATCACCTACCTCATTGTGTTCTACTTCTAATTTTGACACATGACAGTCATTGACTACGATTTAGAAATTAATATACTGCCAAGTCTGTGTGTGTGGTAAAGTGTTACGCATAAAAAAATCTCCTTGAAATAAGGTATTTTCAAAAGTTTTGTGTACACACATTGTATAATAATTTTCGTAATTGTAAGATACAACCTGCAAATTATTAAAATGTCTCTCTCACACATTTCTGATTACTATACAAATAATTGGATGCATATTCGAAGGTTTATAACGAAATAAATTAAAATAAACCATAATTTGTTTTAAATAATTAAATATATATATTTACAACACTGTACACAAACATAAAATATATAGTTTACAAACCGCTATAATACAATTATTAAAAAATACATTTTACATTGATTAAATATATATATATATCACAAACATTGTTATATATAAAATATTAATAATAATATTGTTTTAAATGATTAAATATATATTTACAGCACTGTACACAAACTTAAAATATAGTTTACAAACCGTTATAATACAATTATTCAAAATACATTTTACATTGATTAAATATACATATATCACAAACAAACATTGTTATATAAAATAATTTTTGACATTGTAAGATTTTTAAATAATAATTTCACGGCTGTAGATACAGTTCACAAGGAAGTTTATCTGTAACATAACAATACAGTCGATATTAGAATCACTGATACGATAATATTCAATTATCACACACACACACAGTTAGTGGAAAGAATCAAATGCGTTAAGTAAGTAAACTTTTTCAAGTATATGTCATTTTTCATAAGTTAATGTACTTTCAAATAATTTCTAATCAAACCAAACCAAATATTATTCACTGGAAATTTGTAAATACTACTTAGAATCAATGATACATTTATCGCATAAGTTAATGTACTTTCAAATAATTTCTAATCGAACCAACTATTATTCAACGAAACTAAATAGAATCAATGATACATTTATCATGTACATACAAATTCAATTATTAAAGTGTTAAGTACAGAGAGTTGAAACTACACACACGCACACACACACATCAATAAATTGTTTGTTAACACGATTGCTACTTACGACGTTAGGACTCAATCTCTACTTGTGTTGTTTGATTTCTCGTCCCTCGATACACTAAATGTAGTTCTTTAGGTTTGATATGTCTGAGCTCCTCATTCGTGAAGACACCTGCATACCTCTTGGGAAGATAGACACGATACTGACGGTCGCCATCCTCCAACGTAGCAAGCACAGAGTTCCCATATTTTGTGTCCACATTTGTTAAGACCATGATGGGATATTTTTTATTCACTGTCAATTCTGAACATCGTTTGTACTCGATAGCACTTACAGCATTAAACTTTACAAGAAACGACATTATTAGAAGACACTAGTGAACACGTCTGTATCAAACCAGAGAGAACCAAACAATGAAAGAATATTCGTCACAAAAGGACAGTAGAATGTGATAGTGGTGGTGGTGGTAACGTCGGTGTCCCACTTTCATTTGCATGTATGAACATGTCCCACAGATGAAATTAGAGACACCAAAAATATAACAATGTCATTAGGAAAGTCCATTTTCATAAGAAAATAGTCACTGCTTACAGCTATGCATGTATGTACATGTCCACAACAGAATGAGAGAGAGAGATATAAATGTCATCATTCGCTGTGACCTACTTTCTAAATTTGTTACATTAAAAATGTTTGTTTAAAGCAAACATCATGAATCATCCATTCCCGAATAGCATGCACCTTATAGTTGGCACAACGGTCAGAAGAATTGAAATGTCTAAGACATTCTGTTCCATGAATTATATACGGTATGTTTTTAGGACAACCAAAGTCATCGAGATTGATGATATTATTGTGTATTATCTTTGATTGCAAAAAACGTTTTTTCTCAAAACCCTTCACAAACACATATTTATATATACGTGTATGTGATGTTAACAATGAAACAAGATTGTCGTATGGTGTCTCTCCTTCGCTCCATCTAAGTCTATGATAATTTGACGTTAACCAGTGGTTTGTCCTAACGTATTTGGGATTCGTAACGGATGTAGCAGGCGGTGTCAAAATCCAATGTCTACCAGCAAATCTCAGAACGTCCATGATTGACAGTTCCTTCACAATATATTTTCCGTTGTCGTCGAAAAAGCACTGGAAGTCGATTATAACCGCAGTGTTATCCATAATACTGTAAGACAAAGAAACCACACACATTACAAACTCTATATATGTATATATTATGTTTAAACATACAAATATCGTTGAGATATTAATATGTGAACTTACGTTTACAGACGTCTGGACTGAAGCACCGAGAGACATCAACTGACGAAAGAAACAAGTGTTGAGGGGGGTTACTATACATGGAGACGAATTTTTTTAGTAGGTGGGGAGGTGTCGTCGTCGTCGTTCTCCATGTTGATGCGTTGTCGTATCCGATAATGACCGTATGCAAGTGTATCATGACCATTGTCTAATATATAACGCTTATCATCATACGGTGACAACGCTTGCTTATTTACACGCATCGTGTACAGCGTATGATGATCGCTACGTAAACAAAGCGCACTGGTAGAAAACTGACAATGATCAGTGAGACACTTGCGATACATATCGTGTCGCAGACTCCTCTTAATCGCAACTCGAGGCACACCTTTACATACACGTTTTTGACACTCTTGGGTGGGATCTTCGTGGGCCACAAGGAACGAATAACATTTCGCACGGAGACCCACGAATTCTCTAATAGGACGACCACACGTTTCATCCTTGAACAGACCGACAACCTTTTTGTTCTTAAGGCTATAACAAGGATGAGACGTAGGGTAATCCGATGTGTCAAAAACGTGTAGGTCCTTCTTCATGTCTGCATACAAGTCTGATGTTTGAATGCTATACATCAGACTGTCTGTATCTGTCATTAATAATTTAACGTTGCGGCCGTACTTGGCGACAGCATAACGATAATGAAAGTCGTACATTATCGTTTTGCTAACGTCAAGCACCGTGAAGCCGACATACACGGGACGAGAAAGAACAATGGATTTTTTACGGAGTGAGAGCCCCACCAGATCGTTCGTATAACGAATCATACGTTTTAGCCTAGGTGTGGAAACTAGTTTTTGAAGCCGTCGTTCATTCGAGACTAGTTCAAAGTCTATATGTTTCCGTACGTTCTCCAGCGACTTACCGTATACGGCGTTGTTCATCAGTTTGAAAAGGTCTTTTTCAAAGCTGTTGACGGCTGTTTGCCTCTTGCGGGTGTTGAAATCGATAAACGGTTTCAACCAAGCGCTTTGCTTAAAACACAACACCCTATGAGTCGCTTTCAGCTCTAAGCCAAGACTTAAATACAATTTCAAATTTCGATAATGGAGAACGTAATTTTGTTTGTCCTCCAAAGTTGTTAACAACTTCTCTACGGATGACCCTGATTCGTTATACGATGATCTGTATATACTCTCGTGTAAACGTTTGGAAAAGGGAGAAAGGATATCGGGTGTTACGCGCTGGCGCACAGGTGCAAGTGGGTAGTCGGAATGCAGGTCGTGTAAGGTATCGGGATAGTGTAGGTCGACTTCGAGGATGTACCCGATGTCGGAATCATCACTCACATTACGTACGTCCAAGGACTCGATTTCGTTACGATCGAGCCATCGGAAGTCTGCGTAAGGGAGTGGTTGCGACATGGCTGCACCGTATAAATTGTTACAGTCTGTATACAGAATGAAGGAGGTCGGTTTCGATACATCGTACTGATCTGGAATCAGAGGATTGTTAGCGACTGCGTGACGGTTGGATATCATCGCGCAGCCTCCGCGGACCCCAGACTCAAGGAACAGATGCAGATTTATCTCTGTTAACAGCTCTAATTCGACCCCTGTCATTTTTAGCATCGCGTTCCAAGCGAGTCCGGGAAGCGAGTAAAAATGACACGGGTCCAAGCAGTAATCGCGTAAGGCCATGTCTCGGAAACTTTCAAAGACATCGGCCAGCAGCATTACGTCTGTCAACAAATACAAATCGTGGTAATCGCCAAACGTACGCAGATTGAATGCACTCCACACGTTTTGTGCGTGCTCGTAATCTGCGTCCGAAATAGCCGATTCCAACAACCGGTTATCAAAGTGTTCACGAGTGGGTAGACTTGATTCGTTGAATCGATCAATGCTGTCAACGTACGCGTAAGGGTATACTCCCTTGCGTACGAGCAGATTGGTCTGTTCGTCGAAACCCCGTCTAAGCATTTCCTCTCTGAGCAAAGGAAATTGGCTCCCGGACGTGGACAGATTGGTAACGAGTGTGTCCAGAGAGCGATTAAGAAATTGAAAAGAGTCTACGAAACGCAAGGGACCCAGGGAGAACGACACGTAACGCTCACTGGATGTTGCAATGCAGGATACGTGTTGGTCCTTATATTTTCCTAAACCCTGCATTAAATGGTGACAGTCGTAGCCACGAAGGTTGTGAAAGAAGACGGGGATATGACGAGGCATCTTGTAGCTTAGATTACAGCTATTGTGGGCTGCTCCCAAGAATTTCCCCGTAAGATGACAATGATTGCGTACCTTGTCATCGTCTGTCAAAGGGCGCTCACACAAATGACAAACGGTGGCGTTAGTGAACGCAACATTGTCATCATCGGCCATAATTATTTGCACGTTATGTCGTACTACCTTCATCATATCCTCGGCGTCTTTCATCAACCACGAGAAGAAAGTGTCTACAACGTTTTCACCTCGATAAACTTTAGCCTCTCTCCAGAGTCTGTGTGTATGATCGACGATAGCATAGGAGAAACCTGACGGAATATGCATCGCTTCGTATGATGTGGACGATACAGGAGGAGAAGTTATTTTCTGACGGGCACCGTTGCTATCAACTGAGTAGAATTCGCCTAACTCGTGCACTGTCGTCGGGACGTTGTTACCAGGTGAACACGATTGAAGCGGAGTGATGAGGGACTCGAAGTCGGCGTAGACGGTAAAGGGTACTTTAAGGCAGTGCGCGTAATTTTTAAATGACATAAACTTCTCCTCCTCTGTAGGCATTTTGGTTTTCTGCTCGCCGTGAGGTGTGCAGTAGGGGAGATGATCGGACAGACCATGTTCTGTGGTGAAACGATGCAGGCAGTAGTCACAGTAAAATGATTGGCCGTTGTGTTTTGTAAGGGATGATAATAATCTACTCATGTTACTGATAAGACAGTAATGTTTTCGGCTATTTGTATCGGACAGAAGCAAAAGATTAACATGATGTAATCTGTCCTTATTGGGGGTAATTCTTAACGGATAAACCTCATTTTTTGATTCGTTTCTGATATTGTCGTCTATATCATAGCCGAAAACGTTTATAGAAATGTTGGGATTCTGTGTTTCAAATTTAGAAAGTGAGTTTATAGAAACAGGGTACTCGATACCGGACATATTTATTGTGTTTTTGAATAAGAGGTATTTTGAAACACGTTCTTTATCTCTTACTTGAGGGTGTATGTGAGCTAGTACGGACCATAGAAAACACATTTCATCTTGGGAGTTCTTGATGTTGACTACTGCCCTGGTGACTGCAAGTTTTCGCGGGGTTGGAAGGTAGGAGGATGCTGCTAGAGGTCGGTACCGTCCAACAACTAGTTCCAGCTTCAGTACAGCATCCACCGACCATCCGCTCCCGTCACGGGTAAAATTGGATATGCTATTCATGATTTTATCGTAGGATTCATCGAGTAGACAGTTCAACTCGTCGTTGTCGTCCGTGAGCAACGTACGACAACGTCCGTGGAAGACGGCGTCTTTGGTTACCTCTTTTTCTTCGCCGCTGTCACCATCTAACACAGTTTTAGTGAAACGTATCCTGCACGCAATATGCCATTTGATACTACGTAAACGTGCTTGTTCTGCCAGAATATCCTTGTACAATAAAGGTCGCACCTCGGTCATTATCGGTACTATATCTTGATCTTCTTCTTCTGTGTACACGGGCAGGTAATTAAAAGTTGTGAGACATCCTCTAATACTACTGTTTCGCACAATATAAAATCGTGTCATATCTGAAACAATAGAAACACATGTATTAGCTAATAGGAATGATGAATAACACACACAAATTCATGTTTGTGGTAAATAAATAGATAGTACACGTTAGTAATACGTTAGTTTATTGCAAACTGTGAAGATGGCAGCTACTCCTGATTTTAGCATTGAAAGTGAAAGAAGAAAATCGTTCAAGTATTGGGAAGTGACTTTTGTCAGCCCCGATGAGTTAGCGTTTGCTGGGTTTTACTACTATCCGCTAAATTATGATGTTTGTGGACATAGTATGTCATTCATAGACGATAGAGTTAAATGCTTTTGTTGCGGAATTGAATTAGTTCATTGGAGAGAAGGTGACATACCTATGCTGGAACATGAAAAATTTTCTCCGTCATGTCAATTTCTAAACGATGTCAAGAGACAATACATTGGGGAGAAGGTGACAAACCTATGTCAGAACATAAAAAATTTTCTCCGTCATATCAATTTCTAAACAACGTCAAGAGACTATCTTGTACAGGTTAGACAGAGTTAATTCATATCAAACAAATTTGGTTTGTTGCATAATTATAGAGAGAGACAATTGGTATTTTAAAAAAAATTTTTTACCTTGTTGAGGATGTCCCTGTTCCTGCTGATGTTGTTCTGGATTCTGTTGAAGGTCAGCCATGGTGATATTCAGATGTGTGAATGAATACTGAAAAACAAAGAAACTGTTATAGATATATATAGTATTTTTAACGCCGGTATTATGTTAGTGTATCTTAAACCATGAACAACGCACGCAAGACTATAGCTCTAGAGCTACACAGAGCAGCGAGAAGGAATTTCGTTAGGCGCGCGGTTGAATTGAAGGGTCTACACGACTTGTACCAGGCAGATCTTGTGGAGATGATACCATACGCTCGAGTGAACAAAGGGTACAAGTACATGATGACAGTGATCAATGCGTTTAGCAAGTACGCGTACGCTGTACCATTGAAAACAAAGACAGGAAAAGAAGTAAAGCATGCACTAGAGCCTATACTAACTGCTAATCGAATGAAATATTTACAGACAGACAACGGGAAGGAGTATTACAACAGCACAGTACAAGCGTTGCTAAAAAAGTATAATGTGAAACATTACTCAACCTACAGTGAGAAAAAAGCTTCCATAGTGGAACGTTTTAATCGCACACTGAAGACACACATGTATCAAGCTTTCAGTGAACAAGGACACTACCGCTGGTTGGATCTACTACCTACATTACTGAAATCGTACAACAATACAACACACAGAACCATTGGCATGAAACCGAGTGAAGTGAATGACGCCAACGAACATATAGTGTTGGAACGAATAAGGAAGAACACAGCGCCTAAAATCAGTCCAACGAAACCACCCAAATTTAAAGTCGGTGACCGTGTTCGTATAAGTAAGCACAAAATGACGTTCGCCAAAGGTTATACGCCGAATTGGACTAACGAAATATTCACTGTGGATAAAGTACAATCCACTACTATCCCCATCACTTATCTGCTAAAAGATCATCTAAACAAAGTGTTGAAAGGTGGTTTTTACGAGCACGAGATTAGTAAGTCCAAAGTCGGTGACGTATACCTAGTGGAAAAGGTGTTACAACGCAAAGGTGACAGAGTGCGTGTTCGTTGGCTTGGTTTCGATGGTAAACACGATGCATGGATACATAAGAAAGATCTAATATAAAAAAGGTGACAGCACGTGCTGAAAACAGTATGCTTTCGGTATTCACAAAGATGAAGATTGTACAGCAAGCAAACAAATTACCAATAAAGGATATGGACTTTTTGGCTGGTGACGAAGGTAGTGCTAAGCGTAAACATGGCCCGCTATTACCGAACAGTATTCGCTGTATCGTTACAGGCCCAAGTTCCTGTGGGAAATCAAATGTGCTATTCAACCTACTGTTTGATGCCAACGGACTACGTTTCCGCAACGTATACGTGTTTTCAAAATCATTATTTCAACCAAAATACAGAATGCTAGAAACAGTGATGAAATCACTCGCTGATGAAGGTTTAGGTTATCATGCATACAGCGAGAACGAAGAAGTCCCGCTACCGAGTGAAATCACTGGTCTCGACTCTGTTATCGTATTCGATGACGTATCGTGTGAAAGACAAAACAATATTCGAAAGTATTTTGCTATGGGGAGACATAGCGGTGTGGACACATTCTATCTATGCCAGACATATAGCCAGATACCGAAACAATTGGTACGTGACAACGCTAACTTGTTGATATTGTTCAAACAAGACGATCTAAATTTACGACATGCATACAATGATCACGTTAACATAGATATGAAATATGATGCTTTCAAAGACGTCTGCATGGAAGCGTGGAAGGATCGTTATGGATTTCTAGTCATAGACAAAGACTCGTCAATAAATGAAGGTAGATATAGAATCGGCTTTGATCGATTCATAATTGTTTCCGACGAAGTATAAAAGTGGTTGCACTGTAGTAATGTAATCAGTCCTCTTGCTAACACACGATGGCAATGAATAAGGAGGAACAACTCGCGTATGATATAGACACGATAAGCGACAACATAAGGAAAAAATATCATGCATTACAACACGGTATCAGAGAAAGCGACGAGGCGTTTAGAAAAAATTACAGACCGATTCTGGAACCGTTAGAAGCTATTTCACGAAAGTTAAGTGGTGACATGATGGAGGAGGAGGAGGAGGAGGAGGAGGAGGAGGAGGAGCAGATAAAACAAGAAGAGCCTACACAACACGTAATAACAGAAAACGAAAGTGGTATGCAGAGTCATAACGCTTCTCATTTCGGTGAAGAGGACGTCTGGAACCCTAACGCTTCACATTTCAGCGAGGATTCATTAGCAAACAAATATATGCGTTTGTGTGAATCTGCGGACTGTAATCGGATTATAGATCGCATGTATGGTGTTCGATACGAAGGTGGTAAATTTATGATAGGTGATTCAAATGTAAAAATCGATGATAACAACAACTTTCATGTCAAAGGAAAAATTTACGAGGGTACACCTGGTCTGTATGAACTTTTGTTTATGAAACTACCGAAAAAATACAACAAGGATGATATGAGGAAATATAAGTCTATACTACTAGCAACCAACGGACACAAACAAAAATATAAACACAATACGCGAATAAACAGTAACAGTGGAGTCAAGTACCGACTAGTAATATCTAAATTGTTTGCACGAAAACGTACAGGGAGTGGCTATATGGAGATGAAACCGAACACTGCAATCGATTACGTGCATTGGGATGATCCTAACGAGTTGGTTAATAGATTGAGACTGTTAATGGCGTCTCAAAATAGCGGCCATACTGGTCATAGGAATGAAATCGTTTCGATATTGGAAGAATTACGTGAAACTGGCATTATCATATAAAAGCAGACGCACCGTTCTATAACCATCAGTTCTTCTTCATAAATATGAGTGTAGACAAGTTCGGTAGACACGACAGCGCTGTAAGAGTGCGAAAAGAAACTCATCGAAGTCTGCGTGAGGATATCGGTTTAGGAGTGACTAACGACGGTCACTTTGATGTGAAAAACAAAAAGATATGCAACTTGGGTGATCCTGAAGAGTTGCACGATGTTGTTTCTTTACAGTACGTAAAGGACACATGCTTACAGTACAAGAACGACGATAACGCTACCGTAGACGCAAAAGATCATCGAATAATAAGGCTAAACGATCCACTTAAATCAAGAGATGCAGCCACAAAACGATACGTAGACGAGAAGAGTTTGAAAAAAGATCGTGCAGGTAACGTAATCGTTAATGACTGTCGACTAACGCGTGTGCAAGCGCCTGTTGACTTCAAAGACGCAGTGAATTTGGAATTTTTACATGCACACACAATCAGTTTGCAAAACGATACTTTCTACGCTGCCGGAAGAAAAATTACGAATATAGCGAACGGTATCAATGACAAAGACGCAGTCACTGTACGACAAATGCACGAATTAAAATTACATATAAAGACCGAATTGTACAAGGTCACTCAGGTATTTCACGCTCATATAATCAATCTAATAAAGTTTGTCTATAAATATCAAGACAGCACGACACAGCGTTCAGTTCTGGCTGAATATATTGAAGAGGTGGGACGTTTAATAGACGTTCTCGATACGGAAACGGAAATCAAGGATTGGAGATCTGTTTACAAGAATGCACGTACTTCGTAAGAAAAGAAGAATGGGGCGTGGTGTAATTGGAAAAATACTTAAAAACACTGTGCCCGCTATCGTTTCGTCAGTACCTACTTTGATTAATCGAGCGGTGGACGCATTACCAGTAGAATTACACCTACCGGGCTACCGATTCTGTGGACCTGGAACAAAACTCAAAGAGAGATTGGCGCGTGGCGAGCGCGGAATCAACGAGTTGGACGAAGCCTGTCGCGAACACGATATCGCTTACGCTAAGTACAAGGACAACGAACGAAGACGCGTAGCGGATCGTGTGCTAGCCGGCAAGGCGTGGGATCGAGTGAAAGCTTTGAATTCAGGCATCAGCGAAAGAGCGTACGCGGCGGCCGTAGCGGCAGCGATGAAGGCGAAATCGGCAGTGGGTGGAGGGAGCTCGCGTAGTGGTTGCAGAAAAAACAAGAAGAAGAAGGGTTCAGGAATTAAACGTCAATCCGTGAACAAACGCAAAACGACCTGCAAACGCAAAACAGTCCCAAGACATAAACGTAACAATAAAAAAATAGCGTCAGGTCTATACCTACGTCCTTACAGACAAAAAAACTAATTTGCATACCAGTGCGTGCATTGTCTGACAGTGATTTGTATGTGTACGCAAAACTTTTGAAAATACCTTATTTCAGAGGAGTTTTTATGCGTAACACTTTACCACACACACGACCATGGAAGAATGAGAGTGCAGTTGTTAATCTAGACAGTGCAGAAGGACCTGGTACGCACTGGGTTTGCTACAAGAAGCGAAACAAACAAGTTTACTACTATGATGCGTATGGTAATATGCAGCCACCTCTTGAGCTGACACAGTATTTTGGAACCGACACCGACATTTACTACAATTACGAACGTGAACAGCCACCACACACAGTCATCTGCGGGCATTTATGTTTGGACTTCTTAACGCGCGAGTGATCAGTAAGCGACAAGATGTCTTCGCTGTCGGTCACCTTAACAGGTACGAATGCTGCTGCTCTTGTATGTGACTTTTTCCCGCCTCTCGAACTAACAAACGGCGAATGGTATGTAGGTCTATTGGACTTTACTACATACAACAGTATACCGAACGTGATTGAAGGAAAAAACAACGTGTTTCCAGTACTACGAGACGGAACAACGTGGGACTTGATAACTTTACCTACAGGTGCTTATGAAATCGGTGACATAGAAGCCTTCCTCAAAAAGCGGTTAGGAGACTCAAAGATTAGTCTACGTCCTAACAACAATACACTGAAATGTGAGCTGACTTGTGCACTGGATATTGACTTTCAACAAACAGTGTACGGTATCGGTGATATGTTGGGTTTCAAGGGAAAGCGTCTGCTTGAAGCGAATAAAACTCACACGTCTGACGCCACAGTTAACATTATAAAAGTGAACAGTATACTGATAAGGTGTAATATAGCACAAGGATCATACAAGAACGGTAAAACCGAGCACACACTGCACTCGTTCTATCCGTCAGTCGAACCAGGATTCAAAATAATTGAATCGCCTACAAACGTCATATACCTACCTGTGAATGTGAGTCGTTTGGACAACATAACATTATCTTTACACGATCAGGACGGTGACGTAATAGATTTTCGCGGAGAAGTCATCACTGTGCGTTTACATCTAAAACGACTATAGACATGGGCTTGTACTTTGTTTCTTCGCCACCGCTGCTACCACAGTCGTCGTCAGTAATAAAAGAAGAAGAAAGATCAGTTAGGAAACGCATCAGTACTCGTTCGAAACTGAAACGATTAACATCAGTTAACCGCCGTTTCCTGATTTCACTGGGTTTTGTTGTTGTAAACAAGTAACATGGCGAGTGGAATATTATCAGTGGAGCAGCAACCGTTCTTTGAAGACAGTATCACACACTTTTCATTTCACTCACACGCACCGTACGCAACAACAAGATATGGAAACAATGATGAAATACGTGTGCCAATACAACAACAGGACGTCTTTACACTACCGTCAGAAAGTTTCCTCTACATCGAAGGCAAGTTGGTTAAAAAAAACCCTAGTGCGGCTGCAGATACTGCACTGAATGTGGAACTGGTGAACAATGCTATAGCATTTCTCTTTGAAGAGATTCGTTACGAGTTGGCCGGCGTGGTAGTGGATCATACCAGAAACGTCGGTGTTACGTCAACTATTAAAACTTTTCTATCACTCAACAACAACGCACGTAACGCAATGGAAAACGCAGGTTGGGTGGCACCGACCACGAACATATTAAAAGTGAATGATGACGGCGAATTCAATTTTTGTATACCACTGAAAATGCTAATGGGATTCGCAGAAGACTATACACGCATCGTGCTGAACGTGAAACAAGAACTTATACTCCTACGCGCTTCTACCGACATAAATGCTATGGTAAGCGGACAAACGGCTGCTAATTGTGTTCTTGAACTAGATAAAGTTTACTGGAAAATGCCTTATGTACATGTAGCTAATGTGTACAGATTACCACTGTTACGACTCATAGAGAAAGACCACCCGATAACTATGCCTTTTAGGACCTGGGAGTTGCACGAGTATCCTGCCTTACCACAGACTAAAAGGCAGAATTGGATTGTCAAGACCTCGAGTCAGCTGGAAAAACCACGCTTTGTTGTGTTAGCGTTTCAGACAGCAAGAAAAAATGTACTGACAGCACACGCTGATGAATTTGATCACTGTAACGTGATCAATGCGAGACTGTTTCTAAACGACAAGTATTATCCTTACGATAATTTAAACTTGGATATTGGGAAAGACCGTTTTGCATTATTGTACAATATGTACAGCAGTTTTCAAAGTTCGTATTACCACCGTTTAGACGGTAGCCCAGTACTGACACCGGAATTATTCAAATCAAAAGCCCCGCTGGTTGTTTTCGATTGTAGCAAGCAAGACGATACACTTAAGTCTTCAGTAGTTGATGTACGTTTAGAATTTGAATCGTCAATGAATTTTCCTAGACAGACAACCGCCTACTGTATGATACTACATGATTCGCTTGTAGAATATACACCATTGTCCAACACAGTACATAGACGTGTTTAAGTCTTATTTTATACATATTTTGTAAATACTAGTTTTAAATATATATATTTTCATCATATTTGTAACATTATAATATTGGAGCTATGTGTGTGTATGTATTTTTAATTGTAAAACTAGTTTAGATATATTTTAATACTTGTAACAGTATAATCTTGGAACTGTGTATGTTTTTTTTTTTTTTTTTTAAATTGTAAATATTAGTTTAGATATATTTTCATACTTGTAACAATATAATCTTGGAGCTGTGTATGTATTTTTAATTGTAAAACTGTTTAATATAATCTTGGAGCTATGTGTATGTATTTTAATAAATGTATATATATATATATTACACACACTTTATTATTATTTGTATAACCCACTCCATAATAATTTGATCATACACATACACGCGCACACACACATGTATTAAATTCAATAATGCGTTTGATAATGTTTTAATGCAAATAATTTTAGGAAAGTCTACATTCCGCATTCATAATGAGATAGTCACTGCTTACAGCTATGTATGTCCACAACAGAATTAGAGAGAGATATAAATGTCATCATACGCTGTGACCTACTTTCTAAATTTTTTACATTAAAAACGTTTGTTTAAAGCAATTTTCAGAAAATTTGTAACAGACATAATAATTTGATCATACACACACACACACACACACACATGTATTAAATTCAATAACACGCTTGATAATGCAAATAATTTTTACGTTTAAATAAAAATCTGCACATACATTAAAATTAAATAAAATCTGTACAACTTACCAAAAAACTAGTATGTGCGTTGTCTACAGTCTAGAGTCTAGTTGTCTACAGGCGTACAAACAGTCTTTCAACTATTAAAAAAAAGATGTAGAGATTTCACGATGTATCAACACACGTTGGTGAGAAATTGCCACTATAAAAATACAGTAAGAATATATTTTCAGAAATTGTAATTTGATCATACACACACGCGTACACACACACACATGTATTAAATTCAATAAATAATGCACTTGATAATTTTTACGTTTAAATAAAATCTATACACTTACCAAAAGAAGATGTGTATACTGGAAGACAGTATCAGCCAAACTAGTATGTGCGTTGTCTACACTGAAGACGTACAAACAGTCTTTCAAAAGAAGATGTGTATACTGAAAGACATGTAATACGCGCAGTACAAGTCGACAAATAAGAAATTGCCGCTAACTTACTTAGCGTATATATAGTGTACTCTGTAGTGGGGAAAGCACGTGTGTGTGTGTGTGTGTGTCCGTTTTTAGAGTAATTACTGTAAGCGGTGTTAATGCTTGACAGGTGTCAAATTAGAAAGTAGAGTTGTCCGTTTTTAGAGTAAATACTTTATAATCCTAATTACTGCTAATGACTAGCAGGTGTGAAATTAGAATGTGGGACGTCGCACACAAGGTTAATGACCTCTGGTTTAATTTAGCGAATAATAACTATATCTAATTCAGTATCGTTGTGTGTATGTGTGTGTGTGTGTGTGCATAGACTTGTTTCACTGTCAACGTACTCCGAATATGCATGCAATTATTTGTATAGTAATCAGAAATGTGTGTGAGAGAGACATTTTAATAATTTGTAGGTTGTATCTTACAATCATGAAAATTATTATTTAAACTGATAATTGTTTTATTAAAATCTTACAATGACGAAATATTATTATTTCATTGTTTACGATATATATTTAATGCAAAAAATGAATTTTTAAAATTACAATCGTCTGTATTTAAGTTCGTGTACACACATACAAATCGTTTGAATAAGGGAAATCTTCGAATATGCATCCAATTATTTGTATAGTAATCAGAAATGTGTGAGACATTTTAATAATTTGCAGGTTGTATCTTACAATTACGAAAATTATTATACAATGTGTGTGTACACAAAACTTTTGAAAATACCTTATTTCAAGGAGATTTTTTTATGCGTAACACTTTACCACACACACACACACACACACACACACACAGACTTGGCAGTATATTAATTTCTAAATCGTAGTCAATGACTGTCATGTGTCAAAATTAGAAGTAGAACACAATGAGGTAGGTGATAAATATATTTCCTGGTGATTACATTTTAGTATCGCTAATTACAATAATCCATAAGTACCACGACGCTTATGTAAAACTGATGACAACTGTGTCTAGAGACAAAGAGAGAGGAGGGGAGAGAGAGTTGATATCGAAGTCGTCGTCAACAATTTACTATAATATAGTTTGAATTTCCCACCGAAGAAAAAAAAATGTTGACAGATCTGTTCTATACACACACACAATAATGCAGGATTGGTAACCCTGATCATATATTTTAATATACACTATAATACACACACATA
Organism: Magicicada septendecula; assembly: GCA_034769895.1. Taxonomy (NCBI): domain Eukaryota; kingdom Metazoa; phylum Arthropoda; class Insecta; order Hemiptera; family Cicadidae; genus Magicicada; species Magicicada septendecula. Next base: position 343,388,941 of record CM068372.1, on the reverse strand, counting down.
TCAAGTTTGAACCCATACATAGGTTGGTAAACCTGATCATATAGATTTAATATACATTATAACACACAACAAATTTGAACTCATGCAAGGTTGGTAACCCTAATCATATATTTAATATATACACTATAATTCATCAAGTCGGAACCCCCCCCCCACCATAGGTTGGTAAACCTGATCATATAGATTTAATATACATTATAACAAATTTGAACTCATGCAAGGTTGGTACTCCCCGATCATATATTTAATATTGCATCAAGTGATAGAAAGTGAAAGTGATCTAAGCTCGCGAAAGGCGGCATATAAAAAAATAAAAAATTATATTCGCGGATGCTGTGGTCCAGATACGCGAAAAAGTCGCGGATCTTGACACAGATCAGCGAAAAAGTCGCGGATGCTGTGGTCCAGTAGAAAGTGAAAGTGATCTAGGCTCGCGAAAGGCGGCATATAAAAAATTATATTCGCGGAAATTAGAAAGTGAAAGTGATTTAGGCTCGCGAAAGGCTGCATATAAAAAATTATTTTCGCGAAAATTCGCGGATACTGCGGGTCCAGGGTGGTGGGGAGAGCGTGGGAAAAAATCTTGGACCGCGGGAACGGCGGCATCTCTTTGATCTTGTTTTTTATCGTTTTTTATGTTTTTTAAGACAGGCGGCATTCCTTTGTGCGTTAGAACTCTCATTATCACTCTACTAAAATAGTATCAAAAAAATCGGTATGGAGAACCATACATGATTTCATGGTGTAAGATTTATGTTTAAAATAATTTACTTTAATTCGGTTCGGTAATTTCTAAAACAATACTCCCACCCTCAAACTAATTTCACTATTTATAGATATTTTTGTTATTATGGGGTAGTCGTTTAATAAAATGTTATTTTCAGTCACTTTATCCATAACAATTAGGTAGGCTTACTTTATTCTTATAAAGAAACCGAACTACGCAGATAATCATCCCTCCTCCGAAGCGCTCCGAAGTCACTCATGGACCCTGAGCATCTTGCAGAGGGTTCATTCCCTAAAGACTAAAATCTGTCTATGAAACGTTCCTCTGTAAACACGTGCAGTTACACTGTCCACCGACCCACAGGAAGCAAATCGCTATCCACGCTGGACACTTTTTCGGCTTGCTCGCGTTGTTATGGTGTAGGTTTCAGTACTTTCCATTTAAAAAGCGTGCAAATGTAAGAAAATAAACACGAGTAAGGCTGGAAATAACGCGAATTTTGTGTGTGTGTGTGTGTGTGTGTGTGTGTGTGTGTGTGCGTGCGTGTGTGTCTTGCCTGTCTTTTTATTGCGGTAATCATAATAATAAAATGGAAACGTAAACATTACATAATTGAGATATGCTTGCCTCCCACGAACAATATATTTTCTCTCATACATGATTTAAATTAAAATTAAAAAATATAGAATTTTGTTAAAGTTAAATGAAATGTTTCCATAGAAACTACTTCTTTGTTGTCAATAACGTAGTACACATATAAAACTTATAAAAATTTACCTCCTCCATCATCAACTACCATTTTAATTTATAAACAAAATTACCCCTTCCCCCTTCAACTATCCTTTTCATTTATAGACATTTCATCTACCTTTCTACAGTAGATTATTATGACCTTCTTTTCAGGATACTTTATTTATCAAAATTAAGCACTTTACTCTTGTTAAAACGTAAAATGTTACAGGTAAACTACCCCTTTCCCTAAGCGTCTAAGACTAAGCGTCGTTATGAAAGATATTAGCCGAAACAACCCTATGACTCACTTCCTGTGTATAGGGCATCCGCTTTCGACGACAATGAATATGACTCACTTCCTGTGTAGTAAGTAAGCGCCACTGTCGGGGGTGTCGAAAGCATCATTATTGTCGGTGGCTTTCCTTAGTAATGTGGTCGGTTATGTCCTCTAAGTCTAAGCAAGTGTTACATTCGCAAGCAAGAACGATAGTTGCTTCGGTGATACAGTATTTTTATATGGAAAAAAATAATATGGGGCCTCTATTGGATGTAAGAAAAGTTTTGGAAAGAGTTTCATCAGCGTGTAATGTTCCCAAACGAACCGTCGCCCGGATAAATGCTCAATTGAAATCAGCGCTACGGGAGGAAACTGAGACCGTGGAAGATGATGCGAGCGACAGAGAAGACAACGTAGTTAATGAAGTTTCAGCCTGTAAGAAGATAAAAATAACAGCGCCTAGGAAAACACCAGGAGGGCCACAACGAAATAGAAAAGTGACGGGCCTCGACGAGTTTGCGAAATCGGCCATAAGACGGCACATCCTGCAGTACTACGAGCGGCGAGAGATACCATCCCTCGAGAAACTTGTGAGTTCGTTGAAGAATGCGAGTCTGTTCGACGGCGGGAAGACGGCATTGCATCGTATTGTACGAGATTTGGGGTTCGTTTACAAGAAGTATAATAACCGAAGGGTTTTGATGGAAAAGCCTACAATCGCTTTATTAAGATGCCAGTTTTTAAGTAAAGTCCGAAATGTAAATATTGAAAATGTTGTGTTCCTAGATGAAACATGGTTAAATGAAAATGTACATAATGACAAAGGATGGACCGACGATACAGTTAAGGGGACATTGAATGCTCCCTTAGGCAAGGGGAAAAGATTGATAATTTGCCATGCTGGAAGCCAGAAAGGATGGATCGAAGCTCCCCCACTCGTGTTTGAGTAAAAGAAGACGGGAGATTATCACGAAGAAATGGACCATAAAGGTTTTGAAAACTGGTTTTTTAATACACTAATCCCCGCAATACCCCCTGCGAGTACGATAATCATGGACAACGCTCCGTACCATTCCAGAAAAATAGACAAAGCACCAACTTCAAGCTCAACAAAAGCCGCAATGATCCACTGGCTGAAAGAGAAGAAAATTCCATTTCCCCCTGACTTCCGGAAGCCAGAAATCTACGAATTGGTAAAATTACACAAGCCTCAAATTCCAAAATATGCCATTGACACTAAAGCCACCGAATTAGGGTTCAAAGTTATCAGGCTTCCACCTTACCATTGCCATTATAATGCTATAGAAATGGTCTGGTCTTACTTGAAGGCGTACGTGAAGGAAAGAAATAAAACTTTCAAGCTGAAGGATGTGAAGGAACTTTTTATGGAGGCGGTCGCCCAAGTCACACCGGAATTGTGGTCAAGGTATGTTCAACATGTCAAGAAAGCCATGGACGCAGACTGGGAGAGTGAAGGATTGCACGACCAAAGTGTTCAGGAGTTAATAATCAATTTGTGCCCAGGCGATGATGATAGCAGTGAATGTGATTCCGACGATGACTCAGACGACGACATCGGGTGCTACCCACTGATGTAAGATTTTCCAGGTACGATTTGAGGACTTATTAATATATTTAAAGTTATGTGTTCACAGGATAGGGCTACTGTTATATAACATATAATTAAGAAAATAATCTACCCTGAAATTAATTTTATTTTCAACTCATGACTGACCGATTTCGGCACTAAGGCCATCGTCGGCGTCTTCTTGATTATCGTACTTGCAGGGAGTATTGCGGGGATTAGTGTATTAAACAACCAGTTTTCAAAACAACCTGGTGTTGACTCAAACACGAGTGGTGGAGCTTCGATCCATCCTTTCTGGCCTCCAGCATGGCAAATTATAAATCTTTTCTCCTTGCCTAAGGGAGCATTTCAGAGTACATTGTGTTCTTAATTATATGTAATATAATTATATATAGAGTTTTTTAATACGGTGGACCAAAACTTTGTTATTAGAATTTTATGGTTTCAACTAATTATTCAATATGGAGAAGTTTACTCTTATGATTTACATGTAGTCCACGTTTCTTATTTTTGTAGGATAGAATTTTGTTTAGTTTTGTAAAAATTTTATTTTTAAGTTTGTAAATACAAAAATCATTATATTGCATACAGTATTCGTGTGAAGTTATTAAAAAAAGTTTTTATTCAGTATGTATTTTTGTTATAATTGTTTTTTATCTATTACTAAAGGTTTTTTTTTGTTTATCCATAAATATGGGCTATCTGTAAATAAAACCACGAAAAATATTTCGTTTATGACCCACTTTTGTTAAGATGGGGTTTTTAATTTTTTAAAAATTTTACTTATAAGTTTGTACAAAAGAAAAACAACATTGTATTGTATATAGTATTTGTTTAAAGTTATTTAAAAGAAGCATTTCTTAAGTATGTATTTGTTATACATTTCTTAAGTATGTATTTTTTGTTTGTTTTTATCTATTAATAAAGGTGTTTTTCGTTTATATATTAACATATTTTCGAAACGATCAAAGTTAAAGAAAATATTGCGTTTATATTCATGTCGTTTTTCGTGTGTTAATGTAAAATTTTAAGAGAAAAATGCCCATCACATCCAGGAGTAAAATATTTTTAGTACTGTATTACAAATAGGCTTTTCCATTTTATAAAAATTAAAAACATAATAATGTGGAATTTAAACTAAAAGGCTAATATATTTCATCTTGTACTTATTTAACATTAATTGTAATGTTATCATTAGTAAGTTTTTATCATTGGTAACCGATTTTATATAATATTAAAATGCCATTCTCAATTTTAAATAAAACTCGTCTTTTTAGTACTGCAATATGTGTTTTTTTTTCTAAAATCCAAATATACTCCCTTGACGCTACATGGTTAACAGTAACTATATGTTGAGAGGACTCATTTTTCTCGCAATTTAACGAAGATTACGAAAATCATATTTTAATTTGGATTATCATTCAATTTAAATGTGTCATAATTTATAACTGTTTCATGAAGCTGTATACCTGCGCGTTCGGGCAAGGGTGTGTGGCCCGGGCGCTCGTGAGTGCGCGTGCGAGAGCAAGGGTCTGCTAATCCCTTAGGTGCCACGCGAAAGCGAATGGCGTATAAAGCAATTAATACAATCTGTGTACTTATTTCTATTATGATATGAGAATTATAAACTAATATGTGCATGTGTGTATGTATGAAAAATATATAAATATTTTTCTCCTTTGGAAAATTGTTTGCCCCTCCTTGAAAATATTTTGACCTCCCTGATGGCTAGTTATTTACTAGCCTGTGTGGAATATAGCGTTATGACATGTATCAGAATGGTGGGTGTTAAACAGGAGACACAAACGTATTAAGGAAGAAATGTTTTGCTGAGAAATTTATAATTATACGGGTGAACAGAATAGTCGTTCAGGAAATCAGAAGACAAATGGAAATAAAGAAATCAAGACTCGATTTTAAAAAAGAAAAATGACTAGTATAGTATTGACAGGAAAGACTTTGATAACACTATAGACATCCCTCGGCCCCTCGCAACGAGAGTCCAATTTCATTACAGGAATCAGATCGCAGCTACCTTTAGCTACCTTTGCTCTTCGTTCGACCTACAGACTTTTTATCCAAAAGTACAGTCCTTCCTCACGAAGGTTGAGGATAGTCTTAATCCACCTGACATGGTGGTACCATTTCAGCTGATACGTAATTTCTTCAGAACTCAAGCATCCACTTATTTAATTAATATTTAAATTATTTTAAATATAAATTTTAGGACATGGAAGTCATGTATGGTTCCCCATACCGATTTTTTATAATTATTTTTTAAAGTTGCACTGACTTAATAAAAACAATATACCAAATTTTGAACCTCTTACTTCCATTTACAAGTAAATTATATTAAAATTAAACGTTTAATAATAAACTTTAAAATAGCGTTTAATAAAATTAAACAGTTGATAAACAACTGTTATGTTCTAGCACAAAGAATGTAGTTTAACATACATGTTGTTTTTTCTTAATTTTAATTACTGTTTTTTAGTAACGTTTACATTTGTGCCGCATGAGCATACACGGGTAGGTAATAATAATTACTTATTGTCTGGTTGAATAATTCCGTCTTCCGATTAATGTGTGAACTCCGAATTTTCTTTGCTAAACTGAAACAATGCTTTGGCCTGGCATCTTCTAAACCTATACAGAATATTTAAAAATAGGAAATGTGTCGATTTCGTGATTAAATTCAAAGAATCAATATGTTGGACGTGTGGACAAAGTCAAATGGAAGTAGAACCTACCAGTAAGCGTCTTCGTTTAAGATTTCGTATCTGTTTCTATTTAACTCTACAGTCTCGTATTTTCATGAAGAGAAGGGGCACACAGCTAAAAGTCACACCCTTAATGATAATTTCCTGTATACAATTATTCATTATTGACATTTTTACATGCGGTATAATAAATATTTAGCTAGTACTTCGACCTCTCATAAACTGTGCTGAGCGTACTTCTGATTCATTCGTTAAGGTTAAATCCTTCCCCTATTTGTCATTGTTATTATTACCGACATAACGGACTTTGTACTAAATTGAGATTTTAACAAAGCAGCCTAAGTAAATTTATATTGAAGTAGAGGTAAATGGACATATGATGAGGGGTGGTGTGAAGAAGTGGAGTTACGACCCATCGTTACACATAATATTTAACATTAATTTTATTGCTGGAGTAACAGACATTTTTTTAGGAAGGGAAGGTGATCAAGAGTTAATAAATAATACAAATGGCATCATTCTATTTTACATTTTGAATCTCTTCCAGTTTTGAAAAAAATATTCTACTCTAAGAACCGACGCACAAAGAGCACTGTGTAATAAAATTATCAGTCATGTATCAGTAGAGCTGTTTTAAAAATTTCCATTTGTTGCAGATATTATAAATTTAAATTATTGTAAAAGCAGTCGTAGAGATTTTAATCAAAAATATGTACGTTAGCAAGGAACTGAAATAAGTCTTTGCATTTTAAAACTTTATGAATAAAATAATAAACAGAAATTAAGCTGTTTCACACCACTATAGGGAAAATTCCCGATTTGCGTTTCGAGTCTTTCAGCTCATCATAAGATCATATTTCCGATCTGATGAGTGGTAAGCCTCGAAAGCGCTAATCGGTATTTTCCATATAGTGGTGTGAAACAGCTTAATTTCTGTTTGTGAGTATAACCACTAACACAAGTTTATTATTTAAAAAATAAAAATACATATAATGCAATGAAACGGTTATATAATTACTCAATATGTATTTTTGTACGTTATGTATGGTAGGCTACAGATTTCATAGGACTAAAACACACTTAGACAGGTAATAGAAAGCTGTGTGAACAAATCCATTAAAACTATTTTGGTCATGCGGAACAGGATAAGCAAATTGCTAACGGGTTCCAATTTGTATTAGTTGAAAACATTTTGCCACTCAACAAGTGGCAGTAACCTTTGCTAAGGATTATAGCGGTTAACAGTTCATACCGCATGTCAGTCTTACAATTTCTATTGTCGTTTACCAGGTAAACGAGAACAAAGTGATGCATATTCAAGAAATCCATTAGCACAGGTTATTTTGGTACACACATACACTGCAGTCAGACGACATTCAGATCCTATTGTTTAGTTCCGAAACTTGGGTTATTAAAATTACTCCCTAGCAACGTTTAAACAAGTTGGAAATGCTTATACCAGAAAATCTTATGCTCAGTGGATTATCTAATTATAATATAATTATAATATATACTACTTAATATAACTTATAATTATAATACTTAAAATATATAATTAATATCTAACATCATTTTATAACTTGCAAAATATTCAGCAGAGAACAAAATATGTGAATATGGCAACAACTGGTACTCCACGAATACAAGAGTATCGCCTACCACAGTTATATAATATTGAATTGAGAGAGAGAGAGAGAGAGAGAGAGAGAGAGAGAGAGAGAGAGAGAGAGAGAGAGAGAGAGAGAGAGAGAGAGAGAGAGAGAGAGAGAGAGAGAGAGAGAGACAGGTTGACACAGTCCTAGACAGACAAGACGCTTGACGGTCGAAACAGACCAGACGTAGGGACTAACTCGACATATTGGTTACTACTAATAAATTCAAACAAAAACTAAATAGACAAGAACGGAAACTAAATTGAGGAAGAATATGAATTCATAAAAAGATGTATAAAGGAAGCAGCTGAAGAAGCCTTAGGAAAACTGGATAAAGGAAAAAAGCCATATTGGTGGGATAAAGAAATTGAAAACAAATTGTCAAAAAGAAAGAACTACATTTAAGACGGTTACAAGAGAGCAATAATATTCAGCTACAAGAAGAATATAGAACATTAAATAGAGAGGTAAAAAAACAAGTGGTGAATAAAAAGAACGAAACATGGACCAAGAAATGTGAATATATTGAACGGTACATAGGAGGTACAAGTAGCTCGGAAGCATGGAGAACTATTAGGAGTTTGAGAAACTCTAATACAAATAAAACTCATAAGGTAGAATATCAAGCAAACAGTGGAAGATTTACTCGTAGAAAGCAGAAAACAGTTCATAGAAGTAGAGAATCCAGAGGAGACAATAGAAAAGGACGATATTGTTATAGAAGTCTATAAAATAACAGATGTAGAAGAAACCTTAAAAAACGGAAAATCGCCAGGAATAGGAGGAATTTACCCAGAATTAGTGAAATATGCACCAGAGGAATTACATGTTATTCTAGCTAAACTATTTGAAAGATGTATGAATGGGGAAAAACCACCGATGGAATGGACTACATCATATATCACACCGATTCATAAAAAGGGAGCTAAAAACGATCCTAAAAACTATAGGGGAATAGCAGTGATATGTACACTTGCAAGGGTATATACAAAAATAATAAAAAGTCGCCTAGAAAACGAGATTAAAGATAAACAGCCAGAAGAACAGGCAGGGTTTAGAACAGGACGATCCACTATTGATAACATTTTTACTATCAAAATAGCTTGCGAAAAGAGAGTGCTAAGAAAGAGAGAGCTTCATATAGCAATGATTGATTTGGAAAAAGCCTATGACAGTGTACCAGTCTCACAGTTATGGAAGGCTTTGAAATCCTTAGAAGTATCGAACATACTAATACAAGCAATAAAGAACCTGTATAAGGAAAACACGACCCGAGTAAAAAACGGTAGTAACTACACAGACCTCTTCAAAGTCACAAAAGGATTAAGACAGGAATGTACCTTTCCCCCACTCTACTTAAAGTATATCTAGACAAAGCCCTGGGAAAATGGTCAACGAAAGTTAGAGGAATGGGGATGCAAGTGGCAGAGGAGAAACTGTTTAGCTTATATTTCTCTGATGATCAAGTTGTCACAGCAGAGGATCCGGATGATCTTAGTTACATGATAAGGAAATTACAAGAAGAATACCAGCTCGCAGGTCTCGTGATAAACATGAATAAGTCTGAGTACATAATAGTCGGTAATGATGCTCAAGATAATCTCGATTTAGGAAATATCACCATAAAAGGAGTTATCACGTGTAAATATTTGGGAGTTACACTTAATAAACAAGGAAATAGCAACGATGAAATAAAAGAACTATTAAAAAAAGGGGAAAAGTAATAGGATCGTTGAACTCTGTTTTATGGGATAAATCAATCACAAGAGACACACAAAAGAGACTGTATAAGAGCACCTTCCTAAATATAGTCACATATGGAGCCGAAACATGGGATATGACAAGGAAAATCGGAAAAAACGCTTAGCTACCGAAATGGATTATTTAAGACGCAGATGTAGAAAATCGAAACTGGAAAGAGTCGGAAATGAAACAATTAGACAGAGTATGAACATGACGAAGAACATAGTGGAAGAGATTGAAAAAAAACAACTAGTATGGTTTGGACACACAAAAAGAATGGACGAAACCAGGTGGCCCAAGAAAACTTTAGAGTCGATACCATATGAGAGGAAGGCCACGAAGAAGTTGGCGAGAGGGTGTAGATGAAGCTATGGAACTTAGAGGCCTGGAAGAAGACATGTGCTATAATAGGAGAGAATGGTAACTAGGGACGGAGAAGCGGCCTAGGCCGTAGAAATCCGTTATATATATATCATTTTCTATATAAGTAACTCGACGTTTCTTGCAGTAATTATATAAATTTCTGATGTTATTCAATTTATTTCTTCTGCAGGTAGTATAATTCGTATATTCTTTTTAACACCTGACGCACGTTTCACTGAAAAATATCAGTATCATCAAAATAATTCGTACTGATGTACGAATTATACTACTTATTATACTACTAATTATGTGTACGAATTATACTACTTGCAGAAGAAAGAAATTGAATAACATCACAAATTTATATATATATATATATATATATATATATATACTAATAAATTCATACAATAGGATTTCTTTCTTAGACGGCAAATAAATATCCGATTATCGTTGTATGAACACAGTTATTGAAATACGTATAATATTATCAATAAAATATATAACATTACGTCTGTATATCAGCTACAAGCGCGCGCCTGTGCTTGCGGTTAATAAAGAATTAAAATGAACTTAGAGTTGAAAGCCTTAATGAATAATGAATCCCAACGGATAGATGGCTAGGACGTGTTCATCGAATTGAGCCTGCTAGAAACACTAGAAAATAACAGAGTAGAAACCAGAGTTAGAAGAAGACAGGGTGAAAGGTAAATGTAGCTGGCGAATGCAAAGAAGGATCTGAGGATAATGGGAATTAGTAACTGGAGAAGAGTTGCTGAATTCTGTGCTTTGGAGTGGGAAGATGACCCAAAATATCAAAAAGACGATTTAGTGTGCCAGCTTAGAAAGTATAGTCACCTATGGGTCTGGGTCTTGGTAAATAAAATTGACTCCAAACAGTGGAAATTGATTTCTGTGGAAGGTCTTGTGGGGCATCCAAGCTCCAGTGCATTAGAAACTAGGATATCAGCAGGCAACTTGGAGTTAACAAAACAATTTTAGACACCATAAACACAAAACGCCTTGTATGGTACGACACATGGAACGGATGCTGATTACCGTTGGTCCAAATAGTTGTTGTACTGTTAAAATGGGTTCCACCTAGACTAGGAGTAGACCAGGAGACCGTGGAAGGAGGATATACACAACAAGATGGTGAAGAGAGGCAACGTTGGGACAACAGAAGTCTCTGGTGTGTGGGATACAAGAGACGCCAGTACCTGCAGAAGAGTCACACATGGATTGATGAGAAGAATTACCAAACAAAGGATAAGTGGCCGAAACCTCCTGTCTATTGTAGCACCAGAGGGAAAAAGAGTGTGTTTATGTCTGTCATGTTTATTGGTCAGAAGTTACGGGACTTGAAATAGTCATTTGTGCTCTCAGATGAAAAATTAAGTCAGTAATGGTATTCGTTATTATCTTTTAATCTGATAATACGTAACTAGTGCATTCGTTACAGCGCGATGCGTTTATAAATACAGATGTAGTTCATATTCAGTTCTGAGCACATAAACTCGAAAATAGTAATAAATTATGAAGCAGTAGAACAGATTGATTGGCTGCACAGTCTCCTTAAACCGGGAACTATACATAGCAGGGAAGCACAATGATTATTTCCTTAACGGATTATTAGACCTACGTTAAAGAATAAGGTTCGGCCAGAAAACAAAGACGAAATTCTCTAATGTAGTGTACGCTCCTACTGTTCTCTGTGGAAGCGGAAGCTGGACACTAACTGAAGCAAATAAAAGAAGAGTCCAAAGTACAGAAATTAAATTCCTAACCGTGCTACAGAAGAATCGACAGGAAGAGAATCCCAGAAATACGGGAAGAGCTTAATACAGAAATGTTGTAGGAGAAAGTCGATGGGTGCCAACGACAGTAGTTCTATCACGTTAACCGAATGGATCCATAAAGACTACCAAGTTGACAGAGAAGGTTTATGGGACTGAATCCTCGCAGTTTGCTGCTTAGAACAAAAAAAAACAAACGTAAGAGCGTGTTATATTGTTCTTTTAGCATAGGTACGATTAAACATTATTATGATAAACAATGATAATTAATTCTGTGAATTCTTATTGTTAGGTGATGAAAAATTATTAATATTTATCTCTTCACTTTTTGTTGACCCCCCCCCCCCCACGAAATGAAATTACATATATTTGGCACGACGACGTAGAAGACGTTTGGAGGGATTTAAGTTTAAGAAGCAATGGAGAGATCTCGCTGTGGCTCCAGAGTTAAGCAGTGACATTACATGAAAATCCGATACATGAATGGAGGAGAAGTAATTTTTCTATTTGAACATTATTTCTCGTTTTCTCACTACATGATTAGTAAATGTTGGCGTCGCTTTTAGGAATTTAAAGCTTCACTCCATGTTACCAACGTACATCGAGGATTAACGTACATCTTTGAAACGTATCCAATGTACTATCCTTTTAACTGTTTTTGAGTCACGTTTAGCGGCCCGTCAAGACTTGCCTTTATTATACAAAGCTATAAACAAAAATGAACATGGAAGTGCCGTGTTCACTCAAATCTTAGGGTAGGTACCGGTATTTAGTGGTGAATAAAATTTAAGTTTACTTTTTTATAACGCGGCGACAAATAATATATATCTGAAACAAATTACAAAAGAATTATATTGTTTATATTCATTTATCTTTAATTTAAAATTTTCTTAGTATAAATATACTACGAAAAGTACTTTTAAGTACAAAAGTGAATGTTAAAGTTCATATAATAAACATTAGCGTAAATATATTTAAAAATTATTTGTTGACGCACATATATTCTGCTTTCTCACAAAGCACATACGCGCTCTCTCTCTTTCACACACACACACACACACACACACACACACACACACACACACACACTCTCTCTCTCTCTCTCTCTCTCAAAATAAATTGCCAGTAGCGACAAGAGAGGCCAATGAACTATTGTTAAATCTTACAACTGTGTTTCAATACGGTACAAAGTCTAAACACACGACGTGTAGCCTACTGGTAATGGGCAAGGTACTATTAACTGAACGACAGGGTGGTACTAAATCGCCAAACACAAACACAGATACGAACTCGTTAATTTCTTGTAAACTAATTTAGATGACAAAGGCAGGGAAATAGTTATCCTTACATCATTTTTTTGTAACGAATGAAGATCCGATGCATGAATGGAGCAGAAGTAATTTTTATATTTGAACATATTTTCCACTTTATCACTATACGATTAGTAAATGTTCGCGTCGCTTTTAGGAATTATGGTTACAGATGGCATCCTATTAACTCCGTATCCCCGTAAATTATTTTCTAAGTTTGCCGGTAATCGTTTAATAAATTAATCGATAAAAATCAGTGTTCGTTTTTAACAAAATATCGAATGCTTTCTAGTTAACATTTCCCAGTGGGACACAGCAACCGATTGATTGATTTTCATAAAGTATAAATTATACTAAAAGTTTTTGTTTTTTATCAAGTTAATTTGTATTTCGTTCATAACTTTATTGTTCAGTATTCGATTGCCACTTCTGAATGTACAATGACCAACTTTTTCGTTGACCGATTTTATCGATACCCAAATACCCCGAATACAAAACGGAAAACGCGATTTTTATCTTGCGTTGTAAGACTTTTTTAGTTCCTAAAACGGACTCACGATAATAGAGATCAGTGATCAAAGGAGTTAATTTAAACCAAACTAGACAGAACAGCAGGGTAAAAGTTTACCAGGTGAAAGAGAAATTTCCATTTGCCATGGAATCCCTCAACAATCACTAAAAAACTATCAGAGACATAATAATTGATCGCTTAATTTTGATTACATATAAATAATATCTAAAAAACTTTTATCACATTAAATTTTTAATTCGTTCATAAAACTCTTCAGAATTCGAACGTCAATTCTGAACGTAAAATGGAACAGTTTGTCATGTGTAGGTGTAAGTTCTAAAATAACATTTATAGAAAGTTCTAAAAAATTACGAGGTGGGTAAAGATGGGTTAAGAATCTCGATTTGTGATGTAAGCTGCTAACATCATCAAAAGATATCCAGACTGTAAAGTTTTATTGGCCTATAATTTCACCAGCAAAAGTAGGTTTAAAATCACACGAAATGTCATTGTTGTACTTCCTAAAATTTTATACTGATCAAGTGCCGGGACTAGCCCTGGACCGGGACAAAAATAGTTCTTTTGTTTTCCCTGAAGTTGGCTTCTTTAACGTTCCAAAAGACTCTTCGAAGTGTGCTCTTGGGGTGTTTCTAGGCTGAATACGAATTGCACAAAACGTTAACTTCTTTCAAAAATATATTCGGTATCAAATTATCCACCTCGTGAGAAAAATCTTTGCCTGTAACAGACCTCCAGATAAGGAAGGTGTCATGATCTTTTCACCCGTACCTATTCTTTTTCCTCTACATTTCTCAAACGTTAATTTTGAGCAGGCCCACACTATAGTGTCATCGAGTCTTTGTACTTTTGGTACGCGTAATGATCGTATAAAAGCAATGGTTATTTCCATTTCCAACTAACTGTCCCAAACTATAAGCCAATACGTACATTACCGGTGTACGCCAGATAGCACCCAAACGAAGAACGTACGCTAAATAAAAAGCTACAAACGACTACGAGTGGCGGTTCTACCTTTGGCATGAGGGGTGGGGTGGCAGACCCCCAAAAGTACACGTATTTTCTAATTAAATTTTAAAGTATGTACTGCATGCATTGTTTATTATTATATGTAATTCAAAATTATTTTTTGTTTTATTGTTGTCTACTACGTTGGCCCCACATTACGCTTTTTATTTAATTAATAATGTTATTCTCACCTACTAAGATGGGTCTCCCCTAAATCACAAACTTCAGTATCGCCACTAGTAAATACTTTTCCAAAACTATGACAAATGGAAGAGTTAAAGCACGTGTGCACTTAGTGGCTGTCAATGGATGGCTATTGGATGATGGATTATAGATCCAGAATAATCCAAGTCCCAAGTGAGTCTCAGTTTCCCAGATAACAGTAATAGATTACGCCATCCAACCACGGTAGACAAATTGATTGCTTATATCTTGGCATTTTCCTTATCTCGTCAAGCTCCAACCGGTTTTGTTCTGTACCGAATACTTTTATAACCGAAACCTTCAAAACGCATTTAACATATTTCTACGGCTTGAATTTCATACACTTTTACAGGAAACAATAATATACGAAAGTCAAGGATTCAATGTGGCACGGATTTACATGGAACACCATGATGTACAGTAGAACCTTTGTAACGGTACAGAATTGTGAGCTACCCCAGTTTAATTTTATATTGCATCAATTCAATCACTTTTCAAATTGCCAGACTTTCACCTGTGAGGAGCCCCAGTACCAGCAATGCACATTGTTAGCCTAAACAATTGCCAGACGTATTGCGTAACCGCCCAGCAGCAGGCTCTTTGTGAATCACAGTATGCAGTCTATCACCAGAGTTATCATCAGACAGCAGTGGAGAGCAGTGCATGTATAAGTAAAAACTTTATACAGTGGCCTCGGAAATTTCGGTAGGCCAAAGCGAATACAGTAGCCTAGGCCTACCGAATCTTATAAAAAGTGTGCAAAAGAGTAAAATGAAGAAAGAGATCGAGACAATTAACGAATACGTTAATTTGTGCAGTTAGAACAGTTCTGTGTGATGTGGCCAATGTGACAGTGAAATACTAGTGATCGGGTAACAACTGGAACACATGTCAGTTAAGTAACAACTACATACAAAAGTGACTCCATAACAATCTGATATCAGTAAAAAACTATACAAATTTAGATTTATAACAGAATTAATGAGAATACTATAAAGGGGGTAAAAGCTATATATTCAATGGTAGAAATCATGATTAAAAGTACTGGTTCCTATAAAATAATTAGTTGATAAAATTGGTGTTTGAACAGATTCATGTTTTTCAGCTGTAGGCTACTTAATAAAATAAAATCAAGTTTGTTTAGGGATATAAAAATGTGTTAAATTAAGTTATTACGCCATAACCATTTCCTATTCTGTGCTGAAAACCTCGCCTAACGTTCTTTGGGATTTTTCTGATATTTAAGGGGAGTCAGATAGCGGGATTTTTATAAGGGCAAAAGTGTAAAGGTTTCGATATTGAACCATAAAATATCGTGGCGACCTGGGCAGTTTAATAAGGTAAGTTTAACGGGGACAATGACGGTAAGTAAATTCTGGCAGCGGTAAGTATTGTTTTATGATGAGTATTATTTAGTTAAAAGGGTAGAAGGCAAGGACCTTTACAATGGCGACCCTGCCAGGATGTTCGTATAAATATTATAGGAACTAGACCTGTTTTAAAGCACAGAAAATAGGATTTGGTAATGACGTATTTGTAAAAAATTATCGTATATAATTACGTTAAATTAGGTTATGTGTGGTAGCGTAACGTGCTTGGGAAATTATTGTGTTTACTTTTATATTTGGATAACTAGTGTGTGTTAGAAGGGTTAGAGTGGGCGTTATACAAAGAGTATATTATAAATAAATTTTTGAACATGGCCGAGGCACAACAAAATAAAGTGAGTGGATCAGGGGAGGCATGGAATACTACGGAATTCGTACAAGAGTTTATGAGTATTTGGAGGAGAATGACAGATGATGATAAGCGTAGATTAAACGAGCAACTGAGACAAATGGAGGAACAAAAAACAGGATTATATGCTTTTTTGAACGAAAATAGTAATGACACTAACAAACAAAGTAACGAGGTAAGTGAAGGGGTTAGTGAAAGTAAAAAAGTAGAAAATGGTAGTCACGAGATCAAAAGTGATAACGGTGACACAATTGAAAATGTAGCGATAGAGAGTGATACATGGAATGATAGTGAGGGAATAATTAACCAGGTGAGTGATAACGATAATTCTAATAATGAATTAATAAATAATAGTGACAAAATAGTGGGAGAGGTAGTGTTGACTAGTGAACATAATGATGGTGATTACAATTCTGAGGTAAGTGGGAGTAATACAAGTAATTATAATGATGAAATTATAATGAAATAACATTAAGTAAGAATAATGATTATATAGCTGAAAATGGGGTATCTAAGAATGATACAGTAAGTAACAGTGGTGAAATTAAAAACGTGGTGTTAGAGTGTAAGGTTGTGAGCAGAGAAAGTTTTGATGAGGTTATAAGTGTGTGTGTGTAGAGAGGTTAAATGGGCAAAGGGCAGATGTTCCCCAAGTTTATGGTGAAACAGAGTTTTCACAGGTGTTTAATGAGGACAGAGTTTCCTCCTGTATTTGTATGGAAGACAAGGTGTCTTCAGATGGTCCCCATATTTTTTGTGATTTAACTGGTAAAGCCAGTAAAGGTAATAAATATTTAATGGTGCCCTTTGCATGGAATGGGAGAGTTCAGTATGGTTATGAGAGGTGTTGTAATGAAAGAGAGAGAGAAATAACAATTTTTGAGATTAATAGAGGTTATGAAATGTTGGTGCAGGTGTTAGATATAGAGAGAGATGAAGAAAGTGAATTGTATTATGAAATAGAGAGAGAGGAATATGTGAATAAAACTGTTATAAATGATAAAATAACTGACTTGATGTTGAGAAAAAATACTTACGGAGACTTTATAAAAAATACTGATGTTGACTTGATTTATGATAAGATAATTTTGGGGGGTAACCCTATAAATTATTGTTTTGGTACAATGGAAAAAATTAGTTCTTGTGGTTATAAAACAAAAAATAACCATGCGTGGAGTATCAATGATATTGACAAATGTTATACAAAAATAAGACTATTATACGATGATGGAGGTTGAAAGCAGTGTATGGACATTTTAAATACTTTAGTATATGGTAACGACTTGGCTGAATCAGGTATTGAAGTGGGACAAATAATAATTAGATATGACGAAAATTTGTAAATAAATGTATTGTGTTAATATTATTTTGCTGCAATGTACAGTATAGCTTATAGGTAACGTATGTTTGTAATAAGAACAAATGACATAATAATATTTAAATCTATTTTGTATGAGGTGTGTATACTAAAAATGTTTTCAATAATATAATTACAGCTAAATTGTTTTGAGTGGAGGTTATTAAATAATTGTCAAGTTAAACAAATAATTTAAAAAGGTTAATTTTATTAATGAAGCAAAATTTTGGTTTGAATTGTAATAAATAGATTTTGACAAATATGTTAACATTAAAAGATTTATAGAAAAGTCCAGGTGTTAGAGGTGAGGTAAGCAGAATGTTGAGTGTTTATAACTGTGTTTATGAAAACAAGTCTGGCACACAAGTGTTTATGTAAACAGGTATGCTGTATGTTGTGACTAATGTCTACAGACATACTTGGTGACAATAACAAAAATGTTGTAGTCTGCTGAATCATCGCTAGTAGAAAATCCTATTATGAAATAAAAAGAAACATCTGATGTGATGGAATGTAGGTAATATTTTTGTAGGTTTTTTTTTGTAAAATGTAATTAAAACAAATGAAATTGTTTCGAACAAATAAGATTGAATTAATGAACTTAGAGTTTGAGAAATTAAATATAATTAAATTAATTTGGTAATTAAATTAATTGGAAAGATGATTTTAATAATAAATTTAAATTTATTCTAATTCAAATTTCAAATGTAATTGTTAAATAAATGGAAGATGTACTTTATTTAAAAGTGAAAACTGAAGGAAATTTTGTGTAAATGTAATTTTGTATAATTAAGGTGTTATTTTGGATGGGTAATATTATACGGGGAATATTATTTAGGTTATATTATTATTTTAAACCAAACCAGTACTTTGTATAAGCAGAACCAGTACTTTGCAAAGAATGAGCCTTTATGGCTAAGAGGAAACAAATCAGTTGCGGGATATGGAGTGATGGAAGGCCGTTTATTAAATTTTAAGTGAATGTTTCAAAGTCAGGCGATACTGTGGTGGGTATCAGTCCGAGCTTATGGTGGTGGGATCTCGAGTAGAGAAGTCCCGTAAGATCGGATGGGTGCTGCTGCAGTCGCCCGACTAGGGGGGTAAGAACCCATTAATAATTTTAGTAGTGTTCAGGGGGGTTGCGGCGCCATATCCTCACTGACCCTCTTAGTGTTTAGGCAGTAAGAGTTTGAACGCTTTGGCCTTCAACCTCTTATTGGGGGGGGGGGTATTGTAACGGTACAGAATTGTGAGCTACCCCAGTTTAATTTTATATTGCATCAATTCAATCACTTTTCAAATTGCCAGACTTTCACCTGTGAGGAGCCCCAGTACCAGCAATGCACATTGTTAGCCTAAACAATTGCCAGACGTATTGCGTAACCGCCCAGCAGCAGGCTCTTTGTGAATCACAGTATGCAGTCTATCACCAGAGTTATCATCAGACAGCAGTGGAGAGCAGTGCATGTATAAGTAAAAACTTTATACAGTGGCCTCGGAAATTTCGGTAGGCCAAAGCGAATACAGTAGCCTAGGCCTACCGAATCTTATAAAAAGTGTGCAAAAGAGTAAAATGAAGAAAGAGATCGAGACAATTAACAAATACGTTAATTTGTGCAGTTATAACAGTTCTGTGTGATGTGGCCAATGTGACAGTGAAATACTAGTGATCGGGTAACAACTGGAACACATGTCAGTTAAGTAACAACTACATACAAAAGTGACTCCATAACAATCTGATATCAGTAAAAAACTATACAAATTTAGATTTATAACAGAATTAATGAGAATACTATAAAGGGGGTAAAAGCTATATATTCAATGGTAGAAATCATGATTAAAAGTACTGGTTCCTATAAAATAATTAGTTGATAAAATTGGTGTTTGAACAGATTCATGTTTTTCAGCTGTAGGCTACTTAATAAAATAAAATCAAGTTTGTTTAGGGATATAAAAATGTGTTAAATTAAGTTATTACGCCATAACCATTTCCTATTCTGTGCTGAAAACCTCGCCTAACGTTCTTTGGGATTTTTCTGATATTTAAGGGGAGTCAGATAGCGGGATTTTTATAAGGGCAAAAGTGTAAAGGTTTCGATATTGAACCATAAAATATCGTGGCGACCTGGGCAGTTTAATAAGGTAAGTTTAACGGGGACAATGACGGTAAGTAAATTCTGGCAGCGGTAAGTATTGTTTTATGATGAGTATTATTTAGTTAAAAGGGTAGAAGGCAAGGACCTTTACATTTCATTTGTTATTTCATTTTATTCCATTTAATTATTAAATTTTTATTACTTTTATATCTTACCTCTTACGCCAAGGTCCGTTGCACGAAACTGCGAAATACAAATATGACCTTCAGGTTATCGGAATAACGTACTCGACTCGCTTTTCACTTGAAACAAATCTAATTTAATTGCAATTTTTTTTTCTTCCTTTAAATACACACTATCTACTCATCTTTCTTCAAATCACATATTACAGCTCATTTTCTACTTTTAAAAGACAGACACTACATTACATACATTTGCATAATCATTTCTTATTCTAATATAGTTGTAAACCTATTAAAAGCGACCCAGCTTACCCATTCACTCATTCATACGAAACCCCTTTTACATATAATTACTTTAAAAACCACCTTTTTACATGATTGTAATAATTTTGTGTTGGATACAATTAGTTACCCTGGCGTCCTCCTGTAACCGCATGGCACGTCACACACTCGATTTCTTTTCAAAAAAATATGTTACCGTTTCATTGATTTTAAAGTTCCACTTCACCACTTGTCTATACTCTTGAACTTTGATTTACACTTTCTTATTCATGCATACTGTTATAGTCGGCCGACCTTTAATACGCTCGAGCTAAGATTTTATGACCGTGCGGTCTGAAGGTGTTATTAGACTGGGATGAACTTTTTGTTAACTGTTTTAACACTTGAATGGATAGGCCGACTAATTATTACAGCCTATCTTACACTCCCGAGGCCACTGTTTTCTGTTTCCGGCACTTTATGCTGCTGCTGGCTATCTACTATTCACTCTCTGATGGCAGACTGCTGACTGTGATTCACAAAAAGCCTGCTGCTGGGGTGGTTACGCAATACGTCTGTGCAAGTGTTTTGGCTAACAATGTGCATTGCTGTAATGGGGGCTCCTCACAGGTGAAGTCTGGCAATTTGATACTGGATTGAATTGATGATTTGAATTCGTATAAAATTAAACTGGGGTAGCTCACATATATGAAGTGAATTGTGCAATTTTAATAGAATCAAAACCAAAATTAATAAAATAAAGGAAACCTTTCAATTTGCCCAATTACAATACCCCCCCCCCCAATGAGAAGTCTTCTGTCGAAACAGAAGAAATCTCATTGCTAAAACCCCTAAGAGGACCAGTGAGGATTTGGTGCCAACAACCCCCCATTTATTCTTATACCTCATGGGTAAACAACCCCCCTGGCTCGGTGACTATGGACGCATCTGAACGAGATCACTGGACTTCTCTTTGCGAGATCCCAACACCGAAAAATCGACAGACACGCACCACAGCGCACCTCACCTTCTAACATGTTTCCCCAAAAAATCCAAATCCCTGGCTTATATCATGCCAGATCCTCAACCGATATGTTCCCCCTTACATGCAAACTGGGTCGCCTTTGGCAAATACTGGGCGCATACATACACCTATAATATTTTCTAAACAAACTCATCCTTTAACATTTAAGTTCAAAATCAGATTGTATCAAAACAAAACAAAATCTCTTATCTGAATGGATTAAATCTCTTTGTTATTATTACAAAAAAAAAACAAATAAATTGAATATTAATTTAAAATATGAACTGCCTTATCTTAACATTTGATTATACATATATCCTAAACAATATAATTCAATAACGCTATTAATACGCATAAACAATAATACAATCAGAATTAATACAAACATCAATTTGATGGCAGGCACCAAAAACTTTTTTTTTTCTCTACCCCTTTTTTAATCCCTTAACCCCTGATACCCGTTACATTCTACTGTGTGCAGCACTAGACTTCTTGGCCCTTTCCAGCCTCATCCTAGCCGTAAACCACATCTCCCTCGTGACCTGTAACTGAGTCACCGCCCATCCACACTCACTATTACCCCCCCTAGACTGTAGCGTCTAGTTGCTTTCACAAGGACTGATGCGGAAGGGGTGGACATTTTTTCTTTTATTCCACCCCCATCCTTGCTTCGGCGTTACAACAAAATTCGGTATTATACCTACTAGTTTTTTATTTATACACCCCTAATGGACTACCACCCCTATCTGGGTGAAAATAGCCCTGTTCCAAAATTAGGTAGATTCCCCAAAAAATAACCCCCCTACTAAGTCTAACAAACCACCGGGTTAGCAAAATAAAACTAACCACATCATCACATATCAAGTAAAATTTATGATTTGCCACAATTAACTACTTTCACGGTCATGATCCGGTGAGGTCATGGCCGCACTTAGGTGGAGAATCTACAGTTAAAACATAAAACATAGATCGACATTTATACAAGTTTACATGAATAGTTGTAAGCATATCTTATTTCCCCCACTATCTTAGTCCAAATATTTCCATCAGTTGTCAGTGTTAAATGAATATTTTAACCATTATTTACATCAACTAGCATTTACTTTATAATTCCAATTTAAATTCAAATGAAAATATAGTTAAGTTCATTATTACAAGTTCATTATTAACTTCATCTTTTCAATTAATTTAATTACCAAATTAATTTAATTTTATTTAATTTCTCAAACCCTAAGTTACAGGAATTACCTCATTATTATTTTGTCTGTAAAAAATTTAACTTCAATTCTTTTATGTCACAATAAGGTTTTGCTCAAGATACTGATTCATCAAGCTACAACAGTTATCAGCTTCCACACCTGGCTATGCACATTAGTCAAAACATTCAACACACCTGTTTACTTTAACAATCGTCTGTCAGACTGGTGTTATAAACACTCTCAGTTTCAACGTTCATAGTTACATCATATACTGACATATCTGCTTCCTACAAAATTTTTATTTCTATAAATCTTTTAATGTTAACCTATTTGTCAAAGTCTATTTATTATAGTTCAAACCAAATATAATTTTAATTCACCTTTTTAGTTATTATTACTTTTTGATTACAATTTCTATTTAATACCATTATCTCAATTTATTATTGAATTAAACTCTTTTCACACCTGTAAGCATTGTATTATATCTGATTGGTATTATGAACTTTATACTTACAATACATTATACACCTATTAACCTGGACACAAAATACACACCACACACACACCAATATTTCCACGTAGCCTCTGAAACATTTAACAACAATGTTATTTCATATCAAACAATTTAACATTTATTGATTAATATCAAATCTCATAAAACAATTTAAATCCATTGGAAAAATTGGAAAAATTTAAATTCATTATACAACATTTCTCAGAGTATTTTAATTAAATTCATTATTAAAAATACAACTTTCATTGCTATCAAAACAATTACAATTCGCTAATTACTGTCTTTCAAACTTAATTCTGTTTATTTATTTAAATTGCCAAATATTAATATTATTATTACAACAATTACCTACCTACACACTTGTTTACTTGACATTCTACAATACACACAAATAAATTTACTAAACACTTATTTACAAACTTTTGTCATTAACTGTTCAATTTTTTCACACTTCATTGTCCAAATCTGCCAGGTCAGAGCCATAAAACAAAATATTTATAACTGTCCTTTATCGTTTTATAGCCTACCCTCCATCGTCATAGATTAATCTTTGTTTTGTATAACAATTTTCAATTTTATTACCACACAAATTACTGTCTTGTGTGTTGTAACCATAAAAACCAAATTCATTCATTTTACCAAAATAATCATAAAACAAGTCAACGTTAAGTACTTGTTAAGTCTCCATCTGTTAAGTCTCCATCAGTAATTATATTCATTATCGGGTTATTTACTTTTGTATTCTCAATCAAATCATTCTTATTTACATATACTTCTAACCTTACTTTCCATTTACCATAATTTCTGTTTAATTCATACAATTCTGTTTCTCTCTCTTCATACAATTCTCTCTTTAACTCTCTCTCATCATAATACCATATCACACTCTCAATATTACTCCAGACAGAGGGCACAAAATTATACAACAATAAACAACTCAAATCTTCCACTAATAAGGGTCTCTTGCCCTCCAATAATAACATTTTTGAACACTCTGGTTCATCACAAATAAGGGGAAAATTTACCCTCTGCCCTACACATTCAGCTACTCTCTCTCTCCATTCTTTTTCTAATTCATCAACACTAATTACTACTTCGTTACAACATATAACTGTCTCTCTCTCACTCACTGTTTCACTATCTATTTTCAACGTATCACTCTCTGATACCACCCTTTCAATCACATTACCACTTTCAATATCATTGTTAATATTTGTTATCTTACTCTCTACTACCACATTGTTAACTATATTCTCATTTTCGACATTATTGTCATCATTTGTTAATTTCTTATTGTCATTATTATTTTTACTTTTACTCTGTTCTTCTACTGACTCTACTATTCTCTCAATATCTTGTTTCAATTCGTTACAACTACTTTCGCATTTCATTTTTATCTCATTAATATCACTTCTGAGTTCGTCAAATTTACAGTTAAATTCACTTGTCATTTCGTTATTGTC
Source organism: Magicicada septendecula (assembly GCA_034769895.1). Taxonomy (NCBI): domain Eukaryota; kingdom Metazoa; phylum Arthropoda; class Insecta; order Hemiptera; family Cicadidae; genus Magicicada; species Magicicada septendecula. Next base: position 343,364,459 of record CM068372.1, on the reverse strand, counting down.
AAAACGATTAATTAATTCGTTAAATTTGTTATTCTGTACATCTAATTTCTCATTGACACTACTTTTAAATTCTTGCATTTCGTTTTTCTGTTCATCTAACTTTACATCAAATTTATTGAAACTGGTACAAAGACATTGGATCATTTTCATCATATCTTGATCCTCAGATTTTTTAATCGGGACTGGTGTTGAATGAATTGCTTCAGCCATAATTTTCGACTCAGTTCCGGTTAATTCTATATTTATTTGGCTTTCGTTTTCGATGTCAGTTACGCTGACATTCTCATTATTACCTGCCATTTCTATATTGTAAATTTACTACTTTTCTTTATTTACCTATACTGCTTTTAAACTTATTTCTATAACATCTTATATTTACTCTAATCTTAACTCATTGTCTTGCATACTTTACGTAATTTTTCCGTATCGTTATTCAACCTTCAACCATACTTGTATTCGCTTTTAGGTGCCGATTTATAATTATTTTACAAATCGAGTCCCTGTTCGGGCGCCAATGTGTTATTTCATTTTATTCCATTTAATTATAAAATTTTTATTACTTTTATATCTTACCTCTTATGCCAAGGTCCGTTGCACGAAACTGCGAAATACAAATATGACCTTCAGGTTATCGGAATAACGTATTCGACTCGCTTTTCACTTGAGACAAATCTAATTTAATTGCATTTTTTTTCTTCCTTTAAATACACACTCTCTACTCATCCTTCTTCAAATCACATATTACAGCTCATTTTCTACTTTTAAAAGACAGACACTACATTACATACATTTGCGTAATCATTTCTTATTCTAATATAGTTGTAAACCTATTAAAAGCGACCCAGCTTACCCATTCACTCATTCATACGAAACCCCTTTTACATATAATTACTTTAAAAACCACCTTTTTACATGATTGTAATAATTTTGTGTTGGATACAATTAGTTACCCTGGCGTCCTCCTGTAACCGCATGGCACGTCACACACTCGATTTCTTTTCAAAAAAATATGTTACCGTTTCATTGATTTTAAAGTTCCACTTCACCACTTGTCTATACTCTTGAACTTTGATTTACACTTTCTTATTCATGCATACTGTTATAGTCGGCCGACCTTTAATACGCTCGAGCTAAGATTTTATGACCGCGCGGTCTGAAGGTGTTATTAGACTGGGATGAACTTTTTGTTAACTGTTTTAACACTTGAATGGATAGGCCGACTAATTATTACAGCCTATCTTACACTCCCGAGGCCACTGTTTTCTGTTTCCGGCACTTTATGCTGCTGCTGGCTATCTACTATTCACTATCTGATGGCAGACTGCTGACTGTGATTCACAAAAAGCCTGCTGCTGGGGTGGTTACGCAATACGTCTGTGCAAGTGTTTTGGCTAACAATGTGCATTGCTGTACTGGGGGCTCCTCACAGGTGAAGTCTGGCAATTTGATACTGGATTGAATTGATGATTTGAATTCGTATAAAATTAAACTGGGGTAGCTCACATATATGAAGTGAATTGTGCAATTTTAATAGAATCAAAACCAAAATTAATAAAATAAAGAAAGCCTTTCAATTTGCCCCATTACACCTTGATATTTGGGGCCGGGAGTGGTTTGGATAATCAAAATTTCATATTATTATTAAACATATGCTGAATAATTAAAATTAAATTCGTGAGTTTTGTTGTCCATGAGTATCACTAATGATTTATATACACTATTCCGACCTGAACACTAACATTCAGATACTCATTTATACACTTTTTCCCTAAGCCAACTTTCGCTCATTGGGAGCTTTGTCAGACGCAGGGCTGCTAGGAGCTTCCCTTTTCAGCTCAATATTAGTGTTCCCGTTGGATTAGTGTATATAATTCACTAATAAAAATTAAATATTAAATTCTGTCATGTGATAAATCAGATTAAAATAACGAAAACCCCAATCAACAGTAACCCTCCCCCGTTTATTTATTAACCAAGATACTTAGACTAACCTACTAAGTATTTTGTGTGCATTAGATTACTTTATTACACTTTAAAGTATAAAAACATATTACTATTTCGGGGTCCAAGGTACAGTATTATGACAAGATTATAAAAGCTCAATAAGAGGTATTTTCTAGCCTTCCAGCCTAACTCTAACTCTAGTCATCTACAAGCGGTGTGACATGTTAAGTAAGCAAACCAGCCTAAGGTAACCAATCCACTTGTTAATGAGATCTGCGGATACTGGGTGATCAATATTGGTCAGTCAGGATGGAGCTGCTGCTTGGAGGTAACTAATATGACGGTGGAGGGGTTTCTGAAACCAACAACAGTGCATACAGACAAGTTAGCAGGTTTACTGTGATGGGTAGATGAGCCAAAAGCAAAATTGACCCTGAATATAAGCCACTTGGTTCTCACATAAGGGAGTTAGCTGGTAACCAAATGCGTAAAAAAACTATGTACTTTCAGTATTCAAAATGGCCTTGGAAGTGACTACTAGTGAGAGACATGGCTATGAAAAAGGACAAATGAGAAAGAGTTTCTATAAAATTTAAAATTACAACTTGACAAGTGGAGGGATAAGCAGGGAAGGAACAAGAATAATTAAAAAAAAAACTGAAGAATATAAAAGTTAATGTAGCTACCATAACTGAAAAAAGAAACCAGGAGGAAACTGATATATAGTAGAATCTTTAATGTTTTACAGTGGAGTAGAGCAGCAGGACAGAGTAAATAAAGGAATGGCAATCTGCATTCATAAGGAATGGAAAAGTAAAATGCATAAAGACTATCTCTCTCTCTTATATTTACAGAGTGCAAGCTGGTTAGCAGCTGCACTCAATGCTTCCTCTTCAATGGAAAGTATGAGTCACACTGTGACATTTGAATGTTTGGCAACGTATTCTAGGTGACGACCCCTTACTCTGTAAATTTCTCTTTTACATTTTCTTCATTTATTCTTTTCATAAACTCACTGTGCCAAACTGAATGCCCAATTAGCTGGGCTGTTCTCTATTTCAACTGAAGAAGCTTAAGTTCTTGCGAACTCTCCAAAAAAATCTCATTATTTGTGAACTTTTCTTTCATTGTTTTCTACATCACCATAGTTCAAAAAGTTTCCTTCCTCCCTGGACGGTAGCGCGATTATTTTATTTTCTAGGTTGGCTAATCTGATTTATATCGCGCATCAATTTTCGCGTGGTTGTACCTTGCACAGTGCGTATCAAACGCTCGCGGCGGTAGTACCGAGCCGAGCACACCTTTCGCTGTCATTTATTCTCGTTTCAATGTAGGCCGTAGGCCGCACATTTGTACTTATGGCCAACTAGCGCCATAATTAACTTACATTCTCGCTTATGGCCGACTAGCGCCATAACTTCATTCTAATATAAATTCATACTAATTCGCAACATGCAGTATTAGCCAGCCTCATTCAAATTTACATCTGTAATGTAATTATTCAAAATATTAAAATTATTCGTATACAGTCCACTTCTTGTTATTTCTTAATGCAGAATTAATTCATTTTACACATCATCTCAATCACTATGGAAGACCAGCCAACAGAATATTTAATTCAAGAAGCATACATTTAGCCCACTTGGGCCCAATTAATTAACACTTCCTGTCCACGCTTGTGGAACATTATTTCATTCAACAGTTTCGGTCCACTTGGACCGGGACTAATCATTTTTTGGTCACTCCGGACCTGGATTTCAACTTAATATCTTTATATCTGTTTCTGGCCATCACGGGCGGATTAGCGCGTCAGCTAATGCGACCGTGGCGTGATTTGCGTCGCCATTTCGCTCGTCATCTTCGGACAACGTAATAGCAAGTTCCTGCCGGCTTCAAAGTGGTCATCTCTGCCAGCTGTTCACCATCGTCACCAAGGAGCCGACGCTGTGGGACGTCGCCAACCAGGTACCACCAGCAACAGAAAAAAGGTGCGTAAAAAATGCCTGAAGAAGGCCTCAAGGTGCTGACCAGAAAGAGAGGCGGATTAAAGTCCGCGATAGTGCGGATACAATCCGCGGTAAATTCGTTTGATATTAATTTAAGCACAAAACATTTTCTGACTGTAAGATTAGAAAGTCTTAAGAGCTTAGCCTCGAAGTACGACGAGGTACAGTCTGAGATAGAGCTTATCAGTAAAGACACGAGCGCTGCTCAGGCAGACCGAGGCGAGGTTGAGGAAATGATATACTCAACTGAGGCAAACATTTTACAACTTCTTGACACTTTTAATACTCAGACTGTGCCTCCTGTACTATCGACGCCTATGCATTTAAAGCCGATAAGTTTTCCCTGCTTCTCAGGCAACATACTTGAGTGGCAACACTTCTATTCAATTTTCAATGATCTAGTGCATTCAAGATCCGACTTAACACCAGTACAGAAACTGCATTATTTGCATTCCTCGGTGAAGTGTGAACCATTAGACTTAATTAAATCATTACCCATTTGTCAAGAAAATTATGTAATAGCGTTGAACTTGCTGTCCGAGAGGTATAATAATCCATTTATATTAGCCAAATATTATGTACAGAACCTACTTCAGGTTAAGTCCACAATAAAGGACTCAGTCCAAAGCTTGGCGGAGTTTACGAATACAATAACGTCTTCCGTTAATTCACTGGCGGCAATGAAGCTGCCCGTAAACTCATTTGAGTTTATTACCATACAGTTGCTCTCCACCAAACTTGACCCTATTACTTTAAAACTTTGGAAGGAGTCAATAGACCCTGACAACTTGCCCAATTTTCAAGACTTTACGCATTTTTTAAACTTGCGCCGACAGCTTTTAGAAAATACAATGCCAATTGAATCCGGACAGCAATTCAACAAACCTAGCGTAAAACCAAACAATAAATTTGAGAAATATAGCTTAAGAAATATTGCTGGCAGCAATACCTTTAAGAGTTATCACGCAGCGGCAAGGCATTATTTATGCGTGTGTTGTAAATCTGACCACCCGCTTTACATGTGTAACAATTTTCGTATATTAAGTGCCGCTGAGCGGGGGCAATTGGTTGCAAATCATAAATGCTGTATTAACTGCCTTAGAGCAGGTCATTTGATAACAAATTGTAAAAGTAAACGGGTCTGTAAAATTTGTTCAAAGGGTCACCACACATTGCTGCACGCAAATTACGTGCCGCAATCAGCAGCTGCCAGCAGCAATTATTGCTCATTTAAATTACAGTGTAAAAACAATGTTCTTTTATCCACAGCGGTTGTATATGTCGTTGATCAGGCTGGCAACAGGCATAAAGCTCGGGCGCTTCTAGACGCCGGTTCCCAGATCAATTTTTGTACGAAATCATTTGCGAAAAGGTTGCACCTTAAACTAACCCGATCTAATATTCCAATTACAGGAATAAACAACACAGCGTGTTGCGCTATTGACATTGTTTCTATGCGTATTATTTCTCGCTATCAGAGACATAGTTTTGAGGCCAAATGTGCCGTCCTATCTAACTTAACTCATAATCTGCCTTCAATCTCGTTTGACATCAACCGGTTTCACATTCCAAACAAAATTTTTCTCGCCGACCCAGATTTTAATATATCTTCACAGATCGACATACTATTAGGGGCACAATTTTATCTGGATTTAATATTAGCCAATAAATACACACGCGGACCCAACTTCCCTATCATTCAGGAAACAAAACTAGGTTACATTCTGGCCGGCAATCTGCCCGAACACTGCCACACCCAGGGTCCTGCGGTTTCGTTCCTGGCAAGGAACAATGGCAGTCAAATTCTGCAATCTCTCGAGAGATTTTGGGAGGCAGAAACAATCCCTGGCGATACCCCTGACGGCGAGTCGGCTTGCGAAGAGCATTTTGTGCGCTCTACTCAGCGCAACCACGAGGGTAGATTTATAGTGTCGCTCCCATTCAAGTCTGATAATCCCCACTTGGGGGAATCTTACACAAGTGCCGAATCAAGATTTTTAAGCTTGGAGCGTCGATTCAGGCGCGATGCCAAGCTCGCTCGCGACTACGCGGACTTTATCAGGGAATATATGGACCTTGGGCACATGACACTCATCGATCATGGCGCTATCAATTCAGGAGCGTCAAATATTTATTACTTGCCTCACCATGCCGTGTTTAAACATTCTAGCTTGACCACAAAACTGCGCGTTGTTTTTGATGGTTCGTCCAAGACTACTAATGGTCTTTCGTTAAATGACATATTATTAGTAGGCCCCAATGTTCAGCAGGATCTCTTCTCTATTCTGTTGCGTTTTCGCATACATAAGTATGTCCTGATTGCCGACATCGAAAAAATGTATCGTCAGATTCGCGTAGCTGAAGGAGATTGTCACTATCAACGCATTTTGTGGCGTGACTCTCCCCTCGAACCACTTAAGCATTTCGCGCTGCAAACAGTAACCTACGGCACGGCTAGCGCCTCTTTTTTGGCCACTCGGTGCCTTCTACAAATTGCTAGAGACAATCAAACTTCCTTTCCCCAAGCGGCTTTAGCCATAACTAACGATTTTTATGTCGACGATCTACTTACCGGTTCGGACACTATTCCCGATCTAACCAAGCTGAAATCCGACCTAGGTGCGTTACTTGCTCAATATGGTTTCACGTTGCACAAATGGGCATCAAATGAACCCACAGCGGTCGCAAATCATCACAACTTTTCACTACCCCTAAATAAACAGGACAACGTGCGTACCCTGGGCATTCTTTGGAACAACACTGCCGATTCATTTTTGTTTAATGTCAAACTATCTCCGGTTGACCATAGCATATCCAAGAGAAAGATTCTTTCAATTATCGCCGGAATATATGATCCGCTGGGTTTAATCGGACCAGTTGTCTTTTTGTATAAACACTTTATGCAGCGACTTTGGCTTTGTTAGCTTGGTTGGGATGAACCGATTTCCGGTCAGTCACTTTCGGATTGGCATTCTTTGTGTAACAAATTGAGTCTAATTGGTAAAATAGTAGTCCCGCGATCTATTCGTTGCAACCGTGAGGCGGTTACGGTTCAGTTGCATGGGTTTTCGGATGCCTCTGAGAGAGGGTTCGGCTGTTGTATATATATCCGAGTCATTTATCAAGATTCTACTGCTTCATGTCGTCTCTTGTGTTCCAAATCTCGCGTGGCTCCCCTACGCCAAGTGTCATTACCTCGCATCGAGCTCTGCGCTTGTTTGTTATTATCGCGACTCGTATCTAAGGTTATTCCTGCTCTTTATTCGTTTATTGATAATGTACATTTGTATTCTGATTCTATGGTTTCTATGGTGGCTCTTTACTGGATTCATGCGCAGTCTACGCGTTGGAAGACATACGTCGCTAATCGGGTTGCTGAAATTCAGCGTCGCACGCAAGCTTATACCTGGCATCACATTGATTCGCGACGCAATCCTGCTGATATTATATCTAGGGGGTGTTTCCCTGACGTTTTGCGCGATTGTTCGCTTTGGTGGCACGGTCCTGGCTGTCTGTCTCAATCGTCAGAGTCTAATCCTGTTCCATCCTTCGTACCGGCCACTCCATCGTCTTCGGAAGTCACCGCGGAAGAGAAAACTGCACATAACCGGTCGCTAATGTCTACCCTGGCTGTTGACTTATCGTTGGACTTTTCCTCGTTGCACCGGCTGACACGTGTATACGCTTACTGTTTTCGTTTCATCAGAAATATTAGGCACTCATGTGCGGACAAACTGTCGGGCGATCTGACCCCTGCAGAAATTCATCAGTCTCTCAATTTCTTCATAAAACAATCTCAGTCGATCCACTTCCCAACCGAAATTAGTTGTCTTCGGAACGGATCTTCTGTTTCCATTAGGAGCAAGTTGGCTTCTCTCGACCCGTTTCTTGACGACTCTGGAGTGATACGCGTGGGCGGACGTTTGCAGCATTCCCAGTTACCTTACGATTCGAGACATCCTATCGTATTACCCCCATCGGCGCATATTACACGCCTTATCATCGAACGTGAACACATTCGTTTACTTCACGCTGGTGCTCAGCTCGTGCATCATTCACTGCGTCAACATTGGTGGATTGTTAATGCCCGGCTGGTCATCCGTTCCATTATTCGTAAGTGTCTCAAGTGTATCAGATTTAGTGCCACACAGCAGGTTCAGAGACTTGGTATTTTGCCATCCCCTAGAGTCACTCCTTCTAGGCCGTTTCTATTTTGCGCGGTTGATTATGGTGGTCCATTCATGATTCGTCATGGCGGGCAGAAGTCTAGAACCCTTACTAAGGCATACGTATCTCTGTTTGTTTGCTTAGCGACTAGGGCTATTCACCTGGAATTGGTGTCCGACCTTACTGCCAGCGCATTTATAGCTGCTTTACGTCGTTTTATGGCACGTCGGGGTATACCTAGTCAGCTGTACTCCGACAACGGCACGAACTTCAGGAAGGCCCGCACCATCTTACATGACATTTACAACTTTTGGCACAATAAGGATACCATCATCTCGATTAAGTCATTCAAATCCTCTCAGGGGATATCATGGTCATTTATTCCGCCCTCCTCACCTCACTTCGGTGGCCTTTGGGAGAGCGGCATAAAGAGTTTGAAATTTCATCTGCGGCGCGTGGTAGGCAAATCTATATTAAACTTCGAAGAGTTCACGACCGTTTTGTCTCAGATAGAGGCATGCCTGAACTCTCGACCTTTATTTGCTATTTCTTCGGATGTTAACGACCCGGTGCCACTTACACCTGGCCATTTTTTGATTTGCGCGCCCCTAACTGCGATTCCTGACCCAGACCTTTCTCACGTTCCTGTTTCTCGTCTTGATCGTTGGCAACTACTTCAGAGGTTTGTCCGGGACATTTGGAAGGCGTGGTCTCGCGATTATTTGCACCAGATGCAACAGCGTCACAAGTGGAAGTTTGCCAAAGATAATGTTTCCATTGGTGACTTAGCTTTGCTTATTGAGGATAACTTGCCTCCATTAGCCTGGAAATTTGGCGTGATCATCGCCACATTTCCCGGCCCAGATAACTTGGTTCGCGTCGTAGACATTCGCACGCCTACGGGTGTTTTACGGAGACCAATACATAAATTATGTCTGTTGCCAGCGCGAGACGAGATTTGACATTATGATTATAGCACAATGCTACCTTATTCAGCCTTGGGCTTTTTACTTATTACTTATTACGACCAGTTGGTCAACATAATTGTGATGAACTATCACAATATTTTCTTGTCAATTGTGCGTCATTGCACGCTTCTAATTTTCATGTTTTGGTGGCCTCATTTTAAAATTGTAAAGGAGGCGAACAATAACGTAAGGAAATTATTTTGTTTTATTTTGAGGACACATAAGTCAAATGTTCCAGCTTGTTAAGTTACAAACACTCGTTTTAGCATAAGCCTAATTATTTTTGAGACAGCAACTGTTTGTTTGCTCAAGCAAGTATTAGTTTAATTAATATGCAAGGCTTTATTATTATTTGTATTTTCGTATGTGGAACATTTGATTCATGCCTCATGTCTTCCTCACTATTGTGTACAACTTTGGTTATTTCTAAATTTATTTTCAATTGTTTCTGTAATTTCAGTATTGTATTGTTCTTTGACATTGCAATTATTTATCTTGTAATTATTCAAATTATTGTTGTTGTATTCACATAAGTTGTGTCTATGTAAAAACTATTGTAAGCGTCTGCCGTATGTAACTGCCTCGTCTAATTTATTCATATTGTATTTTATATTTTATTCATTTTGTAAGTAAGCATGCACAATTCTTTATTTAAAATTATGACATACATGTCATAGCTGGGCTGCATTCAGCATCTGGTTTGCTCATACATTGTTACATATTGTAAATTCCTGAAACTTCAGGAATAGCATGTCTAGGTCAATACATGCCGCCCTGCTGAATATACAATAGAACATGCAACTACAACATGTTCAACAACAATTTTGTTCATGATGAACCTCCGTTCATGCATTAAACATTGTATAATTATGTATTTTTCTTTCATGTTTTATAATGTTACATACTGCACACACTTGTGTCAGTAATATTGTTAACCAGACTTATTCGTATATGAAACAGCTGTTCGCCAACCTTGGCCTACAATCGCCTATCTACAGGCTTATCTTATGCATGCGTATCTCTAAACTAGCGGCAGACTGCCGTTATCTAATCTCAACTCAAGGTTCAACTTAGCCTTGAAGCTGATCATCGTTACTAAGAACTGTACTATTTTAAATTAAATTGTAAATGTATTCTAATTTATTAAAATGTGTATTAAAAAATCTTTTTGATTTTTGACGGGCAGCTTATGGACGGTAGCGCGATTATTTTATTTTCTAGGTTGGCTAATCTGATTTATATCGCGCATCAATTTTCGCGTGGTTGTACCTTGCACAGTGCGTATCAAACGCTCGCGGCGGTAGTACCGAGCCGAGCACACCTTTCGCTGTCATTTATTCTCGTTTCAATGTAGGCCGTAGGCCGCACATTTGTACTTATGGCCAACTAGCGCCATAATTAACTTACATTCTCGCTTATGGCCGACTAGCGCCATAACTTCATTCTAATATAAATTCATACTAATTCGCAACATGCAGTATTAGCCAGCCTCATTCAAATTTACATCTGTAATGTAATTATTCAAAATATTAAAATTATTCGTATACAGTCCACTTCTTGTTATTTCTTAATGCAGAATTAATTCATTTTACACATCATCTCAATCACTATGGAAGACCAGCCAACAGAATATTTAATTCAAGAAGCATATATTTAGCCCACTTGGGCCCAATTAATTAACACTTCCTGTCCACGCTTGTGGAACATTATTTCATTCAACAGTTTCGGTCCACTTGGACCGGGACTAATCACTCCCTCTCCTTTCGTCCAGCATTCACTTCTGTACAAAACAAAGCTCCAAACATAAACTCTTCAACAAATATTTCCTCACCTTTATGCTCATATTCTTCACAGTGAACAGACTTTTTCATCTTACTGAATGCATGCTTAGAACTAAATATATTACCAATACAAGGAATAAGACAAGGTCACAAGGTGGGGAAATGTGAGACAATTATAAGGATATAAACATGTGGAGACATTTAAATACTTAGAAGTCTTGTAACAGAAAACAACGAAGTGTTGACAGAAATTAAAACACAACTGGGAGCAGGAAACAGGTGTTATTACAGCTCCTCAGAATGTCCTTCACGACAAACACCTTATGTTGTTGGTACATAGGACAATTATCGGAAATAGGACATAAGTTCTGATCCAAAAGTGCCAAGACAAAAGTTCCAAAAAGTTTAAGTTCCAATTTCAAATAATTGTTTTTCATTACTATTTTGTTTCCGACCAACAGAAGGTTAGTGTTATTATAAATTTTTTCATAACCTACTTAAACTACAAAATTCAGAGCTTCAAAATTTATTGTAACTTCATTAAAAATTGAATTTTGATCCGATATGGCCGAACTCATTCAGAAGGGCAAGACAGTTTATTTACATTTATGTGGTTTCCTGTATTACAAACATTAATCGAATAAGGAAACTGTCTATTGGCGTTGTAGAAGGAAAAATGAGTGCCCTGCTCGAGTTTCAACAGAAAGTAATGGACAAGAAATCATTGTTCATAAAGGTGGCGAAGCTACTGCACTTAAGCATGCTCCAAATCGGGAAGAATTACAAGCTTTACAATTACTGTCAGATATGAAAAGGGAAGCTACTGAACATCCGGAGGAACCTCCTTCACGAATTCTACGATTACAAGGTGCACCGTCTAGTGTCCTTGCAGAACTTCCTGACCGAGAAAATATTAAAAAACAGATTCAGCATGAACGTTTGAAAGATATTCCTACTAATCCACGATGTATACAGGAATTACGAGCGTTAAGATATTACAAATTTACGCCTGCAACGCTGAGACTAAAGAAAAATAGTATACCAAGGTAATAATAATTGAAACATGTACACTATAAAAATTACGTAAATATCGAAAAACAATTCTTGGTGAAAACGTTTTACTGTACGATTCTTTTGAAGATGAGGATTATGATTTAACATGTGGCAGAATACTAGTGTTTTCTACTCAAGAAAATTTAAGAGTGCTGCTGACAACATCTCGTATATGGTTTGTGGATGAAACCTTCAAGACGGTTCCGTCAATCTTTTTCCAATTATTTGTTATTATGGGTTCTCTTTTGCAAGTACATCAAGGAGCAGAACGAACAATAGCACTTCCTTTCGTATACGTTTTTCTGGAAACCAAAGAAGAAATAGCATACTCAAAAGTATTTCAGGTTACTACTGTATGTTTGCAGCATGCCAGTTTGGAATCCAACTTTCTTTGCCATGAACTGTAATCTCCGATTTCGAATTGGCCATCATTAATGCGGCTCAAACTCACATTGGAAATGTTCTCGCGTCTTTATTTCATCTATGTCAAAGCATTTTTCGTCGAGTACAATCCGAAGGTTTGCAGGAACAATATAACGATGAGAATGGCAGGATCATTAAAGAAGTAACTCAAATGATGTGTGCTTTAGCTTTTGTCCCTACTGAGAAAGTACGCTAAACTTTCGATATTTTCATTGATGAGCTTCCAGAGAATTTTCTTCCAGTAGCGAATATTTCGAAGTGACATATGTATGGCTGGTAGACCAGCCAGAGGTAGAAGGAGAGTGATTCCTGTACGTTATGCCCCAGAACTGTGGAATCAATATGATGCTGTTCTTCAAAGAATGACTGCTTTTCAACAAGTTAATCATGAAATTTATAAGAAAATTAAAATTTCAGTGTAATACAGTAGGTTTCCTGTACGTTTTGCAGTAGTATGTCTTCGTAATTTTGTACATTATAAATTGTATTGTGATCATCATGTTATATTTTGCCTATTATAACTAATTAAACTTGTAATTTAATGTGACATATTTTAAAAACTATATTTAATTAAGTGAAACTTTAATGTTTAAAATCTCATTTTCTTTACGAGGTGGATTTGCTTTGAGAGAATTTTGTATCAACATTTATTTAAATAAAGTATTTTTCTTTTTTATTACATTCTAACTGATTTATTAGGACAGATAGTCAATCCGATAAATGGACAAAATTATAAATCCCATTATTATAACTTGTTTTCTTATTCTTTATTTTAAAATCTTCTGGAAAAAATACCCAATTCCTTATTATTTATGCAATTCAGTTATCAAAACACCGATTCAGCAGATATTAAGTCATGATGGGAATAACCAAACAATTGTATTTGGGGACGTTATCTTCTAACTGGCGTGGGGAGGGGTATCTCCTAATTCCACCACTAGAACCTAGAATCATACCATCTCACCAATTCAACTTCCAGTCAAAGATCCAAATTCAACAAATACATAGGATTGTTAATATGATAATCAAGTGCCTCAAAGAAAAACAAGTCTGCACAGCTGCCTTCTTGACACTGAATGCTTCTATAGTGTGTGGCACACAGAATTCCTATATAAATTGAAGCAACATCTCCCCACACCTTATTAATTTCTTATTAAATCCTACCTGAATGTCTGTTTTGTCCAAGTTAAGTTTAACCTTACTTTTTCTCCCTGCCATCAAACCCACCCCGTTGACACACAAATCCCAACAGTTGTGAGGAAATCAAAAGGAGAACATGCCTACTTCAGCAAGGTTTGCATATACTGAAATGACACAGTCAGCAGTCAACACAATCCACTCAAAGCCTCAAGAGGACTGAAGAAGCAGTGGCCTTATGACCTGATTTAATTTTTTTCTATTTCCTACACCACTAACTATTATTATTTCCCTTTATATTCTATTCTACTCATCAGATTTAATTATTGCTCCTTGCAAGCAGACTGTAAATATCTAATAAATACATTTAAAAATCATTCAAAGTATCTTTCCCATAAAGCTTTACTATACATGGGATTGGGATCATCTCCACTTTGGCATTCATGTTAACCAAATTGCATGTTTTTTATATTTGTTAATATTCCCTGAATTTCAGTTTCCTGTTTCCTCCACTTTACCTTCTTAGGGGCATAGTACCTTAGGCACTAATTACACTTATGTGACCCCCACTCATATCTTAAAATAACGTATAATATCCTGCTGTACATATAATAGTAGATAGAATATTGTTTATTGCCATAATTTTCAAAGAAAACTGTACTGCTTTTTCTATCTACTCCGCTATAAAACACCACATAACTCCAAATACATTTTGACCCCCTACAATATTATGATACTACAGAAATATTTACCTTGTTTTGCCTAATGGTTTAAGAGCTCTGCTTTATTATTATTATTATTTTTCCACAGTAACTGGCATTCAAGACTGGAAAGGTCTAGCAAAAAAATAACTGTTCATGAAACAAGCAATATGCATCTTCAGGACTGTGTTACTTTAAACTTGTGGACAAGAATAACACCAGAAGATAATGTAGAAAAAGGAATGAAAAAAATTACAAGTAAGTGGTATAAAATATTGAACTGAGCAGTAAATCTGACTTTCACATAATCTTGTGTTTAGAGGTCACACAGAAGAGCTTCAAAAGGCTAATAGTAGAAATGTTTTGCTGTGATAGAACTACTTGCTAAGTATGGCTCTGTAGTTGGAGCTTTTTTCTGTTGCATTTGATATTAATTAAGACATTACAAAAAAACAAGTTATTTCAACTTTTTAGATATGCAAACTTTTCAAAAGTTTTTTGAGGGAAGTCTATCAGAATAAAAGTAAATGAAAGTTTTTTGGTTTTTAAAGTGGTTGAAGATTAATCTGCAAGTAGAATCATAGAAGTCATTTTGGAAAGTATTTAAGGGAACAGAACTGGTAAAAATGAAAAAAAATTTTGTTTACTTGTTCTTATTCTGTAGTTAATTCTGTTTAAGAATATGTTTATTATTTTGCTATAAAGGAACATTAAGGAACAAATGTAATTTAATTTTATTAAATGTATCTTTTAATGAAATGTGTCAACTGCAAAATTCAGTTTGTCACCTGAAATTTATGTTACATTTTATTTTAAAAAAATCATTTTACTTCCTTTCTTTTTAATATTCAGTAGGGAACTTTTACTATGTCAGATTTGATAAACCTGTTATTTACATCAGGGCTTCTCAAAGTGTGGGTCGTGACCCCATATGAGGTCGCATAACTAAATTTGGGGGTTGCAGAGATTTTAGCAAAACTAATGTTTGGAGACACAATTTCAAAAATACTTTCCTTCAAATGTTGATGTTGAAAAAGAAAATTGGGTCCATAAACCATACTCAATTGAAATGATTAATCTCAGTCATTTACCACTAAATGCTCAAGAAGAGTTTGATGAGTATCAAGCGACACAGATTTAAAACTTGAGTTTTCCAAAAAATCGTTCAATGAATTTTGACTCAGGATTAGGACAGAATTTTCAAAACTTTCTGAAATGGCCTTAAACATACTTCTACCATTTTGTACTATGTACTTATGTGAAGAGGCATTTTCAGCACTAACTTTTATAAAATCAAAAAATTGGTCATCTCTGAAAAATGCTGAAGAAGCTCTACATCCTGCAGTATCAAATATTCATCCAAGATTTAACTCTTTATATAAATTTAAACAAGCACACATAGCTCATTAGTATGAATATTTGGCTTTGTCTTCAATACATGGTAAAATGATATATATACACAACAAAATTACTTTGAATTCAGTAGCAAAATTTATCAACAACAAGAAGGATTGGCAATGGGATCTCCATTATCTAGCATAATAGCAGAAATATTCTTACAACATATAGACACCAAAATACAAAATATTATAAAATCCTTTGATCCAAATGGCATTTGGATAAGATATGTAGATGATGGGCTATATGTATCAAGTAACAAAAATACAAATGCAGATAACATATTAAAACAAATCAATAACATACATCCAAAAATACAATTCACAGAAGAAAAAGAAAAACATAAAAAAATCAACTATTTAGACATAACCATCACAAAATACAATAACTACCTACAATATGCAATATACAGAATACCAACTTCCACTAACATCATTATACCTAACCTTTCTGACCACCCACCACAACATAAAATGGCAGCATTCTATTCACTATTTAACAGAATTTACAAAATACCCCTAAACAAACAAGAAACAGACAAAGAAAGAAATATAATTTACCAAATTGCTTGTGAAAATGGATATAATAAAAACACTGTAAACAAAATAGAAAATAAAATCAAATATAAAATAAAAACTGAACAATTAAGAATTAATCAAAATGAACAAAACAAAAATAATAACAACAATAAAAAATGGGCCACATTCACATACATAAATAATAAATGACAAAGCTAATAAAACTGTTTAAGAACACAGACATTAAAATAGTATACAAAACTAACAAAAATAATCTACAAAAACTAAATAACCCACACAACAAACATAATACAACAACCAATGGTAAACACGAAATTTAATGCCAAGATTGCAATAAATGTTACATAGGACAAACAAAAAAACAACTGAAAAAACGTTATTTTGAACACCTAAACGCATACAAAAAAAAAAAAAAAACAGAAATATACAAATCTAATTTGGCCACACATGCAATAAACACTGGACATGAATTCCCAAACATAACCAACATGACAATAATAAAATACATACCACACAAAGGCACCATAATGAACATTTGGGAAAATTTACATATATACAAACATAAACACAAAACAAACTAATACCTGAACAAATACAAATCAATACAAAACATGACACAATTTTCAAAGCACTCAATATCGAAAATACACTAAATACTAATACATACACCACAATCACACACAATAATACCAATTTAAAGTACCAGAAGCCAACAGGAAGCCACAATAACTACCACCCAACACACGTGTACTTCACCAGACACAAAATCTGGAAGGCTGAGGATGGGTACTGTGCCGTACTTCATTCGGCACTCTGTTGTTAAAATGCTGAGTGCGGTGGTATGCGCGTAAATCATTCCATTTTAAAAGCTCGCGCGTTCTCCCCGTCACCCACTGCCATGTAGGGTGCATCGTCGCCGTGTGTAGCGGGCTACGTTGTTAGTTGCGACGACGAAAATTATGTTGGCCATGGGCCAGCTGTTGTTTGCTGTAACCTGAAAATAAAAAGCGAGGTCTCGTGGGTACAATTCGCCATAGATTCTGTCTCATTTCTCTACCGACCTTCTCAGAGAAATCTTCATTGATTACGACTGACGGCGCCTGCATCATTCTGCCTGGTTGAAGTCCTTTACTATGGAAAAATAATGTAAAGCTAGCTCCAGGTGCTCGGCCACTGGCGAGATGGGTGTCGGGGTTGGCCTAAGACCTGCCAACCCCTGGTGCAGGAAAACGACATAAGCCTTGAGATGCCGTCAGTCGGGACAGACATGCAAACTCTTAGAGAAATTCTGCCCCCAGAAATCATCCGTTTCAACTACTGCTCAACCTAGACTTGGCCATCTACTACACTGGACAAATCAGGTGTGATCCATCTTAATTTAATTTAACACCACCATCTACCACAACACGGTGCATCTGCAGACACTCTCAAAAACAGACTTATAAAAACCGCTCAGAACTTGTTTAAAATCTGCAAACACATGTTTGGTTTCGTGCCTGCATGCTCGGACACTGTACACAGATAAATACCTTATGTATATTTAAGACAATCTTATACTATGTAAGGGATTACACATATACATGCATTTAGATGAACAGCTCTGAGTTTCCTTGTTTCTCGTGTTCAATGTATTAGAGTGTTGGTTGTGTCCTGCTTAATCATGTACTTCATTAAGCAGGTGTTTGAATTTTGTGCCATTATTGAGGCCTTAATAGTAATTATGGCTATTTCCCTGAGTTGTTAATCCAGACTGCATGAATCCTGTATTAAATTACAAATTTAAGTTATCTTGTAATGTGGGGGCAAATCAGTTGCTTTGGGTTGTATGAATACAACTATATGAATACAATATATCACCACCTTTATGGTGACACAAGTTTCTGAATTGTAAGTTGGGTATAGTTGTAAAGTTTCTATTATATAATGGGTTATAGCGAGAAGGTTAATGCAGGAATTGGGGTGTGTGTTATATGTGTGTGTAGTACGTGTTTATGTGTAATTCTTAATATACAAAAAAGAGAATATAATATAATGTTAATGATGTATAGCACATGTGCTATCAGGACTGTCGACAGAAATAGTAATTCTAGGCTAGCTTGCCATCAGATACTATATATTGAATCAAATAGCATGTATCAGATATCAAATAGCCAGTGTTATATATTAACTACCATATATTGAATTTCATATATCAAATAATATATATCAAATACCGTATACCAATTATCAAATATCGAATATTAGATGTTAATATCAAATATCAATCCTTGAGTTGCATTTATATTTTTACTAGCCACTGCATTAAGCATTCATGCCTAAATCTATGGTGTTTTACAATAATTGTACATGCATAATGATTATATATATATATATATATATATATATATATATATATATTATAACTCTACTTCTATGCGTTATTGTAGTGTCGTGTTGTGTGTGAGTACCTACCTGCTGTCTGATCTTGCAGATTCTTCCGACTAGGGCGTGTGGATTTTGGATTTGAAGTTCGCAAGCTAGTAATCTCAAATTTATTACAACAACACACAAAATAGGTTACTTTAAAGGGGGAGAGTTTTGTGAGACTGGTAGGCTTTATCGTACAACAATAAAACACTGTTATATGGGGTAATAAAACGTTGTTTATTACACCAGCAACACACAAGAATAGAATGGTTATTATTTTATGATTTTCTTATAGTCTAAACAATGAATCAATGTTTTTCGATTGGTCAGTAGTTGAAAGAAACTGAACTCGTTCTTTGGCGAGTTAATTGCAATTTAAATTTTACTTTATTAATTGATTTGAATTTAATTAAATTTATTTAATTAAATTGAATCTAAGTGTTCATGAAACAAAATATAAAACTCTGAAATTAATTAGAATAATTAATTAAAATAAATTAGACGTGACAGTCTAGTTCACGTTATTTCATTTCTAGTGATTCTACTTCTGATCTACTGCAGTATGATCTAAGATTAGATTGTCAGTTAAGATTTGTATAGCGCTTTTATACTACTTCTATTTCTTAACTAAAGAAAGAGATTATGTATTTAATATTTAATAAAGTTAAATAATAGTAAAAATGTATTCAGTAATATAATATAAATGTCAACCATGTAACGGAAATGAAAGAGATTTAAAACAATGTCTTGTTAATATTAACTTGGCTAAGACGTTTCAGATGAAGAAGGAAGTGAGAACAGTGGATTATTAGACATGATCGAGTAAACTTTAGACGAGCTCTCGCTAAAAATTAACATATAGCGAAGGAAGGAAAATGGCTTTCATCAACCTACTATACTGTGCAAATTAATTGGGACAAAGTAATAAAATCACTCTTTTTCAAAAAACTATGCTTTTATTCATACTATGCCTTTATATACACTGATAAATACATGTATTAGTATGAAGTATGTCCTCCTTTAGCAGAAATGACCTCTTGAAGACGTTTTGGCATTGACTCCACTAGATTAGTGCACATATTCTTGATTTCATCATTGTGGAACCACACGTTTATAGCACTAGTTATCATGCGTTCTTTTGTCGAACAGTCCATCTTACCTAAACGACTCTTCAAAATATTCCACAAGTTCTCAATGGGATTTAAGTCTGGTGAGTTTCCAGGCCAATCAAGCACATTTATTTGATTTTCCAGCATGAAAGTCTTGACTAATTTTGAATTATGACAATGTCCCGCTAAAAGTTTGCTTGAATGGGACAATCCTATGTCGTAATATTTCTATGTACTTGGTTGAATTCATCATACCTTGAACGGGAACTAAGCTTCCAGTGCCATTTGTCGTGAAAAACCCCAAAACATCTGTTTCAGAGGGTGTTTTACAGTTTGTTGGAAATGCTCAGGTCTGAGAGGTTCACTGTCACTTCGTCTCACGACATTTCCTTTGTAACCCTGCACAAATAAATGAGTTTCATCACTAAAAATTACCTTCTTCCAGTTGTCAGCCGTCCAAGATTTATATTTTTTGGCCCATTTTAAACGTTTTTCCTTCATTTTATGAGTTAACAATTGTTTTTTGACTGGTCTTCTTGCCTTCCGGCCAGCTTCCAGAAGCCTACGGCTTACAGTTGAACTACTAACATCGAAACCAGCTGCCAATAAATCTCTTCTAAGGTCTGAGCTTGTTTTCCTTGGATTAATTTTACTATTTCTTATTAGAATTTTATCATTTCTTGGAGTAGTTTTCCGTTTGTGCCCACATTTTCCTCTCCTTTTTGGAGACGATGATCCAGATTCTTTGAACGTTGTCAGAATTCTTGATACACTTGATTTGCCTACACCAACTGCAGAAGCGATATCTCTCACTGTCATAGAAGTGTGATCTTTCAAAGCAATAATTTTTGCACGCTTCCTCGGTGTAATATCCATTTTTAAACACACGAAAGCAACACGTGTTACGCAGAGCACAAAAACTAGCATCCAACTGCCACAATCAAAGGCTCACAACTGAAGATAAACCAGTCAAAGTGCTTTGTTACTGTCAAGGTCGAACAGTCACACCACCTCAAGGCAGATAATACCAGTTTAAGGCGGGTTCAGACATCAAATGGCAATCACAAACAATATACAGAAAAAAATAGCTTGTCCCAACTAATTTGCACAGCATAGTAGCCTAGTCAAAGTAAAAAATCGTAAATTTTGGAAACTTTAAATAACAAGTAAATTCAGTGCATTAGACCAGTACAACTATTAAATTACACTAACATGAAACAGGGAAAAGTGAATTAACCATTTAAACACCTAAAAACGATAATCCTGAATATAAAGACGAAACGTGCCCGACCTTATTGACTAAAGTGCATTAAAAACATTATACAACACTAATCAACGAGGCGAATCACGGAACACTGAACCAGGACAACTACACTAACACCAGAAAGAATAATCACTACTGCTGAGACGAGGAAACTTGGAAAAACCACTTTTATTTGAAGAGAATTCTGTCGTGAAGTTGTCATTTTAACATATGCAGTACTGAGGCAGCCATCTTGAACTCCCATAATTCTCTCTACACGCTACTGCCAGCTTCATCTTCAACGACAAATGGTTCGAAATTTTACTTTAATAAACATTATATATATTGAATGAATCTTTGTATTTTTTAATTCTTAAGCTATTAATTGTAAGTGTTATACTTTCCTGAACTTGCCCTTTCTCTGACTATATAATATAACCGTTAAAAGAACCTGAAAATTAATATTAATACTTTATATAAAAATAATCGATCGCCCTGAGATACGAGTCGATAATTATTTGTTGAATAATCGATTTAACATGGATCCATTAATAATTTGTTAAATAAAAACTGGAATTTCATAATTTTGACTTATATTTATTTCAAAATATATAATTAGAATGACATAAGATAATATTTAAACCACGGACTACACAAAAAGCGGCAATTACCAAAGTGAAAGGAGAATACTCTCAGAAGAAGAAGAACCGCAAATCGATTAGTCCAGGAGACAATCTGATTAACGCAGAACTTAATTCTAGTTACCAAAAGGTGATATAATTGACAAAAACAGTAATAAAGGATTTAAAATTTTATACCAAACAATTACAAAAATTAATTACTAAATAATAAAAACAACAAAAACAATTCTCAAAATATTTTCAAAAAACAAACAAAATTTTTTATTTTGGTTAACTAACAAAATTTTATATTTTGTTACAATATATATATTGTAAAGAAAATAGATTTCAAGTGGAGTCCTTCTTAATCGAGCCCCACGTTGGAGTCGTCAATTTGTAAAGAAAACTTGGTTATATTAGTAATTAGTTATAGTTATAGTTAGTTTGTAATTAGTTATATGAGACTCCCGTGAATCAACGTTAAGCAACACGTTGAAGGTGGCAATTTGTATAACAATTAAAATGTTGTTACCTGGTTTAATTAATGTGTTATTAATTAGTATATCTATTCGGTTGTGACCGATGAAACCTCCTGAAAATATGTTATTAGACAAATATAATTATAATAATGTTTTTTTAACTTATAATCGTACTACGATATAGATCTAACTTAGTATTAAGTAGTTGGGTAATATTAACGATATGTATCGTGTATTAACTGAATGTAATGAATATTCTTGTCAACCCTAGTCACTCGACGGTAGGAAATTCTATTCAAAGTTTGCACTGAAAACACGCTAGTTCCGCGATCTCCCGTTCCACCAGCTGTAAGTATTTAGCGCTGCCACTTGTAATAAGCGTACTTATAGGTTAGTTGTTCATCGGGTTAGAATAAACCTGTTATTGTAAATTATTACAACCACTACTTATAGTATCTATTCTGCAATAACTTCAAATATTATCTCATACAATCAAGATCCTTTATTAATTTTATCTATTAATTCACAGTACCCGTTATTTCCAAAATAACAATATAATCAAATCGATCACACAGAAATATATCGATTATCAATCAATCCAATTCCATAGACTTATACAAATGAAAAATAATAATAAATAGTTCTTATCCCAGGGTTCGTAAAGTTCTTGGAACCATTAGTAAGGCCAGGTAAAATGCATAATTAAGGTTACTCAAGTATTACAAAACAAAATTATTTACTCTAAATATAGTGAAATTAAAATAGGTTGTTTTTTTACCGAGTCGACGAAAGCTTCGACTGGCTGTGGACGTCTGTAAACAGTTGCCAAGACTTAGCTTAACTCATCTTCATCCAGTAAAAGTGTTCTGCCTTTAATAAAATTGATTGTGGAGAGTAATGGGAAGCTCTCAGGAATTCTTCGGACTTCTGATCTTCTTCTATGATCTTGATAATTCTCGGTCCCGGTGAAATGAAATTAGGATCCCAGCTTCTTCTGCTGCCAGTGAAGGTTAACTCTGCCAAACTAGGTCTTCTTGTATTTTCAATAATTCCGTTAGTTCGGGCTTTAATTCTCTTAACTGATCTTCTGTTTATAGAAAGAATTGGTTTAATACCGAATCCAGCGGAATTATTTGGTGAATGAGGTGAGGGGTTTCAACTCTTTTTAAATGTATTCAGTTACAATTTGGAAGGTTATTTAATTTTATTACTCATTGGTATTATGATAAAAATGTGTTTTAAAGAGGTTTTTTTTAATTTTAATTCATTTTTCTTCCGAATTTATTATTCAATTTTTGTTAAATGTATCTGCCCATCTCAACCTAATAGCTTGTAACAATCAGAACGAATGATTCAATATCAACAACTCATGTCCATTTCAGTTGCCTTAACAACCATGTTTACTAGATATCCTTGAGCCGGCATTATAGAATATTACTACTCTTTTCCAATAAAATACTCCATGCTTGGATTAATATTAAATTACCTAAAATTCTCCCCTAACCTTCCTTCTTAAACAGTAAATGTTTTACCAGAGTTTCGTTGGACTGGACTTCTTAAAAAGGTATTAATTTCCTTTCACTAATATGGAATTTAGGCCTATAGATTTTCTTACAACCGTTATAACATTATTTGGTTCTTTAACTTAATTTTCTTTTACCTGACCTACTGTACAATTAATTATTGGTTAAATGGTTAATTACATTAATTTTAATTTCCTGGTGGTTACTTTATTACATCAATTAACTGGTTCTGGAACCCTTCATTAATTTATAATATAATTGTCCGAACTACTTGTCAAACATTAAACACTGATCGCCCTCCTGGCCAAGTTTACAAACATTAATTAAAACAACAGCATTATTCAACTTTAGACAATACTTAGAACTTAGTATAATGCCTAACACTAGTAACTATACTTGATTGTCTAAAGACAAATTTAACATAAATACAACCATAATCTTTGATGAAGTATTACTATTAAACAACACCAGTTCATTCTTACCATACTCAAAACATAACATAAATATTCTGTAAACCTCAACATGTTACAGTATAAACACAAGCATAATTTATTATATTTAACTATTAATTGGTATGGTTTTTTTTTATTTAACATTAATTATTGCCTCTTTTGACTTGAGGTACTTCTCAGATGCAATAACTACTGAGCAACCTTAATTCAGGGTATGGTCCTTGACCTTAATTCAATTTTTATGTAACGTTGGGGGACCTCAACTCTGTTACGTTACAATATATATTGTAATACAACTTATTATAGATTTAGTATATATATTCGTTCTTAGTGTGGTCTTCAATCAATTCTGCCCCGCGATGGAGCCACGTTGTAATACAACGATACTGATATAGTGATATGTTGATGTAGTAGTGTAGTGGTGTTGCTTGCAGATACGCACCGGTATCTGCAATAATGTTGTTTGATAAAATGTTCAAATTATAATTATTATTATTATTAGTTTGATTGTAATTGACAAATATGTGGGTATCGATGGTCCACTTCTTTAATTTAAAATATTTCTCGCACTCCGTTAGTAACCTCCCCCACTTACCACACGTGGATATTGTAGTTCTGTTCGGTGACGGCTCAGCTGTAATACACACACTACAAATACAAGTAGATATTCTGGTTGAATATTCAATGTGACTAGCATCCACAATAAAATGATATAATAGCTAAATAAAGTTCTGAGTTATTAGAAATATTTGAATTCTTCCGCCACCTTTAGGTAGAACTGACTATTAATAAATGAATTAATTTAAGTTTGAAATAATACTCTTTTTCCACTGGTAACAAAATGTAGAGGTTTATTAACGGTTAATGATGTTATAAAATCTTTTAAAAATTGACAATCAGTTGCTAATAATTTTACTGATAATAATTACAATGAACAAAATTTAAAATAAGACTCTCCTTAGCCTCAAGGCTGGTAACCCTGTTGGTTATACAATAATTTTAATTTGAGAGGTTATGTCCTCTTATGTCAGTTAATTACCATGTTCGTGTGGTTCTTTTAAGTAGCATGATGCCAGGTACAAGATGTGGCATTTATAATGATATTAAATGAACAATAATTAAAAAACAAACAAACAAATATAAAAATAGAAAATTAGTACCATATAACAGATAGTTATGGTATTATCGTACGCGGGAATTCGCCCGCCGTTTACAGTATTTACTTGACGATCAACAAGTGCGTTGGCTTGCACTACTGAAATGTATTACTATATTTTAATAATTCACTGTGGGAATTATTTACTTACAAGAGAAAAAGTTATTAAAAAAAAAAACTCTTGTTATTGTTTTCATCTGGTTTTGGATTACATGAGAACAGACTTGTGACAAAGAAGGTGGCAAGTTACGGTTATGATTTTAAGGTTATCTCATAACGTGAACTGTTATTAGAGTTAGTTATCTTGAATATTTATTTCTTCTTAATCTAAGCATATACATATTATTTATAATAGTTCTGATGTGTAATTATCAGTATCATATAATACTCTTTCACATAAAAGTTAAAATATTTATTTTCAAATAGAGAAAATCAAAAAACAACGTTAGTCAATTGAGCGACTATTTATATTGCTCGTATTTTGTGATAAGTACTTTAATCGTGAATCTTTTAATTATAAAAAATAATTAAAATATTTATTTGTCATGTTAACAATTGCAAATTAATACTTTCATTAATTCTGATAAATTCCATCATCATTTATGATACTTCGCTATTACTGACTTGCGTAGTATATCAACATTAAGTATTTACAGAAAATTTTATTTCTGTTTCATTGTTAATTAATAAAAAAGAATTGTACTCCCTGTTTTTATTTTTTGCACAACACTCGTAAATACGATCGATATTGTACACTGATCGTATTTAAATATTATTCACTCTGCACAGTGCACTCGATAATGCTTGTGTAGTATTTAGGTTAGTGTATGTCAGTTACTGATGTTTACATGTCGCGCACAATTCAAAAATAAACTTCTTCATGTCTCGTCCGGAGAGTGACATGACCTGTCTGTTCGATGGTTGATAGATGACTCCCTCGTTCCGTCGGAACGTCTGCAGCTTGTCTGCCGATTTCCATTCATACGATTGGCTGAAATGTTTGAACTCTCTAACCCAAAGTACTTTATTTTCTTAAAATTTTTAATTTTTTTACCAATTTTGGCGTTTGCGTTGGAGATTATATGACGTCAGCACTGGTACAAAAAATAATTAGAAAGCTTAAAATCGTAATAACTTTCTTAATATTTGTCTTATCGTTAAATGGTTAGTGTCAATAAATTGCGGACATCCTGCGCTTTAATTAAAGTCCAAACAAGATTATAATCCGTCCATTACTTAAATCACTATAACGATTTTATCGATTTTTATGGTGCATCTTATATTTAATAAGTTTATTACACCAAACTTAATTATTTACACTAAAACACTTTTAATTAAACGATCTGAGTCTATACCTCAACTTGTTTAATACAAAATTTGGGAATAATTGTTACCCAAACAATATCTAGTTATGGCGTCTGTGGGCGTCCATATTTGATTATTCACAGTTGTACTTAAAACTAATTTTTCTTATCTAATAACACTGATATTGTAACCTAATAATGATAGAAACGTCTATTTACATGAATTTGTACTTGAGTATATGTACAGGGCTGTATTTCATATACTATTAACGTTGTATCAGTAGGGTAAGGTGGTCCACAGTGAGACACCAATTATTAAAAAAATGTTTAAATATTTATTTTCAATGTTATAGTTTAAAAACTTAACTAGGATGTTACACACATGTATTACTATAATAGCAAAACAATATTATTGATATCTCTTTAAATGCAAATCAGAAAAAAACAATTTTTCTTATATAGTCCTTTTGTCTCATTGTGCCCCATAGTGGTCTACAATAAGACAGCGACTGGTCCACACTGAGACAACCTACTTTACATTAATATTTCCAAATTTTACTTCAAAACTTAAATAACTGTTCTGCCTTTTTGTTGCACCAAACTTGTTTGGTTCAGGTAAAATCATTTTAACATCAGCAACACTAACAGATGACATATCTGGAATCTCCGGAAAAATAAATTTGTTTGAATTTTTCACTCTTCTCATAAATGAAACTTCTATGTCACCAAACCTATCTTTTGCTTTTGTAACTACACTGACATAATACATTAATTTTGTTTTCCCATGAAATTCAATCAATACATAATCTCCAAGAGATGGTTCCTTCGTAAGTGGACTGAATTCCATGACGTCTTCCTCATGATCTGATGATGATGATGATGAAAGGCAGGAGAAATCTCTCTTACCTTTTTTTGAGAATTAAGGGAACTGTCAAATAACCTTCTTTTGCTACTCTTCCCTTCATTAATTGCTTGTTTTGTTGATCTTCGCTTGAGAGCAAGTTCTGTTAATTTGTTTTTCTCTGGAGTGTCTGTAACAATCATACACCTACCTTTCTTTCTCCTATTTGTTTTTCGAGGCTCAGCCTTTGGTAGCCCACGAAATGCGTAAGGGCTGATGACTTTCTGTCCATCTCTCTCAGAATTCTCATTACAGTCCTTATCAATTTCCAATGGAAGCTCTAATGAAATTCCAGTTAACTGAGAATTTTTGTTGTCATCAGCCTGTGAAGATTCTGTTCTAGAATTTTCACCATTTGTTTCGGTTTGTAGAGTTTCTTCACAGGGTCTATCTGTTACACTGCTAGGAAGATAGTCATCATCTGTAAAGACATTTTTATCATATGGGAATATTCCTGTCTTCCTAAACCCTGACCCAATGTTTGATTTTGTCATTGATCGCTGAAAAGCAACATTAACACACCCAGCAATGTCATATATCGTGAAAGGGGTTCCTGGGTGGTTTACGAGCCAGGAACTGACAGTTGAATTATAATGCGACTTAAAAGAGAAATATACACCTACATCTAAGGGCTGTAACTTATGCGAACAGTGTGGTGGAAAAGTGAGAATAGTTACACTATTTTCTTTCGCAAGATCCAAACATTCTATGGAAAGATGACTTTCGTGGTTGTCAAGCAGCAGTAGTGTCGGATTTTCTTTAGACGAACAGGTATGTTTGATGAAATGTTTCATTACATCAACAAACAGATCTGCATTCATCCAACCAGAAGGTGTTGCGAGACCTAGTGTACCAGAAGGGCCATCCCGTATCATATGAGACTTAAAATGAGTTCGAGGAAATACTATTGCCGGTGGTAGAGTATTGCCTAATGCATTAATAAAACAACAAGTTGTTACTAAAGACCCCTTTTCACCGCTGGTTGCCTGGGCTACAGATTTTACACCTTTCCCTGCTATGACCTTTCTGGGTTTTTGTACAGTTGTTGTGCCTGTTTCATCTAAGTTCCATAAACGAGAACCATCTGAAAAGGAAGGGTTTCTTTCTAAGACCTCTTTCAATTTGTCCATGAATGTTTCAACATTATGTCTATTGAAAGAAGACGACCTAGCAATGCTACAAGCTTCAGGATGTCTTATGCTAAGAAAAGAATGTCTTTTCATAAAATTACGGAGCCATTCTAATCCGGCCATTTTTTCATTTTCCCACTGTTCTGGAATAATAACATTATTCTTTACAGCTGTCTCATATGCCAGTCGGCGAGAATCTTTTGTAGTCCGTGGATAATTCATTTTGGAACACGTGAGAATATAATCAGCTAAGACGGTCTCTTGCTCATCTGACATAACCCTCCGGCAGGCATAATTTGGAGTCATTCTAACTTCTCTATCAGGTTCAGCTAATTGTTTTTGAACATACCTGAAGAAAAACAACAAGGTGGCAATTAAGATCTGTGGTGAGAATTTCTATGAACATTTTTCAAGTAGTGATATTATAGAAATTAAAAGGAAATAACCAGTTTCTAACCAAGCTGATATGAAAATAAGCCCGATATATCTTCTTACCTTGCTAATGTTTGAAAGGAAAGATTTTTCTGAACAGCAGCTTGGCGAATACTATAGCCTTCCTTAATAACAAGTTCAACTCCTTTCATCATGCTTTCATGAGAAAAAGATCCCATGTTTGTTTTCCTTTTACGATTTCTAGCCATCTTAAAACAAATAAACAAAAAATTAGCCCATGGCATAACCAAATAAAACATATTGTGTGCCTTATAACCTGTACAATATCAGTTTTTAGGGTTAAAATACCACAAACAACATGTCTCACAGTACCCCACCTATTAATGTCTCACTGTGACCCACGTGCACTTCATCACAAAAATTACTTGTCATAACCTTAATTATCTGTGCATTTGCAAGTGAATCACTTCATTTTAATTCTCATTCACAGCAAAATACAATATAATATAAATAATTTATTTCATATTTAAATTTAAAATGCCAAAGACATCAAAACGTGAATAGATTATTTTACTTTACTCACCTCAAAACACTCAGCTTCAGATTTTCTGTACAAATAAAAAGGAAGCCATCCACAAACATGATAGCCAACACTATTTTTGAATCCTAAATTTCCCACCTTAGCAACACTTATGGCGGGTAATTCAAATTTAAAAAAAATTGAATGTCTCAGTGTGGACCATGTCTCACTGTGGACCACCATACCCTACCCTCCTATCTCTTTTCTTACAATTGTCATTTTACTTATGGTTTTTTCTATACAAGGTATATTATGTAATAAATGCAATTAGTGTACACTTATAGTACCTAATTCCCTTCATATATTTGTTAGCTTTTAGCTATCTCAGAACCCTTCAATTTCTAGTAATGGGTTTGTTTACATTATGTCATAGCATGGTAGTCAGTTATTTTTGTTAAAACAATAATTGAATTGTTATTGCTACACTTGATTTAGATTTCCAAAGTAGTATCAGACATTCTTCTGATCCTTGATAACATTGTTATCTACTTTTAAACAAGTTTGTATGTTGCATTTTGCATAAATAACCTGCTCCTTATTGTTTGTTTACATTCGGATTCCACCATCATGGTCATTTAGTTTTTAATAATTTATATATAAAATGACTATTCTCATGGTCATGGTCTGTTCTCAAAGTAGCATTAGGTGTCCCTCTTACTACTGGTAACACTCTTATCAATCTTTGTTCAAGCTTTAATAAAGTATCTTGCTTAACTAGTTGGTTACATTGTTTCTGCTTACTTCTGGCTATGTATTCATAGTTAGCTAGTTTACAATATTTTGGTTACAAAACTATTGTCATTATACTTATAATCTGTTCTCATAGTAGTACCAGATGTTCATCTAACTACTGGTAATACTTTTATTAACATTGGTACTTGTTTTAATACTGTATTTTGTCTAACTAATTTGGCATACTAGGTTCCATTTTTCCTATCTTTGTGCCATCATATTTGATCTGTTTTATTTGTATTGTATTTCAATATAATACACTGTCTACTGTGGTGTATCATTACTTATAAAAAATCCTTGATTGATATTATAGTTGATGGTTATTTGGTTAAATTAACATGTATGATTTTTTTTTGTTTCATAGGTGTCTTTCCTATGGGGTTATGTAACAATGTACAACATGTTCTAATGCAGCATTTTGCTACTACTAACATGACTTCAGTATGGTATTCTATTACAATATTTTAATTGTTTTAATACACATGTTTACACTACTTCTTCTTAAACAATAATACAAATCTTTTTGTACTAATTACAATATCTTTCTTGTCATTGGTTGTATCTAATTCCTGTCACATTTGTTTGATATTTAACAAAGGTTTTTATTGTCAGTTCTCTATGAACAATAATATAATTGTTCGATTTTATATTATTTTGGTGGTCTTAGGATTATCTATATGGATCACAATCTTTATTAAATTAGTCACACTAATTGTCTGTGTATATTTGACTATTTAATTCTTGATGTTTTCACTATGAAAGTAACACATTTTCTTCCACTATAAACCTTATCACTGGAATTGTTTGTGTGGTTTATTAGGTTAAAATTAGTTAACTGGTCACAGGTTTTCACATCTATATTAAGTACTCACTGTAATTGTTTGTGGTTCCTTAAATGTTAAACACTGTTCCTACATAGTTGATAATCACTATTTCTTTGGTTACTATTATTGTCTCTAGTACACTTGATGAATGATGAGTCCTTGCATGGTTTATCCATTTTCTTCTCTCTTCATGGTATGTTTCCTCGTCCTTCTTCTTTCCCTCTTCTTTAGGTTTGAACGTCTTCTTCAATATTTTCATTGTAGTCATTATCTTCATTTGTTTCCCTCACTGTTGGATTTTATTGGTCCTTAATTATTTTGTTGGTTCCCCTCACTGTTGGAATCCATTGGTAATGGTATTATTCTTGTGATTTCCCCTCACTGTTGGATTTTATTGGTCCTTAATTATTTTGTTGGTTCCCCTCACTGTTGGATCCTATTGGGCCTGGTTACTAATATTTTATTTTGGCTCATGGTCATTTTCTTTCTTCATTTCGTATTCGATGCTGCTATGTTAACACTTTCTTCCTCATCGTTGGATTTTTATACTAATATATCTGTAGATACACACTTTTATTCACATAGGTTTATTTATCTAGAAATACTTTCATGCTTTTCTGTTCCTTGATATTATATTAGCTTATTTTATGTAACTACCATATTTGGTAACGTTACAATATATATATATATATATATATATATATATATATATATATTATAACGGAACAAAATATTAACTATTTGGGGTTATATGTTTACCGCATGCTGAAACCATATTTAAATAAAAATTAACAGTTAAAACTCCATTTGAATGTAGAGCATTGAAAATAATGCTGTGTAAAGCAACGCACACGTGGTCGTTATGTAAGCAGTTCGCTGTACAAGGAAGCGACCACACCCAAACTGTTAATTATTAATATCTCGGAAACTAATAAATAAAGGCGAAATCCAACATAGCCAAAATGTTTGCCGAGATATTAATAATGACGTGTGCAAATTTGATGCAATATAATTAACAAATGTAAGAGTTAATTAAAATAATTAAATAACTTCTGTTAAAATAGAGTTACAGTAAAGAAATTTTAGTATATTGTAAAGATAATAATTTGTGACAGATTGTATATTTTAGATTTCACACAACTTGATTTGCAACCAAGTTATTGCAAAATTAAATAAGTACAGGATATCCTTAGCGACAAACTGGTTCCGCCGGATAATTAATTATTAGATAATAATTCTATTCTCCGTCTGTGGGAACCAGACTTCATTCTCACGGACTAAGGGAATTCTAAATTTTATGTGGTAGGGAGAGTGTTTCGACCAATGAAATCATTTCATGCAGCCCCGGCCAGTGCGATGTTTTCTGGTGGAAAAATTCACTCCTCTGTCAGTACTCACGAAGTTAAGACGTAGTCCTTCGATCGTCTAGTAGCCAAAGTGGTGAAGATCAACAAGAAGACTCTACGTGGTCAACACACACGCAATTACGAACATACTAACTACAGATCATCTGTATAGCTCGTAATTGTTGTGTAAAGGCGAGATACTCTTCAGGACATCAACTAAGCTTATTGTGTACTACCAGTTAGTCATAAGCACGCAAGAGATCCACCCGACTTCAAGACCAGACTTCAAGAATACAGCAGAGAGGCCGTCTAAATTATTGGTCAACAGCTGACGAACCGAGCGACTGCCCGAACGAAGCACACACACACTCACACTGACGTGCAACGTGCAAATCGACGGAGAACAGGAAGCAGTTCCAGCAGACAACAGCAGACGTTAAAATATTCACAAACAGCAGGGAAGCAGAGTGTTGCCGAATTTTGAACTCCACGACCGAATCCAGCAGTTCTAAGCAGATTACTTTCTCTAACCAAGGACTCGAATCGACGAGGGACAAATCGGGACGACATCCTCTTCAGTAACAGGAAAGCAAAATCTATTTATTTATTTTTCAGAGCAAATTTTATATTTTTCAATTAAAACATTGTAATTCAAATAATTCAGGTGCCAAACAAAAAGCAAAGACTCTAGTAATTAAAAAGTAAATTCGTTGTGATAATCTGTATAGCAGTTTAAGGCTTTAGTAAGTATAGTTAAGAATTAGAATTAGTATAAAAGCGCTATACAAATCTTAACTGACTATCTAATCTTAGATCGTACTGCAGTAGATCAGAAGTAGAATCACTATAAATGAAATAACGTAAACTAGACTGTCACGTCTAATTTATTTTAACTAATTATTCAAATTAATTTTAGAGTTTTATATTTTGTTTCATGAACACTTAGATTCAAATTAATTAAATAAATTTAATTAAATCCAAACCAATTAATAAAGTCAAATTTAAATTGCAATTAACTCGCAAAGAACGAGTTCAGTTTCTTTCAACTATTAGACAATCGAAAAACATCGATTCATTGTATACACTATAAGAAAATTCATAAGATTATAACCATTCTATTCTTGTGTGTTGTTGGTGTAATAAACAACGTTTTATTACCCCATATAACAGTGTTTTATTGTTGTACGATAAAGCCTACCAGTCTCACAAAACTCTCCCCCTTTAAAGTAACCCATTATGTGTGTTGTTGTAAAAATTTGAGATTACTAGCTTGCGAACTTCAAATCCAAAATCCACACGCCCTAGTCGGAAGAATCTGCAAGATCAGACAGCAGGTGGGTACTCACACACAACATTACATTACAATAACGCATAGTAGTGTAGTTATAATATGTATATATATAACTATTATATATTATATATATTATATATATATTATATTATTATATATATATACATAACTTATAATAGTGATGACTGTCATAGGCAGAACAATACATTTTGGTGATTGAAAATTCTTGTATACATTCACATGATGCTTAGGGCTTGATCAAGGATATACATATATATTTGTATTTTAATATTACTCAGTGGCATTTATATAATTGTACCTTACTCACGCTTATTATATTATATACAGACTGGACATCAAATAAATATAAATTTGTTACTGTTAATAGAGTTGCTTATTTGCAAGTCCTGTCATCCAACCAGTGGAGATGTCTGAAATTGTGGCTTGGGTCTTGGCACACTTTAGGCTTCCTCTAGGTTCATTACCTAGTTTTAAATATTATGTCTCTCCCCTTTATAAAATAATAACAAAAAAAATATAAAAAAAAAGATTCATAAAATACTTAATAAAATAAAAGGGGGGTTTCAAATGGTAGCAGAGCATGGTTATGATTCAATGGGTTTATATAATCATAAGCATTCAGAATATGTAGTAAATTGCAATTCAGAACTTAATTCATTGAATTTTGGAAGTTATAGAATCTATGGGGACTTGCATTTATTGATGTTACTTGAAAACTTAGTGTGGCTGCAGGCATGTCAGCTGGCGTTGGGACTTGCAAATATTGAGCCTGTATAATGATTTTTGATCTGAGTCAAGGGTATTTGAAGAAGTTGATTGAAATTTTGAACAGTTTGATTAATTAATAGAATTTTGATGGCATGCTATTTTGTATGAAATGAATAGAGATGAATTAAATTTAATATGTGTTAGTATTTAAGCCTGATTACTTTGTGATAGTGAGTGTAAGGTATGTGCTGTAAGAGGTTATAATTGCGAGGTTAATGGCATATTGAGTAGGAAATTGATGTAATTGAAATTATTCCGACATATATTCGGATCTTAGAAAATGTTGAACATGATCAGGTGCCGTCAGTACTTGTCTGTTTTTGGTTAGGACTTGTTCAGTTGTAGTGAGAACTTGTCTTTATGTCAAGCCCAGTTATGTAGTGACTTGTTGGTTTCTTTTGGTTATTGAGAACATTCTATTTGGGGTAAATTATGAAGTGAGATGCTCATGT
Organism: Magicicada septendecula; assembly: GCA_034769895.1. Classification (NCBI taxonomy): domain Eukaryota; kingdom Metazoa; phylum Arthropoda; class Insecta; order Hemiptera; family Cicadidae; genus Magicicada; species Magicicada septendecula. Next base: position 343,329,612 of record CM068372.1, on the reverse strand, counting down.
AAAGGTGCGATGCAACTTATGGTATTTTGAGTCATTTTAATTTATGAATGCGGTTATGGTCCGGCCAGACATCGTGATGCTGTGATGTGTGACATACCGATTTTTGACATGAATCTAATTAGTTGAATTAGCTGAACAGCATGGTTTGTTATTTATTTAGATGTTATGTGTACTTCGTGTGGATTGTGTATTGTAAGTTAGATGTGTAGTCTTGTGTTGTTGTGTTCTCTTCTGGGCATTTCGAGTAGCTCTCTCTCTGCCTTCATTATACACCCATCTCGTTGCATCGCTAGAGCACTCTGGAGCCACTTGAATCATCAAGTTCTTCCTGTTTCCTTGCTATGTTGTGTTATTGTCATCATATTGTTTGTGTTTTTTTTTGCAATTATGGAAAGTGGATGGCCGACACAATAATTAGATTTGGGTGGCATCGTACAGAGCGTCGGTCAAAGATGTTCATTGGTAGTAGTTATTCATTTGAAAACGATTTGGCAAATTTGCTCGGATGGAAAGTATTTAAAGTCGTTTGTCGGGTGCTGTGTTGACTTTCCTTTTCTTGAACAGTCTTGTTGGTGGTGCAAATAAGTGATGGCGTTATCCATGATAAGTTTGGTCCGATACAGGGTCTCCTGTTGCGGTGAGGTTGGGCGATTCTAGCTGTCCTGAAAAGAAGTTTACCCCCCTTTACTCATGTATTGAGGTTAACTTATGGTAATGGGATTTAGAGTGATGTTCGCATGCCCTTGGTCGATCTTCCGCTGCTAACTTTATCGGGGCCGGCCTTCCTAGAGTAGGGTTGTTGTCCACTCATATATCAAGGTTAGAGTTGCCTTCTTTTATAGTATATGAGTGGTCGGTCCAAAAGGTGGACAGTGATTGAGAAGGTGAGCACTCACATATAAAAGTTGTAATAACTTGTTGGCCTTCGGGCATGAATATGTGAGTGCCAGTAGGTGGTGTCACCAGTGAGGGTGACGTTTGGGGCGGCCCCGTGATGCAGGTGGTGGTGGAAGAGTCGTAAAGGAGGTTTAACAGTTATTTGGTCCTGGGTTTCAGTTGTTGAGTTTAGGGGGCCTTGGGAGGTCAGTACTCAGAGCAGGTCTGCGATTCTTGTCTTTCTCCTTTTCTTTTCTGTTCCTTATTTCTGCATTCGGACGAGGGCCCGGTGAGCATGCAGGACGCACACTTACACTTACTCATTCAGGCACACACACAGGTAACTTACACTCTTCCTTCTGCTTCTTTCGTTTCCCTGAGACACTGAACCCACCAAGAGTGCATAGATGTCTGAGGTTTCCCTGGAGTCTCACAACAATCGTGGTAGATACTATGTTTAGATTTTTTGGGGGCAACCATGTTGCCCTTTTGGGGTGAGGGTGTGCCGTACTTCATTTGGCGCTCCGTTGTTAAAATGCTAAGTTCGGCGGTATGCGCGTAAATCATTCCATTTTAAAAGCTCGCGCATTCTCCCCGTCACCCACTGCCATGTAGGGTGCATCATCGCCGTGTGTAGCGGGCTACGTTGTTAGTTGCGACGACGAAAATTATGTTGGCCATGGGCCAGCTGTTGTTTGCTGTAACCTGAAAATAAAAAGCGAGGTCTCGTGGGTACAATTCGCCATAGATTCTGTCTCATTTCTCTACCGACCTTCTCAGAGAAATCTTCATTGATTACGACTGATGGCACCTGCATCATTCTGCCTGATTGAAGTCCTTTACTATGGAAAAATAATTTAAAGCTAGCTCCAGGTGCTCGGCCACTGGCGAGATGGGTGTCGGGGTTGGCCTAAGACCTGCCAACCCCTGGTGCAGAAAAACGACATAAGCCTTGAGACGCCGTCAGTCGGGACAGACATGCAAACTCTTAGAGAAATTCTGCCCCCAGAAATCATCCGTTTCAACTACTGCTCAACCTAGACTTGGCCACCTACTACACTGGACAAATCAGGTGTGATCCATCTTAATTTAATTTAACACCATCATCTACCACAACACGGTGCATCTGCAGACACTCTCAAAAACAGACTTATAAAAACCGCTCAGAACTTGTTTAAAATCTGCAAACACATGTTTGGTTTCGTGCCTACATGCTCGGACACTGTACACAGATAAATACCTTATGTATATTTAAGACAATCTTATACTATGTAAGGGATTACACATATACATGCATTTAGATGAACAGCTCTGAGTTTCCTTGTTTCTCGTGTTCAATGTATTAGAGTGTTGGTTGTGTCCTGCTTAATCATGTACTTCCATGTGGGCGTAATGCAGGACTGGGGTGTTTGAATTTCGTGCCATTATTGAGGCCTTAATAGTAATTATGGCTATTTCCCTGAGTTGTTAATCCAGACTGCATGAATCCTGTATTAAATTACAAATTTAAGTTATCTTGTAATGTGGGGGCAAATCAGTTGCTTTGGGTTGTATGAATTTTCATCTTTATGGTGACACAAGTTTCTGAATTGTAAGTTGGATATAGTTGTAAAGTTTCTATTATATGATGGGTTATAGCGAGAAGGTTAATGCAGGAATTGGGGTGTGTGTTATATGTGTGTGTAGTACGTGTTTATGTGTAATTCTTAATATACAAACAAGAGAATATAATATAATGTTAATGATGTATAGCACATGTGCTATCAGGACTGTCGACAGAAATAGTAATTCTAGGCTACCTTGCCATCAGATACTATATATTGAATCAAATAGCATGTATCAGATATCAAATAGCCAGTGTTATACATTAACTATCGTATATTGAATTTCATATATCAAATAACGTATACCAATTATCAAATATCGAATATTAGATGTTAATATCAAATATCAATCCTTGAGTTGCATTTATATTTTTACTAGCCACTGCATTAAGCATTCATGCCTAAATCTATGGTGTTTTACAATAATTGTACATGCATAATGATTTTATATAACTTATAATAGTGATGACTGTCATAGGCACAACAATACATTTTGGTGATTGAAAATTCTTGCATTACATTCACATGCTGCTTAGGGCTTGATCAAGGATATATATATATATATTTGTATTTTAATATTACTCAGTGGCATTTATATAAAATTGTACCTTACTCACGCTTATTATATTATGTACAGACTGGACATCAAATAAATATAAATTTGTTACTGTTAATAGAGTTGGTTATTTGCAAGTCCTGTCATCCAACCAGTGGAGATGTCTGAAATTGTGGCTTGGGTCTTGGCACACTTTAGGCTTCCTCTAGGTTCATTACCTAGTTTTAAATATTATGTCTCTCCCCTTTACAAAATAATAATAAAAAATAAATAAAAAAAAAGATTCAAGATTCATAAAATACTTAATAAAATAAAAGAGGGGTTTCAGTACACAATGGTACCTGAAACATGTTCCTAATAAGGAAAGAAATATCTTGAGGTAAATTCATTATAAAAATTAAATATAATATATACATCAAGAAACGGACTGTAGCAAAAAGTGTTTGAATATATATACAATGAAACTTCGCTAATTCGGACTTCACTAATTCGGAATTTCTATAATTCAGACTGGGGTTCTCAGTACTGTAATTTATACGTACATATGTAAAAATCCAAAATCAAGTGTAGATTTAGCCTACTTGAGAAGAGAAAGGCTAGAAATACTGTACATAGTATATTTCCATGAACTGGGATTATTAATTGGTAGGTCAGCGATAACGAAAAGCAGTGTCGTATACATTTACTGGAAATTCTGAACAGTAATGTACAATTCATAGGGAAAATAACAAACAAGGAAAACAAAATATTTTGTTTGTTTGTTCACAACCACAAAGCCAAGGAATTTTTTCGTATAGCTCTTCTTTAAATTCTCTTTTAAAAGTTCTAGATTTTGATGTCGATGTTTGACTTATATTAAGTCGGGGGCGTTGGCCTACCACTCTCTTTTATTGCTATTTTAACTTCTATGGGTAAATTGGCAAACACTACTTCGTTTAAATTACTAACTGAGTACTTACAGGTACTTTCCATTATTGTACAGTAAATAAAAACAACAGTTCACTAGCTACACTATAATAGATAAACTGTAATTTCAACTAAAACTTTATCACTAAAAAATAATCGAAACTACAAAACATAAATGTAACCCGCGCACGCGCCAAGGTAAGGAGCATCCATCGTCAACTACAGCCGTGGAACTACTGAGCTGAGCTGTGTCAGAGGCAGCTCATCGGTATTCTCCATTAAGCCGCTTGTAAACATGTTTCCCCCCCTACCGTGAGCAAATGGACTCGCCCGTCTGTCGTATATCCCGTGTGTACAGCATCGAGAGCGGCGCATTCAGTCCGCTCCCAGCCACTGGCGCGTCATTACACTTAACTTCACTTGGCGCGCTCTATGCTGTTTTTCATTGTCCGCTCTTTTAAACTTACTGAAGATAAGCCATTTTAGTACTGCGTCAATAAAGATGTATAATTTATATCGTATAATTATTTTTATAGGGGTTCACGTGCTCTTATGGACGAGCCGCCACTGGTTGGGACGCTGTTTGCGGATACTGGCAGATAGAGTTGCACCCGGACAGTCGCCAGTATGTCACATTCAACTTCGAGGGAAGAAACTACAAATTTAAACGTTTATCTTTCGGGTTGGTTAATTCCGTAGCTATCTTCATCCAGTGCATGGACCAAATATTAGGAAAAGAACCGTTAGAGTTCGCAACAGTGTATGTGGATGATATACTTATCACTTCTAAAACATGGAATGAACACTGTGACAGAATTGAATTAGTACTTAGGAAACTCCAGCAAAATAATATTACACTTAAGTTAAATAAATCAAAGTTCATAACTCAGGAACTACAATTTCTTGGGTTTATACTCTCTGAAACTGGGATCACACCGTCACCTGAGAAATTAGAAGTCATTCAAGGTTTTCCAAGACCCAGAAACATGAAACAATTACAATCATTTCTAGGGATGTGTAATTATTATCGAAAATTCCAGCAATATTATTCTGAATTGACAACTAAATTTCAACATCTACTTTCAATAATGAACAAATGGAAATGAGATAAGGCTGAAGAAGATAACTTCAATTTAATCAAAACAAAATTCATAAATAGTGTTATGTTACACCACCCAGATTTTACCAAGAGATTCTATTTAAATTGCGATGCTAGCAATGTTAGCTTAGGTGTTGAATTATACCAAGAAGACGAAGCAGGCAACCATTTAGTGATCAGCTTTGCTAGCAGAGTTTTGAGTGCTTGTGAAAGGAACTATACAGTAACCGAGAAAGAACTCCTCAGTGTGGTATTCGCATGTTTAAAATTCCGTACTTATATTTTAGGATATCCGATAACAGTAAGATCGGATCATAAATCTATATCTTTTCTAAAAAGGTGTAAACTCAACCATGGCCGATTAACAAGTTGGATTCTCACACTGCAAGAATACAATATAAACTGGGAGTACAAAATACCTGGAAAACAAAACGTTGTGGCTGATGGGTTATCTAGAATCAATACCTTGAAAGGAACTTATGAATTAGAAAAAGAAAATATTGGAAGGGTATATCCAGTGGCAAAGCTAGTAGTTAATGAATGGGTAGGCAAAAGTCTTACCTTAAATTTTTTTGTAGAGTAGTTCAACACAGCGAGTTTTGTTGCTTGCAAAATTGTCAACTACACAGTCTTTGAACAACTGGTCACTCATCAATTCCTTCACAAATTTTTTTTCAATAGCAATGGTGCTAAGAGAGTTAAGTCTTTCATTAGTCATCGTATTGTGCAAGTAGTTTTTTATTCTTTTCAAAGTACTCATACTCCTTTCTGAAGAAGCCGTGGTAACAGGAAACGTTAAAATCAAACGAATTAATTTTGAAACTTCCACGTACACTGGTTCTAAGTCATTAAGAATTATAAAATGTAAAAGTCTTTGAGGGAACAAATGTTTTCCAGTATCTGAGTAAATGTTTCTTAATTCATTTTCCAGTCTTTCACTATTGAAAAAAGGTTATTTATTTATAAGGCTGTTCAGTTTAGAAGAAGGAAAACTCTCTTTGTAAGAAATGAAATGATTTGGATCCAACAACTCAACAAACTGGATACTTTCGAAATCACTGAACCGTACCTCCAGCTGCATAATCAAAGTGTCAAGAACTTCATAAGTTAACGTTTTCAGCAGGTTCCTGTTACTGTCATCTATATTTACCTCGCTGCTTATTTGGTGACATCAATACAAGACGACACGGTGTTTTCTGATCTCATGTCCTTGAGGATAGCAGTAGTTTTCTTAATTTCAGTGTTGCACAGAATTATATCGGAGATAGTTTTGTGTTGCAGTAGAGAAAAGAGATGGTCAGTATAAACGAATATTTCCCTATAAAAACAAAGTAAGTAAATGAAATGGGTCTTTTTGAGTATGTTAAGCAATCCAACAGCAGAATTGTACGAATCACTATCCCATCCTTCATCATTCTCTGTAATGTCCTCAAAAATTTGTCTCAAGTCACCATAGCGGGAAAAGATGGTATGAACTGCTCTGGAATGAAAGTTCCAACGGGTAGTGGATGCTTGTGGAAGTTTAAATCCTCTAGATTCTAAAAGCTGTGATCTCTTTGAGGATCTACAAAAAAATGTGTGAAATTCTGTCAGATTGTGAATGAAGAGCCTAACCGATTTTATTGTTTTAGTGCAATGAAGAAGTACGAGGTTTAACTTGTGAGCATAGCAATGTAGAAATAATGCTCTTGGGCAAGTCTGTTTTACAAAGTGCTGAACACCTCCATGCTTTCCAGCCATTACAGAGGCTCCATCATATGTTTGACAGACTACCTTCTCAGTTACACCCCACTTTTCTAAAACGTCAACAATTCATTCTGATAAGCCTGATGCAGAATTAACTACTGAAACATCATAAAACCCAATGAACCTTTCTATTGGACCTTCTTTTGAACAAAATCTAAAAATTATGCTGACTTGAGATCTACTTGATACGTCTAAAGTTTCATCTGCCTGAATTCCAATAAAATCGCAAGAATCTAACTCCGCCTTAACCTTCTCTTGAATTATATCAGTTACAGATTCAACTAATTCATTCTGAATATCGTTTGATGTACCTTTAAATCCTGACGTAGACTGGAGATGATCTCGAATGTACTGCTCCTGCTTAGAAAGAAGATCTAACAATTCTAGATAATTACCCCGGTTGACTGAGTCTTCCCCTTCGAAATTACCTCGAAATCCAAGCTCCTGTTTCCCGAGAAAATACACAATATCAACAAGTCTTTCAACAACAAGCCTATTTTGTTTCACGACTTCATTATGTTTAACAGCTTGAATTCTAGCCCCTTCAGAGAGAGTATGTTCAATCCTCACGCGTCCCAGCAAATGGTACCGCTCTTCATTTTGAATATGTTTATTTGAATTCTGGTGTTTGTCTGCCTTTCTAAGAAAGTTTTTTGTTACTGTCACTCCACATAAAATCCATTCTTTTTCACCAGAAAACAAGATACATGTATAACAAAAAAGTCTGTTGGTTTCGGAACAGCCTGTCAACCACGAATATCACTCGTACCAAGAAAACTGAAATTTTCTAGATACTTTACCATCAAAATGTTTAATTTCTAAATTAGGCGTAAATCTCTTGTTTTTAACACCACATTTTTCTTCGTAACTCCAAGAAGAAAACGGCTTACTTTTTAATAAGTTTAAAAGACCTGACAAAGTATTAAAAGAACCGCGTTCACTCATTTCGGGCGACACAGTTATATTCGTACACAATAATATAACTAATTGAACTTCCAAATTTATAACTTGATTAGTTTCTATATATATATGTTTAATGTCACAAATAATTTAAATGACAGTGTTGATCGTCTATTAGTTCACCGGAATCACAGGCACACTTTTAATAACCGCACAAAATAAACACGATTATAAACAACACAGCGAGCTTTAAAACTCGCACAACAGCCATAAGACATGCCTCAACGCTACAGTGTGTGGAGCGCTGGTCAATCCCCCGCTCCCCGCACTGCCAAGTCTCGTCCAACACATTGCTTATATACGATGTATACAATACACTCTGAGGCAGGTTCACGTTGCCTCATTTGCTTTAAACTAACTATGTCTGCTGTCACTTGTCACCGTCTAGCAGTCGCTGAGTAAAGCATGTAATTAGTAAATTCGACAATTACAGTAACAACGTATAATCTTTACGTTACATACTTCATACCTACATCATTTATAATTTTCATTCTACAGAATTTTTTAGGGTAGGCATTGCCTCAATTGCCTCCATGTAACTTCGCCACTGGGTATATCATATACTGAAATCTAGAGAAGATTTAGAAGAAGTATTAAATCAAGTCAAAGAACATCAGATCATTGACCTTAAATTGAAAGTAATTAAAGAAAGATTAGAAACTAATGATCCAACTATATTATCATTCTATTGTATCCATAATAATTTAATATTTACCTGTCCAACTTCCCAAAAACATGACTGGAAGTTATTTATTCCAAAGGGTGCTGAGTCATCTATAATATTAGAATATCATATAAGGTATAGGCACAGGGGACCTCTCAAGGTTGTGAAAGCTTTAAGTGAACATGTATTCATAAAGGGCATCAACAAGAAGGTAAGACAAACAGTCAGAAAATGCACGATCTGCCAGATGGTAAAAGTAAATAATGAAAGGAAGGAGGGCGCTATGATAACCATCACTTCAAATCATAATTTAGAAAAGGTATTTCTGGACATATGTGGCCTATTTCCTAAGAGTGGGTGAAGAAGTAGATTCCGGTATATTGTGATAATATTTTATCATTTCTCAAAATTTTCTAAATTGTATCCTATAAGTAAGGCTACAACCCGTAAAATTGTAGAAATAATAATAACCAAGTACATTCCTGAGGTGGGGAAGCCAGAAACTATTGTGACAGACCACGGTACCCAATTCAAAGACAAGAGGTGGAAAACTGAATTACTAAATAGGGGAATCAAAACATACAAGACGTCAGTGTATCACCCCAAAAATAACCCTGCAGAACGAGTTCTCCGTGAAGTAGGTAGAATTTTGAGGACATATTGTCACGAAGAACATCAGGACTGGAGCAAATATGTCAAAGCAGCGGAGACATTTCTCAACCTGGCACACCATGAGACTATAGGAGCCAGTCCATACCAAGTCATGTTTAACCGACCACCACCAAGAGAAATAACGTCATTAATAGAATTTCCTCTAATGGAGAAGAAGGAATTAGCCATTGTAGAGATACACAATAGAGTTATACACAAAGCCGAATTACTGAAGAGAGAGGAGGAAAAGAATAAAAGTAATATTTTAAAATACGTGGGAGAAAAGGTGTTACTGAAAAACAGGCATTTGCCTAGTTCTGCAGAAGGAATAGCTAAAAAATTATTATTGTAATATACAGGACCATATAGTATAACCCGAGATAAAGGGAATAATACCTATGAATTGACCATTCCAGAAACTAGTAAAGTAAAGGGCGTGTACAATCAAGCTGAAATTAAAAAATACTATGAAAATTAAGAGAAGCACTTGTTATATAAATCAGCTTATTTAAGTAATCAGTTTATTACTGAAATAACCCATTTTCAGGGGGGTATTATGTTACATAATATTTTTCCCATCATCTTGTTGTATGATTGCCTAAGTAAAGATATTTACAAACCCTAGGAAAGTACCAGAAAACATAAAGTAGCCTGCTTAAATGACTACTAATTATAGGTTTTATAATAATGATTAATAATAAATAACGTTTTAATAATTATGTTTTGAACTATTAAAGTTAGTAAGACTAGAAGGACAATGTTTTGTAAATACTTACCATGTTAATACTATCCCACTATGTGTGTGAAAGTTGAGATTGACTCATAAGTTCAATAAGAGTTGTGATATGTTTATAATGGAAGTAGTTAATAGTAAAGAATGTTAGAATAATTATGTTTTGAGATATTAAAGTTAGTAAGTAAGGAGGACAATGTTTTGGGGACTACTTACCATGTGAATACCAATTTTATTATGTTTGTAAAAAATGGAAAGGATCCATAAGTTTAATAAGAATTGCAATATGTTTCATAACAGTTGTTAGTAATTAATTGTTTGACGTTGATGGATAATATATGCTGTAATATTATTTAAACAAATGTTAATGTTAATGGAAGAGTACAAAAATTATAATAATAGAGATATTTGTGAAACTAGGTATGTTAGACCTATATAGTTAAGGAATTTGGAAAAGAGTTTATAGTAAAACTAGAATAATTAATGTCATGTTGAACTATGTTATTACTGATTGTATCTAATAGTTTTAGTAAAGTGAAGGGTATAAAAAAGAACTAATTATTAATAATTTTGTACAAATAGTTATAAGTGTAAACTAGTAACTCTGGAAATATGGAATGAAAACTAATCAAAAGTGATAACAAAACAATCAGTGTTCCACCAGAAATTCAAAGATACTAGTATCTTGAAGATCAAAGATCATATAAAAAAGTTATAACAATTTTAAGAAAATTGTATGTAAGATGTTAGAAGTTTGTTTATTTTGAGGCTCAGAGAGAACCATAGTAACTCAAGACGATGCAGTTTAAACCAATGAAAGCTAAGTTATAGGCCTTAGCATGTAATGTGTCAAAATATGTAAGATGTTAGAAGTTTGTTTATTTTGAGGCTCAGAGAGAACCATAGTAACTCAAGACGATGCAGTTTAAACCAATGCAAGCTAAGTTATAGGCCTTAGCATGTAATTTGTCAAAATGGGGGCTTTTATTTTTTACTAAATTTATTTAGTATCATCATTGCAAGTCCTATGTGAAATAGCGTTGTATTCAAACAATGAACGGTAACATAACTTTTTGGGCTGTGTGTTGTCGGAGAACGCAATACTTGGTTGTGAAACGAGTATTTGTCACGTACGGTGTGCGCGTACACAAACCCGGGCGCAGCTTCTACGCACAACAGTTGGAACCAACGCGACCAAAAATGGCTAAGGAGAAAGAGTTCTTGCCATGTGCTTTGGAGATGGAGGAAATCAACGAAAAGGCTCCACCCACCTAAGCCTCTTATATCGTCACCGATTAACATCGTTAACATTGGCACATAGACAGTCCATACTTCGTGTACGACGACGAAAAAATCGCAGCCTGGAGGCAGTGCCTTCCCGTTCAGCAACAAGGCATAGTGGGGAGTCTGGTTCGCACTCTCAGCTCAGTCACAAACCCGGCCGGGTGGAATTGGACTAGACTCATAAAAAAACCGAGTCTAATTTTAATAAAATGTTTTAAATGTCAACAAATATGATAGAAGAATAACGTAGGAGTTGCTGAAGTAATAGCAAAGAACAAAATTTAACCAAATTCGGTAAAATAGTGAAAGTGCGTAAACACGCGTGACGCAACAGAGTGGTACCACGTAAGTCTTGAACAAGAAACAGTTTTTTTTTTATATAAATGGGCAGAAACTAAAAGGAAATAAATGAGATCTCAAATGATTTTGGATGTGAGTTGTGTGTGTAGATAAGAAAATAAAAATAAAGGTATTGGTTCTTTTAGAATAATCGATGTTAGATAGTTAAAGCTTTGATATAGAAAAAAATGATGACGATGTATTTCATAGGTTAAAAAGAAAAAGTTTACATTTTTTTATTTTTTATATCATGCAGAGAAGGAAGTGGGAAGAATAAATGTCATATTAATCGTAAATAAAATGTTATCTGCTATATTATAATTTGTTAAACAAATCATTTCAAACACCTCATTTCATTTGCTGCACTGATCAGTTTGTTGAACGAATGGGGTTAGTCCAACACTAGAGATCACACATAACGGCCAAAACATAAGAATTAAAGGTAGGTGGAGTTTAAAAACTTTTATTATAGCTAATAGAATTATATAGTTACAATGGTACGGCGTGACCATGATGTAATATAATCATAAATTGTATTACACCGGCCTATTTTGACAGTGCAGGAAGTGAAATACGGTTGTGAAAGCAAAATTTAATTTACGTAAAATTTATGTAGTTATGGTAAGATTTATATTACAGTAGGCCTATAATGTTTTGAAGGGAAGATTAACCAATTGTAATTATAACATAAGTAAAAATAAGTTATAAATCAGTTAAAAATGTCTGACAACGAAAAAGAAACTAATTTTATAGACGCAGTTATGAATGAGAGTGGCCTTGGGTCAATGGGCCCGTCACCGAGTGCGAGTGAATTAAGTCGGCCAATGCCAACAGCTGACTTGAGCAGTCAATCAGTAACTAACGCTGACCTAACCGAGTCAATTATAATAACTAATGCTGAAGCAAAATCTACTCCTGTAGTGATAAAAACAAATATAAAAGAAAAAGAATTGTCATTAGATGACATTTGATTTTATGAAAGCCAATTTCAGTAAAGTAAATAGTAATTTCAATAAACAAAGTAATGATTTTAATTGTCGTTTTGATGCAAATGACAAAAAGTTTGATAGTAAATTTGATAAATTGAATAATGAAATTAAAGAAATAAAGAGTAGTTTCGAAGTACAGAATAACAAATTTGATGAGTTAAGAAGTGAATTACAGGAACAAAAATTAAAATGTGAAGGGAATTTCAATTAATTAAAAAAGCACAATAATGAATTAAAAAACGATATTAAAGAAATCAATAAAAATGTTGAGAAAACCAATGAGATATTTACCAGTAACGTTAGCAAATTAGAACGAAATATTGAGAGAATGGGAGTGTGGGTAATAAATACAGGTAAGAGCAAAATAAATGAAAATAACGGAGATATATTTATTAACAGTAGTGGTGGTAGTTTAGATGCAAAACAGGTGCCGGTAGACAAGGTGAGTACCGATAATTATAATAATGAGTTAACAAGTGATAACAACGAGATAATTAAAAATGTGTTAGAAAATAAAGTGAATAATAATATGGGAGATGAAGTTTTAGTGGAAATAGAGAGTAGTAATAAGAGAGTGGTTCAAGAGAGGTTGGGTTTACAAAGGGCAAATTTTTCCCATGATTTAAATGGAGTAAAGACTCCAATAGTGAGTTATGAGGACAGAGTTTCCTCCCATGTTTATAGAGACAAGGTGTCTCAAGTAGGTCCCCTTTTGTGTATCATGAGTTCCCTGAAAGAATCAGGATGGGTTATGATAACGTTATGTTGCCTTTTGTGTGGAGTGATAGAGACAAAGTGAGATGGTGTCATGATGAGAGGTATTGTGAGAGAGTGGTAGAATTATTCACATTGAGAGAGAGAGAGAGATAATATTATTTGATGTTGTTAGAAGTTACGAAGAGCTACTGGAGAAAATAAAGAGATAGAGAATTAGTAATATTGTTGACTTACCTTGTTATAGTGCAGAAATAAGTAATAATAACGTTGATAATTATGTTGAATGCTTACCTGTGCATAGACGTGGAGTATTAATAATAGATGATTCTGAAATTGAGAGGTTAAAATACTTAGGGGTGATAGATAATAATACAGACGGTGACAAGACCAAAATCAATGATGTAGATAGGGTATATGATTTAATAATAATGTAGGATAATCCAGTAGATTATTATGTGGGTTTTACGGAACAATTTGAAATATTAGAGAATTATTATATAAATAATAATAATGAAATGAGTGTGAGTAAGAATGATAATTGTTATATAAAAATAAGACTATTGTATGATGATGGGGGTTAAATAAAAATCAGTGAATGGACATTTTAAATATTTTAGTTTATGGTAACGACCTTGCTAACTTATGAAATGAGGTGTGGTAAACAGAAAAAATAATGACAAGAATTGTAAATAAATTGATAGTGAAATTAATTGTGTTTGTGTTGTAAAAGGTATTCTATGTAAACAATGTGTGTATGTAGAAGTTGATTTTAATAATAATAATATTTTACCAGACAAAATAAATAATGAGAGGTGGTAATAAATGAATTAGAATTGTTTTGGAAAGGTAATTAAAGTAATACTGTGTTTGAATAATTGATTGAATCAAATAATTTGAGATGAATTAATTGATTAATTTAAAATGTTGTATAAAGAGATTTTGATAATGAATTTAAATGATTTTATATGGTTTATACTTGAGAATAAACAGTAATTGAATAAATGTAAAATATATTTAGTTGTGGAATCATATGGTTGTTAAAATGTTTCAGAAGGTACATATGATTGTACGGGATATTTGGGGTGATGAATGGTTTATATTTGGAATTAATGACAGTGATCATGTATTTATTAGATGGAGTGATTGACCATGTGTAAGTATGAATTTGATAATGACCTTGAAGTAAAGTAAAAGAGTCTTATAATGGCACTAAATGAGTTTGAAAGAAGCTAACTTAGGTAAAATATTATTGTGAAATGTTACGCAAAATGAATGCTGATAATAAACTTGAATTTTTGGGAGAATCAAATGGTCCAATAAATGTTAAATAATTTAGAGTATAAATAAAAAGAGTTAATAGAAAGTTCAAGTTGTAATGTTGATAATTTTGTATACAATTTATTTAAAGATGAATTGTTTAGTTGAACGTAGCAATGTTAATGTTTATTATGTTATTATGCAAGATTAAGGGGTAATTTTGGGGGTTGTTTGGTGTTATCAAGTGTAAATCAATTGTGGAATGTAGAGACAGCAAATGTAGAAGGACATAAGTTTAGATATAAATAGGCTATTGCAGTGGCGGCATGTGCCACTGTAGATAGCGGTACGGGTTGATGAGTAACGTCAAGGTACGTTACCATCATCGGAGGCCGAAACTGGCGTATATACATTGCACAACCACTTATATAATTTTATATTATATGTTAATTGCTACCGTGCAGTGTATTCTAAAGACGAAGTGAAAACATGCGAATGAGAGAAGATTTCCCCGCCTTTTCGGGCGATCTCGGCCTTACCAACCCAGATCGTGGTTTTGGACGACAACCAGCTGTGGGCAGAAATTGTAAAACTGACCATGGTTGGTTGCCCTTGAAATTGGTGAAAATTGAAATTAACGGGGAGCAACTTAGGGGAAATCCCCGGAACTATGGAACAGCGGCTATCACCTTGTTCGAGTAAGAACAGCAAAACAGGTGATAGACCCGTCTTAAGGGTATAACTATGTAACATTCAGATATGATGATATCTGGCAATTTAAGAATGTAAGGCCGAAGCAAGGACAGGAGATGCCAAAATTCCTCCACTAATTCAGTTCTTGTGGAAGCAACTGGACGCCACAGTCCAGGGGGGTCATAGTGTGTGTGGTAAGGAGGTTACTCAGGGGAGTAACAAATTAAAACTTTAAACAGACGTATGTTGATGAGCTGATGAAATAACTAAATGATTATTGAGCTCATAGCAATGAACACCACAGATCTGTTCAGTCGGTATTGTTGTCCCAAATTGTATTGATGGTCTAATTATTGCTATAATTGCTTATGACGTACATAATGTTCACTTACCAGAAATAACTAATTTCATGACTTGGAGATTATAAAAGTAGAATATTTTAAATATAGTAATGTGTATGCATTTGTTTTTATGTACTTGATCAATTCAAGTAATTAATATGTTATGTAACTTGTTTTTATGTACCTAGTATTTTTAGTAATTAATATTTCCTGATGAGTTTTTCTTGTTTATTCAGAGTAAGTATAGTAGGTCAACATGATTGTATCATATGCTCATAACAAGGGGAATTGATATGTAATTATTTTGAAATGTAGTGTATGTTAGATTAAGTTGTATTTTTTTTTTTGTGTTTTATATGTACAACATGTATCTACAATTTTGTTTAATTTTGGTGTTTTGTGTAATTTACTGTGAACCAAATGTATTATGATGAATGTATGTATGTACACCATATTTGAAAATTAGTTTGAAAATTATTCAAATTTAACGTTGATAATGAAACTTGAGATGGAATTTAGTGTAATTTGAGAAGCAGTTAAATAATTGTAGATGAGTTAATGGAAATGAAAATTTTTGAATGATATAATTAATTAAAATTTAGACAAACTGAATTAATTAAAAAATAGTTGATGCTTTTCATAATTATTTTGGAAATTTTATTTTCTAAATTTGGAAAAAAAAATGGAATTTGGTAATTGAAGATGATAGTTGACAGGTTAGGATTGAATTTTTTCATTTGAATTGGTAACTGTATTTGATTAATTTTGAAGCAAATCTGAAGATTTTGGAATTGTTTATTTTTTTTAAAATGGTTTTGATGTTTCAGACCGGACAGGTCAACATGTATAGTAAATAACAAATGTTTACATTACTGTTAAGAATATATATGTATGATTAAGTGTAAACAAGAACCAATGCTTTGCTTTTAGCGAACCAATACAATTAGTTACAATTAAAGGGAAACGCATCAGTGAAGGATGTGGAAGAATGAAAGGACAGTTATTAGATATTTTTACTGAATGTTTAAAGGCCAAGTGATACTGTGGGGCTTACCTGTTCTGACCGACGGGTCGGAGCAGCGAAGTCTCGGGTCTGTTTGACTTTGTGGTGTTGGGATTCTCTCGAAGAAAGTCCAGCAAAGTTGGATAGATGTTTCCACTGCCACTTGACTAGGGGGGTAGTTAAACCCATAGTGTTTGTGATAAAGGATGAAAGGGGGTTATGGCTCCACATCCGCACTGATCCCTTTAGGTTAGGCAATGAGAGTTTTTATGCTCTTGGGCATAAAACCTCTCATTGGGGGGGGGGTACTGTAATGTGTCAAAGTGGGGGCTTTTATTTTTTATTAAATTTATTTAAATTTCTTTAATATCATCATTGCAAGTCCCATGTGAAACGAGTATTTGTCACGTACAGTGTGCGTGTACACAAACCCAGGCGCAGCTTCTACGCACAACAGTTGGAACCGACGCGACCAAAAATGGCTAAGGAGAAAGAGTTCTTGCCATGTGCTTTGGAGATGGAGGAAATCAACGAAGAGGCTCCACCCACCTAAGCCTCTTATATCGTCACCGCTTAACATTGTTAGCTCAATTGGCACATAGACAGTCCATACTTCGTGTACGACGACAAAAAAATCGCAGCCTGGAGGCAGTGCCTTCCCGTTCAGCAACAAGGCATAGTGGGGAGTCTGGTTCGCACTCTCAGCTCAGTCACAAACCCGGCCGGGTGGAATTGGACTAGACTCATAATAAAACCGAGTCTAATTTTAATAAAATGTTTTAAATGTCAACAAATATGATAGAAGAATAACGTAGGAGTCGCTGAAGTAATAGCAAAGAACAAATTTAACCAAATTCGGTAAAATAGTGAAAGTGCGTAAACACGCGTGACGCAACAGAGTGGTACCACGTAAGTCTTGAACAAGAAACAGTTTTTTTTTTATATATAAATGGGCAGAAACTAAAAGGAAATAAATGAGATCTCAAATAATTTTGGATGTGAGTTGTGTGTGTAGATAAGAAAATAAAAATAAAGGTATTGGTTCTTTTAGAATAATCGATGTTAGATAGTTAAAGCTTTGATATAGATAAAAATGATGACGATGTATTTCATAGGTTAAAAAGAAAAAGGTTTACATTTTTTTATTTTTTATATCATGCATAGAAGGAAGTGGGAAGAATAAATGTCATATTAATCGTAAATAAAATGTTATCTGCTATATTATAATTTGTTAAACAAATCATTTCAAACACCTCATTTCATTTGCTGCACTGATCAGTTCATCATACAAATGGGGTTAGTCCAACACTAGAGATCACACATAACGGCCAAAACATAAGAATTAAAGGTAGGTGGAAGTTTAAAAACTTTTATTATTGCTAATAGAATTATATAGATACAAGCAACAGACATGTTATAAAAATAATTTAAAGATTCCATTATTAGAACTGAACGAGAAAGGATGATATAAAAAAAACGAGAGACCAATCTAAAATATTTCGAGTGTAATAACAGTTAATGTAATTAAAGTTAAATCATTTTAAAAGATCGAATGTTTAGAAGAAAGAAGTAAACCATTATTCGAAAGAAGGAAGCCGATTAACATATGAAGAAATAAATTCAACGTATCCAGGAAGGGAAGTATTTTTGCTAATAACTAAACTGAACAAGTTACCTTAGTGTCCCAAGTTTACACTTGACAAAGAAACTGTGTTACACTTTTTGATTAAAATTATATTTTAACTTTCACTTGGAAAATAATTAATAAACAGTCTTATTTTCATGGTAAAAACTAATAATGTATGGTAATATGACCATTTAAAGTGTATTAAACAATGAAAATACGTAGTTCAACATAACCTAAAGACACTGAACATTGTAAAGTTAGTAATAAACTCTTGTTAAGACACTCTGTATTTAATTCTAAGTCCATGTATTTTGGTACTTTTCCGAAGATCATTATAGTTTATATCGTAGCCAAAAGGACCTAATGTAAAACAGTTTTAAGTGTATCTTATTTAGCAATTATTAAAAAGCAAATATTGTATACCCTGGGAGGTGGGAGTAACTGCTGCCATTATGAGCAAATTTAAAGAACAGCCGGCAAGACTGTTAATAATTATTAATAATTTGTTAATAATTATACAGGGTCTGGCATAAAGACTTCCCCATTTGGAGAGGCCACTGGACAAGCGGTGGTGGGGGTACAGATGTGGAGGGGGTACCGATCAATAGTGGTGTACGTGCCGTTTTCAGTGAGCTTAATGGCTTGGCTTGGTGAGCATTGCGCTTTTGTTGTGGAGGAATTTATTCGTAATGGTGGTTCTGTGATTACTACACAGCGTGCATTTCGTATTCGGTTCGCGCTTGGTCGACATGAGTCTGTGCCGGATAGAAAATCAATTCATGTTTGGGTATCGAACTTTAGAGCAACAGGTTCAACATTATAAAGAAAATCTCCTGGCCGACCTCGGACCGTAACAACACCGGACAATGTGGCACGTGTGAGAACTTCCGTCCTGCAATCTCCAAAGCGTTCAGCAGTGAAACATGCAGCTTCCCTGGGCCTGTCTGATCAGAGTGTAAGAAGAATCCTGCACAGCAATCTCAACATGCATCCCCACAAAATGATGGTTACACAAGAACTAAGCATGAGATTTTGAAACTCCCAGAGCTTTGTGTGAAGACATTCTTCAGAACATTCCCCCTACAGCTGTTGTGATTTTTTCTGACGAGGCTCACTTCCACTTGGCAGGCACTGTAAATAAGCAAAATTTTCGGTACTGGGCTGAAGGTAACCCTCGAGAACTTCATCAGCAACCACTTCACAGCCCTCGTGTTACTGTTTGGTGTGGCGTTGCCAAATTTGGTGTGTGGGGTCTGTACTTTTTTGAAGAAGATGGCCAGGCAGTAACGGTTAATTCCAATCGCTACTGTCACATGTTAGAAACTTTCCTCCGGCCCAAGTTTAACCAATTCATTGAGGACCATGAAGGAGAAGTCTGGTTCCAACAAGACGGAGCTACAGCCCACACTGCTCGGCGTTCTCGAGAAATTCTGAGAGAATTGTTTCCTGGGCTTCTGCTCACCTTGCACGGTGACATTGCCTGGCCCCCAAGGTCGCCAGATTTGATGCCTTGTGATTATTTCCTTTGGGGATATTTAAAGGCACAAGTGTACACACATCACCCTAGGACCATGGAAGCTCTTAAGGAGGTAATTACCCAGGAAGTTGCTAACATTCCACCAGAAATGACACGAAGAGCTATGGAAAACTTTCTGGAACGGCTTCGTCAGTTGTCAATAATGGAGGCCGCCATTTAATGGATATCATTTTTAAAAAAACATTAATGTAAAATGGCATAGTGTATGTTATTCATAAATAAAAATATTTTTTCCGTATCTTTCTCTGTTTGTTTGTAATTACCTATTTCAATAGGGGAGGTCTTTATGCCGGACCCTGTATTTTTCTTTTACCAACATTTAATAAGGAGAATAAAGGATTTGAGTTAAATAACACCATATAAAAGGTTTTCTTTTCTTTCCTTAGTTGATAGTTTTATGTATATGATATTATGTATAACATATAATCGAATGTAAATTTTTCATCAACTGGCATAGGTTGGTAACACTCCCGACAAGAAAAGTATGGCACAAGGTTTGAATCTGCCTTACTGAGAATTAGTATTCATAGTATTATATTAAAGAAAAGATATAAAAAAAAATAAAAATTAGAAGCAAAGAGAAACCCTTGTGATATATGCAATATTAATTACACATTAACCAATACATTTTATTTGCAACACACGATTGCAAATTGGCGCTCAACAAACATTACCCTGACAACATAATAATCCTTAAAATTACTGCAATTTTATAATAAAAAACTACATTTTCTTAATGTGTATGTTACAAATTGACTCAACCAACACGAGGGTAGTAAACCATACGATAGAGATCAATATTTAGTACGTTACAACACACACACACACACACACACACACACACACACACACATACCAAAGAATTGTTTTCAAATAAATTTTCTGTATGATTTATTATCAGCAAATGTTTTTTAATTCATATTCCTAGTTTATATATCTCTATACCCAGGATCACAAAAATATTTGCTTGGGTAAAGGGGGTCGCCAAGTGGAAAAATTTGAGAAGCCCCGTTTTACATGACTATGTATCAGGAATTATTATTATTATATTTTATTATAAACAAATAATATTTATTAATAATAAAATAATTATGAACAAGTAAGTAGATGTCATTATTAGCTTTCACTTACTTTATAATTAGGTTATCGAAATTACAATTTTTTAATGTTCATGTTCCTTTTTCTCATAAACCTTTTATGATATCCTGAAACTTCAGTTGTTTGTTATTAATGCAGTTTTACACATCTGGTGCCAAAATAATTTATAAACCTTCATTAAGTTAAAAAACTTATACATTTTTAAAACTAAACTTCATTTCCATCTCCAAATGACTTTTTAATTCTATCAAGTTCATTTTGGTACAGTGTCCACAAATCTTCTTCTTATCTGGCGTCACAGCCCTTGGTGGACCCTAGCTTTCTCAACAATACGCTTCCATGCTTCCCTCTTCTCCGCCCTTCCTCTCCACCCGATTCCCATGCTAGCAAGATCCTCCATTACACCATCCAACCATCTCATCCTTGGTCTGCCTCTACACCTAGTAGTATATAATCTTCCCTTCAGCATTCTCTTAGGCATTCTTTCCTCAGACATTCTTTCCACTTGTCCCATCCAATGCAACCTCTGTGATTTTATGAATTTCACTATGTGTTTTCCATGCATGAGAGTCTATAGTTCATTGTTATTGCATATTCTCCAACTGCCTTCTTCTCTTACTGAGCCATAAAATTTATACAATATTTTGAGCTCAAATGGTTTTAAAGCAGTTTTGTCATTCTCTATCAGAGTACACACCTCAGATTCATATGTAACAACTGGTCGCACAAGAGAATAATATACTTTAAGTTTTACACCTCTTGTAACAAGATTGTTTTTAAAGATGTTAATGTTTGCAATGTATACTCTATTTCCTGCTTGTATCCTTTCTGTTATAATCATCCTAATGTTATTATCAATTGATACCAAGGCACCTAGATAATTAAAGCAGGAGACTCCTTTGAAACACTTCGTATTCACGTTAAAATCTCTAGGACATTTTGGTACAGCATTCACAAATACTATGGTAAAATAACTGTAGAAAATTTTACGTTAGTATCTATTACAATTCTTGAGAAAAAGATAGGCCTACATAAAATTTTCTAATTTAACATTGTTGAGATGAGGTGGATCCACTCCCCTTAAAAAGAAGAGGCTTTCATTATCAACGTGTCAGAAGCAAGGCTATGGTGGTACAGTGACTATAGCTGGTATAGGAAAAGCAGACAAATGCAAAATATGTTAATTGTGCTGCACATAAGTTAAATTTAGTGACACATGATGTTATGTCAAATATTTATGAAATATGTTTATATATGAAAAATATTTATAAGTTTCTTGTAATTATAAAAAAAATTATGTTTAGCTAAAGCAGTAAAAGGTGGAATCTACTTTCAAAAAAAAATACTACTTTTTTCCCACTGGTTAAAAAAAATTTTTTCCAACAAAGTGGCCTTCAATAATAGGCTCCCTGATGGTACTAAGATGATTCCTGATTCATATCTGGACGTTACAAAACTGTCTTAAAGATTATTTTGTTATCTAAAAACCCTGATAAAAAGGCCAAAGCTGTTGACTTGAGGAAACAGCTGGGAAAATTAACTTTTATTTTAAAGTAATGCTACTTACAAAAGTTCTTGAGGAACTGAATGTGGCTTCAAAACGTCCACAAAATGAGGACTTTGATTTCTTTGAGGTAACTAATTAATTAGAAAAGGTATCAAAAACCTACCTTATGTCAGGGACAGTTTCAATGAAATGACAGAATCTGTTGATCTTGCAAATAAATGAGGAATTAATTCCCAGTTTTCAGAACAAGAGATTCAGAAGAGTTAAAAAACATTTTGATTAACTCATAAAGATCATTTTGAAAAAAGATGGAAGATTGACTAATCCCATGAAAAACTTTGAAAGGGTGTGTATTCACTGCTGCCTTGCATATAGTGATTTACAAGTTAGAAACCAGATTAGAAGATATGACAAATAAGTAGGTTATTTTCAGTATTAACTCTTACAGGCGTCACAGGAAGGTGGCAGGGGGATCACCCTAATATTTCCCCAAATTTTAAATCCTGAATAATTTTTTATTTTAATTAATTGTTCATTTTTTAAATCAAATTATTAGTTGAATAAAAATATGAACTTAAATTCACTGCCATTGATGGTCCAATTTGAAGTCCAGTGATTTATTTTCTTTGTGTTATTACTATTATTTAGAGATGATAGGTTCCCAGAAATAATGATGACAGCTACAGCACAGGTTACGACGGTTTGTTGAGATGTTGATACAGCCATAAAAATGTAAACAAAGGAAAAGAATAACACTGAGTCATAGATATGTCTTCGCCAGATGGTCAACCCCCCTTTGCACGTAACCCCCACCATGGGCCTGACAATTGCAGATGGTAAGATTCCGCATACTCAGAAAGCCCCCCTTCAGGAAAGTTCACACTTGTGGACAGCTTGATACTTAAGGACCTAGTCTTCCATTCAAGTTTGAAATTTTACCTGATGGTTTTCCAATTCATTGTCATCTCATAGGACGAGTATTAAGCTTTCAACAAAATTTGTACAAACAATTTTCATGAGTGCATGCATCTGGGATTGATGGGGTATGCTGTTTTTACTGTACAAAATACGAAGTCTGTAAATTAAGTAATGAGACTAATCATGTACCAGTCAATATGGCAACACTGTAAAGTTTCCATTAACACAGATGGTTAGATAAACAGATGATTGATATTGAGTATTAATATTTATTGTCTATTATTGGTATTTGAAATGAAAACAAACTATTCTGAAGCGAATTTTTGTTCTGTTATAAAAATGAGTGATATCAATTACGAACAACGTTGTGCAATTAAGTTTTCTGTTAAACTCAAACACAATTCTATTGAAACTTTCAAAAAATTGACAAAGGTGTATGGAGATGAAGCTTTGTCAAGACCACACGTTTTCAGATGGTTTAAAGCATTTTCAAATGGCCGGGAATCAATTAAGGGTGATCACTATACCCTACACACTACAGTTTATCAAATTTTTAAAAACTAAATTTACCATGAACACCTGGATGCTGTATTATGACAATTCACCTTGTCACACAGCACTCTCGGTTAATGAGTTTTTGGCAAAGAAAAATATCCCTGTTGTTCCTCAGCCATCTTTCTTATTCATGTGATTTGAGTCTCTGTGACTATTTTCTCTTCCCGAGACTCAAAAAACATCTCAAAGGGCACAATTTTAGGCCAATAGACAGCATTAAAAAAATGTAACCGACCTGTTAAAGGAGATTCCAGTTTCAGAGAACGAGATGAGGAGTGGTGACATTTTTGTTAAATTCCTTCCTCCTAAGGTGACTTCCCTAATCCAACCATTGGACCAGGGTTCGCTTGAGGCTTTAAAATGGTGATATCGTAAAGCTCTTTTGAGTAAAATAGTAGACGATAATGAGGAGAAAAATAGAAGATATTATGACCATTTTGAAGAAAATTAACATAAAATATGTAATTTATATGTCTGCTGCAACGTGGGAAGATGTTTCTCACAAAACATTAAGAAATTCTTGGAAAAAGCTGTGACCAGAAATAGCAAAAAATTCCGACGTTGAAACTACGGAAAGTGCTGAAAATGCTAATCTTTCTGGAAATAAAGAGATTCTTGAATTGTTAAAAGATATTGAAGGTTGTGAAAATGTTCAAGAGGAAGAAGTATCAGAGTGGTTAAATGTAGGTGTAGACCAGTATGATCCCAGGTATCAATTCCTTTCTGAGGACGAGATCGTTGCTGATTGTTCTAAAAAAAATCAAACAACGAAGATTCAAGTTCCGATGATGATGATGATGATGGTGATGTGGATGACGTAGCAATGACAATCAACCGTTCAGAGGCTACTTTAATGCTGGACAAATTATTAAATTATTTTGAGCGCCAAAGCAAGTCAAACCCAGCAGAACTGTTACTTCTAAAAAAACTCCGTGACCGTACAGCTAAGAAGAGAGAAACATCACTAAAGCAGAAAGAATTAATGGACTTTTTTGAAAAGTAAAGACTTTGATCATTCATGTATGTGTTTATTGTTGTTTTTTCTCACTAAATTAAACTTGTTAATTTTTGGAAATGCTACTACTGTACTGTACTGAATTTAATATAATGTATGTATAATGTCTAATGCTAAATAAATTTTTTTCTTGTTTATACAGTATAATATTCTGAAATAGATTTTGTTTTTCCTTAAGATTTACTCGTAAAATACAGTACAGTAGGCTATTACAATTTGAATAGTCTTCAAAATAAAAAAACGCAACTTTTCTGTATAGCGGTAGGTAAACATCACTAATACCGGCATTTTCGCCATTAGTTTGGTTTATCCGGAAAGGGTCCAGTCCCATCAATTCCGGATAAACGAAAGTGTAATGTACACAGTGTGCTACAAAATGAAATCATCCAGATCACAGGAAACAAAATAGTTGCCAATTTTACTAAAAAGATCAAGCTGACAAATACTTGATTTATTCAATGATTTGTGATGGTGTACAAAATATTTCAGGAGACAACCAGGTGAGTATCTGCGTTTGTTGGTGAGATGATAACCTGGAATCTCAAGAATGTTTTATGAGTTTCTATAATACTGGTGTAATTTGTGGTTCAGCTGTAGCATCACACATTTATGATTCTCTCCTTAGACTGCAATTCCCTTTGGTAAATCTTTGTGGGCAGACCT
The DNA here is from genome assembly GCA_034769895.1 of Magicicada septendecula. Taxonomy (NCBI): domain Eukaryota; kingdom Metazoa; phylum Arthropoda; class Insecta; order Hemiptera; family Cicadidae; genus Magicicada; species Magicicada septendecula. Next base: position 343,304,274 of record CM068372.1, on the reverse strand, counting down.
GTAATGAAGCTGAGAGTACAAGTGGTGTCATCATAATCCAAAAACAGCCTTTGGCTGATTATGTGCAATGTAAAGCTCATTGCTGTTATTTATCACGAAAGGAAGTTCTGCTTCTTCTAGAACATTAAAAAATGCTATGAAATGCACCCATCAATTAGGAATTTTGTTTTTAAACACTAAAGCAAAATCTGTGTTTTTATGCATATCCATGATAATGTAGTCGAGGGCCCTACTGGTAACATTGGTAAGATCAAACCCTGTGTCTTACACAATTTTCGTCGGCTGTCATAAACAAAGGAAATATATTGAGTAGATATGAAATGAAACACTAACTGAATTAGCAGAACAAGGATATGGCAGAGCTGGTAGTGTGCTTAGTGTACTTGAGAGTGGAGCTACATATCTTGGTTTGATCATAGGTGAGACGTAATTGAACTTCTAGAAATTTTAAACAAGTGCTTTCAAGGAAATAACAGAACTGTGGCACGACTTTATAAATCAGTTGAACATATCATTGATGGATTCATGGATTCCATGCGCTGAAGATGAATGAAAAGTTTTTATTTGCATTTAAAGAATGCAATTATACGATTTTGGAGCTTGGTTTGGAAGAATTTAAACTTCTGAGATAAAAGAAAGTACCAAAAAGAATTGATGGAACAACTGACCTACATGTATATTGTCAATCATATGAAGAATACTATAAATAGAGTATTTTGAAGTCAAAGACACAGCTGTAGCAGGGCTTCAAAATCGAATTCTCAATCAAACTGGTGTGATAAAACAGGTTTTTCTAGAAAACATTCTTTTGCAAAAGGAAGGATGTGCAGTGGTAGTCTCTTATCTAGAAATTGATGCATCTTTGCTTAAAGTAGAAATATAACTTTTTCCACAGGGGTACAAGGTGACAAGTATACTTGATGCGAGGTTAGTCTTGATCTCTATGACTAAAGAGGTCAGAGACCTTTTCAGAAATGTAGAAAGTTTGGTTCATCTTCTTATGTGTCCAACATCTAATTGTGAGGCAGAAAGAAAACTAAAGACTTATTTTAGGTCAACTATGACTCAGACAAGGCTCAACCATGTAGCCCTATGCTATAACCATCCATAAAAAGGTACTGCTGAATGACATAAAAAAAAATCCCAAAATATTATCTAATATTGGGTGCTAAAAGAAATGTGTTTTGAACTTCTTCCTGCTAAGAATAAATCTAATGAACTTATTTGATGCTGCGGATATATTTTATTTGTCGAACTGTTTAATGGTTTTACTGTAGTTAACAGTAAAGTTTCTAATATAATGTTTAATCTTACTGTAAATAAACAATGGACTTCTCTATTTGAGTCATCTTAATTTCTACTCCTATCTTATATAGTGAATGAATACAGTCTTATAGTACCTAAAAATGTAAAAATAAATTATGTATCTCTACAATGTTATATCAATTATATTAGTAATATTAAAAGATTAAAACTTACAAAAATATAAAAGAATGAACCTAGTCTTTCGGAAATTTGATCATACACCATTATCATAACATTCCCCCCCCCCCAATAATTGGGAACTGATGACACCTATGCTAACTCTAAAAGTCTTACAGGTGTGTAGTTGTCAGAAAAAAATTCCTAAAATAAATAAAAATGTCAGGCTTTAAAATAGTACTAAAAAAGGAAACTGAAGAAATCAATCCGTCGGTTGCTGGGCAACTGTTCCTTGAACGCTACAGTCAAACATAAAGCTTACTCAACTTGTGCACTGCTTTCCTTTTGTTTTTAACTCTCCGTGTTAACAGTTGCCAGTGCAGAATGTTCATTTTAAAAATTGAGGCTAATAAAGAATTATTTAAGAAGTAAACTGCATGAAGAAAGACTTAATGATCTTAGTTTGTTACGCATTCAGAGTAAAAAAGTTCAGAAATTTGAATTGCATGTATTTGCTTTGTAGAAAGCCAGAAGAGAAAAATGGCTGTTTGCACTGACAAAGTAAACATGTGATTCACATAATTTCAATTCCACTTTTGACAATTACCAAAATAAGTTAAAACTTAATTATTAGTCTATTAATTTTGAATTTCAGGAATCAGTTATGTAGTTAATAGACCTAACTTCAGTGTTTAAATTTTTGATAACAAACATTGCTATCAATCAATATAAGCTTTTATTTATAAATCCTATCCCTATTAATATTTTCTGCTTCAATCATCTGTCAGTATCTGGTTGCATATTGGTTTATTAAAGCAACATACAAATATGATGCAGCATAATGCCCAAAAGACAGTAACATTGATGTCACTTGATGCATGTACAAAGTTTAGTATAGTCTGGTAGCCTAAAATACTCAGATTTATATGTTGTATGAAGATAAGAATATGCCCACATTGTAAAAGATGAGGCCTGGGTCAAAAAATTGAAGGGGGGCCAGTTGATAAAAGTTACACTACTGATTGTTGTCTTAATCTTTTTTTATATGTGAGCAGCCTAATTTATTGTTGTAAAATACATCATTTGTTTTATGAATTTTATTTCATTGTTAGCTTGTGTTCTATATCTTAAACCTTACTTTCACTAAATACCCTCATCCATGTTCACTGTTTAATTGACAGCATATGTAAACATTCCCATGTTATTTACATGGAGATTTCACTAGATTGGATAAACAAGTAGTGCAGCCCATCATGACATACTGTGTTGTACACTCAAATACATGGCACTACATTGCTGTTGGAGTAAAAAATCAACATCTACTCCAAGGATTAGGCTACAACATCCATTCTGGCTCTATACGGTTCACGTGTTCTATTCGATCTACCTTATTCCTAACTAAGCTATCCTCTTGCAACATAATGCAGCACTCATCCAGGGCCGCCGCTAGGGTGCCTACCACCGGTGTGCAGTTTTACCTTTCCCGCCCTCCTGAATATACTTTTAATATCCCTACTTTGCCACACTATTTAATATTATTTTAATTAAAAATTGATACAGACATAAATAGTAAAATTGACAAAAAATATATACATTTTCAAAAACTTATTTAGCCGAGTACTTACATGATATTAGTGGAAGATGTGCTTGTAGAAGTGTTGAATACATTTTCAAAAATATAATAGTTTATTTGGGCAGTCATCTTTTCAGAGTTTTTATAACACTATAGTTTATTAAAAGAGCACTTTTCGCGCTTCAGTTTCAGAAAATTTTTTAATAACATTGCTCAAATTGATTGCCTCACACATTTCATGTTCAATGGATAGAGTACTAGGACTGATAATCTTCATTGATTCATGGAAGACCCTAAATAGTTTTTTCTAACAATTTTTAGTTTAGAAAACGATCGTTTTTTTAAATTATTTTTAGTTTAGAAAACGATAATTTGCCTGATGACCAGCTGCTGTAACCAGCTACGTGAGAAATATTCAAATAACAATGGTTAGATTTGGAAAAGAGGAAGATAAATTATTTTTTTAAATGTACTCAAGTGTGTCACTTGCACTCTTCTATGAAGTTAAATGGGGTTGAATTGCTCTTATCTCTTGAAATAAGTCATTGCCATTAATGTCACTATCATTGAGGTCTTTGTCGGTCAATGCTAGATGAATATTTTCACAATACGATTTAAGTTCACTATCATCCTCACATTCTGTTATACAATATATGATCTTAAAAACATCCGTGTGCTGAAGTAATTGAAATCTTTCATTTATTGAAACAATAGCAGCATCCAAGAATTTAAAGAAAAAATTTACTTTAAAAGACAATTCAGTAGAAGTTACAGGTTCATCTGCGCCCTCATAATCGAAATGACGCTTCTTCCTCCTAATTCATGATATCTCTGATCTGGGAAATGTTTCTTCAATACCAAACTTCTGTAGCTATTTTCCTGGCTTCTGTGGAAAATAATTCAAAATTTTCATCACATCTTATTTGAACGAAATAATTCTTCAAATTATCAAGGGCCTCCATTGAAGGTTTTATGTCGAATTTAGGGTTTTGGAGCAACATTCGTTAGGGTTTTACTAACAACATTGACTTTATTCAGAATATCGTGTCATATCATTATGGAGCATATGAACTTATGTCTTATACCAGACATAACAGCATCACCATTGTACATTTGTGCGACTAATTTTTCTTCACAATCGTATTCAGTCAGGACATTAAATACATAGTTTTCCAACACGTTAGCTGTACGATTGTCACTAAAACCAATAAATCTTTCCTGAACGTCTCCGGACTTATTGACGTAACGAAACACAATAGACACCTGGGATGTATTTGTGATATCTGTTTGTCCATTATTATTGCTACAAAGGGACTTTGTTTTATTTCATTTCTTATTTCTGTTAACAGGACTTGAGAAATGAAGTTAATCAAGTCATTTTGAATATCGCTAGATAAACCAGCAAAGACTGTAGTTTTTAAGGTGGTTGTCTACCATTCCATCATAATTTTGTAACAAATTTAATAGCCCTACATAATTTTCTCGATTTGACGATGCCACAGATTCTGTATGTCCATGAAAAAGGAGTTCATTTTCAGCCAAAAAACACTCTACATCAATTAGACAACGAAGAATGTACTAGTTTTGTTTTACCATGTCTGTGCTGTTTGATGTTAATTTTAAATTGTTCACTAAGGGCATACTCAATTCTGTTTTTGGCGAACTGTTTTAAAGCAAGAAGGGAATCAACATGACTCTGTGAAACAATTTGTTTGTGTAAATTAAACAAATTGTTCAAATCAGAAAATCCTGAATTTGTAGACATTTTTTTCAGTTTAAAAAAGGATACATGACCAACAGTATAATTTTGGAAGTTTTTCTACAGCCGCAAAGCCACGTTTTTACTTCATGTTGTTCCTTTAAATGTCGTATATAATTTTTGTTTTTGATGTTAACGTGGGAATTAATGGGGTTGGTCTACACTAGAAATAATGTTCAGTTTATCTGTAAAACTTCTACTACTGAATGGCTATATAAATAAACTTTCAATTACATAACTGCATCTACACACGATGATGATGTTCCTGCCAGAGGCTCTACTACAAACGAACTCATTATTAAAAAACAGAAACAGTAACGCATACCGCTATTCACAGACAGTGTAGTAATGTAGGGAGGGGGATGGCAAGAAAGAATGCCTGCCTGTTCAAACATGCAAATCTGCTCCATGGATTAATGACTGCTGTCGAGAGAACGTATTCATTAGTTAGGACCCATACTACTGTACATCTGGTTGCATACGGTAATGCTTTATGCTATACCGCTCAAGTGAAAATTAAGTTTTGGCTTTTGAGATGACAAACTTTTACGTCTCAACTAATGTAAAATGAATTACAAAACTTTATATGATTGTATGTACAATTTTAAATTGTATGTGCCATATACACCACACACACGCATGCACACACACACACTTAACATATCAATGATTCATATAACTTTTATTTCCAACCAATCTCAAAAACGGAGTGAAATTTGAATGAAACAAATGCAGGTTATGGGAGATGATTATTAAAGTGTAATCTTCAAGGCCAAATAAATATAATTTATTAAATGCAAGAATGTATATTAAATTATCAGAAATAAAAAAAAAGATTTGGTACAAGCACAATATTTTATCACTTAAGACATATTTATATTTATACAAATAACTCACAATTTTTGTATTTTATGTTAATTCCACTTTAATTAATAATATAATTTGCATGAATTACATTTCACAGCTGTCTCTCTAATGGAGAATGTATGACCTACACAGTAGCTCCAAAGTATATTTCTTCTATTGTAGAGAAAAATAAAACTTCAACTTTTTAAAAACACATGGAGTTCATTGCCTAGATTTTATAATTTGCATATTCATTCATGTTTAGTTGTGAATGAACAAGGTGGTACACAAGAATGGTTGTCAGCTGGATTCTGGGTTTGGATCATAGCAAAGGAACTACATACCATACTTTCATAGATGTAACTGGCCCAGATATATCATACAGCTTTGTCTTGTCAGACTTGCTGGTCTTATTCAACTAAACTGACACTGCTGCACTGACTGTCTCAGTTAATAGCGACTAGCAACATTAACTGTCATAGAGTTCACTCATGTTACTGTACTCTATACATTATAGAACAAAATAAAGTCATTTAAAAGTTTCAATCATGGCATTAAGTCCAAGATGGTCAAATATAATTTGTACATAAATCAGAAAAATCTTTACAGAGTGGGGATACAATTATAATTTTAAGCAGGTTTAATAAGTTCTATGAAAAATTATCAACACTATATGTTGAAGTTGTTACACATCTTATTATGAAAGTTACATGTGTATCAGGACATGGTGTCTATAACAAACAAAGGGAAACTCATAAACTTAGTAACGCTTAGTAAGCAGAAAGTGTATATAAACTGTTCTTGGAAAATCTGGATTACAAAAAAGACTCCTTTTATTTGAATCAAAAAAAGTCAAGAGATTAACATAAAGTTGTGACACCGAGTGGAAAACGTTTAACATGAAAGTTTTACCTACAAAATATACGTTAAGACAAAACGTTTTGTTAAAAATATTTTTTGGCTGGCTTTTCAATAGCTGCATACAGTATAAAGTTCTATTTATAAAGAGTTGTTTCCGAGAAACCTTGATCTTTATCTTCGTACCAAATGTGTTGTTCATTGATCCCAAATAAGCTGTCATTCCATTATATTACAGGGTGCAGTAGTTCAGAAGAAGTTAGTGAGTTCAGTTCACTTATTCTGTGCGTTATAGAATTATTTACCCAGGAGGATAAATAAAATGTTTATATTATAACATTGCCAAACCCTGATCACATTTGATATAAAAAAGTATGTAAAAAATGCCAAGAAACAATATATTTTGATAGATAAATGATAACGAGAATGAAAGTAGTAAATATAATCAATAGTGAAGGAGGAAGAATACAACCAAAGGTGGTCACAAAACAAGAAAATACGAACTAGACTGACAGACAACTGACATTGACCCAACCCCAGAGATTGGCCAGATATTAACCAAAGTAAAGCGAGACAAGAAGACAGTGAAGAAAAAAGGAAAAGAAAATAAAAAATTACATGGCCATAACAATTAACTCACAAGATTGTTTTAAAAGAGAATAATTTTTTATTATTGTTAATAAGTTATGTTTAAATTCTTATTAGTGGTAACTTGTAAATGACAGTATCTCAGCAATTGTTATACGTAAAAAACCATGTGTAGATATGATTGTATGTATATCCTTATCTATAAGTGATGTGTCAGCTGTAGTGTTTTAAGGTTACACTCATACAGACAGGGAATAGAAATGTGTGCGTGGTTCAATCAGAGAACAAATTGTATATCCTACTATATACTTTGGAACTTTTACTAAGACTATATCAGCAGTGTGTATATTATTACAGTATTATGTGTCAGAAAGTATAAGATGTTGGAGAGTTTATTTATTCAATAACATTATGACTGTTGCTACAGATGTAGTATGTTTCAATTAACACAATATATTTTAACATTATTAAATTGTTGTTATTATTACTAATTATGACATTTCAGACCAATTTTTATCACTTTAATGACAATATAGACAAAGTTATGTTTTATTTGAAAGATGTATTTACAATACCATGTTGTTTGCATATTATAAAATGATATGTGACAGTCTGAAGTTAACAAAAGAGACATGAACTCATTAGATACAAAAACTTTGTAATAATAGTGAGATCGTGAGAAATATAAGGGTAATTAGAGATAGGTAGGGAGTGACAAAGTTGAACAGTGAAGTGATAAGTGTAATAAAATAAACAGCATATAATCTTAAGAAAAAAGAGTGAAACAAGTGTGACAAACCCAAAATATAAGCACATGTTAAATGAGCAATTAAGTTAAGTATATTAGACTGAAAGACACAGAATAAGTGTGAATGTAAAAAAACAGAAAAAATATTGTCTCAGTATAAAATCACCAGGGTGGTTACCGTTATAAAAGAGATGGTGTAGATATAACACTCACCAAATTTGTTCATTTGTTAATTTAAAGAAAGAAGTTATTGGCTTAATGTTTAAGGCAATAATTACCAGAAGAAATAGTTTTACAGTAATATGTTAGTATGTTTTAAGTAAGTAAGGAATTTATAAAGAAAATAATAGCAATAACTTTATAAGAAATAATAGGCAAATTATATTAATTATGTGTAACGAAAGGGAACATGGCAGAATTATATTAAAACTTAGAAATAAGTAAATTATGTATTAGCATAGTATTATCCATTTTGGACTAAAACATTAATACATGGCTTAGACCAATATTGTAAGATATCAAACTAATCTTTGAAAGAAAATAGGACCATCTATGTAAAGATTACAACCATTGAAATTATCCCCAAGTAAATATAGCCATTATAAAATATTTATTCAAATTAAACAAAAATTCAAGGTTTGATAACAATGGGTTTATTTTGAGATCGACCAGGTAGAATAATTACGTTACCATGGAAACTGTGGAGTAACAAGCCAAAAAATACCGTTAGATTTTTTACTGAATGTATGACGCTTTAATGGTATAGACGCTAATTTTTGTGTGACCAAAATTGTCCATTAAAACATAGCAAATTTCAGAAAAAGTTATTAATAAGTGTATACCAAGACATAAGATAAAGACTGGAGCCATATTATTGAAGTTGAGGCCAAATTAACGGAAAAAGAAAATAAATTACTACCAGTTAAACTGAAAAAGATGCCTGATGTCCTGAACCCAGCAAATTAAAGAAGATTATAGTATAACCCATGAATAACAGATCGTACGAATTCGCCATAACTACGGAAGTGATAAGTACATTTTAAATTACCCAAAATATATAAATAAACTCACGTTAATTATCTCACTAAAGGTCGAAATCTCACTGAACTGAAATTCATTACTTTCAGAGATTAAAAAGAAATCTAAGTCACTGACAATTTATAAACTAGCCAATATAAACTGTTGTTAATGATCCATAACTTGTAAACACTTATGCTACACTGCGCTAAACCAATTATACATACACAATATGTTAGTTAAGTTCACTTGATGTAAGGGTGTGTATTTTTATTGTTTTTAAAACATTTGTAATCTTTTGAACGTAACCTCAAGAACCTATGACAAACGACATTAATAACTTGTATACAATTGTTAACAGACGCCATCATTAAACGTCTGGTATCAATTCAAATATCGATTGTCAAACCCTGTAATTGTCTCATATAAATAACCGGAGCATTTGTATTAGAATAATTTGTATTAAATGAATAATAATCACTAATAAAAAATGTGTAAGTATTGAGTGTAACCACGGTGTTATAATTTCATTAGGAGGTGCACAATATCTTATGTACATTTTAGCAGATGACTAACGATTTACACAGTCCACGCATCGAACTGCTGCGTGCTACAGTGGGCCTAGCTGGCGGAAATATTTGAATTATTCAAACCGCCTGAGCTGCGCTGGTCATACGCCTTTGAATTTTATTTTAATTGTTTTGAGAAAACAATTTGGCGCCACCGGGACTTTCTCACCCCTAGTGAACATCAAGACCTGGTTATTCGTACGTTCGCAACGAACGAAATATACAGAAGTTGCACGCATTTGAACTACGGATCGAGAAGACACGTACACTCATTACACACAAATTATACATTATCCACATTTTGCAGAGTAAGACGGTAGCTGTACAAACGACAACAGTATAAAGTGGCGCGCCAACTAGTAGGGCTAGAATAATAAAGAAATTACACAATTAAACCCTATAAATTCTAGCGGCGATTACGAAAGATTACAAAATGCACACCAGAGGAGTGTCGAAAAAATTGGCAAAGGAGAAGGAGATGGAAGAAAACAGAGGGGAAGAAGAGGAAGGAACACCGATTGAAGAAGTAGAGACAGTAATAACCACAACAGAACCAAGCCAAGACGAAGAAATGGAAACACAGGCTGGAGATAGGGGGGAAGCCACAGGAGGAATGGAATTACAAAAATTGTGGGAATTGATTAACCAAAATTTTAAGAAACAGGAGGAGAAATTCGACGGAATGAAGAAAGAAACAAACGAAAATTTTAAAAAACGGGAGGACAATTTTCAGAAACAGAAGGAAGAATTGAGACAAACCATTAACAAGAATAATGAAATATTACAACAACGATTGATGGAGGAAATTCAGCAAAGAAATGAAGATTTGAAGGAAGAATTGAAGGGACAGCTGAAGATGGACCACGAGAAAAATAAAGAAGAAATGAAGCTGCAGATGGCACACCAATTAATGGAGTACCGAGAAGAAGCAAAACAGCAGGTTACGGAAATCAACGACAAATTAGAGGAAACGTTGGAGAAGCTAGAGAAGACCAACGAAAATGTTTCTGGAGTCCGCAAGGAAGTACTCGATAAAATGAACCGTCTCGAAGGAGAAAATAAGAGAAGAATTGAGGAAGGTCATGAAGAAACAGTCAGAAGATGTACCCAGATAGACCAGGACATACACCAAGTCCGGGAGGAAAACCAGAAAGAGGTAGCAGCTGTACGAACAGACTTGGGAGAACGAATGGAAGGAATTTACAGTAACTTAAATAAGGTAGATAGCAAGGTAGACAAAAACCAACAGAGGATTGACGAAATGTGCAGAATAGAAGAGTCATTACGGGAAGAAGTGGATGCCTGGCGTGACCGACCATGTAATAATAATCATGTCATGAACACAGATAACAGAGATACCATCAATTTCCGTAATTATAAAAGAAACCATATTGAATTCTTGAAGAGGGTAGAAGAGTTAATCATCAAGAATCGAGAGACTCGATGGACTACAATAAGAGGGATGTTGGACGAAATGTTCAAGGAGACATACGACAACTGGTGGACTGCCACTCGACCAGACATCCAAAACCTTCAAGACTTTAAGACTCAGTTCAAGGCTAAATACTGGTCTGAGTCAACTCAGAATATGGTCCGCAATAACCTGAGCAATGGAAGGTATGAAAACCAGAATGACAATCCCTTACCTCCTACTTCTTGGGAAAAATCTGCATGGCCAGGAATTTGGAGCCACGTATACCTGAAGAGTGTCTGGTAATACAATTATCTTACCACTACGACGACGCCATCCAAAAGGCACGGATGTACAGCCAGGTAAAGACCATCCAAGATATGGCTAGCTTACTGGAAAGCCATGAACATGAGTGGCAGTACAGGAAAAATAGAGGGTACAGTTTCAGAAATAATAGAACCAATGAGGGACAATTGTCACAGAATCAACAGGGAGATAATAAGCCACCGATAAATAACCCTAACAATTACCAAGGGAACACACGGGTCAATAACGCGCCCAGAAATTTTAACAGAAGTGGAAACCATAATAATAACAACTTCAGGAACAACCACAGGGGTAATTTCCCGTCGAATGGTTACAACAACAATTATCGCCCTGGAAACAACAGTAATCAGAACAATAATCCAGGATACCGGCCACAGGTAAATTACATAAGGGGGCAAAGACAAAGGAGCCCAAGAAGAAACTATCCCTCATCTAACTATCGGCGAACGTACTATAACCAGGTACCCGATACGAGAAGTTACCCATTCGAAGAAGATCACAGGCACAGCGTGGATAACCGGAATAATCAACAGGAGCCGAACGCTAACCAACCATCAAACACTACTGATGTTGGGGGCAATGAGGTCAACCCTCATTTAAACGCTTAAGGCCAGTGAAAACTGCGGACAAGCCCATCACTGGACCAATCTCTGGGTGAATATAAGACAACACATGACAAGAAGATCACAATAATATGTACTAATTATTTGAAAAACATAAGGGACGATTTGATCGAAGAAAATGATAACATGATGCCCATTAGAAACAATGAAATAGTGTATGTGAGTGCCCAAATAAATGGAATTCTATCAACCATAATGATCGATACAGGGTCTAATGTCTCCCTGATCGACCAAATAGAATTAAATAGACTACAGCAGGGAAGTAGTGTACCCATATCAACCCTGCACATAAACAATATAACTATCATTGGTGCTACCGGCCGACAAAACAAAACCGTCCGGAAACAAGTATCCTTGGAACTTAATAGCAAAGGTATAATAGTAACTATGCCATTTCTTGTTGCCAGCGGCCTACCTTTCTCATTACTTGTTGGATGTGATGTACTCAGACAACACTCTGCCATAATTAACCTGCGGCAGGGAGAAGTATCACTAACCACAGAACAAGGAATATGGTCAGCCGATATAGTGAATGGTGGCAACTTACCATTGATAACAAACCACTATAACATGATCCAAAGCAATTATTGCCGACAATCACCTGAAAGAATATTGACAGATTGGAAGAATGAAGAATTATGGTCAAGCAAGCTGGATGAGATCAGAAACTTCCAACGAGAAGAACAAGATCCACAGATTAGTGTGCAACAGTCAGAGGAACTTATAAGTATATACAACAAATATAAACACATTTTTTCTGACGCTCCAGGCAAAGTAAAGAATTATCAATGCCGAATACGATTTAAAGAACCCGTTGACTTCAAGAGAAAATCTTACCCCATTGCTTACTCACAAAGAAATGCAGTGAGGGCAGAAATCAATCAAATGATGGAAGACGATATCATTGAATTAAGTCAATCACCGTATACAAGTCCAATAGTGGCGATACCAAAAAAGGACGGAAAGGTGAGAATCTGCCTCGACGCCAGAGAAATTAGTAAAATGATAGTGAATGATAGAACATCACCGGGTGAAATAGAAGAAATCCTTAAGAAGTTCGACGGAATAAAATACATTAGCTCTTGGGATACGGTATGTGGCTACTGGCAGGTGGAGGTACATCCGAACAGTAGGCAATACTTAGCATTCCTGTTCGATGGGAGGAACTATCAGTTCAAAAGACTGCCATTTGGACTGATAAATTCGGTCGCAGTATTTGTTAAATGTATGGACCAAATACTGGGACAAGATGTACTGAATTTTACCACCGTGTACGTAGATGATCTGTTAATAACATCATCAAATTGGCAAGAGCACTGTGCCAGAGTGGAAACCGTACTAAAAAGATTATCAGATAATCACGTAACCCTTAAGCTGGACAAGTCAAAGTTTATAGCCCGAAAAATACAATTTCTAGGATTCAATCTAGCAGAGGAAGGCATATCTCCTTCGTCAGAAAAAGTTGAGGCGATACAACGATTCCCCACACCAAAAAACAAAAAACAACTTCAGTCCTTCCTGGGAATTTGCAACTATTACCGCAAATTTCAAGATAATTATTCCAAACTAACAGCAAAATTCAAAAAACAATTATCAGTCAAGGACAAGTGGACTTGGGGGTCCGAACAAGATGAAGTATTTAACCAAATAAAAGAAAAGTTCTTGAACACCGTGATCTTACATCATCCAGACTTCAAAAAGCCATTCTTCATGAACTGTGATGCGAGTGATGTCAGTGTAGGTGCGGTATTATACCAAGAAGATGAGAAGGGACAGCATATGGTTATTAGTTTTGCAAGCAGAATTTTAAATGGATGCGAACGAAATTATCACGTCACGGAGAAAGAACTACTTAGTGTCGTGTTCGCCTGCAACAAATTTAGGACTTATATTCTGGGATACGATATAACAGTGAGAAGTGACCATAGATCCATATCATTCCTTAAGCAGTGTAAACTCAGCCACGGAAGATTAACTCGATGGATATTGTTGCTACAGGAATATCACATAAATTGGGAGTACATCCCAGGGAAGCAAAACGTAGCTGCGGACATCTTATCCCGTATAAACGTCCAGCAACAAACTTTCGAGGGGGAGAAAGAACAATTAGTTAAGGTGTATAACATTATTAAAAACAGAGTAGATCTAGAAAAAATAACCCAAGAAATAAGAAGATGTCAAACTGTGGATCCAAAAATAATGAGTATCCGGGAGAGAATGTTAAAAGATGAAGAAACCATTCTACAATATTATAAAATACATGACAACTTGCTATTTATTAAAAACAATCCTGCAATCGGAGAATGGAAACTTGTAATACCATCTACAGTGGAGGAACAATTAATACTAGACTACCACATTAGATACGGCCATATGGGGGCTGTAAAAGTGATAAAAGCTTTACAGGAACAAGTTTACATCAAAAATATTTATCGAAAAGTAAACAAAATCATTCAAAAATGTGATATTTGCCAAAAAGTTAAATGCAATAATTCAAAAAAGGAAGGTATAATGATACCTATCACATCAAGTCAGAAATTAGAAAGGGTATTCCTTGATATATGTGGTCCGTTTCCTATCAGTGGAGGAAGACACAGATACAAATTTATAATCATTATGTTTGACCACTTCACCAAGTATACAAAGTTGTACTCCATTAACCGTGCAACAACAAAGAAAATAATTGAAATTATATTAACCAAATTTATACCAGAAGTGGGAAGACCGACGGCCGTTATAACAGATCATGGAACCCAATTTAAGGGAAATCTTTGGAAAAATAAGCTCTGTGAACATAATATTAAAACTTACAAAACATCCGTTTATCACCCAAGCAGCAACCCAGCTGAAAGGGTACTCAGAGAAGTGGGTCGTATACTGAGAACCTACTGCCACAATAAACAAAGAGAATGGCACAATTATGTGAAATCCACTGAAGAATTTATAAACTTAGCTTACCACGACTTTACGGAAGCTACCCCATACACAATGATGTTTGAGCGGCCACCGCCTAGAGAGATAACTGATATGATCCAATTCCCCACCAACACCGAATATCAATTCGGGAAAAAAAGATTCTATAACAGAATAGCCGAAAAGGTAGAGCAACAAAAGAATAAATACGCAAAAAAACAGATAAAGACTATTAAGTACGAGGTAGGAGAAAGGGTACTGTTAAAAAACAGAGAACTACCCAGCTCCATAGAAGGCATCACTAGAAAGTTACTATTATTATACGTGGGACCATACACTATAACAAAAGACAAGGGCAATAACACTTACGAGATCACTCACCCCGTCACCAAGAAAATAAAGGGGGTATACAATCAAGCCTCAATTAAGAAATATTATGACAACCAACAATAACTGTAAAAAAACAATTTAAAGTAAAAAACCAACAAAAATACTTTAAATAAAGAAAAAAAAAATAACGTGACAAACAAACAAGTCTGCCAATGCCATAAAGAAAAGATCTCTAAAGAATGTCAAAATTCCAAAACATTCGTAAGTACAGCTTACACTAAGCATTAGAGAAACCATTATGATGAATAAAAATTGTAAAAAAATCAAAAAAGATATGTAAGAAAAGCTTACCCAAATATCTTAATAATATTTTAGAACAAGTAAAAATGGAGAGATAAAAGTCACAAGGCATTCAGATAAAGTAAGAGCAACCAACTTACTACAATATTTAAATAAAAATTAACGATAGAGGAGTGTAGTTACAAAACATTCCTCCAAAATAAGGTTAAATTACCATAATATTTAGCCAAAAAATGAGGCATAAAAAGCATAACATACTGTAAAGGAATAAGCTACAAAAAATTCCTAACTAGTAAGAAGCCATAACTTACTATGATATTTAAAAATTATGAAAAAAATATCAATCAAAATGATCAGCTTCCACAACTATTTAGAAAGAGGGGAAGTAAAATTACCCAAACCAATGATCACAAAACAATACAAATGAAATAAACGTTCTAAGAGTTATAATGTGAAATGAGATGAAACAAAGAGTAATTAAAAATGAATAAAAATGTGAATTGTATCAATAAAAAACAATGCTTCAAATAGTATCTATAAAGAAAGATGAAACAATATATGACTCGAACTGAGCTATAATGAAGTATAAAAGTAAAAGATTCCCAACAAATATTATGATTATGATTATTATTATTATTATTTTGAGTCACGAGTTGACTATATTTAAGAATTATTAATTGAGATTGTCTGTTGAATGAACCAGCAATCATTTTACTGAGCAGGGATGATGTTCCCCTGATATCAGTATAAGAGTAGTTTTGATGAAAAATAAGATTTATAGGGAATAAGTTATAATAAAAATTCAATAAGCCAGTTCGCAATATGAGAAGATAATGAAGAAAAGACTAAGAAGAATGGAATTAAAGGATACAGAATTAATTATAAAAAATGAATGAGAAGCAGAATTTGAAAAAAAAAATAAAAAAATTTGATACGATACAATTGATAATTTCATCAAACTCAAATTCACGTTTTATAAAATGATCAATTTTGGTGGAAGGGCATTATATAACATTGCCAAACCCTGACCACATTTGATATAAAAAATATGTAAAAAATGCCAAGAAACAATATATTTTGATAGATAAATGATAACGAGAATGAAAGTAGTAAATATAATCAATAGTGAAGGAGGAAGAATACAACCAAAGGTGGTCACAAAACAAGAAAATACGAACTAGACTGACAGACAACTGACATTGACCCAACCCCAGAGATTGGCCAGATATTAACCAAAGTAAAGCGAGACAAGAAGACAGTGAAGAAAAAAGGAAAAGAAAATAAAAAATTACATGGCCATAACAATTAACTCACAAGATTGTTTTAAAAGAGAATAATTTTTTATTATTGTTAATAAGTTATGTTTAAATTCTTATTAGTGGTAACTTGTAAATGACAGTATCTCAGCAATTGTTATACGTAAAAAACCATGTGTAGATATGATTGTATGTATATCCTTATCTATAAGTGATGTGTCAGCTGTTGTGTTTTAAGGTTACACTCATACAGACAGGGAATAGAAATGTGTGCGTGGTTCAATCAGAGAACAAATTGTATAGTTTACTATATACTTTGGAACTTTTACTAAGATTATTTCAGCAGTATGTATATTATTTCAGCATTATGTGTTTGAAAGTATAAGATGTTGGAGAGTTTATTTATTCAATAACATTATGACTGTTGCTACAGATGTAGTATGTTTCAATTAACACAATATATTTTAACATTATTAAATTGTTGTTATTATTACTAATTATGACATTTCAGACCAATTTTTATCACTTTAATGACAATATAGACAAAGTTATGTTTTATTTGAAAGATGTATTTACAATACCATGTTGTTTGCATATTATAAAATGATATGTGACAGTCTGAAGTTAACAAAAGAGACATGAACTCATTAGATACAAAAACTTTGTAATAATAGTGAGATCGTGAGAAATATAAGGGTAATTAGAGATAGGTAGGGAGTGACAAAGTTGAACAGTGAAGTGATAAGTGTAATAAAATAAACAGCATATAATCTTAAGAAAAAAGAGTGAAACAAGTGTGACAAACCCAAAATATAAGCACATGTTAAATGAGCAATTAAGTTAAGTATATTAGACTGAAAGACACAGAATAAGTGTGAATGTAAAAAAACAGAAAAAATATTGTCTCAGTATAAAATCACCAGGGTGGTTACCGTTATAAAAGAGATGGTGTAGATATAACACTCACCAAATTTGTTCATTTGTTAATTTAAAGAAAGAAGTTATTGGCTTAATGTTTAAGGCAATAATTACCAGAAGAAATAGTTTTACAGTAATATGTTAGTATGTTTTAAGTAAGTAAGGAATTTATAAAGAAAATAATAGCAATAACTTTATAAGAAATAATAGGCAAATTATATTAATTATGTGTAACGAAAGGGAACATGGCAGAATTATATTAAAACTTAGAAATAAGTAAATTATGTATTAGCATAGTATTATCCATTTTGGACTAAAACATTAATACATGGCTTAGACCAATATTGTAAGATATCAAACTAATCTTTGAAAGAAAATAGGACCATCTATGTAAAGATTACAACCATTGAAATTATCCCCAAGTAAATATAGCCATTATAAAATATTTATTCAAATTAAACAAAAATTCAAGGTTTGATAACAATGGGTTTATTTTGAGATCGACCAGGTAGAATAATTACGTTACCATGGAAACTGTGGAGTAACAAGCCAAAAAATACCGTTAGATTTTTTACTGAATGTATGACGCTTTAATGGTATAGACGCTAATTTTTGTGTGACCAAAA
This sequence comes from Magicicada septendecula, assembly GCA_034769895.1. Lineage (NCBI taxonomy): Eukaryota > Metazoa > Arthropoda > Insecta > Hemiptera > Cicadidae > Magicicada > Magicicada septendecula. The sequence goes on along the minus strand of CM068372.1, from coordinate 343,286,190 downwards.
TTGTCCATTAAAACATAGCAAATTTCAGAAAAAGTTATTAATAAGTGTATACCAAGACATAAGATAAAGACTGGAGCCATATTATTGAAGTTGAGGCCAAATTAACGGAAAAAGAAAATAAATTACTACCAGTTAAACTGAAAAAGATGCCTGATGTCCTGAACCCAGCAAATTAAAGAAGATTATAGTATAACCCATGAATAACAGATCGTACGAATTCGCCATAACTACGGAAGTGATAAGTACATTTTAAATTACCCAAAATATATAAATAAACTCACGTTAATTATCTCACTAAAGGTCGAAATCTCACTGAACTGAAATTCATTACTTTCAGAGATTAAAAAGAAATCTAAGTCACTGACAATTTATAAACTAGCCAATATAAACTGTTGTTAATGATCCATAACTTGTAAACACTTATGCTACACTGCGCTAAACCAATTATACATACACAATATGTTAGTTAAGTTCACTTGATGTAAGGGTGTGTATTTTTATTGTTTTTAAAACATTTGTAATCTTTTGAACGTAACCTCAAGAACCTATGACAAACGACATTAATAACTTGTATACAATTGTTAACAGACGCCATCATTAAACGTCTGGTATCAATTCAAATATCGATTGTCAAACCCTGTAATTGTCTCATATAAATAACCGGAGCATTTGTATTAGAATAATTTGTATTAAATGAATAATAATCACTAATAAAAAATGTGTAAGTATTGAGTGTAACCACGGTGTTATAATTTCATTAGGAGGTGCACAATATCTTATGTACATTTTAGCAGATGACTAACGATTTACACAGTCCACGCATCGAACTGCTGCGTGCTACAGTGGGCCTAGCTGGCGGAAATATTTGAATTATTCAAACCGCCTGAGCTGCGCTGGTCATACGCCTTTGAATTTTATTTTAATTGTTTTGAGAAAACAATTTGGCGCCACCGGGACTTTCTCACCCCTAGTGAACATCAAGACCTGGTTATTCGTACGTTCGCAACGAACGAAATATACAGAAGTTGCACGCATTTGAACTACGGATCGAGAAGACACGTACACTCATTACACACAAATTATACATTATCCACATTTTGCAGAGTAAGACGGTAGCTGTACAAACGACAACAGTATAAAGTGGCGCGCCAACTAGTAGGGCTAGAATAATAAAGAAATTACACAATTAAACCCTATAAATTCTAGCGGCGATTACGAAAGATTACAAAATGCACACCAGAGGAGTGTCGAAAAAATTGGCAAAGGAGAAGGAGATGGAAGAAAACAGAGGGGAAGAAGAGGAAGGAACACCGATTGAAGAAGTAGAGACAGTAATAACCACAACAGAACCAAGCCAAGACGAAGAAATGGAAACACAGGCTGGAGATAGGGGGGAAGCCACAGGAGGAATGGAATTACAAAAATTGTGGGAATTGATTAACCAAAATTTTAAGAAACAGGAGGAGAAATTCGACGGAATGAAGAAAGAAACAAACGAAAATTTTAAAAAACGGGAGGACAATTTTCAGAAACAGAAGGAAGAATTGAGACAAACCATTAACAAGAATAATGAAATATTACAACAACGATTGATGGAGGAAATTCAGCAAAGAAATGAAGATTTGAAGGAAGAATTGAAGGGACAGCTGAAGATGGACCACGAGAAAAATAAAGAAGAAATGAAGCTGCAGATGGCACACCAATTAATGGAGTACCGAGAAGAAGCAAAACAGCAGGTTACGGAAATCAACGACAAATTAGAGGAAACGTTGGAGAAGCTAGAGAAGACCAACGAAAATGTTTCTGGAGTCCGCAAGGAAGTACTCGATAAAATGAACCGTCTCGAAGGAGAAAATAAGAGAAGAATTGAGGAAGGTCATGAAGAAACAGTCAGAAGATGTACCCAGATAGACCAGGACATACACCAAGTCCGGGAGGAAAACCAGAAAGAGGTAGCAGCTGTACGAACAGACTTGGGAGAACGAATGGAAGGAATTTACAGTAACTTAAATAAGGTAGATAGCAAGGTAGACAAAAACCAACAGAGGATTGACGAAATGTGCAGAATAGAAGAGTCATTACGGGAAGAAGTGGATGCCTGGCGTGACCGACCATGTAATAATAATCATGTCATGAACACAGATAACAGAGATACCATCAATTTCCGTAATTATAAAAGAAACCATATTGAATTCTTGAAGAGGGTAGAAGAGTTAATCATCAAGAATCGAGAGACTCGATGGACTACAATAAGAGGGATGTTGGACGAAATGTTCAAGGAGACATACGACAACTGGTGGACTGCCACTCGACCAGACATCCAAAACCTTCAAGACTTTAAGACTCAGTTCAAGGCTAAATACTGGTCTGAGTCAACTCAGAATATGGTCCGCAATAACCTGAGCAATGGAAGGTATGAAAACCAGAATGGACAATCCCTTACCTCCTACTTCTTGGGAAAAATCTGCATGGCCAGGAATTTGGAGCCACGTATACCTGAAGAGTGTCTGGTAATACAATTATCTTACCACTACGACGACGCCATCCAAAAGGCACGGATGTACAGCCAGGTAAAGACCATCCAAGATATGGCTAGCTTACTGGAAAGCCATGAACATGAGTGGCAGTACAGGAAAAATAGAGGGTACAGTTTCAGAAATAATAGAACCAATGAGGGACAATTGTCACAGAATCAACAGGGAGATAATAAGCCACCGATAAATAACCCTAACAATTACCAAGGGAACACACGGGTCAATAACGCGCCCAGAAATTTTAACAGAAGTGGAAACCATAATAATAACAACTTCAGGAACAACCACAGGGGTAATTTCCCGTCGAATGGTTACAACAACAATTATCGCCCTGGAAACAACAGTAATCAGAACAATAATCCAGGATACCGGCCACAGGTAAATTACATAAGGGGGCAAAGACAAAGGAGCCCAAGAAGAAACTATCCCTCATCTAACTATCGGCGAACGTACTATAACCAGGTACCCGATACGAGAAGTTACCCATTCGAAGAAGATCACAGGCACAGCGTGGATAACCGGAATAATCAACAGGAGCCGAACGCTAACCAACCATCAAACACTACTGATGTTGGGGGCAATGAGGTCAACCCTCATTTAAACGCTTAAGGCCAGTGAAAACTGCGGACAGCCCATCACTGGACCAATCTCTGGGTGAATATAAGACAACACATGACAAGAAGATCACAATAATATGTACTAATTATTTGAAAAACATAAGGGACGATTTGATCGAAGAAAATGATAACATGATGCCCATTAGAAACAATGAAATAGTGTATGTGAGTGCCCAAATAAATGGAATTCTATCAACCATAATGATCGATACAGGGTCTAATGTCTCCCTGATCGACCAAATAGAATTAAATAGACTACAGCAGGGAAGTAGTGTACCCATATCAACCCTGCACATAAACAATATAACTATCATTGGTGCTACCGGCCGACAAAACAAAACCGTCCGGAAACAAGTATCCTTGGAACTTAATAGCAAAGGTATAATAGTAACTATGCCATTTCTTGTTGCCAGCGGCCTACCTTTCTCATTACTTGTTGGATGTGATGTACTCAGACAACACTCTGCCATAATTAACCTGCGGCAGGGAGAAGTATCACTAACCACAGAACAAGGAATATGGTCAGCCGATATAGTGAATGGTGGCAACTTACCATTGATAACAAACCACTATAACATGATCCAAAGCAATTATTGCCGACAATCACCTGAAAGAATATTGACAGATTGGAAGAATGAAGAATTATGGTCAAGCAAGCTGGATGAGATCAGAAACTTCCAACGAGAAGAACAAGATCCACAGATTAGTGTGCAACAGTCAGAGGAACTTATAAGTATATACAACAAATATAAACACATTTTTTCTGACGCTCCAGGCAAAGTAAAGAATTATCAATGCCGAATACGATTTAAAGAACCCGTTGACTTCAAGAGAAAATCTTACCCCATTGCTTACTCACAAAGAAATGCAGTGAGGGCAGAAATCAATCAAATGATGGAAGACGATATCATTGAATTAAGTCAATCACCGTATACAAGTCCAATAGTGGCGATACCAAAAAAGGACGGAAAGGTGAGAATCTGCCTCGACGCCAGAGAAATTAGTAAAATGATAGTGAATGATAGAACATCACCGGGTGAAATAGAAGAAATCCTTAAGAAGTTCGACGGAATAAAATACATTAGCTCTTGGGATACGGTATGTGGCTACTGGCAGGTGGAGGTACATCCGAACAGTAGGCAATACTTAGCATTCCTGTTCGATGGGAGGAACTATCAGTTCAAAAGACTGCCATTTGGACTGATAAATTCGGTCGCAGTATTTGTTAAATGTATGGACCAAATACTGGGACAAGATGTACTGAATTTTACCACCGTGTACGTAGATGATCTGTTAATAACATCATCAAATTGGCAAGAGCACTGTGCCAGAGTGGAAACCGTACTAAAAAGATTATCAGATAATCACGTAACCCTTAAGCTGGACAAGTCAAAGTTTATAGCCCGAAAAATACAATTTCTAGGATTCAATCTAGCAGAGGAAGGCATATCTCCTTCGTCAGAAAAAGTTGAGGCGATACAACGATTCCCCACACCAAAAAACAAAAAACAACTTCAGTCCTTCCTGGGAATTTGCAACTATTACCGCAAATTTCAAGATAATTATTCCAAACTAACAGCAAAATTCAAAAAACAATTATCAGTCAAGGACAAGTGGACTTGGGGGTCCGAACAAGATGAAGTATTTAACCAAATAAAAGAAAAGTTCTTGAACACCGTGATCTTACATCATCCAGACTTCAAAAAGCCATTCTTCATGAACTGTGATGCGAGTGATGTCAGTGTAGGTGCGGTATTATACCAAGAAGATGAGAAGGGACAGCATATGGTTATTAGTTTTGCAAGCAGAATTTTAAATGGATGCGAACGAAATTATCACGTCACGGAGAAAGAACTACTTAGTGTCGTGTTCGCCTGCAACAAATTTAGGACTTATATTCTGGGATACGATATAACAGTGAGAAGTGACCATAGATCCATATCATTCCTTAAGCAGTGTAAACTCAGCCACGGAAGATTAACTCGATGGATATTGTTGCTACAGGAATATCACATAAATTGGGAGTACATCCCAGGGAAGCAAAACGTAGCTGCGGACATCTTATCCCGTATAAACGTCCAGCAACAAACTTTCGAGGGGGAGAAAGAACAATTAGTTAAGGTGTATAACATTATTAAAAACAGAGTAGATCTAGAAAAAATAACCCAAGAAATAAGAAGATGTCAAACTGTGGATCCAAAAATAATGAGTATCCGGGAGAGAATGTTAAAAGATGAAGAAACCATTCTACAATATTATAAAATACATGACAACTTGCTATTTATTAAAAACAATCCTGCAATCGGAGAATGGAAACTTGTAATACCATCTACAGTGGAGGAACAATTAATACTAGACTACCACATTAGATACGGCCATATGGGGGCTGTAAAAGTGATAAAAGCTTTACAGGAACAAGTTTACATCAAAAATATTTATCGAAAAGTAAACAAAATCATTCAAAAATGTGATATTTGCCAAAAAGTTAAATGCAATAATTCAAAAAAGGAAGGTATAATGATACCTATCACATCAAGTCAGAAATTAGAAAGGGTATTCCTTGATATATGTGGTCCGTTTCCTATCAGTGGAGGAAGACACAGATACAAATTTATAATCATTATGTTTGACCACTTCACCAAGTATACAAAGTTGTACTCCATTAACCGTGCAACAACAAAGAAAATAATTGAAATTATATTAACCAAATTTATACCAGAAGTGGGAAGACCGACGGCCGTTATAACAGATCATGGAACCCAATTTAAGGGAAATCTTTGGAAAAATAAGCTCTGTGAACATAATATTAAAACTTACAAAACATCCGTTTATCACCCAAGCAGCAACCCAGCTGAAAGGGTACTCAGAGAAGTGGGTCGTATACTGAGAACCTACTGCCACAATAAACAAAGAGAATGGCACAATTATGTGAAATCCACTGAAGAATTTATAAACTTAGCTTACCACGACTTTACGGAAGCTACCCCATACACAATGATGTTTGAGCGGCCACCGCCTAGAGAGATAACTGATATGATCCAATTCCCCACCAACACCGAATATCAATTCGGGAAAAAAAGATTCTATAACAGAATAGCCGAAAAGGTAGAGCAACAAAAGAATAAATACGCAAAAAAACAGAAAAAGACTATTAAGTACGAGGTAGGAGAAAGGGTACTGTTAAAAAACAGAGAACTACCCAGCTCCATAGAAGGCATCACTAGAAAGTTACTATTATTATACGTGGGACCATACACTATAACAAAAGACAAGGGCAATAACACTTACGAGATCACTCACCCCGTCACCAAGAAAATAAAGGGGGTATACAATCAAGCCTCAATTAAGAAATATTATGACAACCAACAATAACTGTAAAAAAACAATTTAAAGTAAAAAACCAACAAAAATACTTTAAATAAAGAAAAAAAAAATAACGTGACAAACAAACAAGTCTGCCAATGCCATAAAGAAAAGATCTCTAAAGAATGTCAAAATTCCAAAACATTCGTAAGTACAGCTTACACTAAGCATTAGAGAAACCATTATGATGAATAAAAATTGTAAAAAAATCAAAAAAGATATGTAAGAAAAGCTTACCCAAATATCTTAATAATATTTTAGAACAAGTAAAAATGGAGAGATAAAAGTCACAAGGCATTCAGATAAAGTAAGAGCAACCAACTTACTACAATATTTAAATAAAAATTAACGATAGAGGAGTGTAGTTACAAAACATTCCTCCAAAATAAGGTTAAATTACCATAATATTTAGCCAAAAAATGAGGCATAAAAAGCATAACATACTGTAAAGGAATAAGCTACAAAAAATTCCTAACTAGTAAGAAGCCATAACTTACTATGATATTTAAAAATTATGAAAAAAATATCAATCAAAATGATCAGCTTCCACAACTATTTAGAAAGAGGGGAAGTAAAATTACCCAAACCAATGATCACAAAACAATACAAATGAAATAAACGTTCTAAGAGTTATAATGTGAAATGAGATGAAACAAAGAGTAATTAAAAATGAATAAAAATGTGAATTGTATCAATAAAAAACAATGCTTCAAATAGTATCTATAAAGAAAGATGAAACAATATATGACTCGAACTGAGCTATAATGAAGTATAAAAGTAAAAGATTCCCAACAAATATTATGATTATGATTATTATTATTATTATTTTGAGTCACGAGTTGACTATATTTAAGAATTATTAATTGAGATTGTCTGTTGAATGAACCAGCAATCATTTTACTGAGCAGGGATGATGTTCCCCTGATATCAGTATAAGAGTAGTTTTGATGAAAAATAAGATTTATAGGGAATAAGTTATAATAAAAATTCAATAAGCCAGTTCGCAATATGAGAAGATAATGAAGAAAAGACTAAGAAGAATGGAATTAAAGGATACAGAATTAATTATAAAAAATGAATGAGAAGCAGAATTTGGAAAAAAAAATAAAAAAATTTGATACGATACAATTGATAATTTCATCAAACTCAAATTCACGTTTTATAAAATGATCAATTTTGGTGGAAGGGCATTATATAACATTGCCAAACCCTGATCACATTTGATATAAAAAATATGTAAAAAATGCCAAGAAACAATATATTTTGATAGATAAATGATAACGAGAATGAAAGTAGTAAATATAATCAATAGTGAAGGAGGAAGAATACAACCAAAGGTGGTCACAAAACAAGAAAATACGAACTAGACTGACAGACAACTGACATTGACCCAACCCCAGAGATTGGCCAGATATTAACCAAAGTAAAGCGAGACAAGAAGACAGTGAAGAAAAAAGGAAAAGAAAATAAAAAATTACATGGCCATAACAATTAACTCACAAGATTGTTTTAAAAGAGAATAATTTTTTATTATTGTTAATAAGTTATGTTTAAATTCTTATTAGTGGTAACTTGTAAATGACAGTATCTCAGCAATTGTTATACGTAAAAAACCATGTGTAGATATGATTGTATGTATATCCTTATCTATAAGTGATGTGTCAGCTGTTGTGTTTTAAGGTTACACTCATACAGACAGGGAATAGAAATGTGTGCGTGGTTCAATCAGAGAACAAATTGTATAGTTTACTATATACTTTGGAACTTTTACTAAGATTATTTCAGCAGTATGTATATTATTTCAGCATTATGTGTTTGAAAGTATAAGGTTTTGGAGAGTTTATTTATTCGCTAATATTATTGCTGTTGCTACAGAGGTAGTATGTTTCAATTAACACAATATATTTTAACATTATTAAATTGTTGTTATTATTACTAATTATGACATTTCAGACCAATTTTTATCACTTTAATGACAATATATACAAAGTTATGTTTTGTTTGAAAGATGTATTTACAATACCATGTTGTTTGCATATTATAAAATGATATGTGACAGTCTGAAGTTAACAAAAGAGACATGAACTCATTAGATACAAAAACTTGGTAATAATAGTGAGATCGTGAGAAATATAAGGGTAATTAGAGATAGGTAGGGAGTGACAAAGTTGAACAGTGAAGTGATAAGTGTAATAAAATAAACAGCATATAATCTTAAGAAAAAAGAGTGAAACAAGTGTGACAAACCCAAAATATAAGCACATGTTAAATGAGCAATTAAGTTAAGTATATTAGACTGAAAGACACAAAATAATTGTGAATGTAAAAAACAGAAAAAATATTATCTCAGTATAAAAATCACCAGGATGATTACTGTTATAAAAGAGATGGTGTAGGTATAACACTCACCAAATTTGTCCATTTGTTAATTTAAAGAAAGAAGTTATTGGCTTAATGTTTAAGGCAATAAATACCAAAAGAAATAGTTTTACAGTAATATGTTAATATGTTTTAAGTAAGTAAGGAATTTATAAAGAAAATAATAGCAATACCTTTATAAGAAATAATAGGCAAAATATAGTAATATGTGTAACGAAAGGGAACATGGCAGAATTGTATTAAAACTTAAAAAATAAGTAAATTATGTATTAGCATAGTATTATCCATTTTGGACTAAAACATTAATACATGGCTTAGACCAATCTTGTAAGATATCAAACTAATCTTTGAAAGAAAATAGGAACATCTATGTAAAGATTACAACCATTGAAATTATCCCCAAGTAAATATAACCATTATAAAATATTTATTCAAATTAAACAAAAAATTCAAGGTTTGATAACAATGGGTTTATTTTGAGATCGACCAGGTAGAATAATTACGTTACCATGGAAACTGTGGAGTAACAAGCCAAAAAATACCGTTAGATTTTTTACTGAATGTATGACGCTTTAATGGTATAGACGCTAATTTTTGTGTGACCAAAATTGTCCATTAAAACATAGCAAATTTCAGAAAAAGTTATTAATAAGTGTATACCAAGACATAAGATAAAGACTGGAGCCATATTATTGAAGTTGAGGCCAAATTAACGGAAAAAGAAAATAAATTACTACCAGTTAAACTGAAAAAGATGCCTGATGTCCTGAACCCAGCAAATTAAAGAAGATTATAGTATAACCCATGAATAACAGATCGTACGAATTCGCCATAACTACGGAAGTGATAAGTACATTTTAAATTACCCAAAATATATAAATAAACTCACGTTAATTATCTCACTAAAGGTCGAAATCTCACTGAACTGAAATTCATTACTTTCAGAGATTAAAAAGAAATCTAAGTCACTGACAATTTATAAACTAGCCAATATAAACTGTTGTTAATGATCCATAACTTGTAAACACTTATGCTACACTGCGCTAAACCAATTATACATACACAATATGTTAGTTAAGTTCACTTGATGTAAGGGTGTGTATTTTTATTGTTTTTAAAACATTTGTAATCTTTTGAACGTAACCTCAAGAACCTATGACAAACGACATTAATAACTTGTATACAATTGTTAACAGACGCCATCATTAAACGTCTGGTATCAATTCAAATATCGATTGTCAAACCCTGTAATTGTCTCATATAAATAACCGGAGCATTTGTATTAGAATAATTTGTATTAAATGAATAATAATCACTAATAAAAAATGTGTAAGTATTGAGTGTAACCACGGTGTTATAATTTCATTAGGAGGTGCACAATATCTTATGTACATTTTAGCAGATGACTAACGATTTACACAGCCCACGCATCGAACTGCTGTGTGCTACAGTGGGCCTAGCTGGCGGAAATATTTGAATTATTCAAACCGCCTGAGCTGCGCTGGTCATACGCCTTTGAATTTTATTTTAATTGTTTTGAGAAAACAATTTGGCGCCACCGGGACTTTCTCACCCCTAGTGAACATCAAGACCTGGTTATTCGTACGTTCGCAACGAACGAAATATACAGAAGTTGCACGCATTTGAACTACGGATCGAGAAGACACGTACACTCATTACACACAAATTATACATTATCCACATTTTGCAGAGTAAGACGGTAGCTGTACAAACGACAACAGTATAATATGTACGTGCCTTCTGAATATTCTTTATTGCTTTATTTTACTACACAATACAGTCATCTATCCAGTATTTGTTCATTATATCATTTTGCGTGTTTACGGAAAGTACCTCACTCATCTCAATTATGGAAAGTATAACTGCGTGTTAGTAGTTACAATACAACTTTAGTAAAAATTAGACTTGACCACTAAATTGTGTTCATCTCTTATTTTCACTTTTTGTTCATGTAACACAAAATTCTGTTGACACGAAAAAACTAGCTGGTCCCTTTCATTTTACATTTAACGTTTTCCACTGCATGTAAAAATTAGTTTAAAAAATTGTCATATTTTTACCATAAAGTATCAGTATAATTATATCACAGCATTTCATTTTTAAGTTTGCCACATAATTTCTGGCAAAACTGTGAAATAGTTAGTTTCTTGGTTATGTGAAAACAATATTCATTTTTACAAAGTTGTAAAATGCAGACTTTATAATGTTGGTTAATCCTGAAGAGCAAAACAAATTTTTAAATAAAATTTGATTAATTTCATTGCAGAGAAAAAGGATCATACAATGTTAATATTACTGCCATTACCCTGTACGCTGAATGCAATAGAATTGATAATGCTTAAATATTTAAATGTAAGAGTAGATAATAGGGGTGATTACATTAATCACTTTATACAATGAGGGAATGATCTGTGGGATCCAGACATTTGTGCTGTTGTTGTTGATAGTTTAATAACAAACTTGACCGATGATGATTCACTGACATTACAATTGGAATTCGGAATACAGCATTGGGCCTTTTGTCTATGTCTAATGACAGATTTATCATTCACTCATTTTGTTCTCGCCGTGTTCATGTGTTAAATGCAATGTTAGTTGATTAAAAATATATACAATTTTCCTTAATACAACTAGATTTAACAAAATTAATTACTACTACTGAGCTACAAGATATGTGGTTTTATATTTCTTAGTGTAAATAATCTGTGTTTGTTAATTAATTATGTGTTGTATATCGGTAACACAAAGTAGATCAGTTGGTCCTTTGTTTATATCAGCACCATTTCTTAGAACAAATACACTGTAGAACTGTGATGAGGATCATATATAAATAAAACTCACAACTTCACACTTTGTGTGTTTTGTAATAGAAGGAATGAAAAGGACTGGTGTAAAATATATTTTGTACAAATATAAACACAAAAATACTGTGTCAACATTGCTTTATTATTAGATACATCTAAATGCTGAAAATATTATTTTCATTTTGATAGTAGTTACAACAGTATTAATTAAATACAATAACACATGTTTTGAACTTGTAATTATAAGCAGCTGATGTTTGTATCTACTGGAATAGTTCCACTTGTCAAAACAGAAGTTCACTTTCATTTATACTAGACATTAAGAGCTTGTGCTGTCATGCATATTGTGCTTTATGCAATACCGGATCTCTGTGTTTGTCACTAATAACACAGAATCAAAACCAAATTATCTATAGTTTAAGGAACATATTAACTGCATACTGCATGAAAAACAATGGTAACCATATGTATACAAATGTTGGCCATGAAAACTGAGAAAACCTTTCACTTTTCTATAAAAAAAGGTGTCTTGCTAATTACAAAAATCTGTACATTCCGCAATTTCTGAGCATATATTGCAACCAAAAAGAAAGTAGATGAGATTCCTTAGTTTCAAAATTCTTTCGTTGCAAATAAAATTAATTTCTTAAAACAGCATTACAACAGAATTCTGAAACCATCCAAGAGAATACAAACATCAACCTATCATTATTATACCCTTCATAATAAAACAATAAAATAATTAACATTTGGAATGAAATTATTAAAATCCTAAATGAGCGAAAAAAAGCAATGGAAAAAATAAAAACTACACGATACATAATAAGCTCTTGGCATAATTTTATATTTAAGAACATAAAGAAAAATATTCCACTTTGTGGAATAATACTGTAAAAGGCATGGTTAAAAATTAAAAAATATGTATACATATATAAAATTTGGCTTTACATTAAACATAAATAAAAGTGACTGAATGTTTTTGTTTACAAAATTAATTAATTAACTTCCTACATGTTTATATACAACAACAAAGAACATAAGATAAGAATGGCAGACCAAACTATGCACTTCGATAATAGCACAGTTTACGCAAATAAGTACGTTTAGTCATTATTCAACCTGCCTCTAACAATTGACTGAACAAAGCATTTCGTAACAAGCAACAAATGCCGGGCAATTTAAAACCCGCTTAACTGTACAACGTTTATTATAAATCTTTAAATTACACCACAGTATCATCATCGCAAAACAACAATGCACACCGGAACGATTCTCGATAAAATAGCCATGCCTATTTACAAAGTTCTTTAGCAATTATTAGCTACAATAAAATATTGGACAGATTTATGGCGGCTTAATAAACCTACTACTAAAACATCACCTGTATCATTATTTGTATAATACAGTTCCAAAGTTGCAAACAAATTGCAAATTATCAAACAATTTTTATTTAAGAAATATTCTGATCAGTTCTGTTTAACTGATATTTAAAATTTGTTCACAACCAAAATTAAAAAAATATATATGAATACAATGGCTGGTTTAACAGCTACCAGTTAAAACTGAGAGCCAATATAGATTTTATTGATCTGGTAACCAAAAAAAGTTGTTTTCCTGCCAAGTGATCAATTACGCAACAAACTTTACAATGGGAAAAGGAAAATGGAAATGATCCCTGTGGCCTGGGAATGTCTGTGAGGAAAATAGTGTGATGTTAGTCTTCCACAGACACTTCTATAGGAATAGAAGTAGTAAAAGTTGGTGTTTCCAGTTCTTCATGCTTCTTCATTTTCATTCCCTGTAACATAAACATTATTTGTAATTTGCACTAAAAAAAAAAAAATCGTACATTTAATCAGACTTCACATTTAATGGATAAGCCTCTTTTTAGGAAAGAGAAAGTTATATTTATATATAGCATATTATTTAAGAGACTGTCAAAAAATATAAGAACATTTGCCGTTGAAAGCATGGCCAAAATGTTTGCACCCAATAACCTTGGACCACTGCCTTAGCAAGCCGAAGTTCTGATAACATATAAGAATATTTGTCTGTTTATTTAGAATTCTTTATTATTATTACTGATTGTGAAAAAAGAGGTTGAAATCATGTTTTATAATATTATAATCTGTAAAAGATCCCATCATAACAGTTTTTCTCTTTTAGACCTCTTAAAGGTCCAAAACACACCTATCCAATGCTCCAAAGATTCAAGACACCTTTATGTCTGGCATCTAATTACATACAATTCATTGTTTTGTCACAAAGGCAGCAAGTTGTATTAATGGACATTTTAGTATAAGGTTTTTCAGTGAATGTATTTTTTAAGTAAACCCTTACAGATATATAATTTTAATGGGGGTTCAAATTTAAAATTTTGCACACCCACAAAACTGCTGGACTCTTCAATCCTGCAAAAATAGTAATTCCCAAAAAATAATAGATTTGAAAAACTCATATTTAATTATTCACCTTAAATTGTTTATAATTCCTACTGTTTTATTTTTCAAGAGATCCCTAAAAAATATATATTTCATAACTCGTCTCAGTACAAATTTAAGTGTACTATATCATTATATGGAACATATAATTTCCCATATTTGAGTACAGATACTTTGTAAAAGAGCTTAATAAAATGACTGTTTAAAAATGAGTTGGTAAATTAAATAAATCTGCTTTGTGTGTGTGTGTGTGCATGCGAACATTTGCACTCAGTATGTGCTTGCATGTAATTTTCGTACACAAGCATTAAACTGCTGTACCAGACACACAAGTCTGTTCAGAAAGAGTAACTTCCATTTGGGTGTTGAAAAAACATTAATAAACTTGATTTTTTTTATTACATACTATTTAAAGCTACATATTTTAGCTACTCTTCAACATATTTTCCAGGTACATTTAGGCACTTGTTACATCCCTGAACAAGTTTTTAAATCCCTCATACACGTTGCATGGCCTAAACATATACTGGCAGACAGTAAGAAAGGATCTTATTGTACATGCATGGATGTGCATTTGGCAGTCAGTTGAAATCACATTACTTAAAATACACGGTAGGTATCACAAGGTGGTTGCGCAGTAGCAAGCCGCGTCAGTGCTGTCACTGGTGCAACTGTCAGCTGTTGACTGCTGCTTCGTATACAATATTTTCAGCTTTTGTTTCAGTTTTTCTTGTGTGCAGTGCTGCAAAATGAAGATGTCTTGTCATGCCACTGCCGAGTGCAGTAGTAATGAAAGAAATGCTACAGATAAAAGAATTTCATTTCACTATTTTCCAAAAGATAAACACTTTCAAAACATGTGGATACATGCTTGTAAATCTTCAGATGATTTCTGCATCAATTATGCTCGCATGTGTCCTGACAGTTTTGAAGATGTTTTCGAACACAATTTAAGAGCAGAACTTCTAAATTTAAAATTCAGTAAACACTTAAATTAACAGCAGTTCCATATATTAAAGTTTCATCAATTCTCTCTTCAACCAACACAGAGAGACATGACAGAACAATGGGAATCTCAAAAAACAGTGGAAAGTCTGCTTAAAGTTCTGAAGGAGAATGATGACAATAATGAATACAACATAGAAAAGTACGAGTATTCTTTTAATGAATTACGTGATCCTAGTACCAGTGTAAAAAATCCTACAGAAGTGATAGAAAATATGAGTGAGTCTGAAGAGCTTTGAAAAAAAAAAAATTATTTTTAAAAGAGTGAAATGAGAAGATGGTACAGAAACTAACTTCTGTGAGAACAGAAATCACTTAACTGAAAGACAAATTGAACAAAATTTGAGTCTGTTTTCAAAATGCCAATAAAAAATTATTAAAAAAGGAAAAATGCACAAACTGGTCGTTACAGAACATTTTGAAGCGGTTACTTTAAGGTCCATATCCAACAAATCACTGAACTTTGTGCGTGATATTTTGAAATATCAACTCCCTAGCGAAATTACAATAAAATGTAACCTTACTCAGTTTATAGTTCTTCCAGGAGTTGAGTTTCATATTTTGAAAGCCCACACAAATGTATTTACACGCTTTGAGAGAGATGTGATTTACTAAGGTTACTCCTAACCATCTCCTTGTAACAGGCAAAGAAAGACAAAATGTCTGCAAGGCTGCGGTATTGCTGTTGGGTACTGTGAAGCAGGTATAGGATATACCTCCTCCCAGTACAGGGTCAGGGTCATGTATTAGAATTTGTATACTATTAATGCTGGATTAGATGTGTTAAATTCGAGAATGCCATATCTTCCTACTAATAAGATGAAAACGCCTATGGAATCTGTTTAGAGGAGCAAGATGAAGCTTTAAATCGACTTCATAATTTATGTTTGTCCATGAGAGAGACAGGAAAGTCTCATTTACTCCCTTTTCAATCAGGCCTTGTTATATCTATCAGTAGCCTTCAAGGGCTTTACAAAGAATTACAATTCGAAGGATACGGATATTTGATGTCTGCTAATTGTAGAGCCAAGTTGTTCTGGAATCCTACTTTTCTCAAATTAGACGTCTGTGAGGATTTTATGATCACCCATTGCTAACAGCAGTAAGTCAAAGAATTAAATCTCTTCTCATCAGAAACACCGCTGTTATTATACCAACTGAGAACTGCTCAAGTGACGACTTCATTACACTGAGTCCCAACATAATTTGTGGGTATGATGCTGACAAGACTGTTAATTCTGCTTCAGGCAAAAATTATGAGACCAACAGCAGTATTGAAACTGCAAGAACTGCACATAATAGTGGAGCACAGATTGTAGAGGAAAAACCTGATTTATTGAAGATGGTAGCAGGCTATGTGGCTTACAGTCAAGAAAAAAAAAAATTATCACAAGTTTTGAATGTGGCCATCCAACGAGTAAGCACCCCAGTAAACAACAAGATTGGTTTCAACTATATCAAGAGGAGCCCTTATGAACACTACTGATGAATGGTTAAGAACAAACTGTGTTTAAAATGGAAAAATTTCATTGAATTTCATGGCACCTGTGGCTTGAAGAAGGCAAGTAATGTAATGAAGACTTCAGCGAACATTCAAAAACTGAAATACAATAGTGTAGATGAGTTTGCGATTTCATGTTACATCAGAATGCAAACATTTATCAGGATGTAGTCAATAAGTAAGAAGAGATCTTTAAAAAGATATGGTGACAAGGCTGATTGTGGAAAAAAGGCCAAGACATTAAATAAACTTCAGTAAAATGTTCAGGTACATTAAATAATAAATAATTCACTAAATATACATAATAACGGATAATGGTTTACATATTATATGAGTTTTAAATTAGTTAATATTTGTATTTAATGAAAAGGTTGGAGTGATATTAGTGCACCAGACTACACATCAAGGAGCAACAGTGGTGGGGAAACATGCGTGATACCTACCGTGTACTTTGAAATACTGTGGTTGTAATGAATGAGTTTGTCTCATGTGTGACTATAAAGCTCACTAAGAGCTGAAGGAATTCCATTCTGAATTTGCTCAAGTTTGTTTTAACGAATGAACAAAGTCAAAAATATTCTCAATAAGGTTGTATCTGGAAGTGAATCATAGTTCTGTCTTTGACTGAGAAACAACTCTTAGTTTTCCTAATAGAACTGGACCACGTTTTTATGTCCAAGGAAGATGTGGCAAAGTCCGAGTAACATGAAAAACATTCTCATTTTTTTGTTAACCCCAACAGTGCTGTTGACACATACACCCCTTACAGACCAAACAAATGCTGAATTTCTTTAATTGCCAAGTTTCTTTACATGTAGGTAAGTGATAATGAGCACATTCATTACTACTATAATGCGTCTGCATATTCTCCTAATCTTAAACAAGAGTTATTTTGGCAAAGACATAACCTAGAACTGACAGGATACTAGAGCCCAGACTCGGTTTCTGTGAATTATGGTTTTCCCAAATCTAATATCTTCCATGTAAAGGAGTAGACTTCTGACTACAGACAAGACTGAGGATAATGCAACGAGGTAACTAACAGCAATTCAGAAAGAGAATGTTTGAAATTACTTTGGAAAATTGGAGCGCTGCTGCGAAAAGTATGAGGTCCCAAAAGACCACTTGAAAAGGAGTAACAGTGGACAATACAAACTAATATACATTTTTCAACATACTAAGTGGTAGAACTATATATTTCAAGTTGAAGAAAACTCTTACTTGAATTGGAAGTGCTCAAAATTTCAAAACTCCGAGAATTTTAACAGGTAAAGAGAATTTATCCTGTTACTATTCCCTCCCTCTCTAGGAAATTCAGGAAACCCTAATCATTTACTCCCTGTAGAAATTTAATTTCAAAATTATAGTTTAACATATTGCTTACTATTATATATCAAATAGAAAATAAACGAATGTAAAGAGGAAAATATGAATAAAAATAACTTCTGATAGTCTGATAAGTGTCTAGGCTTCGGACAACTACTTCAACTGTAATTCTGATGTTTTCTGCCAAGATACACAATATAGACTTCCTGTGAACATTAAGTCTTGTACCAGACACATGAAGAGTAGCCACAAGGTAACAGATGAGGTCAAACGTTCCACCAACATGGAAATATAGACACAGAACAACAATTGTATAACACTGTGTATTACACAAAATCCTATTTTATATTCATTAAACAAGTGAAAGAACATTACCTGTTGCAACTTGTAATGATTGATTATATCCTGATCAGCCGGGCAGCTTTGAGTGAATGCATCCAATTGATACATATGCAGCATGTAGCGCCACAGATGTGTCATCTCAGCGGGAATCTCAAAGTCCTTGAAGTACTTCCCTGAACATTCAAGAATCCATTTTTATTGAAAAAATTACATGGCCACAAATTAAAATTATAACTTAAGACTATTATGTCTGTTAACATTAACATTGCTATTCTACAGTAAACATTGAGAACTATAAATTTTGCTTAATATTTATATATACACTAGGTGCCTGGTAATTGTTGACTTGATTATAAGCTATACGGAATAAGCAATGGTGTCCAGAGCAGCTGAAATATTTTTTTTTTGTAACATAATGAAATGATTTTTAATAGTAATAATGAGGCTGCAATCGAAAGTGTCAACGTTCAGGAGGAAACAGTAGGGACGAGACACTCATACTTTTGTTTATGTTGTTTCTAAAAGAGGTAGTTAAAGAAATTGCCCTTCAAAGAGGTAGCCCTCTTAAGATTGACCTGGGGGGAGCACAGAGCCTGTAAAAAACTCAGGGCTGACACCAGCATTGTTGTGTTGCTGGTGAACCAGGGGAGTGCCATGGTAGTCCTGAATACTGAAGACTACAAATAGAAGATATATAATGTTTTAGATCGTGAGACTTACAAGACACTTTTGAGGAATCCCACGGGCAGTGTGCTACAGAAGAATAACCCACTTTTCAAGCAGTATTTCTTGTTGCTGGAGTTGAAGAATGCCTTACAATCCACTGAGACATTGCCCCCCGAAGCTGTACCAGTCTCCCCAAGATACACAAGAGGGGACACAAGATAAATCACCTCTCTGTGACTTTGCAATCACCTCTCTGACAAATGTGCTGGCGAAACATCTAATGGGATTGCTTGAGCTGTACAACGCATTGATGGATGCCTTCATGTAGGACTAGATGCACTTTGTTGAGAAGCTGATGAGACTGGAGATATTGCCTGAGGACATCTTGGTCAGTGTTGACATCATGTCCCTGTTCACAACGGTTCCTCTGTCGGAGACTTTGGATCATATCAGCCATCATCTGTTTCCAGCAGACATTACAGCCCTTTTGCCATATGCTGACAATAATGTATTTTCAATGGGATGGGTCCTTCTATGAACAGATGGGCAGTGTCACTATGGAAGTTTTACATGGAAAACTTAGAAGACATAGCCTTGTTGTCTGGAGCCAGGGAAGGAGGAGCTGCACCATTTCCTGGACCACGTGAACTGCATTCACCACAATATCTAGTTCATGTTGGAGAGGGAAGTGGACAGCAAGCTGACATTCATGGATGTGTTGGTCCTTAAAAAGACAAGGAAGGGCTCAAACACCGAGTCTACTGGAAGACGACATACAATGACCACTATCTGCATCATTATTTGGATCACCATTCCAGGCAGAAGCGCACCTTGATCAACACGCTGGTTGAGTGGGTTCATTGTATATGTGAGCCATAGCATCTGCATCAAGAATTTGCCCATTTTGACTTTAGGTAGCGCTGCAAGCAAATGGTTATTCTGCTGTGGAGGTGAGGACAATCTTGAGGCTATGCAGATCTGGTCAAGCTGATGAGTTGGAAGAGCAGCACGTGGTCAGCAAGGCGTTCTTACCCTATGTAAAGAGAGTGACAAACTGCATTGGAAAGTTGAGAGTGGCATGGGGTGCAAACTGTTTTCATGCCAACACAGAAGATCCAATAATACCTATGTTCAGCGAAGGATGATGCCAGCGATACGCATCCGTCATGCAGTGTGTACAGAGTTCTTGCTCCTGTGGTCAAATGCTTAGCACTACAAAGCATAGTGTGAACACCCACATTGCTGAACACCAGAGACACTGCCATAGTGGTCAGCCTAAGAAGTCGGCTGTGGTGGAGAATGTGTTCTCTAGTGAAGGACATACAGTCTTGTTTGTGGAAACCCAGGTCCTACTCTTGATTTGTTGGAACTTTGCTCGGTTTCAGGGAGAGGTGATTGAGATATTGAAGCATGGTGTTCTGAGAATGAACAGATGTTAGGAGACATTGACACTGAATAAATACTAGTGGCCGGTACTTAGACATGCTGAAATCCAGTCAATCAGGGTGCAGGGCACAGCCAATTAGCTTAAAGCTTGCACAGCACATGTTACAGTAACAACTGGAACAGCTGCGAAAAGTTATAAAAGAAGTGTGCTTCTACTTGGTCTGATCTAACTTAGTCCTTAGTTGCCACAGCTGAAATGGCTGGCTTTTCCCATGGTCAAATTTGTGGACCATAGCCTAACAGTCTAGACAACTATAATCTTAATAACAGTGACAACTCCAGCTGCGAGAGATTACATTCTCTGATCACACTACTACTTTTTGTAAATTATGGCTTTATGACTCTGTTACACCAAATACGAGGGCTGTCCAGAAAGTAACTTACGTTTTAGAATAAATAAATAAATAAAAACGAAAGAAACATTTTTTATTTACACAGATGAAAACTACATTCTTAGACTATTTTTCCACATAGTCTCCATTCAAGTTCAAACACTTATCATAATGATTTACGAATTTTTGAAAGCCCTCATCGTAAAAATCTACTGCCTGTGATTTCAGCCATTCATTAACGCCTGCCTTCAGCTCTTCGTCGTCTTCAAAGCGCTGTGTTGCCAGCAACTTTTTCATACAGGTGATAATCGCTTGGTGCCAGATCAGGGCTGTATTGAAAATCAGACCAGGGGGGATGATTGAAAATCTCCCATCCAAACTTTCCCAGAAGTTCTTGCGTTCGTGCTGCTGTATGTGGTCGGGTGTTGTCGTGGAAGAACAATACCCCGGAGCTCAACTTACCGCGTCGCTTGTTTTGGATTGCTCTCCGCAGCTTTTTTAAGGTTTCACAGTAAACCTCGGAGTTGACTGTGGTACTCCATTCCATAAACTCTACCAGGAGAACCCCTTTTCTGTCCAAAAAAACTGTCACCATCATTTTTCTTGCTGACAAGGTCTGCAAACACTTCCTCGGTTTTTTGGGCGAGCGAGTATGGCCCCATTCCATGGATTGATTTTTTGTTTCACAATTTACGTACCTAACCCAGGTTTCATCCCCCGTTACAATACGGTCCAGTAGAGAATCACCCATCCTTGTTGTAGGCATCAAGAAATGACAATGCTGATGCCATCCACTGGTTTTTGTGCATTTCTGTAAGCATTTTTGGAACCCATCGCACACAAAACTTATGGTAACCAAGCTTTATCGTGACAACTTCATGAAGCAAACTACGTGAAATTTGAGGGAACTCATGTGATAGCTCAGTAATCGTAAAGTGGCGACTTTCACGGATTTTTTTATTGATTTTATCCACCAATTTGTCAGTAAGAACACTCGGCCAGCCACTCCGCTCATCATCGTGCACATTGGTGTGGCCATTTTTAAAAATAAGACACCACTGCCTTACTCCTCCCTCACTCATAACATTCTTCCCATACACCTCACACAGTCGCCGATGAATGTCCACCGGTCTGCAGTTTTTTGCTTGCACAAATCGTATCACTGAGCGCACTTCACAGCTCACGGGATTTTCAATCGCAGCACTCATTTTTAAAAATTATTAGTGAAGCACAGAAACAACACAGACCTACACCGGCCCCAGCTGGATGTGTACTGAGTCACACCACCCCACCCCATCGCCGCCCACACTGAAACGTAAGTTACTTTCTGGACAGCCCTCGTATGTATATTAAAGAAAAACAGTTGTATAATGTGATGTATTTGTATCACAAATACTAAATATAGGTTTCAGAGAAAGTGAATAAAAATCGAACACTTGAAATGTCCTCATATGCAAATATAGAAAATAATGTACTCTATCCTTTACCTTGAGTAGAGCACATATTGTTTTAATCTATATGCTGTTACAATTAAATGTCAAAGATGTTAAAGAGGCTAACTGACAAAAAACTAAGAAAATAAGATATAAAATGAACTGAAGTCAACATATAGGAGAACCTACATGACTGCTTTAATGTTTTAATATTATGTATTAAAAAACAATTAAATACCTTCGGATGACAATCAATGGGAGGTTGCAATACAAGTTGATATGAAAAAAAATAGTCTTGAAATGTAGAAAATTAATTTTAGGTTTTGCAGAGGAATTCTCAACTGTCAATCAATTTAATGTAAAACGGCTGTAAATACAATCCAGATCTTGAAAACAATTAAATCAGTATGACCTACAATTTACAAATTTGAGGGACATGCTAAATAATGTCATAAAAAAAGTGACTGACCTGTGGTAAATATGGGCAACTTTTCAACAAGTGTTTTACTTCAATCTGAGAGCAATCTTTGATTTAAACTGTGTGTTGTGGGTAAAATATCTATAACAGTTTCTGTAGTGGATTTCAACAGATTATTTAAAATCATTGAATTGTATGCTTCTTGTTTATTTGATCATGTACACTTGAATGAATTCAGCTCACAGTCAATTTATATAATAAATTATGCTATAATGCTATTATGATACACATCTATAAATTTTTCATACCTGCTACCCTGATGTGCTGAAGCCTGGGCATGAGCTCACAGTCAAAACAACACATCGTGTCACCTGTTAAGAATCGTGTACCCTTTTGGCCAAGGTGATCGTTGATTTTGCGTAGGTGTGCCATTAGACTATTTGTACTGACATCGTCCTTTTTCAACAACATCAGTTTAAGTTTCTGTAAAATAACATGATCTAGTTAGCAACAGTATAGCTATAAAAATTAGTTGGTCTGTACAGTATACAAACATCTTTATTTATGATTACAAAATACGACTATTTTCTTATACAACTATTATTAATGTCTAAATCCTCTCATAACAGAAGTGAAAAATATGGTAGTTGCGTCAGTAATATAAACAATAATTTAATTTACAGCGAAATCTCCATACAGTGAAAGATTATCAATTCAATGACACTCCCCTCTATGTCAAAATATGAGTCCACATTAATTCCATCAATACAATACAAATTTCCCACAAATCAATGACACTTTCAATAGAAATACATATCTCGATTGTTTATTATGTGTTCTAGCGGATTATCTGGCAACTCTGGACACCACTATCTTTGCATTTCCTTCACTGTAAGAGTACAGTTGTGATGGTACAATCATGGTACATTTTTGAAATTACCTTAAATATGGTAACTAGAACATAAATATTGTATTTTTCTATTTTTGTCATACTAATCCCAACCTTAAACACCCGATACGAATCTGCAGTGAGTGGACTATATCACAATAATTGTCAGGTTTTGAAACAATTCATAGCAAAAAAACGGTGTAACATCACAAAAACAGTGTGCAGTTATTGCGATAAGCAAGCCAAGCCTTAATTACGTCAGAGGCTGAGAATGTGTTGACCACGACAAAACGGCGATGCCAACAAGTTAAACAAAGAAAATGTGACGTAGGTTCACCCCACTTCCGCAGAATCCAACAAGGAATTGTCGTCATTTCTGCTGCAGCACTGATCAGAGCCGGCCGGCTGCTCATTCACTTACGGGTGAATTTTAACTTTTTAGACCACTATAGGTGGTTAATAAACAGTATCATATCTATATACAAAATGTATTAAGGAAAGTTATAGTTCGGCTTTGTGTAGGCGTCCTCGGCCGATGAATCGTCCGTAAAAGATCGACGTATAGAATCGGTCCCACGATGGTGGGTTACGCGGGTTGACACGAAAGTGCCCCGTCAAGACGCCGTAAAATATACCGATTGTGCCGATGTACGAACGATACTAGCAGTGCGAGGAGGCCAACACGAAATGGGTGAGAGCGTTCCTTATACACTTTAAATCCTCGAAATCAATCATCATGAAATCCTTTTTATTATTTCCCAATATAAAATTTTATTTAAAATTTTACTTAAATTTTCAATATATTTAAAAGGAGCTCCAACATTAATCATTAAATCGTTGTACCATGAGTATGGAAGAGCGAGTGGTTGAGTGTGTGGGTTAAAATTTATAAGTGTTGGGTTGTGCTAAAATTTACATTTAAATAATAAATGTATGTCTTATCCTATAACATGTATTATAATGCAGCGTATATTTTTGTATAGTGTAATTTCATGTGGACAACGCCCATGGCGCAATATATCGATCAGAGATCTATATCTATGTAATACTTATCAATGTTTAATATTAATAAATACTTTCTATATGTTATTTGGTGTATGTCTTTATTTCAGGTAATTTGTTTCACTAACTGGTTCGTGTTACACGAAGTCTGGCCCTAAAAGTAAATTTCGATCATGTTACCTTTACCTTAACAAACATGGCGACCGAAATTATTTACGTATAGACAAAAATTACATTTTCACCATAAGTAATAAAACGATTAAATGTAAAAGATTACACAGTGTCATTTCTGATTTCTTTTCAAACACATTAGTGTAATGCTGAATAGTGGTAGTGCATTGTTATAGGCACTGGAACGCTGTGAATATCATATATCTGTCTACTTTGTGTCACATTTAATTAGCTAGTAGTCAGTGAACTGCGATATTATATGCCAACAGTATTGTTTTTAATAGGTTTGTATTCTTATTATGTCATTTTTTAAGACAAATACAATTTTGTGTTTTATAGTATTGGTTACACTTTAAAAATGTAAAATACAATCATAGTGACAGATTGTGTGTGTGTGTGTGTGTGTGTGTGTTCGTTATATAGCAACAAATTTAAGTTTGTCAATGAGCTGTAAATTTCCAAACCAAGAAATAAAATATACATAGTTATTGTGGTCTCCAAGTTGTATGTACAATTAAATTGTTAAAATTACCTTGTGTATCCAGGTTCCCTTCCTTGCAACTTCTTTTTTTATATATTTTTTGTTTATACACAATGCGTTTCTAGACTTATAGTCCCATCATCAGGTGATAAAATATGTTCACTCACATGGAGTACATCAATTAATAAAAGTCACACAATCACACAAAGCAGGTTATTTAAGTGACTCCCAACCCGCATTATCTCACGATCCACATCGCTACGGACCTCGCGACCCATCTAATTTGTGCTTTATATTCCTAGTTTGCTTATATCAAAATATCTAAAACAATTTTATGCCACACAGAATTATAACAAAGAAAGTATGCTAAATATATGGCTAAGACGGTTTGCTCTGATTTAATAATTCATATCAGAAACATGATATATGGAAAAATATTTTTCAGAAAAACATGACGGGGGCAAAAGCAACAAAGATACGATTAATATCACATACCATACCTCCATTTACATATATCACCTATTATTTGGCATTGCAGTATAAATTAATAGTCAAAGTACCCACCAGTTAAAGTAAGTTACTGGAAATGGCATGGTAAATTTGCCATGAGTTTCTTTTGTCAAACTACTGCAAGACAGAAACAATATTTAAGCTGGCAGATTTCATGATTGTTTCACTGGGTGTTATTAGTGGTCATTGTTTACTGTAAAAAATACTTGAGTTTGCTCTTTTCTTATACTGTTCTGGCTGATACATGCTACAGAAAGTGAAGTATGGTAAGAAAATAAAGGAAGTAAATTTTATGGACATGTAAAAAAAGAGGATATTGCGAGTTCATCTGAGAGGCAGAACAAGGAACTCGATAATCAGAATAATCAGAACCTCTTACGAATATGCCTGGGTTGCCCGAGGACCTCACCAGTGGAAGCTATGGAAGCTGAACTCAATATACTGTAGAACCTCTGGATGTATACATAAACAAAAGAATAGGTAAATTCAGTCTGAAATTTAGAACAATAACCATGGAGCATCCATTACAGAAAATTAATCCAGCAATGAATCAGAAAAGATCCTTTTTATACAAAAGCAAAATCCTGCTTTCGGATGGCAATAACCAACCTCAAAAAATCCCTCCAGTAAATGAAACACCCCCTTGACAGTGGATGCAACCAACAATAAGAACTACATTAGAAGACAGCGTAACAAAACAAAACACTGACCTATTAGTTCTGCGTGCTATAGCACAACAAATAATAGTGGAAAACTACAACCAATATGTCCATATCTATACGGATGGATCACTGGATACACAAGGAAAGAGGTCGGGGGCAGGATATGTCATTCCTAGTACGCAGGAATCCTTCCTTGTACCGGCCAACTCCTGTTCAAGTCTTGACACTGAGCTTCTGGCAATCAATGCAGCACTGAACTGCTGCCTCACCTTACACAGTAAAAAAGTATGTAGTATGTCTCTTCACAGATTCACAGGCAACGCTACTGTTGCTTTAACAATATAAACCATCAGCATACTATTTCAGAACAGTTCACATATTCCACATAATCAAAAAACTGGAAAGCAGCAAACTTGAGTTAACTTTACAATGGATACCCGGCCACGTAGATATTGCCAGTAATGAAAAAGCGGACAGGATGGCTAAGAACGCAACTATGCTGTCGGCACTGGAGGAAAGCGTAATATCACTCCCGGCTGCTACTTCAGATTTCAGCAGAAGACTCATGGAGACATGGAAGAACGCATTTTTAAACTCCACCAAAGGTTCACCATACAAACAGCAAGTCAGTGCACGGGATGTCTCCATATATAGAAACATCCCTAGGAGCGTTCAAACGTTCGGCTCCAGAGGAAGGCTTGGCCATATTGTGACCCAGTCATACTTATACAGATTCAATCTGACCCAGGCCGCTACCTGTCTGCTACGTCATCTGCATGAGGAGACCTTACAGCACATATTGGTGGATTGCCGGACGGACATACCAGGAGTGCCGAGGGGATTTGGTATGGGCGCAATACTGAACGACAACTCGAAGAAGAAGAAGAAGAAGAAGAAGAAGAAGAAGGAGGAGGAGGAGGAGGAGGAGGAGGAGGAGGAGGAGGAGGAGGAGGAGGAGAATAAGAAGAAGAAGAAGAAGAAGAAGAAGAAGAAGAAGAAGACCTGGAGCACACGATCCACAATAGATTTCAAACTGTAATGAACGAACAGATCAATATTTCAATATGCAGGAGAAATAATATAGTAGCATGAACCCGCAACATAGAGTCTTACTGTAAACAAATCCATTAACTGTTTTAGCACATAGTTGATATTGACAAAAATATTTATGACTGTGTCTGATGTACTAATATCATTTTACACTGCTACTATGCGTTTTCCTCTAAAAACAATACACCACATTTACATCACTCAAATTTTATACATTCTGACCAAACACTTTGGTACAATGCAATACTAACTGCTGTTAGATATAAATATTTACACGTATCATAGAAATATGAAGGAAAATCGCATAAAAAATTTGTGACAGTTATTGATTTCAGGTTCAGCACTGAAATGGATGTATCAAAGTATTATTTCACTAAACATACAGTAAAACCCCGCTGGTCCAAACTAATTGGGACCAAGTCCTGTTCGGATTGGCGTAAAGTCGGATTAACTGGGTTATAGGTTATACATTACTGAATATTATAAATATAAATTGTATAACGTGTATAAACAGTACCACTTCTGAACTATCGTTAGCCTATGTAGAGCAGCACGCCGATGCTACACCGGCAGACGTCTTATTTTTGAGGCGCTGGCGAAACATCGCGGCATCTGCTGGATTTACAGCTTTGCACCAGAGAAAAATGACAGATTTTGTGCAACACCTTAAGTAGTGTCTAGTTATGTAGTGTGTATTTATTGTACTTTTTTGTGTTTTATATACTTTTACTGGCACCACACTGTAAGTACCAATATGTTTTTCCATTCACTTTACAGACGCTAATTTCTTGATAACGTAATTCAAAACTTTATTTTGCCACATACAGTATTTAAAACAATCTAAAGTAGCCTACTTAGTTTTAATAAGAATTTCACTAAAAATGCATTAGTGTGTATTTATCTAAGCTTTTTATGTACAAATTATATTGATATGTTCCAGTTATTTTGTCATATTTTTTATTTTTTTGTCCAATTTTTAGACCCTTTTTTCAAACTACCGGTTCGGATTAAGCGGGTTTTCGGACTAGCGGGGTTCGGACCTGCGGGGTTCCACTGTATATGGCAAAAGGGACAAAAAAGGTTTCAAAGTTTATACATTTTAGCTCTATTTTTGGAAAAAAAAGACATACCATTATATCACTAAACGAATTTGTATATATGAAGTCTGTCCAGATATACATGTCAACAGTGCCATAGTCTCCTTCAAAGTAATCCTATTTTGGAAATCACAAACTTATCTCTCTATCTCGTCCACTATCTGCAAAGTCCTCTTTTGGGATTGCCATTACCTGCCTCTTAGTCCTGTCAGTCACATTTTCCTGCATATCATCTACAGCCTGAAATCTCGCACCATTCAAAAATAATTATAGTTTTGGGAAAAGGTACAAGTCGCAGGGAACCAAGCCTAGGCTGTGGGGAGATGGCTGAAACATCAGCGCAATATTTTGCCCAAAACACTTGCATGAGATACGAAGAATGAGCAGGAACATTGTCATGATGAAACAGCTGTCACCACTTCCATTCCCAGTTCAGTAACTAGTGAAGAATTTCAATTCGGTAATCCTTATTATTTGTCTGGCCTGGAGGACTGAACTCGTGGTGGTGGACAAAATCCACACACTTGACACTACTTTGACTATGTTGTCCATTTCCAGACACAGTGACCCTAACAACTTTCATTCAAAAGACCAGACTTTTAATTCAGAGTCACAGACAGATACCACAACTTGTTTCTGTTTATGACTTTTGTTTAGCAAATGTGGGTCATTTTAGCAGTCTAAGCAAGTCTCGTGCAATTTCAGAAGGAAACTTGTTCTGCTTTTATGACAAAAACCAAGGAACAAATTTTGTACAACATATTTCAAGCCAAATTTCTCTCAAAAATCTCTGAAACACTAGTCTGTGGAATCCCCACTCTTCTTCTGTGACACCGTCAATCACAATTTGCACTAATGCAGCCTGAATGTTTAACATTATCAGTCTTCTGCATACTGAAGGCCTTACAGAATGTGTATTGCTTACAAAGATTCCTAATCATCTTTAAAGTTTCCTGGACTACAATTTTTTTTATGAACTTTACTCAGTGAATCAACTTAGAAAGAATTCTTCATCATTTGAATGGTTTCTGTAGAAACAGTCGAATTCTCAGTAAAAAACTGGATACAGATTCTCTGACCTAGCTGAATGTGGTTTTAGAACATGTGTACTAAAGTCCCTTTTGACTGGTTATCAAATTAGAATGTGGCTGTGCATCCGGTTCTTGTACTACACTGGACTCCAGTTCAACTGGGATTGGGTATATACAGAATATACAGATTCAGATTATACAGTGCTAATGTAAGGCCTATTAGCTAAATTAATTAAGAAGAGAAGATTTCAATTAAAAATGAAAACAATCTATTGTAACTGTTATAAATGAAACAGTTTATGGGGTTGTCATAAAAATTTCCTGTTGCACCTCTAACTGACGGACAGTACTGTATATTGTAGGGGGAGTATAATACAATGGGGGAATAATATATAGTTTCATTGGGATAACTTTCAGTACATCACATCAGGGGTCCACACCTGGTGGATACGGTTTTAGCACACCCGATATAATCTAGATGGATTCTCAACTTGCTTTAACCTTTCTTGGGTGGGCCCTTTCTTTAAACTTTCCTATCTGATCTCTCTTGACCAATTTGTGGTCTTTTTAACCCTGATGCAATCAGGGTTCCAGGGCTAGGGAATCTTTCACGTTTCATACTTCAATTTTACTATGTAATTCTTGTTCTATTTTCGGTCATCCTACTAAGTGCCCACCAGCCAGGATTACAGGTGGGTCTCAGAACGAAACGCAGAGCAGGACCAGAGGTTCAAAGGTAACACTTCTACCACTGGTCTAACTGTACAGAACACTGTAACATCCTTAACTGCTCAAAAGTCACAAAGGAATAAGTCGGATGGAGATAATGGCTATGGACAGGGAACAATTATAAAGAAATTGATATAACAGACATACTTATATAAAAGCCTGGAAAAGAGGAAAATTAATATTGCAGTTATTACAGAAAGTAACAAGCAGTTCAAAGGCACAGGGTACATAGAGAATTACATGCTGCTGTACAGTGGAATTTTACAAAATACAAGAGCTTGTTCTGGAGTAGGTAGGTTACTGCTAGAGCAGAAATTGAGAAATTCATTGAACTGTATACTCTTGTTAATTATAAAATTATAGTGGTCAGACTGACAATTAACAGAAGACATCTTTGTGTTATTGGTGTATATGCTCCAGAGAACAATAATGAGGATGAATGTGATTTCTTTTATAAGTGGCTGAAGCAATTACACATGTACAAGAACATGGATCATGTAGACAGTATCCGTGAGGGGATCTGTACCAGAACAGGTTAACAAAGTGTGCAGAAATGGTCCGTATTAGTAATAATAATATAGAAGAAGAAAGGAGTAAGATATGGAATCTTTTAGAGAAATTGGGTAATGAAGTATTAAGAAACTAATACAAATACTCGGAAAGAGACATGAAAAGCTGGAACAAGTGATATAAGGAAAACGAATAGCTTATCACAACTATCTTCAGACAAGAATCAGTGAAGATCTGGATATTTATAAGCACAAACGTAATGTTGTGAAATACATTATTCAGGAAAGACACAAGAAATCACGGAGTAGATTTATCAGGGATATGGAGGACAACATACAAGGATGTCAAATAGTAGAATAAAAATTAATGAAGCATCTCAACCAAGTAAGAGGGAGACAGTAAGTCTGAATTGATGCAAATGACAAATGGATTGAGCACTACAAGGAACTATGTGCGACACCAATATGGTTTGATCCTAACGTTCCCCAGGAAGCTGCAGAAGATATACGAGAAGACAGGTGTAGATTCAATAACATTGAGGAACTTTCATACATGAAGAATCAGAAGGTAGCTTGTTTGGAAGGGATAAAATCAAACTGCTTAAATACTCTTTATTACTTTATTTAAGTTCAGACTGCTACATCTGATGAATATGTGTTGGATGAGATGCATGCCCACATGAAGTAGCCAAGGTTATTTCTGTTTTTAAGAGTGATAGAATTGTGCCATCACATTATACAGATATAGACTTATACAACTTACAAGTTATATGGAAAAAGTATTAATGAAAGACTCTGTTCTATCTCGGATATTTTTTTCTTGACAAACAGTATGATTTTGTAAGGGCTAATCACATGACTGTAAATGGCTTGAAAAATTGTATATTAGCATAGTGTTTTTCTCCTCACAAGTGATGGCAAACAAGAATGGCTAATACTCTCTATATACCCTCTAATTGCCTCTTAAAACCCTCTATAACTTTTGCCATTTTAACATCAGTCATGACTTGATCTCTACTAACCATTTCTGTTTTGGTTCTAATGTTGTACGGAATCAATCGCAAGTATAATTTATCACTGCCACACTCGCACACAAAAGATGATAACACAGAGAGTGTTTACACATACACAGCCACACCAAACACAACAACACATAAATAAAAAACAGCATTTGCAAGCACATTGTACATACACCTTGTGTACTGAAACTTCTTGTGTACTGAAACTTCTCTGAAATGTGTTAACTAGACAAACATGGTGTGGCCTTTTTGTATTCCTGTTCACTCCCCTCATCCACAGCCGACAGCAGCAGCAGCTCACAACTGAGTCATGTGTATATGTCATACACATCTGTACAAAGTCAGTGTCCTCATATATTTGGAAGAGTACCCATAAATATATTAACCATATGTGCACAGAGAAGTAGGATACATCTGCTTCAAGTATCACACTCTAATAAGATAATTTATAGTATCACTGGCAGTTAAAGATAAAATGCTCCAATTAATTACTTCACATAATAAAATATCATATAACATTACGATATCACAACCCCACTTCAACTACAAACAGTGTTTAATCTGTCCACAGAATGTGTTTTTAATACAGATTCATAAACAATGACTCATTTTTTTCACAAGAGTACATAGATATTTTTCTGTAACAGGCAAATATTAACAACTCAAACAAATATTTACACTTATGTAAATCAGTAATTGGATACTAAAAGTGATGCAAAATATAACACTTTACATACCAAAATAGAATACCAATTACTAATACAGATGATCTCATAATAGACAAGTTGTAGAGGAAGCTTTTAGTTTCCAAATGCACACGCTGTCAGCCAGTACAATTTATGATATACATGAGACTGAGTATTATGTATTCAAAAACTGTTTTTTTTTTAAATATAATATACTTAATGTATAAAATTAATTGATTTATTTTTATTTACAGCAGTACTCTATTATATATTAAGTATGGCACTAATGTTACATTATATGGTTTTACAGACAAATATTATTTCTTTGTAGATTAAACTTCCCCCTCTCCTTGCCTTCTCAACTCTATTTCATAAAACATATACCAACTATGATCTAAACACATATGAGATATCCAATGTGCACAACTAATTACTGATAAGGTTTACAATTCTGATTTATTTAAATACGAACAAACAACAGGTTCCTACTAAATATTTGAATCAAGACAGACTGAAATGTAGCCAAAATACAGTTAATCATAGTAGGGGAAGACCATTTAACAGTAGACAATGGTTACTAAATTCAAGTGTTTAAATAACCACGAAATTTCACTGTGCAATCAGTTTAAGTTTCCAACAATAATATTATGATTGTTTTGCATATACTGGCAATTATTAGTTAACCCACTTTACTGGTGATAAGCTTCCTCCATACTTAGTTACTCTTAAAAAAAATAATAATATATACCACTGATTATAATTAGTCTCAACCTGCTTAACCACAACAGTACGATCACACACTAATTGCTATTAACTGTTATGAATCTTATTGCTGAGCATCCCTTAGTTGTCTCCTTCTGAGTTAACTCTTGCGAAATATCCACCAATGCCTTTCAGAGTCATATTTCTCTATGTTATCGAATGTGTTCTTTACCTCCGCTTTTTTTTGGGCAGAAGAATAAACCATACCCAATTAGCAAGTGCTGAAAACATTTTAGTGTTTACTAGCCAAATACTATTCCAGGAGTCACTTGAAACATGTTGTGTTGTGATGGAAGGTCAATGAATTCGTTCCAAATAGTTTAAAAGAACTTAGTTCCATTATTTCACTTCCACGTTTGTATCCATTTTATAGTTGTTGTTGTTGGCCCAAGGAGAATCAATACAAGACAGTTTCAACTTAATACCATGTGCTAGCTTCTGGCAGTCTGAGTCCTATTTTATGCTATTTTAAAATGGACAGGGATTGCTTTGAGAGAACAGATAAGTACTGATGAAGATGATTTATTCAATGGCCTGTCCATAGGAAGAATGGGACAAAAACTCTATGCATAATAGCAAATCTGAAATTGTTCATGATGTGGATGCATCTCAAAACAAACTACACAATGTTAATAAAACTGGAAACTATTGGCTATTGGGCCATGGTTGATAGCTTACAATGTGCTTTCAGTGGGTAGCCAAAACATTTAGAAAAATGCAAATCATCTTATAAGCAATCGACAACGGCTTAATAACCTGGTAGTTTCCACTTTTTAATAATGTTGACTCTGGCCGTGACAGCCCTTGCAATAGCTTAAAGGTACAGAAGTTTACATTTACCAATCGAATTCTTAAAACTAAATCCCGCTACTTCAAACAGCTGTGAAGAAGAGAAACTCTTCAGCATCTCATAATTCACATTTCACGAAAATGTTCGTACTTCTTACTGTTTTCACTGACAGTTAATAAAGACATGTAAAAGGCAAACTCCATACACACATAAACACTTTCCTGTATACTATTCTTGCATTCTTTGACAAAACTCTATATTAAAATTCTTAATTAAAAAAAAATTATGAAATAGTGCAAACTAAATGGCAACGCTGACATACATCTTTATCTGTGTGTAACAATTTATAGAAACAAAATTAATTTACAAGAGGAACATAAAATCAGTGGAAAATTTAAAGAACTGCACTGTTCAAATTAAATAAATCAGTATTTGTTAGTAATCGATTTACATGGAATATATTTTTGTTGGACATATACAGATTAATTTTAATGTGTTTATTCTTGGCCTTTTATCTTTATAGAAACGTTTATCACTCTCTCATTCCCTATATTCTTTTCACATAGTCTTTAAATCATATGTTTCTTTCTTGTGTTTAAATCATGAGTTTCTTTCTTTAAGTCATAACAAACAATCCATTCACATAAAAGTACAAAACAACACTGTTATAGCTACAGCTAAACACCTGTAGTCATATACATAAGTAATGTGGTATAATGTATAATGTGGTATACAAAATACCTAGTCCACATTTATTTATACAGTTAATACCTTCACTAACAGAATGGTGAGAGTGAAACTGGAAACATAAAAATTATTTATCATCTAAAATAACAGGGTTCGAGTGACATAATATGCAAATTTCTATACAGACCATCAAATTATTCATACTATCAACCAATCACTTTGCTAATGGCTTCTGAAAAATATTGTTTTTCCTGTTGTTTATAATGTACAGAAAAAATGTGTACAAAAATAATAATGTATGTATAATAACTTACACTATACAGATTTTCGATAAGTGTAGCAACTTCTTTGTCCTGTACAAAAAGATTATGACCACCGGGCACATTTTTCATGATGTGTCTTTCAATTTTCTCATTCTCCAGTACAGCTAATCCATTGTCGATTAGAATCGGTGGTGGTGTTGCTTCAAAGTTTGTTCTGTAATACATACACCACAATCATTCTATAGTAAGAATTACATCACATTTATGTGGTTAGTAGCAAGTTACTGTAAAACTCATGATTCCACAAATAAACTTATAAAAAATACAATACTGAAACTGTGACAAGCACAATGTTGATGTCAGTGCTGTAATTAATCATCATAATTTTCCCACATTGCAAGTGCCTTGTATTTACAAGTTACTGCTTAATACTATTTCTAACTCTTACAACAGTTATTTAATTTGTCGCAAATAGTCTGTAGTTACTCTGGCATAATCTGCACACAATATTTAGCAATGGCGTTATTCACTGCTGTTGGGATTTTGAAAGAGTCTGGAGGAAGCTAGCCAACATCATTTAGTTATAGTACCTGTTAATAACAAGTCAAAGTTTATGGCTGTGTGTGTTTAGATTTAATAGATCCTATAAAAAAATACCAAAATTTGAAAATGTATGACTCATCTTCTTTCTATAAATCTACTGAAATAGCCATAAATAAAATTCTAGACGATGAATGATCATGTATTCAAATTTAACACAATATAAGCAAAAATATTAAAACATGTTGGGCAACTCATATGAGAATTATTTAAACACAAAGTATTTAACCTACTTTGTTTGTGTGCATTACCATACATTTTGAATAAAGGCATTTGGTGCCAGCCAGAGGACCATGAACACACTAGGACAGTGGTTCCCAACCATTTTAAGTCCAAGACTCATATTGAAGGTATCACACTTTATGCGACCCATAAGCGTGGGCAATGACAGAATTACTTCTCGGTGTGCACACAGTTTATAATCACACTTTTGCTAACATCAAGTACTTTAAGCCCTATTTTACTCTTAAACAAATATATAAGTAATAGTAATACATACTTAATACTATTACTGTAATAGGGTTTTAAGACACAATACATAAATTTTAGAGTTTGACTTCGTGACCCAGTGAATGCCCCCTCAGGACCCAGCAGTTCCATAAATATATTAATAAGTAATTTATAGCTGAGTAAACTTTGGCACTTATTCATGGTGCCCGCAGTTATTATCATAAAAAGCAAATTCTATAAAACTGTGTTTACAGATATAAAAATATTTCGCAGTTCTTCATCACTAATCCTAGTAGATAAAATCACAGTATGTGTTTTTTAAATAATGTAGAAGTTCTGTTACTTGAAATAAAAGGATGGTTCACCATTGCAGAGAACTAAAATTTTGGATAGTAAATAAATGGTGCCCATGATGTCAAATGGTTGAAAATGACACATACAGTACTTTACACTTACCACACTTAAACATAAGTTTGAGTTAATTTAAATTATAGCGTACCACTAACTTACAAAATCAATATGCAACAACAAGACTAATACTCTATACACACAAATTAGTGTTCTAAAATACAGTGCTACTTTTTTTTTGAACAGCACATCATGTTCTTAGGGCAATACCTCACCACTGTTTTATTAGAAGAACAACTGAAAAGGACTGGTTGGCTTCTATAATTTGTTAAAAAAGCATAATTATCTGAAAATATATTTACATATTTTTGCAGGAAAAACATTATTTCAGATAACAAGAAGAAAAACGTACAACTCCATAGACATAGGCAATACAGGGTTCTTCACATAATAATGTAATGTAAATATTTTTTTTAATTATTATCAATCTATATGTTAGGATTAACAAAATGTTTTCTTCCAAAAACTGAACAAACATATACATATTAAATAGCTGCTGACTGTTTGGTCAAGTTTCCACAGTCAAGCTACTAAGTGCTCCAACACTGTTGCCACTTGAAGATGGAGAAGAAGCATAAAAATTGTTTATTATAAAATTATTTACAACTATGATACCTAAAATCTGGTGGTGGTTTCTGCATATCAACTGTAGTCACTTTGAGACTGATTGTTTTCAGCTCAGCTAACAGGTAAAGGTCCATAAAATACTCCTGACAGAACAGACAAGCACCCTTTCTTCGGCCATCAATCGTTGATGCCTGTAACAAACAACAATAACAAACCTTAGAATAACTTGAATCAAAATATGTATTTACAGTCCAAATTTGTAACAGGTGGTTTAGGTATTGACATATAATACACAAATATTATAATGAATTTTTGTGTATCAAAAAACTTTTATCGGAAACAACAGTTTCTAAATTCTCATTAAAAAATCATACATACTAAAACTGACGACAACCTCTTAACCAACCAGTTCTTTGAGTTCACTTGTCGTCTTCTAGGTCAGCGATAGAAATAAAATACTCGCATCACTGTTGACACCTTGTTTATTTACTGATATCAGAAATAATTATTTCACAAATAAAAAAATAAAACACAAAATACAATTCCGATCCACAACTGTGATATCAAAATATTAACACAACCGTAATTTATACAAGAAAAAGATAAAAATATAATACTGACCCACACATGTGGTATCAAACACATGCACTAACTCTGCAACTTAACTTACTGAACTCTATCTAAAAGTGACTCTTTATTCAGTTTCTATGGACCGTGGTCGGTTGCGACCCAATCGTATAAAACCTGGTCGGTTGCGACTGAGGTGGAAATTTGAACCCAGTCGATTCCGATCTGGCCAACTGTGATAGAAAATATCGTCCTATAAGCTGTGGAATACAAAGGTGTGTGAAGAAATGACGAGTAGATTGCTATCATAAATTGAACTCTGCTGTTGGAAGGTGGTGCCAATCGTTACTAATATCTTCATGTTATTATTATTATAATAATATAGAAATTACAATTACAACTGTATTAATTTCTAGCCTAACCTAACCTAACTCAACCTAACCTACCCTATCATAACCTAACGTAACCCAACCTAACCTAACCTAAAGTACAAAAATATTGGAAGAAAGAGGTTACTCGTACAAATGAAAAGGTTCCAGAATTGAAACTTCATCGATGTTCAAAACAGGACCGTTTCTACTAGTTGCCACAGATTCAGTCAGTTGCAACCACGTGAAAGTACGGGGCACAATTGACCAGGTAAGAACAGGTAAAAACGTTATTTTGTCGCAACTGACCGAGACCGGTTTTTATAGTTTTATATGTAGTTAATAATGACGTCACTCACAAGCATGCATCATTTGAGTATTAACAACCTTCTAGTATAATTGGTCCTTCGATGCTTAATTAGAACCTTGTAGAACAAAATATGCTTACCAATAAATATATTGTACTTTGATACAGAACATTCTAGTGTATTCTATAAATAGTGTCCATCAGTATACATAAGTTATACGTCAATTGTGAATAATGTAATATACGTGAGTAACATAACCTACTGTATTATTCTAATCACAAACAGTTTTAATAATACCAACCACAGTATCATTTAATACCCAATTTTTCTATTATCTACAACTATTAGTAGGTGTAACTTTTTTTTTACAAATAAAAAATATGTTATCAACCATTTCTAAATGTACATGAAGGGCGAAGTGATTAAGAGCTTTTCTGTGAACAACTGCTCCAAAATCTTATTTAACTGGCTATCTTCATGACGTTGATTGCATCTGGATTCACTAAAAAAAATCAAGTAAGCAAATATTCTAATCATGGTACATCGCACAACCACATTCAGCTTACCCCAACAAAGATACAATCAAGTCACAAAATAAGAAAAAACAGCTACTACAATCACATACAAGGAATTCTTGGTTTCTATAATATTAATTATAAAAAATAGATTATAACTTTTGATTTTAAATCTTCCCTATAATCAGTGGCGTGCCAAGGGGGGCGGGGGCGGTCCGCCCCGGGCCCCATGGGAGGGGGCGTAAAAGTGGAGAATAAAAAAAAATTACATTACTGAAATTGGAAGTTTATATCAAACATTATTTTTGTGATTTGTGTATAACATTTTATGATCCTGATATGATCTCATAATGATTGATTTGAAGAATACTGCATGCTAGGCCAGGCCGCCCAGGCTCCGTGAATGAAGCCCATGGCGCATGCGCGTATGGAATGATTCACCCTCAACAGTGCTGCCCTCCGGTTGCCCCTCCAACACCTGCCACTGTCACTCCTACTCCACACCTGCACTGTTTTTCTTTGTTTGGTCAAGTGTCAAGTACCTTGTTTACAGTCAATGTGACAATGTGATTGTAGGTTTTTTAATAAGTTGACGCTGGTTTTCGGGACTTCCTTGCTCCTGATAATAACTTCTATTTAAGGTAAAAATTGAACTATACTTAACTAAATAAACAAGGAAAAAGTTTACATAATGTGTCAAAATCGAGTGGTTCAAAGGGTATCAACCTAAAATTATTAAAAATTGTGCAAGAACGTGAGTGATATAGGCCTAAAACTTAACCCTGGAATAACGGTTACCAGTATACGTTTAATCATTTTTGTTTGCCAAAGAAATGAAACAGTAACCAGTAGTTGCTTTCACTGTGACAAGTTTTTTGTTTCAGAAACTAGAAATGAAACGCCATCGTCCTAGTGGGGCTGAAGGAAGGAAAATTAAAAAGAAAAGAGAAGAAGAAGCAAAATCTTTGTCCGGTGCGCTGTTAAAATTTATACAGCCTACAAAAAATCCTGGTTCAAGCAAATGTGACGAAGAAGAAGAAGTGTCGAATGATATAGAAACGACATCAGAACGTTCACAAGAAGATAAAGAAGGGAAAGGCAAAGAAGATTTGAATGCAGAAGTTTTTAACGATGTTGAGTTAGAAAATATTACTAAAGAAAGTTGCGAAATAAAAGATGATCTAGTAATAACAAAGGAAAGTGATAAAGAGAGAAAAATAGAAGAATTAAAAGAAAATATCTTAGAATCTTTAGAAGAAAAACACCAAGATGTTAAAAATTGTGATGAAGGTGATAAAATTAACTTTTACTCGGATACTAGTGATTGGCCCTTTCCTCTGCCCGATGATCTTAGAATGGAGTTTTTAAAACGAGGAAGCGAATCTTTTCAGAATAAAGATGGCCCTTTCAATGTGGTTCAAAGACAAGGAGAAAAAACCACAGGAGAAAGCCGCCAGTTGACAACAAATTGGTTTTATAAATATCTTCCAAACGGTGAAAGGATCCTTAGAAAATGGATGATTTATTCTCCAACCAAAAAAATGCTTTTTTGTTTCTGTTGTAGGCTTTTCTCAACCAACTTGAAAGAATCTGGGACATCAAAGTTTGTTTCTGGGTTTGACAAGTGGTGGAAATTAAATCCTAAAGTTCCTCACCATGAATATTCAGAAGAGCATTTAACCTCTCTTGAAAAATGGAAAACACTGGCAGCCCAATTGAAGTCCAAAAGTACTGTTGATGCTTTATATCAGCAAGAGCAGGACCTACAGAGAAAAACATGGAGAGATGTTTTACACCGTCTCTTAGATATAACCTTATTTTTGTTAAAACAGAATCTCCCCTTTCGTGGACATAGAGAAAGTGAAGTTTCTGAAAACAGGGGCAACTTTCTTGAATTGGTTGATCTTCTGTCCCACTACGACCCAGTTTTAAAGGAACATTTGGTTCGAATACAACAGTCTTCTGGTCCATAAAAAAAAAGTGTTGACCACTTACTTATCTGCTAAGACACAAAATCAGTTTATTAGTATTTTGGGGGCAACCGTCAAAAACAAAATTTTAGAAGACATAAAAAATGCTAAATATTTTGGAATTCTTTTTGATTCAACACCTGATGTATCGCACAGTGATCAAATGTCCGAAGTTATAAGATATGTGCATATTGAAATGCGTAAAGTTGAAATAAGAGAATCCTTTTTAGGATTTGTCTCTCTTAGTGGAAAAAAGGCACATGATATTACACAAGAAATTTTGGAAACTATAGAACAAGATGGACTAGACATACAAATGTGTCGTAGTCAAGGCTATGACAATGCATCTATGTTCAGGCAAGAATTTTAGGAATAAATCTAAAAGCTCTATTCGTTCCTTGCGCCAACCACTCTCTAAATTTGTGTGGTGTTCACACATTTGCGACAATTCCTTCTAGCATTACATTTTTTGGAACCCTAGAAAGTATTTACAATTTTTTTTCAGTCTCTACCCATAGATGGGATGTGTTGCTTAAGGTCGTAGGAGCCTCAGTGAAAAGATTGTGTGAGACAAGGTGGAGCGCACACCATGATGCTGTAAAATCTGTAATGGTGAATTTTCCAAATATTGTACAAGCCATGGAAAAGTTATGCGACCCATCAGAAAATACTGACATTGACACAAGAAGTAAAGGTGGAATTTTATTGAAGACCATTTGTGACTTTTCCTTTTTATCATATCTTTTTTTGTGGGCACATGTACTAGAAGAGATCAATCATACACAAAAGTACCTGCAGATAGAAGGAATCACTCTTGACAAATCGTTAAAGAAAATGCAAACTTTAAAGCTCTTTTTTGATGAAAACCGTGGTGAGCTCCCTGACAATGCTTTGCTTTTTGCAGAGCAGACCTGTGAAGAACTTAACATTCCTGTGCAGAGAGCTGGGTGACAGAAATTTAAAATAGTCATGCCAGGAGAAAAGGCCAAGGATGTGGGCTTAACACTTCATGAAGAGCTCAAAAGAAGCATGCTTGAGTGCATGGACAGGTTCACTCAGAAACTTAAAACAAGAATGAAGTCCATGGAAACTATCTGCAGCACGTTTTCCATCATTGAACCCCATAACCTGATTACAGCAACAGACGATACTTTTAGAGAATTAGTCACAAATCTCTCTGAAAAAATGGATGAACTTGAAGAAGAAGCTATTGTACCAGAGATAAAACGACTGAGAAGACATCTGCATGCTGCGAGCATAACTGAAGACACGTCAAAAAAGTGGTCTTCGCAACAAATGCTCCAGTTTGTTGTGGACCTAGATTTTCAAGAATCTGTACCAAATATTTTCTTAGCGCTAAAGTTTTTTTTGACCGCATGTGTTTCAATTTCTTCTTGTGAAAGAAGTTTTTCAAAATTAAAATTAATAAAAAGCTATTTAAGATCAACAATGAGCCAAACAAGACTAAATAGTTTAGCAATTTTATCTATTGAAAAATCAGTGACAAAAACAATTGACTTCAATGATGTCATTAACAAGTTTGCCGAGGCTAAAGTACGCAAAGTAAGGATTTAAAACTGCTATTGCTAGGCACAACTTTTTTATTTTTGGTAATACAAAATATGAATTTACATTCGAGTATTTTCATGGCTTGTTATAAAAGGTTGA
Organism: Magicicada septendecula; assembly: GCA_034769895.1. Classification (NCBI taxonomy): domain Eukaryota; kingdom Metazoa; phylum Arthropoda; class Insecta; order Hemiptera; family Cicadidae; genus Magicicada; species Magicicada septendecula. The sequence goes on along the minus strand of CM068372.1, from coordinate 343,243,803 downwards.
TTTCAAAATTTGTTTGAATAATTTTGATTTTTAAGCTTTGGTTGTGCTATCTACATTATTTTTCAAGTCATTTCAATTGTACTATTATTTTTTACCATACTTTAGCAAGTCGAAATATGAATAATGAATTATTTTTTACTTCTAGGTAGCTTTTATGTAGAAAAGCTTAACTGTATAATAATTATTATATTTGTATAATTTTACGATGTAGACTACTCTTATTTGTAATGTATATTGCATTTTGTAATGTAAAATTTAAAACAATAAAAGAATAAATAATTTAAAAAAAAAGTTAAAATGTAATGTGAAAATATTACTTTACCATAAATTCACTGTTATCAGAGGTTTACAAAAAAAATATCTATTCCCATTTTTAGTTAGGGCTGGAGGAGTATTCTATACCCCTAAAATGGGGGCGTAAGAGAAGTGGACAACCCCGGGCGCACGAAGACCTTGGCACGCCACTGCCTATAATAATGCAGACTGTCAAGGATACTTCTTAACTTTTGGATAACTTCAACATAATAATTCACTTTCAATATCATGGTTAATTTTTCTTTACTAAAACAATATGTAAAAGTAATAAGGTAGAATTTTATTCCTTTCTTTAGGCCTTTTGGCTGTCAAATAATGGCCAATTCATTACTGCTAAATTTTCCATGGGATGTTCGCCAATGACTACACAGAATTTGCAACTGGATTGAAGAAAGCTAAAGACTAAACCTCATAGAGATTCTTATGCGTAAAGAGCGATAAACTGTACCACATTCATAGCATACAATGTACTTTATTGTTTGTTTACAACAGAGTTTTCATTATACATATTTTTATAACACTTATTTTTTGTCAGCTAATTTTAAACTTCATCTCTTTATACAGACTGGTCGCTAAAAATGTGCCAGTTTACAAATCATACCAGCTTTTTCATGTCTTCCAAATGCTCCATCTACTTACAACAGCATACACTCCAAAATCATTTTGGTAATACTGTACTTAACACACATGGACTTACCAATATTATTTTTACTTGTTTATTTTTTTACAGAGAAATATTTGTAGTATGACATGATTTTCCATTCTCTATTTTTCAGTTCTCACTATTTACGTTTCTGATCGACACTCAAGGGTTGGAGATCCCATACCTGATACAAGCGCAGCTGAGTTTCCTGTCGAGGTCTTCTTCTCATAACACTCTGACACCACATTCCAGGGTAACAATATCAGTCTGAAGTTCATTTATTGTTTACTGTATCCAACTGCTGACCATCAAGAGTACTCATGATGAGCTAGCTAAAATCATTTAAGTAAACTGAAGTTAATCAGCCTATAACTTTTTTCCAAATCATGCATATCATCTTTCCCGTCTATTAGAAATGGATGTTTTTGTTCCATTCGTCTTCATCATTTTGATGCAGCTATTAAAACGCCTTTTTGCTAGATCTAGGCTTGTAATTCCCCTTTAAACTAACATATCTGCCATTCTTTGTGATGACCATATCGACCATATTGTTTTATATATATATATTTTTTTTAATGTATAGTCTAAAAAAAAAAAACGATTTTTCTTTCTGTAAAATATTCTGAATCTAATGAACCTTTAATCGTTTGACTATTCCCTGTATATGTATTTATTACCTATTATAAACTATTCACATAGCATGCTAGTGAAGGGATGTGTAGCTAAGTATTGGGGACAGGTTAATAACTCCAACTGGTAATCCTGTACAGTATATGCTTCTTCATGCAGGAAACTCTTCTCAGAGACGCAAAGCGTTGTCAGTATTCTTAAAACTTTGGATAGCCTATACGAATAGGAAATAATCCTGCCACAACTGAAAAATTGTGCCCGAATCATGACTCGTTTACCCCCCCTCACTCTATGGTTGCCAACCATACTATATAATATAGTATTATACTATATTTTCATTAGGTATACTATATACTGTTAAAAAAATATATAGTACGCAAAAATACTATATTTACAGTCTGACGAAAAATTAAAAAAATGTATTTATACTTTTTTTTTGCACATGCAAACAAATTAAGAAAAAATACGAAAAGACCGGCAATAAACCATTTTTTAGCTTGAGTTATTTTTTAAACTGGTGAACATGCAATATCGAAACGTAACGAACTGTCACTGTATTGTCAACGTTGTCTGTCAGTCAATATCCTAACCTCCAAGTCCGAAAGAAAAATTAAGTTGTACTTTGCTTGTTTGCCATCGTTTATAGAAATTGTTTTGTGAAATATAAAAACTATGACGAGTGAGGACGAAATGAATAAAAGTAACAAAAGTTCTATGCAGACGCCGCCTGAGAAGCGTAAAGTAGAAAAAAGATTACAAAAGTATATATAAGTTAGAATGGGAAGATAAATTTAAGTGGATAAGTAAAGATCCTAACGATGATTTCAATGCAAAATGCAAAACGTGTAACATTACCATCTTTATCGGAAAAGCGGAATTGGCCAGGTGAGTACATAATATAAGAATATCCGTTGCATTTGCGTGGCATGAGGTATGGGTAGAGTATGAAAAGGTGTTGGTTTTGTGTTTGAAGTTTGTATACTTATTAGAACTTACTGAACTTTGGTATTGTCTTGAGCTAGATATGCTAATGTGTTTGTGTTAACTCAAGTTGGTGACGGTTCTTAATTACTTGCATTTCAGCTAAAACAACATAATGAGACTCAGCAGCATAAAAATAAAACCAAGTTTTTGAAAACAACATCCATTTTAGACCGGTTTTTAGTTGCACCTTGTTCTTCATCTTCTACAAATTCTTCTGATAACAAGATAACTGCTTCTGAACTAACTTTAACTTACCACACTGTTAAACACGCAACCTTTCATATAACAGCATGGATTGTAATGTAAAGCTTAATAAGACTATTTATGCTGATTCTAAAACTGCATTAAACATTCAACTGGCCAGAACCAAAATGGACGCATTGGCTTGCGAAGTACTGGGCCCATATGCACTGCAAAAAGTGCTGGAAGAGATAAAAAATCCTGACTTATACTTTTGTTTACAGACTGATGCTAGCAATAAAACAAAACATTAAATTATTCCCCTTGGTAATACAATATTTTAATACGGAACATGGCATCCAGAATAAACTTAGACTTTTATGAACATTCCAAGGAATCAGCCAATGACATGTTCGAAGCTATTGAAAAATCATTGTCTGACTTAAATCTTTCATTCAATAGAGTGTCTGGTTTAAGTGCGGATAATACTAATGCAAACTTTGGCTTTCACCACTCTCTGTACAAAAACATAGAAGATAAAGTTCCACATCTGATTAAAGGAAATTGCCATGCACACATTGTGCACAATTGTGTGAAATACTCAATGAATTTAAGAGTAGATGTTGAAAATATCATATTAAAAATTTACAGTCATTTCTCAATGTCTGCAACGCGTTGCTGCCGCTGCGGTGGATGGTGAATGGCACGAATTGAAGCATCATGTTGGAACCAGATGGCTTTCCTTATTACCATGTGTAGATAACATTTTGATTAACTGTCAGCCTATATATATTTACTTTCAAAGTTTAGATGATGATAACTGTCCAGTGCATATTCAGAATATTTTATTGATGAACGAAATTGAGGGAGACAAAAAATTGCAATGCTATTTAAATTTCGCTAGCCACATTTTGCATTTGTTTAATAAAACAATTAAACTACTAGAAGGAAATAAAACTACTGTCTTAGATTTATATAATACCATGACTAATTTAAAAACAGAGTTAGAGCAACGTAAAAACGATAAAGTTTTTGGTTTCAAAACACTTCAAATTTTAAAAATTATGGAAAATGAAAAAAGTGACATTGTAATAAAAAATTTTGAATTATTCATTGAAAAAAGTTTAGCTTACTTAAACATATGGTTTAATTTTGATTCTTCCAATTGTCTGTATTTAATGAAGAAATTTGTGTTAGTGGTTGAAATCACAATCGGAATGATCAATATTGCACACCACTATATAAAAATATTCCGATTAGCGCTTTCAAGCTTCACAGCTCACCGTCAGATCGGGAATAGACAGAAAATATGTAAAACCCCACCCTTCACCCCTCTCCGCCACCCTGCTCACCCACAACAAACTAAAAATTAATGACCCTTCCCCACCCCCTAAACTCTGTCTCACCATCTGTACAGTTACATATTTTTCTAGTAAATTCCTTGTGTTTCAGTGTGTGTGTGTGTGTGTGTGTGTGCGCATCCTTTTAAACTACCCTCTTCCTCTCCACACACGTGGGTCAGTCACACACCCTTATTTTAAAACAACCAATTAGTACTATGAAATATAATTCTTAATCTTATCTATCTGCCCTCTCTCATTTACTTCTTAATCATGTTATAAAATATTTCTTCATTATCAAATTTAATTTTAATATTAATTAAATTGTCTAACCCTTTTTCTCTTTCTTTCAATATTTCTAACTCCTCTCTAAGCTTCCTTTCAACTGTGTTATTTACTACTTTTACAATTTCATATTCTTCCATATAGAAGAAGTGCATGAGTTTATAAAGGAAGTAAGTAATAAGGATAAAAACTTACAATTTAAGGAAGAGATAGGAGTTAAGCAAATAAATTACTTAGATTTAAACATAAAAATTAAAGATAATGAGAAACTACAGTTTGGGATATTTAGGAAAGAGTCGTATTCTGATATAATTATACCAAGAGAGTCTTACCACCCATACAGATATAAAATGGCGGCAATCAATTCCTTTTGTTACAGAGCTCAGAAGTGTTTAAAAGAGACCGAATCAAAAGATAGGGAGTTAAAAACGATAAAGGGAATTGTAAGGAATAATAATTATAGCACCAACATAGTGGATAAAGTTATGAAAAGGGTCAACATACAAAAAGCTAAAATAGAACCAGAACAAAAGAATTATGCAGGGTCATTGACATACCTAGGTTCACATACTAGAAAAATTATAAAATGTTTTAATAAATATGGAGTAGATATAGCTATTAAAAAATGTGAAACGGTATTTGATAAGATAAGGAATAAGAATATAGAAAAAATTCCAGTATTACAGAAAAGCGGAATTTATAAATTAAAATGTAAAGACTGCAACAAAGTGTACCTAGGGGAGACAGGACGAAAATTCGTATGCAGGTTGCCTGACCACAAACGTGAAGAAGGTAATAGAACAACCAATTCGTTATACGCAAGACATTTCATAGAAGACAACCACAAGTTTGTTAATCCTTTGGAAGAATATGAAATTGTAAAAGTAGTAAATAACACAGTTGAAAGGAAGCTTAGAGAGGAGTTAGAAATATTGAAAGAAAGAGAAAAAGGGTTAGACAATTTAATTAATATTAAAATTAAATTTGATAATGAAGAAATATTTTATAACATGATTAAGAAGTAAATGAGAGAGGGCAGATAGATAAGATTAAGAATTATATTTCATAGTACTAATTGGTTGTTTTAAAATAAGGGTGTGTGACTGACCCACGTGTGTGGAGAGGAAGAGGGTAGTTTAAAAGGATGCACACACACACACACACACACACACACACACACACACACACACACACACACACACACACACACACAAGGAATTTACTAGAAAAATATGTAACTGTACAGATGGTGAGACAGAGTTTAGGGGGTGGGGAAGGGTCATTAATTTTTAGTTTGTTGTGGGTGAGCAGGGTGGGGGAGAGCGGTGAAGGGTTGGGTTTTACATATTTTCTGTCTATTCCCGATCTGACGATGAGCTGTGAAGCTTGAAAGCGCTAATCGGAATATTTTTATATAGTGGTGTGCAATATTGATCATTCTGATTGTCTGTATTTACTGAAAAATTATAATTTGAAAGACGATATCTCTTTTGATTTATGTGTGACACTTATTAAACAGCTATCTTTGCAAGAAAAATTAAATATCCAATTTGATGAGCTTTATTCTGAAGTAAAAACAATAAATCAAATCCTTGCGTAGCAAAAGTCTCAGATGATTTTATGAATAAATCCTTAAATTTTTAATGAAGAAATTTGTGTTAGTGGTTGAAATCACAATCAGAATGATCAATATTGCACACCACTATATAAAAATTATTCCGATTAGCGCTTTCAAGCTTCACAGCTCATCGTCAGATCAGGAATATATTTACATAGGAAAATATTTACATATTTCCTGTCTATTCCTGATCTGACGATGAGCTGTGAAGCTTGAAAGCGCTAATCGGAATAATTTTTATATAGTGGTGTGCAATATTGATCATTCTGATTAAATTTTTAGTGACCGTCAATCAGTGAATGTTTTAGTGGATAGTTAGTGAGGATCGGTCAATAATACAACTTTTAGTTATTTTGCGTCGACGTTTCGACAATATTTATTGTCATCTTCAGGACCTGTGTATGAAATACAATAGAAATATCAACCATAACGAAACAATTAAATATTTGGGTAAACGTGTTGGTGATGTGAGTGTGTGCGTGTGTATGTATGTATCATTTTTCAGTCATGAATGTGAAGTGGCGGGACGAGAGAAGCAGAGCTAACTTGAATCTAATAAAAAAATGAGTTATTAATATATTGTAATTTAGATCTTGATTGCAATGATTCTTATAATGTTTTTTTAAATGATGCCAAATTGTTAAAGGATGCAAAAAGCTCAAAAAAATATAGTTTTAAGAATAAATAGTAAAAACAATGTCTTTTTTTCTTACTCCCGTAGAATACTACATTTTCATGCAATGTACTATATATTTTTACACATCTGTTCGTGAAATACTTTTTTTCACCTAATAGTAGTTGGCAACCCTCCCCACTCCTATATCCGTGCGCGCGCGTGTGTACCGGATAAACAGGGCTCTTTACAGAGGATTGGAGACCAATGGGCCTTAAGGTTCACTGTATCGTGCTGATGCTACTTCTTTCTCTTGGTGTCAGGTAATATTGTTTTTTTATGCCTTTCCTTCTAAAATATTTTTTGCAATGTTGCTCTGACTTCCTCATTTTCCCTTTTCCACTCTACTGTACGCAGAGCTGACTTCATAATGTGTCGTATCGGTTTCCTTGCTTTTTAATTTCCGTCTTGCATTGTTTCGCTTCGACGATCTTTCAGTATGAATTTAAAATATAATTCTGTTTTAAAATAAACAGTTAATTTTATAAAAATAAAGTTTTTTTATTCATTCTAGACAAAATGCCTGTCAAGAATTTACGAGTATGATATGGCTAAAAATTAAAACAATATAAAATTAGTCACCAATTAACTCGGATTGGGAATTAAAGAAAACTTCAGATAAAGGATGTTAGGAAACAGTCGACAGTTTCGTAAGAGACTAATAAATAACTATGACGCAGCGATAATATAAAGAAATAACACAGAATAATCTTCGCGCGCAGCATGCTGCTAATCCGCGGCATCCTCAAGCAATAAAAAACTTTCGCAACCGGAACCAAAAGGACAGTTTAAACATTCGTGTAAAAAACATCTTTTCCACACGGTTAACTAAACATACAAATACAACAGAACGATGATGTCACACGCAAAGAATGTACGTGGAGCCACATAGTAAACAGGATAGGTTGTGAATACAGACGGAAAAGTAAAATGGCAGCGACAGCGGCAGCGGCGACGCGATGTTTCATCACAACGTGCAGTATGGATCAAGCAAAGATGAGGTAACAAACGAGGGGTAAGCGAGAGCACAATAAGCCCGCCTTGACCTACTGCGCGAGCTGCGAGCTGGAGCTGCTTGCGTGCTCGCACAGGCACACCTTGAATATTATAATACAGCGAGAATGACGTCACTGAGCCAATGACTCATATGTGGCATCTGGTGGACCGACTTGACGCATACACCAACCAAAGCCGGTCCCGCTAGCTCCTCTCCGACGTTTCTCTTCAATACCTGCACGTATAAACGCACAAAACTATATATAAATCAAGAGGCTGAATATACCTGTAAACAATCAGTCCGTAAACTATATTTAATCGGTGTCGAAAACTAGTTGTACTACTATTTAAATACAGTACAGTACCTTGCTGGAATCGGTACTTATACCTCACCACCATGTAACGACGAAAACTATAAACGTTCCACTAGCTGATATCCAAAGTTGCAGGGGGGCAGCCAGCATTTCCTTCTCTTCGAAGAAGGGGGTGAATACAAGTACAGTATATAAAAGAAAAAGAACTCGTTATTTGCAATTTACATTGTTGTGATCAAGAAGACAAATCGGGAATGCATTCCTCTTTTGTGAGAGTTATATTAATAGATATATAGATATCTCAAAAATAAGTTATGAAACAATAAAGACAACATCTTACATTAAAAATAAAATAAAGGATATCACAAAACTGGCACAATCTTCTCCCATCTTCTGCAGACGCTGATATGTTAAATTTTTTTTGTTAACTTCGCCTAAGTGAGTACGTGTTGGAATAGCAGCAGTTGGAATTAAATCGGTCTACTCGCCTTGCCACAGATTTTATCTCCTAAAGGCAATGCCTAGTCGCTGTAGCCACGTCACTCTATCCCTTGCGATATTCTTCATTTCTTCATAGGACCCACTATTCACGACACTCATTGTGCTGCGGAAGTATGCAGTTCTTGGTCTTCCTTTGGGCTTCTTCCCCACTACTTTGCCCTCAAAGATGTTAGTTAAAAAAGCATTATGTCTGTTCACATGCCCTATCAACTTAATCTTCCTCACCTCTCTACACTCCTAAGCAGTGTTCTATTCTCATTTATTTTCTCTAAGATCTGTTCATTCGTCTTCCTATCTGTCCAACTAGTTTTTGTCATTCTCCGCCAAATCCACATCTCCATTGTCTGTCACTCTCCACCTTCCCTAAGGTCCACGATTCACACCCGTAAGTTAAAACACTCCATACAAATACCTTAACAAACTTTTTCCTTGTTTCAATACTAATATGGTTGCTTGTTAAGTTCCTTTTGCTCTGGGATGCTTGTTTTGCCAGAGCTACTCTCCTCTTAATCTCTGCCAGACACTTATTCCCACTTGTAACTATGCTACCCAGGTAACAAAATTCAGTAACGTGTTCCAATATTGTGTTGTTCAACATAAAGGTTGATTTAATGTCTTCTCTTTTTTTACTTGCTACCATTATTTTAATTTTCTTAACATTTATCCTCAATCTCCAAGCGTGAAGAATTTTGTTAAACGTACCTAACATTCGGGTCATATCCTTTTCTGAGTCAGCCATCAGTACAATATCATCTGCGAAGTGAATACTGTGTATCTGTTCCCCATTTATTTTAATTCCCCTAGAACTCCTTTTCATCTGAGTTACAACATCTTCTATAAACAAATTAAACAAGTACGGTGACAGTGGGCAACCTTGTCTTACCGCTCTTCTTATTATTGCTTCCTTTTTACATCCATTTATGTCTATTTCAGTAATTTGCAACCTATAAATATTGAAGATTACCCTTCTAACTTTCCAGTCAAGTCCTGACTTCCTCATAGTTTGAAACAACAGCTTCCAATCAACATTGTCGAACGCCTTCTCGAGATCCACAAATACTAAATAAGTTTTCCTATTCACTTCAATTCTCCTCTCCAGGATCTGCCACAGAGCCAAGATTGCTTCTCTGGTTCCTCTACCTGCTCTAAATCCAAACTGATCCTCCTCCAAAGTGTGATCAATCTTTCCTTCCAGTCTGTTCTTCACTATGTTCAGCAAAATCTTAGCAGCATGAGATATTAAGGCTATCGTTCTATAATTAGCACAGTCGTCTATTTTACCTTTCTTTGGTATTGTGATTGTTCTACTTTTAATGAAATCAACTGGCAATACTCCCTCTTCATAGCACCCAATTATTCGAAATAGCTGGTCTTTCGTTCTCTCCCCTACATTTTTCAAAAGCTCTGCTGGTAGACTGTCAGGCCCTGTCGCTTTTTTCATATTCACCCTTTAAGGGCATAATCAAATTCCACCCTGCTAATTGGCGGTCCTACCATATCTCTATCTACAGCATTCTCATTTTCTAGAAACTCCTGCATGACTACCACAGCTTCCCCATCATATAGTTGCTCTATATACTCCTTCCAACGCTCGCTGACCTTATCATTGTCGAAAAGTATTTTACCATTTTTATCCTTAACAACATTACTTCGAGTCTTATGCTTCAACTGTAACGATTTTATCCTTAAATATGCCTTATCACATTTTCCTCTACTGAAATCATCTTCTATTTCAAGACTTAGTTGTTTCATCCAATTTTCTTTTTCGATGCGACACATAGAGGTAATCTGATTTTTTATTCTCTTGTACTCCTGATAATCCTTATTTCTCAGCTTATTACGCCTCCTTATTGGTTCCAATATTTCCTGAGTCATCCACGGATTCCGTCGTTCTAACTTCCTCTTCCCTAGAACACGCTGTGCTGTTGCAATTATTCCATCTCTTACTTCCTCCCAACTTGGCCTTCCTTCCATCAACATGTCTGTCTCCTCTTCCAATTCTTTTACTATTTTGTCATCGGTCAGTTTTCTAAGCACCAGTTCTTTTGTTTAGATTTCCTGATTTTCCTAAATTTAATATTGCACTTGGCCATAACGGGAATATGGTCACTATCTATATCCATACCAGGATATGAATGACTAGATTTGACTTGGTTCTTATATCTTTGTCTGACTAGAATATAATCGATCTGATGCCTCCTAACATCCCCCGGTGCTTTCCAAGTGTTTCTTCGTCTTTTGGGGACTTCAAAACATGTGTTTGTGACGATCATCTCATACTGCTCACAAAACTCAAGTAACCTTTCCCCTCGTGCATTGATGTTCCCCAAACCAAACTTCCCGGCACATTTTTGACTACTGTTAGCACCAATAGAAGCATTAAAGTCGCCCATTATACCTACATTATCGTCTTTCTTTATTATCTTGAGCAACTCTTCAATCTGTTCATACATTAATTCTATATCTTCATCGTTACTACTTGTTGTTGGAAAGTACACCATAATTATACACAAATCAACTGGCTCTGCCCTAAGTTTTATCATCAGTAATCTATCACTACTGTGGCATGTATTCAAGACACTACTCTTCCATTCACCTCTTAAGAACAATGCTAATCCATTTCTTCCTGGTTCTTCCTTTCCACTGTAAATAATTCTGAAATCACCTGATACGAAATCACCACATCCTGCCCATTTTGTCTCGCAGACACCTAATATATTAAGCTCTGCCTTTATCATAGAATGCTTTACCTCTTCCATTTTACCAGGCTTCAGTAATGTTCTAACATTCCAAGTGCCGATTTTGCATCCATTTTTTCGTTTGCAGACAATAGGATTTACTTCTTAAAAATTGACTCTATCCAACACCTTCCCCCCCCGGAGAACCGAATGGGGGAATTGAAACTCCGGAATATTTTGCATTAGACGTAGCCATCATGCTAAAAGCCTGGGGATATCCTCAGATCTTTAATGCAGTGGTTTCCCGTTGCCTTCTGCATCCTATGCCGTTGACCATCTCTGGTTCATCCGCCTTCTGGGGTATTTTCACACCCCAAGGACAAGAGAGTGCCCTAACCTACTACCCGCTCATCCGCCTTCAAAGAAGCCGTTGGCACTTGGTATTGCCACAGATATGAATTTAAAAAAAAAAAAACGAAAATATAAAGAAAAAATTTAAATACTCAATTACTTTTTTAAGCAATAATCAAACTTCCTTGTGTGCCCACTCTTAAGAAAATCTGCCTCAATTTTCAGTTCCCAAATCGAATTTTCCTTTTTCTAATGAGAGATGCTTTTTTTAATACACGCATAAATAAAAAATGGCTTGAACGTTGTCATTCTGTAATTAGTAAAGTATACAACGAAATGCTAAACACGGTACTTTTTTGTAAACATAAAAATAATCTAAAAATACTTAATCGCTTAATTGTATACGCTTACACTTGATGCCGAACCTATCTATTATGCATTTTAAAACCCAGTGTTCGTTTTCTAAAGACTGATAAAATCCCAGATTTAAAAATAATTTCTCAACCCCCACCCACCCTCGGACATCCTTCTCACACAATAAAGAGGACATGGCCTGGACAATCAGGACGGATAGTAACCTTAACGCACGGTATGAAAATGAAGCGTCTTCATGACAAACGCAATCGCTTTAAACCTTTCTTGATTACATATAATTCTCACTGTATTCAGAGGATGGCATTGTGTTTATAAATTCCGTTACTGAACTTGGAAAGCAGAGAGGGGCACGTGGAAAGTAATCCACCTTAACACTAAGCTTTCTGCCTCCATTTGTACGGTTCATTTCTAATTTGGGAAACATCATTTTGATGTAATGGTCTCATAACAATTTGTTTAACATTAACTAGCTAAGCGATTGCTTAAATCAGATACTAAGGAAAACTATGCATTTAACAGGATAGAGTGAAACTCTATACACATAAAGATTTAGCACGCACATATGCAGAAGACACCTGTTTCAGATCCAGTATAGCAAATAAGAAGGACATTGTAGGACACAGCTTCTACGCTGTATAAGATCCTAAGTTGAAAACTAATAAAGGCTTTCATTCTATTTTATTTTAGATTCGCTCAACATTTCTACAAAAACTCATTTCGATGGGTCTGCGTTTAATTTATTCAATACACTTTGTCAAAATACCTGCGCTATCGAGTCTTTTACATTACAAATAATTGCATAATGAATAACCTGCGGAAGTACAACCATCAACCACTCTCGCTATAAACGTTTATGGTAAACAGTGACGGACCTCCCCACACTTCTCTACGGGTCCGAGAATTGGGCTTTAACGAAATTCCAGGCCAGTCGTATTCAAGTGGCCGAAATGAAATTTCTCGGGCACGTAGCAGAGTAGACTCTCCAATATCGTAGAATAAATATAGATATACGATAGGAACGGAATACTATGAACATACTCGATAGGTTGCCCAATAACGGCTAAAATGGTTGGAACATCTTAACCGAATGGATCCCCATCTTAATACCCGCATTCCCAAGCAACATAAGCCGAAGGGACGGAGAGGTTGGAGTGATCATCCGCTCTGGTCTCTCCGCTTGGGACGGGAACAAACCAATTTTGCCTTAATCCTTGTAGAAGAAGATGATGATGACGACGACCCTTTGTCATACGAGAAGCTATTTCCATGTTTGTCACGAGTGATTTCTTGAATGCCGAGAAAATCGCGTAAAACCTTCTCAACGTTTATTGGTGGTCTCATAAATTCCTCGAACGTTCATCTTGTGTATTATTATGAAACACTACGATCGTTGAACTGGAAGCTGCTACATAATCTTTATGTACTTGGTGTGCCATAAATAAAATATGGTGCTGGTACTTCAATTTGCTTCTTTAATAATAGTTTTCACGTAAGTCTATCTGGTAACTAGGTTAGTGCAGTCGCGTTAGAAACTCGTCCTGGATATGTGTTTGGGGGGCACGGGCTACTATACTTGGCGATGTAGCCAGTGTATGCGTGCGCACGGGAGGGACCAGGCCCCCATTAGTTTACAAACAAAAAAAACAAATTCGGAAAAATTAAAAGATAAGAAAAGACAGTGAAAAAATGGTGTTATTTAAAAAATACACTAATATTAAAGTACATAAGAGTGATTTCAGCCTAGACAGGGGCATAGTGATAATCCCCACTGCCCCTTTTCTCTCACTTTCTTTCTTTTACAACAATAGGACACTTGCAAAGACAAAAAACGAAAAAGGGCAAGCTGCTGTGTGCCGTCTAGGTTGGCTGTTTATAAACACCGCCCATAATCCTTCACTACCTTTGAAATGTGCAGGACGGCCGACTAACAATCGGTATTTATTGAGGGTATTGACAGAATCAGTAAATTCGTGTTTGTCAATTTTTTTTTTTTAATTACAGTAAAATTTTCTTCCTGGGGAAAAGACGATTTATGTTTTAGACAACTGTAGCCCGTTCAAAATGTGTAACAAATGGTACCCACAGGTTTTAAACAATGAAACTATTCCAGAATTATGCAAAACATTTTCCAACAGTTGGAAATAGTTCCAAATTATTTCTAACTATCGGGCTGTTAGGCCGTGGTCGGTTGCTATCAGTCGACATATCGACGGTATCGTTTCGATTCCTCATTCGGGGATCTTCTTCATGTCGCCAAGGTTCTATGCAAGAAGGTTACTTCTACCTGAAACAAATGTCGGCGTTCGGCGAAGATCTGCTGCTACTGTTTTCGCATACTCTGTCGCTCTTTGGCGGCCTATCGGCCCGGTAGTTAGAAATAATTTTGAAAATATTGACACCGGCCGTGCAAAGCTTTAGACAAAAGTCAGAAATCGGTCACTGTTAAAAGCTACTCATTTATAGCTGAGAGCGTTGTTTATATCATTAAAAGTATCGTTCAGTGATCACTTTCTTTAATTAGATGTCACTGTCATGGGCTGGAACCTGACAAGAAAATTGTTCTTGAAAAATGTTCAGCGATACTACAACTAAATAAATAGCTGAATTTAATCAAACCAAATAGCGTTTTATACAGCGTTGGGGGGGGGGGAGGTACCGTCGCGTCGGTTTGCAGCGTGCGTGTGAGTCGCTAGCCGCACTAATCGTTATTCCTAACCAAGAAAGTACATCCTCTTGTGTACGAAACAGATGTTTCCGTGTTTTCTACTGTGAAGCAAAAACACTAATAGACGTGACTTAAAACAAGTTAGCTCCATCAGCTGCAGAACGCTGTCACTATTTGAACGAAATACATTTACTATTTCACAAAATCAAATTAATTAATTAAAATCAAATTAATTAATTTTAGTTTTTAAAAGATTTGAGTAAAGTTCTCCATACGTCGTTTCTCATGATTTACGTCTTATTCTTAACTGATAACTAATAACAGATAACAGTATGTAAACTTTTGGAAACGTAGATTATATAAACGTTACGAAGACGGTCTAAAATTTGCAGCACTAGTTGCCTGATATTAATTTGATCAAATATTAAAGATGCCGAATAAAATTCCTCATAATTTTATGCCAATACAAAATTTTACAATTTCAAAACTGACTTCCATTCTTGGCCGTGGCGCTCTTAAAGATTACAAATTTTCAAAATAAACATTACATTTGAGTTTCGGTTAAAATTCCATTCGATTAAATAACCTCCGGCATGAATTTTTACGATGTTTTCACAGTTTTATCAGTTTTGGGGCCTGGTGTCCTAAAATTCTGAAATTTCCAAAACTGAATAATATATTAATATTCTGGTTAAAATCCTTGTTAATTTAATACCCCACACGACTTTGTGTTTTTTTCCATACATTTCCCCTCACATTTTCTGCTTCCTGTCCCCCTATTGTTGGGCGAACAATCTTAAAAACAAAAGGGATCTGCGGGGTTTAAGTATCGAAACGCATGCTAAGGTTTACGAAAATCTGTTGAGCACTCAAAAAGTTACTGCGATACATCCTCCCGAACAGAGACAAACGCCAAACGGTCGAGTTAAAAGTGAAAACTCGACTCCATCCTTCGATTATATCTGTTCAAGACGATTATAAATTACAAGATGTGTCAATTTTTTAATATTTGGAATCTCGTCAACTTTCTGATTTATACACTTCCAATTTAAAGTTCCAATATATCCTTCCTGTCTCTCATTCTACCCAACCATTCTCATAACATTCAAGTCTCAAAATATTTGTTCGTTCCATTTTGTCCCTATTAGCATTAGAATTAGACTATTAATAGCATTGCTTTGTGGTTCTTACCCGCGTCTTCCGTTTTAAAATCTTTTTCAAGTTCATGTTGTGTGTGTACGTCTCCAAACCATTACCGTTTTTGTACTTTAATATACCCCACAGTATCTTTATTGTATACTTTTCTTCAATCTCCTGACCTGTGAGATTTCTACTCATTCTTTGCTCAATCTCCTTCGGTCTACATATAGGTCTTACTATTTTTTTGTCAGAGTCTCACACGTGTGATTCAGATGTCTACACTGTGTAGGCCTATAGCTAATTGGCATAGCTCTATGTCTATCTCAGTGTCGCTGTTACGTATTTTTCCTGTATGCGAGTAGGAATATGAAAGTAACAGAAACGCTATAGGCTTAAATACTTTCACACTCAAAATCGGTGGTGGGTCGGCTTAAAGGTTTCCGCTTACCACATCCGCCACCCTGAACGTAATTTCTCCCTCCCCCCACACACACACTATAAGCAATCCGAAAACTTCGCAGTATTAATGACATGCGATAAACGTCCCCCATATACAACTACAATCACCAATAATTAGAAAAAGCGAGAGCAGACAATGCAGAAT
Organism: Magicicada septendecula; assembly: GCA_034769895.1. Lineage (NCBI taxonomy): Eukaryota > Metazoa > Arthropoda > Insecta > Hemiptera > Cicadidae > Magicicada > Magicicada septendecula. Next base: position 343,227,511 of record CM068372.1, on the reverse strand, counting down.
TACAATAGTTATTATGGGCACCGTACAAAGTGGTATATTTTTAACTTTTTTTCTAGTTAACGAAAGAAAAAAAAAGTTCTTTTAAAGATATGCAAGAAACTGGTTCGGAGTTCACACACACACAATTTCATTGTGATTAAAATAGTGAACTTACTAAAGAACTGTAATATACTACAGTTTAAACTATTGATCATACTGCAACAATGAAACATTTTATAACTTGCATATAAAAACTTCTTTTGTACTCAAGTAAATGGAACCGCCTTACCTCGCTCGTAATTTTCACTCGATTTACCTTACGTTCCCTACTATGCCCCCCTCTCTCTTCAGGTCACGACAGCATTTATTCCCTTTTCAATCTGTCCAGCATTGCCCATATTTTTTAGGAACCTTCTACGTTTAGGACCACCTCATCTGTCATTCTCTTTACCTATTTAATCTTCACTATTCTTTCAGAGAAAATTTTCACAACCTTTCAGACACCTCTTTTCTTTCTTTGTCACTGTCCAGGTTTTACAATCCTAGGTGACAACTCCAGAAAAAAAGCTTGGCAGAAAACCTTTTATTAATAGGTCTACTCCAAAATTATTTACTCAAAGTAATAACGAATACGAAAGTATTAACGGTAATACGAATGCCCATAAAAATGCCACTGCACATTGCACAGGTTATGCACAAACTTCTCCATCCTCTCAAGGTTTAGGCTCAACTAACAGATTACCCAGATGGCATCGTTTTTTAGCTTTGTTTAAATTCCTATGCTTGAAATGGGAGTTTTTCCCTTAGCTCTGATCGTTTAATTCTGTCATCAAGTATTTGATCACACACTGACTGCATCTTTCCAAAGAAGCTAGTTACGAAATTACCGTGTACGTCTTAAAATAATCGTGGTGTCATACCCGATTCAGTAAAGTCCGATTCTGATACCAGCATTAATCCGCTGTGGATCTCTTGGTTCAGTTAAATGTCAGGCCACCGCAACACCGATATTAACGGAAAAAGAGCAATATGTACTCTAACTTAGCATCTTATTCGCGTTAATAATGGCTTCATCATCATCATCATCATTAATAACAAATGCCAAGTGTTATTGACATGTTAATTCTTAGTAAAGTTACACCTTCATCTCCTCTTCCGGGGCTGTCAACACCTCATCTAATAATTCACGAAATACTTAAGGAATCGTTCTTCGTAACGTGCGTATTATTTACCACTTCATCGTACGACTATTTTTTTCCAAAAATTTTGAATAATGTTTATTTTTCCGTAAATTTTTAATTGAAAACTAATACACGAGGGTATGCTGTAATAGAGGCCACTTAACTCTATTTACGTTCTTTCTCTCCTTCACATGCGTTGTTAATTCTCTCAGTCCCGCATCAAATCTTATACAATCAAGCGTCATACAATACAAAATACTGTACAGTATATGATCTCGGTGAACCTTCATTTAGATTAATCAACTGTTCATCCCATAACAAAGTTTTCGGTTCAACACACGTCTTTTTATTTATTTTAAAACCAACGTTTCGCCCATACTACGTTGAGCCATCCTCAGTCGCTCATCGTAGTATGGGTGAAACGTTTGATTTAAACGAAATAGAAAGACGTGTGTTCAACCGAAAAACAGTGTCATTATTAATGAAAACTACGAAAGTTCTAAAATATATAGGTTTATATCGGTATTATAATAATACCCAGCCTTATTATTCTGCATAAAAAACTGGCATAGCAATGGCACATAAAATACAGTGCAACGTTCGCAAACCGATTCTGGAAGGAATCCAAACGGGTGCGATTCCTAGTGACCGACTGGTAGATTCTAACCGTTACACCAACGGAATTAGGTCAATATTACTGCAGCCGACCGTAGCCGCTCATGGGTAAACTTGGGTCGAAGAACAAAAAAATAATGAAAGCACACTGTAGTAATGAGGTCTCAATGACACTGCACAATTTGTCGCTTGAGGACCAGATGACGTTATGAAATGTGAATCACGAGTCGATATAATGAAAGCTACTGAAACGTTTACCGCAGAAAACGAAGATTTATAGTTGTCTTGATTATTCATCTCTTCTTTCACAGCACTAACACTTATCTAAAAATGAATCCCCGCGCCAATCCCCTTCCTCCACGCACCACCCCCACTACACATTCCACACAACAACCGTTACTAAATGATGGCAGTCTGTCTCTAAGCTGAAGAAGGCGAATACGTACGCCGAAACGCGTTCGACGAGAAGAGAATAAACAGTAAGTTCACAAGAAAAAGTTTCATTTTTAGATAAGTGAAGATTTATACTTGAATTAAATTCCTTAAATAACATACACTTTAATTTATAAAAAAAACAACAACAACAAAAACACCAATGTTTAAATCGGTACAACTACACAAAACTTAACATCTTCTCGATAAAAAGACAATGAATTTGCTGTATTTTAAGCTCAGCATCGCCAAGTGGGCAAAATGGTTATGTGGAAGTTTTATGCGCAATGGTAAAAATTGTGATTCCACAGTGCTCAGTAACCCACCATTATTCATTCCGAGTGGCTGAAAACTTATAAAAATTTATTTCACAAATCGGAAATTCTGGTTTCGTGTAAGTTCCAAAACGTTTAAGATTTCACGGTTCTTCAAAATTGTCAAGAACCCTTCTGGAAAAAAATCTGAAAAGATGTCCACACAGCGAGGTTTTAAATAAAAACAACAATAATACAATGTACACACTTATTGGCGAAGCACTATAATCCGTCGTCGTGTTGAAGCAAAACTATGTCCACACAAAATTACGCAAAATAATTTCAATTACGCACCATCAGTTTCATACGAAAGAAATAACTTACAGGAATTGAGCCCAATAGGTTCAATTTTTACTTTCGCCTTATCTCATTATTCCCCGAGATGATCTCAAGTTGTACTAGTCTGACATTAAACTAGAAAAACTAGAAGTTAATGTACGTATAAAAGTTTCACTTTTATAAAGCAAAAACCTTTACCAAGTACACAAAAACTATGTTAGCGGCTCAGACAACGGCAATGTTTTACTGCGTACGGTCATTGACCTCGTAGTAGTTGTCACTGTACAAACTGTAGAGCCAATGTGTTGCCGCTGTATAAACCGGCAAAACGCTCAGTTAGGAGCTATGTTCGTTTTCGGAACCGATGTGCAGCAGTTACGACGTACCTATTTGTGTTTTGATCGTTTAGTCATGTGTTTCTCTATTTGTCTTTATTATTTTTAATTCGATTATTTGTGTTCTGGTTTATTCTGTGTAAGTAAAATGAGATCGGCGACAGGTGTTATGTACCCACGATACGCCACAGGATGTGCGTGTTCCTGACTTCCACGACGACAAACAACTGGGTTCATTTGAAAATGAAAGGGGTCCACCATTACTGGCTGAAGCGCCGTAAGAATCCAACTCAACTGCTGATACCATACAACTCAACTGCTTAACCTGCTCGGTAACATAGAAACAGTTTTCTCGGAATTCCTGACAAACAAAGAGTGTACTGAGCGTATAAAAAATATTAAATCCTGGAACAAACGTTAATACTATTCGATGTCAGTTAACAGTCATCAAAACGCTTCCAAAACGGAAACCTCCGACGAATCACCCGATCGAGACAATTACCACATCCACACTGTAACGTAACGTAACACCGATTAGTATGCAACTATTAACGGCCGGATCCGTTTCCCGGATACAGATTGCTAATTGCGAAATCTGGCGGAATATCGTGATCACGGACAAGACCAATTCCGCTAACATTTAACTCATTCCTACTATATTAGTACTATTTTTTTCTGGAATAACTTATTCGTCCCGTAGCCTACGATTACTGCCCAATACGCACATTACTAAATAACTTGGTCTATTGTAAATCAGTTCATACAACAATAGTTTCAGTGACGTTAACCGTCTTCAGGTATGTAATCAATCAAATGAGTCAATGAACGTCGCATGAAATTTCTTGCGGCATGTGCCTGATTGGCAAATCACTAAATACATTACAAGATCATCCTGCCTATATCAAAGATTCCAGCCGCTGCTTTCCTATCACATGCATCAATTGCTATTGAACAAAATATAGTTTCGTTAACACGCTTCAAATGAGCCCCTTCTGAGCTATTTTCTTCTATCATCTTAAGTTGCTTTCTGGATATCCCTCTTCCCAGTAGAAATCAGATTCTGTCACTTCTGTGTACTGGATGGCTTTCAATTCGCTTTCTCAGAATGAGGTGCATATATAATACAGAAATATATTATATTTCTATATTATATCTTCTATTCTATATATAACATTATATTATAGAATATGTCTATATTCTATATACATTCAGTTCCTATACTATGTTAACTAACTATTCCAGATATAATGTAATTATACTTTCTGAAGTAGCTGTAATTACTACCATGATAAGTAGTACAGTACCATCTACTACTACCTTGATAATGTAGTACAGAAGATAATTATAATTGTATGGTCTCCAGACCGAAAAGGGACATTAGAAATTTGAAGTCGACATTCGCCATGCATCTTGTAAATGAAAACCATAGTTACACTAGTTTCACAGATAATTTAGTACCCTTACACATATGTAGCAAAGGCAGACTCATGGATGCTCTAGAAGAATTCGAAATCTACAGAGCTTCCAAAATTAACAACAAATGTTTACTCAATGACCAACTCCTCTTTAATCCAATATATTATACGACACAGTAATGAAGATAAATACTGAACTTTGAGACTCACTCAGTTGTGTGTTGACAATAGTACAGTGCGCACTGCTACGAGATATTATGTCGACGTTAATCGTATTGACTAGTATATTTGTGCATTTTGTTTACTTATTTATTGTTTTTTACTTTCACTGACGAGCCCTAGAAAATAGGAGGAAGTTTATAATACACCTGATGATGAAAGTTTACTTTCGAAACATGTAGTGATACAATTGAAAAACTACAAGACCACAAGACGGACTATAAGGTATTTATATTTACATAAATTTATAACAGAAGATAAGTTCGCAAAAAGCTGACAAAAAGTCTTATATTAACAGTTATTGCATGCTAATAATTGCATTGCAGTATGCTAATTGTAAGTTTTAGCTTTAGGCCTATCGTTAGGAACGACCCAAACTGCGTTTCTACTGTGGAAAGAACGACACATTACTGCAAATTTCATAACTAACTTTTTCTGTATAACGTAATGCAGTACTGTCGTGGGAATATGGCGAATAACACGTCATTTCACAAGATCAACGCTGTTCACTATTTCACGCAGACGCACGCGATTCAGAATACCTGTCACTTGCAGCGTCTGATACGACAAAATTCTAATAACATCATTTAATTAGTACACATAAGACATTTTTTTTATATATATATTTTAATTTTCACAAACTGCACAAATGATAATAGTGATTTGTAATTTTAATTAAAAACAAAAATAATAAATCCGTACTTTTGCTTTAACTACACGCTTCATTAACTTAAAAAAATGTCAGATCCTTCTTCTATCGCTAATAACCATTTGTTTATATTCTGTTTCTCTACGACAAGAAAAGTCACGACGCATGATTTCAAGGATTTCACAAACATATTACTCGAAAGGGATCTGCAGACTTCCAACAGTAATCCCGGCGCGTCGACGCCAGTTGCACTATCGACATTTCGCGATTTCGATGACCTCGATATTTCCGCCGTAAAACTCGTGCATGCGCTACCACCACCCACACGGTGCATGCTTAGACGGTTATGCTAGCTCTCGCTACTTTTCCATTCAATCAATATTCTAAGCTCTACAACATGCGTTGTAACACATAATAGAAAACTCTAACATTAGGCATATTGCTTGTATAGCCTACATGCGAAACACACGTTTGCACTTTTCTTTTTTTGTCCGAAAATAGACATTACGCCTTTTCTTACCCAATATGTTACCCCTTCCTCCAACTCATGCCTTCTATTATATTTCTTCGTTCATTATCTTGCACTTAAGTGTTATTTCTTCATTTTTAAATGTGATGGTTTTGCGACATGTGTTTATAATCTTCTTAATATTTTTATTTTAAATGTTTCCATAAACTGCTTTGTTTCCATAATTCCGCTCTTGTTGTTATTTTACTGCGCACCTTACCTCCTCGCGGGTGGATCGGGGGCCGTGGTTTCTGAGTAGGGTAGCCAAGAGCCGAAACCACTATCCTCGGTGGCTCACATCACTTCAGCAGTTGTGCGAGGGCGAACCGACACGTCCGCTGGATTGGAGCTGACGTTTGCCGGGCCTTTCACATCCCTGGCAATAAGCGGTGAAGGTGGCCAACCCCAGTGCGCGGCTCATTAATACCGCAGTGAACTCCTGTCAACAAAGTGGATTTGTTTCACGCTGATGAGCTGCGTTGTGGGAAGCGATATGCTGCGTGACAAGTTTTCCCCTTCCTACCAGATTCGAGGCTCGGGATGAGTGACGGAGGGATATATCGCCCGACTGCAGACAGTCCTTTGTCTTTTCGACCACCCATTCTGGTGGATGCAACCTTTCAGGACTTTGGGTAAACCGTTATTCCGGGGCATCGGAACTGATGATGGCACAAACAGTTTGTCTAGGTTTCGGCGGTGCAATGGCAGGATCTTGTAGGAGGAACCCGACGCATGTCGACGCTACTGGGACCTATACTTGCTGTCGGGGAGAGCTAGGCCTGCCCGGGTAACAAACGTTATCTAACCGAGGTTCCTGGTGGTTACGTTGTCTTGTATCGACAGTGAGTTAGTCTCCCAAACGGGACAGTTCCGTTCCACTCCACGTCGTCACCAGTAGATGTACTGCACGGATGTTTTCTACCTTTTCCTGGGAACCTGTTTGGTTATAGCTGTCAGCTAATTTTGTGATAGGCGTCAGATACGGGCGATTGCACTCGACGAACAGTGGACATGTTTCTATGTGCCACGCAATGGCTGATTGTATTTTTAATATTAACTATACATAAAAGCGTTAAACTACACTTACTCTTCATTCCCATCTTGCCTTCCGCTTGTCTCCCGTTTCATATACGATATTTTACAGGATTTTTTCTTACAAACCTCTTGCCACACTACGAATCGATCAACTTTCAAATTAGAAAAAGGTATCAGGAAATGGAATCACAAAGAATAATAAAGGCTTTGAGGTGTCTGACGAAAACGAGTCATTGAAAACGATGACAGCTCGGAAATTACAGGGGTTACATCTGAAGCGCGCAGCATACAGATCCCAACAGACCAGTGTATAATAATAAATGACTTGCTGTATCAACACATACGTATAATTCAGTGTCGGTGAATGTCAGCAGTTTGGGTCAAGGCTCGACACGTTACTGTTTTACATACAGAAAGACACAAACACAAATCGGCTCCCGTCCAGTTAGTCTGGAAAGAGGATATATAAATCTGTGCAAAACTTTGTACCTTTTTAATTCTCTTTGGCATGGAACACTCACAGCTTAACAGACTGACTATTCACAGACATTAAAAATTACTACAGAATCAACCGACTGTTGTTTAAATACTATTATGAACAACTATTATGAATAACCCGCGGGTATGGTATTTTACATATAGGTCATGTTATATTCAGGAAGTAATCATAAGTTGAATGAAATGATGGCATTTTATTAAAAATACATATAAAAACAAACTTTATGAGTGCTGGATATAGAGACTGAAGACTTTAAAGTTACACGTTAATATGCAGAAAGGCACGCAGACTATAACACAATTATGTACGCAGAAAGTATGTGCACTCGAGTTTAAAAGAAAATGTCGTTACCCCATTACACAACATTCTACATGTTTCTCGGCTATCCCAGCAGAGTCCAGCTGTACACTTACATACGTGTGCGTACATATTGCTGCTACTTTGAGACGAAAGACAATTACGTGGTATATACTTATCACGCCTCAACAACCGAGGCTCTTCCAGACTTCACCGGCCCGCACGCTCTGTGTTCAAGCCCTCACAAGCAATTACGCTCTAGTGTTTTCTAGTAGTATTGACGCGTATTATGGATTATTCTGGAACACTTGTGCTATCTATTTAAACAACAACAGCTGCCGCTTAGTTTCAGTTTAAGTGGCGAAGTTTATTCCAGTGAGGTTTGAAGTTTATACGGGCGATTTACACAGTACGTCTCAAGTGATGAATTAATGAAAAGTATTATAGTGCGGAATTCTTTATAGTTGACATTATTATCTGTGTGAACAGATTAACTTGAGTATAATCTTGCTGAATAACTTGTGGATTACAAACTGTTAATTGTGATAATTAAAGCTGGTTTTTAGTGACTTCATTTGTGTCTTGTATTTTGCTTTCCACTGTACCATACAGCATCAGTTAGACAGTCGTAACATATTTTAACATTTCATCGGATTTTAATGCAATAAACAAAAAAGAAAATCTGGTTTAATTTTTCGTTGCACAAGTGAAGATAAATACTTTTAACATTCATGTTCTTTATTTAATAACATAAAAGAAACAATTTTTCAGTGTTCGGGAGGCACGCTAACGTTTGCAGAACTATTTTACGAAAATCGTAAGTTGAAGCGCCGCCAAATTTTAATAGAATGCAATGTGAACATTCCTCAGCGTGCTACTCTAGTTTTAAAATTTGATTGTAGTTTTTTCAGGTGTTGTACATTTTTTGAACCTTCTTTGTCTCAGTTGTTAGACGTCCTAAAGACATAATTTGTGCAGTGTTGGAGTCGTTGTGTATTTGCCGTAACGTTTCAGTCATTCTCCAAACATTAAATTTTATGCGTATTTTATACAGATTTTTATTTGTACACATCTTTCACAATTCGTCAACGCGACAGAACGGACGAGAGGAGACGCTGCGAGGTTTGGCAACGCTGTACACTTGCGACAAATTTCGCCCAGCTCGTAAAGACATGATTTCTACTTTAGTGCTGCTAATTTTTGGCAGTCATTATGTTCTACGACGAATGAAAAGGGTTCCCGATTGTAGGCCCTACTCTGCAAAAATTACACTCTCCGCAGACCACTCATTAATGACATAGTTACATCTAAACTAATCAATATCGCGTATTTTGGGCAATGAGTGGGAGGACAGAGGACAGAAACAAAGAATCGCACAGTGCCCTCAATTTCGGACAAAGTTTAGATGCTACCATGCAATAGTCCAGGAACAGTTACGATGTTATAGTGTGTCCAAGCAGCCATGCGCCCTGAAGGATTAGGCGACCCTCGCACCCCCACGCGCAATCACACACAAACGCGCAGCCCGGCCCACCACCCGCTAATGGTTCTTTTATGAGTCACCTACTAGGCACTGGACTGCAAAACTACGAATTTTTAAATATTTATCTTTATCCAATTAATATTGTAAATTTTAAATTCTACATATTATTCCTTAAAAAATGAGTCCAAACACGGTGTCATTGTGACACTCCTAAGCAGTTTAAAGGTCATTTGGGTTAGATTAAAAACTTGACTATTTGAAAATGGTTCTTTAGACTTTATTTGAATCAGTTGTAACATCATACAAATTTACAAACTCTATGTGTGATAAACAATGTATGCAAAATTCAAAGTCAAGTACAATAATTAAGAAACGATAACAAATTGCGTTACAATTTATATGGCAAAAATTCATTTATAATAATATCTTAAAAGGAAAGTTTAAATAAATTTATGCTTACGACATTTCACAATATACAGGCACAATAACAGTTATAGGAGGGTGGCTTCTTCAAACGTGTCAAAAACATAATATTCATCTCTACAGAATTAAGGAAGCAACAAGTAAATAAATGGACGGAATTGTTTTGAATTGGTCTAATAAATTTAAAAAAAAAATTAACGATAAATATTACAAAGGATGCTATGAGAAGAAAACGCCACTAACTCACTGTAAAACTGCGCATCCAACATCGCCGTCTTCAGTGTCACTATCACTTTCAGACTCACTATCTCCAGGACACAATTTATAATTAATATAATAGACGTATTTACCCTAAATACGTCTATTATATTAATATAAGCGACTTGGAGGCAACTAACCTAAAATGTATTTATATTTAAGTCTCGAACACTGAGATCGTTAAGTCCTTCACTTTTTCAATCTTCGTCCATCAGCTTCTTCACGTTTTTTACATATTTCTCCCACAATTCTGGCGTCATAGCAGCTACAGCTTCCAAAAAGAGTTCTTTTACGTCTTTTAACTTAAAAGTTTTGTTTCTCTCTTTCACGTAATGTTTTAAATATCCCCAGACCATCTCGATTGCGTTGTACTGGCAATGATAAGGTGGAAGGCGGATCACTTTGAATCCCAATTCTGCTGCTTTCGAATCAATGAAGTACACGGGATGCGGGGGTTTGTGCATTTTCACGTTATAAAGTTCCGGCTTCTTCAGGTCACGCGGAAAGCACACTCCTCTGTCATTCAGCCACCTTCTCATTTCATCTTTGGTAGAATTCGATGTCGGTGCCTTATTTTCCACTCTCGAATGATAAGGGGCGTTATCCATAATTATAGTAGTGCCAGGCGATAACACCTGGATTAAAATGTTGAAAAACCAATTTTCGAACACTTTGGAGTCCATTTCTTCGTGGTAATCACCGGTCTTACAAGACTGAAAAATAAGCGGTGGCGCTTTGATCCATCCATCTTGACTCCCCGCGTGACAAACTATCAGACGTTTATCTTTTCCAAGTGGGGCGCTCAAAGTTCCCTTCACACTTCCATCAGTCCAACCCTTATCGTGACTTATATTTTCATTAACCCAGGTTTCGTCCAGGAACACAGTGGTTTTTAGGTCTATATTGTGTGTTTTCCGCAGAAACTGGCATCTTTTCAGAGCGATGGAAATCTCCATTAAGACCTTCCTAGTATTGAACTTCTTATATGCGAATCCCAAGTCCTTCAGCACGGTTCAACACGGTGGCTAAGGAAGACTTACCACCATTAAAAAGTCCAGCTTCCTTCAAAGAAACCTGCAGTCTTCTTAAGGTGGGCACTTCTTTTCTTTCGTAGTATCCCATGATGTGGCGACGTATGGCTGACTTTCCGAAGTCATCCACTTCCGTAATAGGTCAGTTCCGAGGTGTTTGAGGATTCTTCTCCCTGGGAGTACTAATTAATATACGTCTCTTCTTTTGTAGAGAGTTGGTGACACTCCACCATCTTGTGTCGATGACTCTGCCGGCACCGTTTCGGTGTCATCTTCGCAAGAGGCTTGTTCTGTCTCCTTACTTTGTACTGTAATTTCGTCCTTTAGTTGAGTATTTATTCGTTTTACTGTCTCATATGAAACACCGCAAGCGTCAGACACTCTTTCCAAAACCTTTTTGACGTCTTTTAAAGGGTCTAAGTTATTTTTCTCCAAATAAAAGTATTAAATCACAGAAGCGACTATTGTTATTGCTTGTGAATGTAAAGTTTCTTTTGACTTGCCAGAAGACATCATTAAAGAATTCAAACACACACATAAGGAACTCACTATACTTTTAAACAAGAAAATAGGACTTAATATAGAAACACAGAAATACACTATATCCCGCAATATACTGACCGACACAGAGCTCTACTAAACACTGAGCGGCAGGCCGGGCGCACGTGTGTGTGTGTGTGTGTGTGGGGGGGGGTGCGACGGTCGCTTAATCCTTCAGGGCGCATGGCTGCTTGGACACACAATAAGTATTGGTTACTCGGACTTCATCCTGAACTCTCAATGCTATTCAACTAAGAATGTCCGTCAACTAATCACGGATGCATCCGACCTTAAATTATACCTTAAATTGGAAGTCTGAAAAAAATTGTACGAAAATAATTAATATACGCTCCTCAAAGTGGTATCGATGCAACTAACTGAAAACAATATTATTGCGTACGTCTTATCGTGGTTGAATACAATACACTTAATACAGTTATAATGTACATCCTATGCCGACCGTTATGGACAATTAGCGAGCAGCAGTAGCAAACACTCCGGCACAGACAAATTTAAATGCACATTACTGTAAAATTATTGTTGAATGTAAGGAAATTACAAATTACTACTTACTACTGCAGTCAGTACTATAATTAACAGGACAATAGTGTGTATCCGCATTTGGAAGATGGTTTCCGTACTGCTTTTCTCTGTCCCCAGCACCACTCTCCTCAGCACCAGTCTACGCTCCCATGACTCATTCGACGAAAATTCAACCGTTCAGGAAACGGATAAAGCAACCACAACACAAACCTCATGTAAATACCCTGCTCTCTGACGGCATATTCTGTTATTCTTCACGTCCAACGTTCTTTTATCCGCTCTTTCTTAAGTCTCCTTGGTTCGTCTTTACGAGTGTCGTTGTTGTGAGATTACTTCTGTCTCTCAATTCCCCCGTTTCTTGTTTACGAGGGTCGTTCCTCTTCATTACGCTTTACGCTCTTTATCACCTCTTGTCCAGTCTATTCGCCATTACGGACGATTTGATTTCATAACCCTCGTTCTCAATTTTTCACCGTGCATAAAATGTCTACGATAGCGTATGTGAAATATAGAAATAAAAACGAAAGTAATTACTTGCGGCTCTGAAAAACTGTGCTTCGAGTATTGACAAATAGAGTCTCTGCTCGACGGAGACAAGAAAGATCCAGTTACTTACCACAATACCCATGCCGACTTAGCAATCTCTTCCATATGTTGTAATTAACTGTTCATTTCATACAGCTGATACACCCAACGATCGTTTTTGATACAAGCTTAAAAGCATTTATTTTTCCATTCATGTACAGCTCCCGCCACTAGCCTGTGCGCGCGGAGCTTAGGCGCCTGCAACGGACGGGGGGGGTGGAGAGGGGCGCCTTTTCTACAAACATTGGATGACTCATGCGGCGGTTGTGCGAGAAATGGTCGCGAACGCTTGAAGTGACTCGCCACGATTTATGTTTTCAGAGTGAGTAGTACGATTGTGGCCGCGCGCACAGGCTAGTGGCGGCAGCTGTACTCTCTTGTATTTCGTTTACTATCGTTCATAAGATAGTCTATTCGGGAAGTGGCCGGTCGAGGTTTAAACGCACCGGGACCACTGAACAAAGCCGAAAGAAACTTTCCAAGCGAATGTTGCCCGTCACTTTAGTAGTTTTTATAGTTAAAAACAACATTGTGGATTTTCTGGGAGCTTTTATTTTGAACCAAACGTCGTTGCTACTAAGTGACGCAATGCCCGAAACATTCGTTGCGGTGTTAAAGTCTAACCTGCGTTAACCCCAAAACGCTGGCTTTTTAACGGCCAAAAAATGATCCACAACAAATATTACGTTACAACGTTTTACCTGCCACTGGTACTTAGGCTTGTGCATATTATAAATAATTTACACGTGTCGTCTGAAAATAAGTTATCATCAGATACAACGCAGACTGTTGTAAACAAAATATATCAAAATACAAGAAGTTTAGAATGCCATAATTTAATACATGACGTAACTCTTAACTACCACGGCTTTATCAAACACACAGGATCGATCAGCCTGGATGAACGTACTACGTTATTCTGTGAGATCTCAAGAATAAAGGTTACGTCTTCTGACATTTAACACACAATGCTGCTGAACGTAAGAGAGGGTTGCAATCTCTTCTCACTATATTACAAACTGAATCCTGGAACAGTGTCACATTACCTATGGCGAAAAATCTTCGTCTTCCCTTCCGCATTTATTTATTAAACTATCGTTTATTATCTTTCATCTGTCCATTCGCAGTTGCTCAAATCTACGTCAACTTTGTTGATTACGAATACTGCTGCTTGTTGACTTGATGTTTCTGTTACGACCAGTGTTCTCTTTACAGTCGAAGTGTCCTGAGAACTACACAACATGTTATTAAGTTATGTCAGGGAACTATTAACATTAACATTATTAACATGACATCCATATAAATGAACAATGAGGGGCAAAATCGCTAAAAAAAATACTTTATATTACATGTTAATACAAAAGGCTAATGCGTTCCACATTAGTATGCAAAAACCGCGCAATTAGTCACTCTTTCCTTACAAACACTATTTTCATATCAATAAAAACGTATAGCTGCCTCGACCGCAAGGATAACAGTCGGCATCAAAACCACTGTTATCAGCCGTAATTAATTTTTTTTCTCGCATCAGTTTAGGTACGTTGTTGACACGTTTCTGCACATCATTAAACAACGACTACACCGACAAAAAAATTACGACGACACGACGGGTCGGCCCCATTGAAGGTGATAAGCTGCAGTTGATGAATACTAGTTGTGGCAACACAGCGGCAAGGTAGACTCAGAACGGTAATCTCGTCCAATGTGATTGGTGCATAGTGTCGGGAAGTGCAGCGCAATTAGGAACACAATATTACATCAAAGGCTTCCGAATTTATCCTTCTGGCAGGAGCTATACAGGAAACACAGTTCGCAACAAGAGCATATTTTAAAGACGTACTATGATGGTTTAATACATTTAAATACGTACTGATTTTATATAAAATACATAGGCCTACTTACTAGAAAGATGTGAAATATCGCATATAGTGTACAGTTTATTAAGATATTTACCGAAAACAATGAAATTAAATCGTGTTCGTCATTTTGTTACGGCTTTCATAAGGGTCTCAATGGGCTTCACAATAAGCAAGTAATGTTTTATATCATCCTACGAGCGTTACATTCGTATCTTGCCTTTTGGTTTCTTCAGAAGGAAGGAACACGCTAAAAATAGGAAGAGTATCAGAAAAAAAATAAACTCCGAACACAAAGTTAACTTTCTCAGTCGTTACAATGATTCCATACATCAGCGTTGGAAGAAGAGCATACAAGCGTGCTATTTAAAACAGGCGATAGAAAACATTATAACGTTCCTACACTGTTTAATATTGTTTGCTACAATGTTCTCTGAAAATCAGAGGGTTTCCAAAATTTAGTCTTACAACTCATACAGTCATCAAAGGGATACAGTAATCCTGTTTGTCTAGTTGTCTCAGTGAAAGAATACAATAATTCAAAGTGTAAAAGGGTCGTGATCTCCCTGGATCAGAAGGCCACTATCCTTGCCAGCGTGGCCTATCTTGTCAAAAAGTAGGCTATATAAACCAGGTGAGTTAATTATGCCCGTTATTAAAAAAACCTTCAAACTCTGTTATGGAATTTTATTTTTCAGTGGCCGATGTGAGGATTGTAATGGCCAAAACGTAATGGAAAAATCACAAATTGCCTAGACATTTCTAAAAAATAAAAAAAAAAATAAAAAATCAGTGATCGTTTGGAAGTAGGACCATGTTTCGACATTTCTTTACATGCGTTGTGTGTAAATTTTAAATACGGTGGGCGAAAGACATCATCGTTGTTTCAGTTTTTTACTCCCTGAAAATTCTTTTTTTTTTTTTGTTTAACCCTAATGTTCGCCCCTCTACGTATGCTTACTAATAAGTTATAATTTTCAGCGTCTATTATAATTTTATAATAGACAGTTACATAAAGTACCAAAGAAACGTCCATATTTTTCACAATCCTCGATAATTTTGCCTGTCACGTAGTGCCATCGGAGTTCGGACTATTAGTACTTGATCATCCGCTAAGCGAAAAGTCATAATGTTTTTATCTACTTTGTTTTGCCATGTTTTACGTTGTTCACGATTCTGTATAATTACGTCAAGCCTGTATTTTACTGACCATTTGGGTTGCTACTGGCGCAAAAAAACTGTACGCCCGTCTACATCAGCGCACGACTCACGTGATCGCGTAACAAAAAGTATGTCACACATAACAGTACATAAGTTACATACGGCATAATGTTTTTGTAAAGGTCGCTGCATGTCACATTGCCGCGACCAACCGTATGGTTACACGGCCATGGCATACATGATAACCACAATATACTGTACGCCAGTTCACTGAATCAATACTTTTACAACACGGACAACCGTGTTCTTTACGATAAACGTTGAGTTATTACCGATAACCGAAGGAGACAACTACCGGTTGTACAGCTTTCGTCGTGAAATCTGCGCAAAAGGCTGTCTTAACCTAATTCATAAACGCTTTCGTACACATTTAACCAGACCCAATTCCATAATGTGTCTTATATTATTAATTGGGTATAATTAATACCCAATTGATACTATAATTTGCCGGGTATAATACGGCAAATAATTGGTATTATAATTTGCCGGGTATTATACGAAAAACATGTTAATTTCAATTTTTATTGAACTATCAGTGACAACATTGTCTGTTAATTTAAGTGACGATTGGCCTGTTCTGTTCTGTCGATATCTGCCGCATAATGCTATTTGGAATTAGCAAGCTTCTTCCAAATGAAGTTCACACTCGACGGGATTAGCAACAAGATCATTAGCAATATCATCATCGTCACAAGGTGTTCTGCCGATTGGCATGTTCCGTAAACTGTGTTGTCTCCATCTGTCTATCGCTCCTGTACCAAACCTATTCCTTAGTTCCCTTACACCTTCCTCTCTTAACAACAATCTTTAATCACCCCCTTTCCCCTTCCTCTGTACCTTCAAGAACACCCATTAACATCTCTTCTCTTCTTATAAAATGGCCTGTCCATTTTCCCTTCGTCTTCAGAAGCGCATCAAAAATGTTTGATAATAATTTAAGTGAAATTAATGTAACACCAATGAAACAAACGAACGATTATTTATCGTTCGGACACCGATGGAGGGGATCAATGTACAAATACAATGGACAGCAATCACCTTCCGAGGAATACAGTGGTCTACGCTCCCAATGAAGACAATCGTCACATGAATTGAATGTGACGTCAGGATAGGCTGGACGTGTGATCTTTAGGCCTATTATTATTAAATAATAATTAGGGATTTTTAGTTATGAAAAAATTACGTAAATTTTTACGTCTTTCGCCGTTACCCCACTTAAGGGGTGGTAAGGAATTTTGGTCAAAAAATTCGATTTTTATTTTTTTGTTCCAAAATATTGTATGGAATATCTGCTTTCATTTGATATTAATTTCAAATTAATCGGACAAGTAGAAAGTTTTAACGATTTTTTTTAGGTGATTATGTCAGGGATACACTCAGTCCAATATGTCATCCATTCGAGCTGATGCATATTTCGTTTTGTTGTAGTACACAGAAATATTGCTTTTTGTTCTTATTTCTGTTCGTATATTACACATATGGATGAACATAAACCTATATTTTGAACCCTAGCTAACCCAGAACTTTTAAAAAAGTGTCTCCATGGTAAAAATAAAAATCTCAGTGAGTCGGTAAACAACATAATTTGGTCGCGCATTCCTAAAACTCTTTTTTGTTTCCCTACAAACATCGAAATTTGGGATTTACGATGCAGTTTCATGCTTTAATAAGAGGTTACTTAACCAGGTGCTTTGTTTTGAAACAACTAGGCATGTCAGTAGGAAAGAACTGTGCTGAAATTAAGTTGGGTACTGATATGAAACGAGTGCGGAGAGCTGAACAGGCAACTGCAGAACTACAGAAAGAAGCCAGGCAGAAGAGAGCAATGGCAAAATAGAAGTTGGAAGAAGAATTTCAAGCTGTAGAAGACCCAGATAAACCTTCATATGCATCAGGACTTTATTAGGCAATGCACATAAATTCATTATACTGATGATTAATCTTCAATTGCTGTTTTCATAAAATTGTTATTTTTCACACAAATGACCCATTATCTCAGGAACTACTAGAGATACAGAGCTCACATTTTCTGTACATGTGTAGGCCAAAAGGGTACAACTTTTAACACAGGGATTTTTTGATACACTGTGCCTGTCACGAGAAAAAAATTATAATATGCGATTTTTTTTAAGTGTTAAAGATTTCATTGGATTAACATTTCTAAATCGGCTCAACGTAAGCATATCCTAAAACCCCTGTGTTAAAGTTTCTATTTAGGATCAATCAATCAGTGGTAAAAGTTTCAAGTAGCTCAGTTAATTAGTGTTTGAGAAAGCGGGTCATGAAATCTAGTAAATTAACATGAGCGAAATAGGGCTTACAAACGCCCCTTAATATTAAATTTTATATTTAATCTTCTGGCGAAACTGGAGCGAATGGAAAGCTGTCTTAAAATATAGAATACATAGATTCAAACTAACTTTCTGTTCCGTATACTTCGAGCTTGAATCAAAACTGGATGAACAAGCAAAATGTTCAAAACGGGATGGCCCCTTTAAGAAAAAAAGGACAGATGGAAAAACAGGGATCACTGCATAGTAGAATAGAACAAAATACTGGTAGATTGTCTGGGGGCGAATGTGTGATCATGGTCTCTTTAAACTGCTCGTATGCTAGCTACGTGTTGATGAGACAGTCCCAGCGTGCTGCTCTTTCGAAGTTTGAGGCTAGACTGGCTGAGCCATGCACGGAAAGATTCGGTAGGGCGTGTGAGTTAATCTATGTGCATGACAGTCGATATCGACTACGTAATACCGAACAAACAATAGTCTATACAGTTAGATCATTACTGTTTATTAGCCAAAACTAATTGGACTACGATTCTCTGTCTCTGTCGTCTCTCTCTCATATGCCACTACAGCCAGCCCTTCGTGATCTGTAGTCCCTCTACTACATGTCGTCACTGAATCAACGCAGTTTCCTCAACTCCTCTTCAACCCTATTTATCCACCTTAGTCAGTTTGGTCCGCCTTTATTACCTTCTACCGCGTATGTTTTTCCTTTCTGGTCACTCTCTTGTTACATTCAGCTCACTTAACCTTTCGTTGCCGGTGGCTGCTGACATATTACACATAGTCTAAAACGCCTCCGCTACCGTCTGTGCTCCAAAAGTCATACTTTCAACACTTTATTTGGTTACAATTCTCTTTTGTCATTGTACAGAGGCGCATCACACTACGGATCTTACTAAGGTTTTGTAGACAATTTTGTGTTTTCAATTATCAGTCTACCTTCAAAGTTACTTGTAAAACCATAGTAAGCTGTATTTGTTACTATGAGTGTTGCTCCAATTTTATCCGATACACTCGGGTAATTAAGGATTCCAATAAGTAACATTTCCACCCTGTCAAAGCAATATTCGTGACGACGAGATAGCAGGCGGCGCATCTGGCCTTCGGTCTTTCCTTGCCGCCATATACTTGGTGACAACAATAATCATAAAAAGCGAAATATAATGTTTAAAATGCTCATGCTCAAGTCATCTTATCTTATATAGAACTGTGAGGCTACTCGGAAATATCTACTAAACACAGGAACTTTATGACAATAAAGAGACGTGCAATTTTTGACGTTTATATATTGCTTTCACACAGTTTCTGTTGCTGTTGAAACAAGCTGGGTAAACCGAATTAGACCGGTAAACTACCGGCGCGTGCGTACAAAAACGTGACGCTACAATAAGTACAGTTTGTTCACAATAATCGGTCGATGTTCAGTGAATTCACATATTGCCTACGCTAATATGTATTAGCCATAATAACGCTTGTACTCGTTTGTATTACTACCATATTTAGTGACTGAGCCTTACCAGTCCAATTATACGTTTATTAATCGATAAACGTATTGTGGTACACATGGGCTACAACAATCTGCATCCTGTAAACCAGCCACACATCTGGGTATAAAATAATGTATACAATTATAGTCTGTACAAGATGGTAACATTCTTGTATATAGTGCTTCGTGTGTTTATCAATACTATT
Source organism: Magicicada septendecula (assembly GCA_034769895.1). NCBI lineage: Eukaryota > Metazoa > Arthropoda > Insecta > Hemiptera > Cicadidae > Magicicada > Magicicada septendecula. The sequence continues at coordinate 343,207,831 of CM068372.1, read as the reverse complement.
ATAACGTCTCTTCGTTATAATATCGGGAATCTGGTTAATTGGCTCAGGTCAATTACACAGGCTGCCATAATCTTAACAAAATCATAACTAACTGAAAAGTAAACAAATGTTAAATAGGATCCCGTGAATTGAGGGATATGGTCAGGGGTTTTGTAGATTTATTCACTCACCTTTTTGGACCATGACATCTCTTTATTACATAAATTTAGCAATGAGTATATTAAAAGTTAAAGGATTTGCAACTCTTGTACAAATAGAATTAGAGTAATTTAGTAATGAGTTAACATAGCTTTTCTTTTATTAATGTCCTCGGAACCGAGTACTTTGTTTCAGCATATGATATTTCATTTATAATATTTTTTCTTGTGTCATCTGAAATATTGCTTTATTTAACAAAAAAATATTTATGCATGTTATTGCTAAGCATGAAATTACAGTTTTAAGTTAATTAAATCAGTCTTTCTTGTTTTACTTTACGTTCATTTTTTATCTATTTAGTGTTTATCATGTATTATTCTACTTCAAGTTCTGAACCACGGAAGCTAAACCTCCGTGTCACCTGTGTGTATCATCCTCGGCGAATCGGCGACTCTCTCGGTTGTGCCTTGTGTCTTGTAGTTTTTTTAAAAATCAGGTTTCTGTTGTTAGGTTCGTATCCTGTGATGGTGAAGTCCTGAAGTCATTTTAGTCATGGTGGGTCCTGGTTCTCTCTTTCTCAATAACTTGTAGTAATCGTTCGTAGTTTTGGATGATTTGCACAAAAGTTTTATTCACTTGTATTCACGTTACATGTTGGTTTAGTTCTTGAGTTTCACATTATGATTTTACCACATTTCTAATTATATACATTTTATTGTTAAAATTTTTCAGAGATGTCATAGACGCGTAATTCTCATCCACACTCACTCGTTTACTACATATTTACTTTATTACATATTTATTGTAATTGCACTGTTAGACTATATTCACATGGCTTTAAATGTGTACTGGGTGCCGCTACGTCTCAACTGGCGAGTTTATTAACTTTTAAAAGTATTATTATTGTACCGCATCACGGTTGTATGCTGTTTACGGTCCGAACGCTCCATTTCAAGTGTGCTTCGTTTAGGGGCAAATTTGTAACCTCGCGTAGTTTACTCTTCACCATAAAAGTAGTTCCATATTCCGATTAATATCTATTCATTTATTCTCTGACATATTTAATTATACTATGGTATCTTTTACTTTTTAGTTTATTATTGTACACCGTCATGTTTTTTATCAAGTTGCAATTTAATACTATTATTAGTCTTATTCACGGGTAATTTTGCGTGTTGATGCCGGTTTCGGCAGGTTAAAGCAGGGTTAATTATTCAGGGGTGTTATCTCAATTTTATTCTCGAATTCCTTTTGGTTTTAAACTATTTATTTTGAGTATTATTTCGGGGTTACTTTATCATTTTCTTTAGGGGTTTATGTTTTGTTTTAATGGGAGATTTTAAATAAAAAAATGTCTTATTTCCTTTTTATTTTTTAAAATTCGTCACATACTCCTCCACTTAAAGAATACACAGGGTGGGGACCGATGTGTTGTCTACGGGGAACTATATCAGAATTGCACTGGGAGTATGCTCGGAATTTCTGTGTGATATCCCTGCCTCTCCTTGAACAATTTTCTTTTATTAGGTACAAGAATCACTCTCAATTCACTATTTACTTATTAGCAAGATATACTATGCCTTATTAACTAATACTTAAAATACATAAAATTCAAACTTCATGAAATATATAAAATACATAAAATTCATCTTAATTCTACTACTTATAACTACTACCGGTTTTTTCTTTAGCTTTTTCTTACTCTGGTTATGGAGTTCCTCTTCACAGAGTAGGTTTCACATCACTGTAAGGATGTGTTTCCTTTTTCTTTTAAGGGTTTCGATGAATCGTGATTTACGAATCATTTTATTAACATACTTGTAATGTAATTGTTAAGCAATTGATACTTATACTCTGTGTCAGCTGACTTCTTACTTTTCTCCTTCTTGATGAACATCTCGATGAACAGGATCTAGGGTTGATCAGGCCTCATTCCTATTTATACGATTTGGTAATTAAGTAGTGACTCAATTACAATGTAGCAAATATACTTCTTAATACATCTATTCTTCTACTTCTATTATACATCTCTTTTCTACGTCATTTATTTTCTAGCTCACTAGCCTTTTTGTGATAATATTTTATCTGGGAAACATGACTTCTACGTACATATTTATTCGTAGTGGGTTCATACAGTGCTACGGTTACAGGGGTTAAGTACCTGTAAATTTTGTACGGGCCACACCATAGGTAAGATAGTTTGGAGGTGGTCTTATCAACTGCACTACTCGTCGGGTGAGTTTTGTACATCACTAAGTCTCCGACTTGATACTTTACTTCTTTACTATTCCGCTCGTGATATTTTCGAGATTTTCTCAAGTTAACTTTTAAGTTAGCGCGAGCTTCGTTCCCTATCTTTTTTATATTTTTACCACTAATGTCGTGGGGTAGTAATTCATATATTTTCCACTTTGTGGATAATGGGTGATTCGGTTTATATTTATACAATAAATCAAAGGGAGTCGATTTATGTCCTTCATGATATGCTGAGTTGAAGGCAAATTGTATCCAGGATAGGTTCTGGTCCCAAGAGGTCTGATCGTTTGCAAGGTAGGATATTAAAGCAGATTTTAGGTTTCGCAAATACCTTTCAGCAATATTACCTTGTGGACGATACTCTGTAATGGTAATGTGGTCTAGGCCTAGTCTGAAACACATGTCCTTGAATTCTTTGGACTTAAATTGGGGTCCGTTATCTGACACTAGGTGTACTGGTGTACCAAAGTCTTTAAATAATCTTTCTTGCAAAATCTTCACGGTGGTAGATGCTAACGCTCGTCGCATGGGATACATCCAGACGAATTTGGTGAATGATAAATTATTATAAATAAATCACCTTATATCCGTCGTGTGACTTCGTTACGTCGATTAAAATGACGCGTTTCGGAACATCTGTTCCATCATCAGATAAAATCGCTCTATTGAGGTCGTTAAACGTTAAAAACACATGTTACACATAATTGTCCACTATGTAATTCACTTGCTTCCTAAATGGTGCGCACCACGACGAAGCCGATCGGACACTGAACTATTATCTGAGTGATTACGCCTAAGCAGGTTCAAAGCTGTATCGTATAGCGGGTTGGATTTAAAATTTAAGTGGTCATTCAATATGAAGTCTCGGCTGTTTATGTTATTATATGCTTTGTATATTTCGAACTCCTCTATTGCGTCCATGTAACGGCCTTTGTTGCACACATGTAGGGGTATTAAATTAGATTTAAAATCAGTATAATTATGATTGTGTAAGATTAAGTGGCGGGCAAAGTTGGACTTGATATTATTTAACAAAGTGAGATTATTTAGGTGACGTTTTGGTGTGTGTTCTTTAAATCGTTTGAGGAAACCTCTCCCCGTTTGACCAATGTAAAAACTGTTGCAGTCGTTACATGATAATTTATATATGCCGGATTTCTTTTCTAAAGGTATGGGTTTTCTATGACGTAGTATTTTTAATAGACTATTGTTTGTTTTGAAGGTAGCAAGTAATATTCAATTTATTAAATGTGGAGGTTAGAATCTTTGGCATTATATTTGTGTATGCGGTAGAAATAAATGTTATTTTTGTATCCTTATCTATTGGGGGCTTGGATTTTCGAATTTTATGTTTCTTGATGAGATTATCAATCAACGTGTTTTGGTAACCATTAGCAAAAGCTATATGTTTAATGGTATTCACCTCCTCACGGTAATCATCATCACTGAGAGGTACTGCCAACAATCTGCGGATAAAGTAATTATAAGCTGCCAACTTTTGCGAAAATGGATGATAAGAGTCAGCATGTATTGTCACATCAGTGATAGTCGGTTTTCTATAAATATTAAATTTCAATTTATTTACGTGTTTAGTGACAGACAAATCTAAAAAATTCAATTTATTATCCACTTCAGTTTCCAACGTGAATTGAATGTTTTTATTAATATTATTCATATAATGTTTTAGGTTTTCGATCTGTCGTACAGTACCATTGAAAATTAGAAAGGTATCGTCTACATAACGTGCATAAAATATTATATCATTTTTGTATTTGTTATGTGAGAGCAAATGAGAGTTTTCATAAAAATTCAAGTAAACGTCAGCCAATAGACCAGAGAGAGGTGAACCCATGGCCAATCCATCGTCCTGAATGAAAAATTGGTTATTGAAAGCAAAGTAATTTTGTTCTAAGATAGTTTCAAGTAAACCAATTAACTCGTTTATCGTCTGTATATTTAATTTATTATTCTCTAATAAATTTTCTGTTAAGATATTTAGTGTTTCCTTTACTGGTATGTTGGTATACAAATTTACTACATCAAACGATGCTAACTTATAATTTGGTAGTATATCAACATTTTTACATTTATTAATAAAATCCGTGTTGTTTGTGACACTATGATTGTTCTTTAAATTTATGTTTTCTTTGATTACTTTGACGAGTTTTTTAGCTGTTTTGTATGCGGGCGCTGTGGTAAAATTAACGAGTGGTCTGACCGGTATGTCGTGTTCATGAATTTTGGGTAGGCCAGTGAGTTCGGGAGCTTTAGCATTAATAGGCTTCAGGAAGCGACGTGTGCATTCGCTAAACAAATTTACGCAACTATTGATTTTGTTATTCAATGTCTTGACATACATATCAGTAGGATCAGATTTCAAGGTTCTAATATTATTGTTTGAAATAAAGTCGTTTACTTTCGTTTTATACACGTCAAAGTCCATGACAACAAGAGTATTCCCCTTATCTGCCTTAGTAATTAGAGCATTATTATCAACTAATTTAGCTTTTATTTGTTTCAATAACTTAAACTCGTTGGAAAATCTTATATGTTTCTGTAAACCATGAGGTGAATGGTTGTCAAAATTATGGTGTTTTATGGTATTATTAAATTTATTATTTATTAAAATGCGTGCTTCGGTTTGTAGTTTTGGATCGGCAATTGTTTTTATTGCGGTTTCTGCATTGATAATTTCTTGTACGATTTGATGTTTATTATTAAGAGGCAAGTTATACTTGATGCCTTTATTAAGGATGTTCATTTCGTCATCATTAAAAGCTATCGTAGTTAAATTAGACACACGAGGATAAAATGTGTGTTTACAAGTGATGTCGGTCTCATGGCGATGTTTACTCTTCAAATTATGAATTTTACGCGTCTGTTTAAAGTATGTATTGTGAGTAACGTCAGAGACGTATTTATGTACTGATTCCATAACATTATTTACGATGGCCGGATGAATATCGTTCAAAATATGTAAATGCAATTTATAAAGTCGTGTATTGAGTGTAGATTTCTTAATATACAAAGATTTGATTTCTTCCTTGATCCGAAAAATCTCAGCATGATTTTTGGTTGCTTTAGCAGCCCTAGAGAGGGCCTTCACATTTATAACTGCATATTTTGTTATTAAATGATTTTTTAAACAGATGTTATTAAAATTTAATGTGTAAGTTAGTTTTTAGTAACTGGATTTTAACGTTTTGATACTTATATACCACGCTTGCTTGACTAGCCTCCAATTTAAAATGCATATTAGTTCTTGGTATCCAAGTCACGTATGAACAGTAAATTATTATAAATAAATCACCTTATATCCGTCGTGTGACTTCGTTACGTCGATTAAAATGACGCGTTTCGGAACATCTGTTCCATCATCAGATAAAATCGCTCTATTGAGGTCGTTAAACGTTAAAAACACATGTTACACATAATTGTCCTTACACACAATTGTCATGTTACACAGAACAATTATGTGTAACATGTGTTTTTAACGTTTAACGACCTCAATAGAGCGATTTTATCTGATGATGGAACAGATGTTCCGAAACGCGTCATTTTAATCGACGTAACGAAGTCACACGACGGATATAAGGTGATTTATTTATAATAATTTACTGTTCATACGTGACTTGGATACCAAGAACTAATATGCATTTTAAATTGGAGGCTAGTCAAGCAAGCGTGGTATATAAGTATCAAAACGTTAAAATCCAGTTACTAAAAACTAACTTACACATTAAATTTAATAACATCTGTTTAAAAAATCATTTAATAACAAAATATGCAGTTATAAATGTGAAGGCCCTCTCTAGGGCTGCTAAAGCAACCAAAAATCATGCTGAGATTTTTCGGATCAAGGAAGAAATCAAATCTTTGTATATTAAGAAATCTACACTCAATACACGACTTTATAAATTGCATTTACATATTTTGAACGATATTCATCCGGCCATCGTAAATAATGTTATGGAATCAGTACATAAATACGTCTCTGACGTTACTCACAATACATACTTTAAACAGACGCGTAAAATTCATAATTTGAAGAGTAAACATCGCCATGAGACCGACATCACTTGTAAACACACATTTTATCCTCGTGTGTCTAATTTAACTACGATAGCTTTTAATGATGACGAAATGAACATCCTTAATAAAGGCATCAAGTATAACTTGCCTCTTAATAATAAACATCAAATCGTACAAGAAATTATCAATGCAGAAACCGCAATAAAAACAATTGCCGATCCAAAACTACAAACCGAAGCACGCATTTTAATAAATAATAAATTTAATAATACCATAAAACACCATAATTTTGACAACCATTCACCTCATGGTTTACAGAAACATATAAGATTTTCCAACGAGTTTAAGTTATTGAAACAAATAAAAGCTAAATTAGTTGATAATAATGCTCTAATTACTAAGGCAGATAAGGGGAATACTCTTGTTGTCATGGACTTTGACGTGTATAAAACGAAAGTAAACGACTTTATTTCAAACAATAATATTAGAACCTTGAAATCTGATCCTACTGATATGTATGTCAAGACATTGAATAACAAAATCAATAGTTGCGTAAATTTGTTTAGCGAATGCACACGTCGCTTCCTGAAGCCTATTAATGCTAAAGCTCCCGAACTCACTGGCCTACCCAAAATTCATGAACACGACATACCGGTCAGACCACTCGTTAATTTTACCACAGCGCCCGCATACAAAACAGCTAAAAAACTCGTCAAAGTAATCAAAGAAAACATAAATTTAAAGAACAATCATAGTGTCACAAACAACACGGATTTTATTAATAAATGTAAAAATGTTGATATACTACCAAATTATAAGTTAGCATCGTTTGATGTAGTAAATTTGTATACCAACATACCAGTAAAGGAAACACTAAATATCTTAACAGAAAATTTATTAGAGAATAATAAATTAAATATACAGACGATAAACGAGTTAATTGGTTTACTTGAAACTATCTTAGAACAAAATTACTTTGCTTTCAATAACCAATTTTTCATTCAGGACGATGGATTGGCCATGGGTTCACCTCTCTCTGGTCTATTGGCTGACGTTTACTTGAATTTTTATGAAAACTCTCATTTGCTCTCACATAACAAATACAAAAATGATATAATATTTTATGCACGTTATGTAGACGATACCTTTCTAATTTTCAATGGTACTGTACGACAGATCGAAAACCTAAAACATTATATGAATAATATTAATAAAAACATTCAATTCACGTTGGAAACTGAAGTGGATAATAAATTGAATTTTTTAGATTTGTCTGTCACTAAACACGTAAATAAATTGAAATTTAATATTTATAGAAAACCGACTATCACTGATGTGACAATACATGCTGACTCTTATCATCCATTTTCGCAAAAGTTGGCAGCTTATAATTACTTTATCCGCAGATTGTTGGCAGTACCTCTCAGTGATGATGATTGCCGTGAGGAGGTGAATACCATTAAACATATAGCTTTTGCTAATGGTTACCAAAACACGTTGATTGATAATCTCATCAAGAAACATAAAATTCGAAAATCCAAGCCCCCAATAGATAAGGATACAAAAATAACATTTATTTCTACCGCATACACAAATATAATGCCAAAGATTCTAACCTCCACATTTAATAAATTGAATATTACTTGCTACCTTCAAAACAAACAATAGTCTATTAAAAATACTACGTCATAGAAAACCCATACCTTTAGAAAAGAAATCCGGCATATATAAATTATCATGTAACGACTGCAACAGTTTTTACATTGGTCAAACGGGGAGAGGTTTCCTCAAACGATTTAAAGAACACACACCAAAACGTCACCTAAATAATCTCACTTTGTTAAATAATATCAAGTCCAACTTTGCCCGCCACTTAATCTTACACAATCATAATTATACTGATTTTAAATCTAATTTAATACCCCTACATGTGTGCAACAAAGGCCGTTACATGGACGCAACAGAGGAGTTCGAAATATACAAAGCATATAATAACATAAACAGCCGAGACTTCATATTGAATGACCACTTAAATTTTAAATCCAACCCGCTATACGATACAGCTTTGAACCTGCTTAGGCGTAATCACTCAGATAATAGTTCAGTGTCCGATCGGCTTCGTCGTGGTGCGCACCATTTAGGAAGCAAGTGAATTACATAGTGGACAATTATGTGTAACATGTGTTTTTAACGTTTAACGACCTCAATAGAGCGATTTTATCTGATGATGGAACAGATGTTCCGAAACGCGTCATTTTAATCGACGTAACGAAGTCACACGACGGATATAAGGTGATTTATTTATAATAATTTACTGTTCATACGTGACTTGGATACCAAGAACTAATATGCATTTTAAATTGGTGAATGAGTCTACACAAATGAGTAGCATGGTATTACCTGATTTAGAACGTGGGTAGGGGCCAGAAAAATCTAAGTAAATTTTAGAAAAGGGTGTCGTGGGAGCCTCCGAGATTAATTTACCTATATGGCTGTTTCTAGCTGGCTTGCTCAGTGCACACAACTTACACTGTTTTACGAATTTAGCTATCTCGCTGTTCATATTTTCCCAATGATATTCTTTTCGAATACGATGTATCGTTTTATTTATTCCCATGTGTGCTCCAATGGTGGATGAATGGTAGTATTCCATTAGCATAGGTTTAATAATATCAGGGGCAATTATTCTCAATGATTTACCATTAGCTACTCTATAACATAATACTCTCTTACTCAATATATATTTTTCTGAACTATTTCCTTTATCTAGCTGTGCTATGATTGTATTTAAATACGGGTCTTGTTGTTGATACTGAGCTATATCAGTAAATGAAAGGGGGAATGCAGTAATTAGTGTATTGATAATTGGTGTTTCACCACTATTCCTTATTTTCGGATATTTTATTAGGCGGCTGGAACATACGGGACAGTGTATCGGCAACTACATTTTGGGTGCCACGAATGTGTCGTACTTTGAACTTGTAACAATTTAGTCTCAATACCCATCGTCCGATACGACCTAACTGTTTGGGGTGATTTAATAACCAAGATAAGGCTTGATTATCCGTTTCTAACAGAAATTCTTTTTGTTCTAAAAAGGGGTTGAATTCCTCAAATGCGAATACTACAGCTAAACATTCTAATTCGTATGCTGAGAATTTCTTTTCCTGGTCTGTTAGTGTTCGTGATGCATAACTGATCGGTAATCTAGAATTATCTACTTCCTGATATATTACTGCTCCTAGTGCTACACTTGAACTGTCAGTCTGTACTACAAATGGTTTAGTGAAATCAGCTAATTGTAATACTGGGGGTGATATTATGCTTTCTTTCAGTTTTTAGAATTCAGATTGGTGTTGTGGAGTCCATTCAAATTTTGCTCCTTTTTCTCAATGCGTTCAGCGGGGCTGCTATATCGGCTAAGTGTGGGATATACTTGTGGAAGTAATTTATCATTCCCAAAAATCGGGCTATTCCTTTCGTATCTCGTGGTGGTAAAAATTCTCTGATAGCACGGGTGCGTTCAGGGTCTATGCTTACCTTTCCGTCTGCCTTTACTATGTGACCTAAAAATGAAAATTGTTTAACAGCAAAATTTACTTTACTAGGGTTTACCGTTAATCCGGCTTTCTTTAATCGTGATAATACTTCACGTAAATGATGAAGATGTTGATCCATAGATTCGCTGTAAATAACTATGTCATCTAGGTAGTGATACACAAATTTAAATTTTATGTCGTGGAATATTTTCTCTAACAATCGGCTACATACCGAACTTCCTTGGGATATTCCGAAGGGTACTCTAGTAAATTGGTACAGGTTGAATGGTACGGCGAAGGCGGTTAGGCGTTTGGATTCTTCCGATAGTGGTATTTGATGAAATGCCTGATTGAGATCCATTATGGTGAAAACTTTAGCCTTTGTAAAGTAACGGAAGGCGCTGTGGATGTCGGGAAGTAGTATGGACTCGAATTCTATCCTTTTATTTAATTGTCTATAGTCCATATCTAATCTATGTTTATCGGTGCCTTTAGGTACTAAAAACGCAGGTGAAGAATACGGTGAAGTGGAAGGTTCTATCACTTGTTGTTCTAACAATTTATTGATTTGATTTCTCGTTATTTCCATTTTCGGTGGTGATAATTTGTATGGGTGCAGTAGTATTACTTTATTCTCACTCAGGTTGATCTTGTACTCTATAAGATTCGTTAATCCTAACTTTGGGGTGAGGACAGTGGAAAATTCTTTTATTATTTTCTGTATTTTCAGTCTATCTTTACTTTCTAAATGGTCTAATTCAGATTCGCGGTGTTCTAGGTGGGTTGCAGAAGTTTCCATTTTTTTACTGTTATTTATTTCACAATCAAAATTATATTTTTTTACTGCGGTCGAATCTAAAATAATACTTCTTATCGTACATGTCCAGAATTATACCTGTTTTACTGATAAAGGCCGCTCCCAATATTAAGTCTGGTCCTAATTCGTCGTATACTAACACTGGAAAATACCACGTTAAATTTTTAATTTTTAGTTTAATCGTAACGCTGAGTTTTATGCTTAAGTTTTGTTTGTTAGCTGTAACGCATTTAATGTTCACCGGCTGACTACGTTTAACAAGGTTGTGTTTAGCTAAATTATCGGCTAACTGTTGGCTGATTAGGCTCCGTGTCGACCCAGAATCAATTAATCCAAGTATGGTTGTAACGCCAAGGTCAACTTGTATGTATGGTAATTGACACATACTGGACTTGCATGTAGTAATTGAGTTGCATTTTTTCGATAAATCTCTCTACGTAGGGGTCTAATTTTTTTTATTATTTTTTTTTGTTTCCTTTTCGGTACTCTCCGGTTTTACCTATTTTCACGATGCTGCGGAAGACACAGGGTTTCGGATCTCCCTGCCTTACATGTTTTTTGAATAAGGGGTTTTTTTGGTAGTGCTGTTTCTGTTTACAGTATCTACTGATGTGTCCTAATTTTCCGCAGTTATAACATCCTTTTTCTCTACTCACGGTATCACTTGTATTCTGTTGAGGTTGTGGGTTATTCGATTTACTTTGGTAGTGAGAAGTAGCAGGAATTCGAAATGGTCGACTATCAGCGGTGTGTTCTCATATCTGTTACCAGGGGTTGTGTTTCATTTCTACGTTGTACTTGGGGGAGTAACGCACGTCGGTTCTGATACGAATACCATACGTTGGATGAGTGAACACTCCATTGTTCTAATTCTGCGAACGTATTGGGCTTATTTATAAGTGCTAAGCGAGATCTCTCTTCCGGGGATAATCCTACCAAGATAGTTTCTACTAACTGCTTTTCGCTCCAGTTTACTTGCAGTAATCGGGAAGCTTCTCTTATGTCAGCGATATAGTGGGCGAGTCTCTCATGGGTTCCTTGTACTCGAAGTACGGTGTTTCGTTTCAGCTCTTCGTAAATTCCCGTTGGAATAAAATGTCTTATTATGCTTGTATGAAGTTCTTCTACTGGATTTTGTGAGCTTAATGACTTCAGTACACGATCTTTTAATGGTGGTCTACATTTGGGCAGAAGCACTAGTAATATTTGGCAATCGCTTAGTTGCTGTAAATCTTTTATTTGTACCAGATATTTTATGAAAGTCAATAGTTTGGTGATACTCAATCCATCGGTGTATGGAATTTTTGACAAAATTCTTTCTACGGGGTGGGTTATCTTTCCGTAGAGGTCCGCACTAAAGTTTACTTGAGGTGTTATTCTAGAAGTTCCCGGTGCTTGATTTGTCATCGCTGAGGGTGGTAACTCATACTTATTGGTGAGATTGTGGAGGGCATTGTGAAGTGATGCTTCGGATATCGGTACGGTATTCACGTTCTTATTCGGTATCTGATCATTTCTCGGTTCGATCCTTGATACAGGGGACGATTCGAAATTCACGGTAGTGGGTGGCTGTTCTAGGGTAAGTGATTGAAATCGGGAGATATATAATTTTTTCAGAGCTTGTTCAATATCCTCCATTTTAAATGAGTCAGACTTTCTACGTAATTCTCTTATTATTGTGGGTAATTGCTGTAATGCTTCATCAGCAAATTTTTGCACATCTGGGGGAATTACGGTAACTTCGGGCCAGTTTAATAAATTATTTATCCGACGGGTTAAATCTATTCTCTGTGTGGTACGTAAGATTATAGCGGGTGATTTTTCGTCGTGGAGGGTTTACGATATTAACGTCAATTCCCTATACTTCGCATAACATGTTTCTCTTTCGCTATCAAGATCTATTTCGCTTAATCGACCTAACTGTGCAGGTATATCTGCCCTACTTTGGCATAACGTTTTGCGTAGTTCTCCGACCGTTACGTTCACGTAAAGGAGTCCGCATAATAATGCTTCATAGCATAATTCGTCTTTTAACAACAAATCTGGATTGAATTGAGCCATGTTGTTTTAAGCAGAGTGGCGCATTTTATAACGACTCTTCGTTATAATATCGGGAACCTGGTTAATTGGCTCAGGTCAATTAAACAGGCTGCCATAATCTTAACAAAATCATAACTAACTGAAAAGTAAACAAATGTTAAATAGGATCCCGTGAATTGAGGGATATGGTCAGGGGTTTTGTAGATTTATTCACTCACCTTTCTGGACCACGACATCTCTTTATTACATAAATTTAGCAATGAGTATATTAAAAGTTAAAGGATTTGCAGCTCTTGTACAAATAGAATTAGAGTAATTTAGTAATGAGTTAGCATAGCTTTTCTTTTATTAATGTCCTCGGATCCGAGTACTTTGTTTCAGCATATGATATTCCATTTATAATATTTTTTCTTGTGTCATCTAAAATATTGCTTTATTTAACAAAAAAATATTTATGCATGTTATTGCTAAGCATGAAATTACAGTTTTAAGTTAATTAAATCAGTCTTTCTTGTTTTACTTTACGTTCATTTTTTATCTATTTAGTGTTTATCATGTATTATTCTACTTCAAGTTCTGAACCACGGAAGCTAAACCTCCGTGTCACCTGTGTGTATCATCCTCGGCGAATCGGCGACTCTCTCGGTTGTGCCTTGTGTCTTGTAGTTTTTTTAAAAATCAGGTTTCTGTTGTTAGGTTCGTATCCTGTGATGGTGAAGTCCTGAAGTCATTTTAGTCATGGTGGGTCCTGGTTCTCTCTTTCTCAATAACTTGTAGTAATCGTTCGTAGTTTTGGATGATTTGCACAAAAGTTTTATTCACTTGTATTCACGTTACATGTTGGTTTAGTTCTTGAGTTTCACATTATGATTTTACCACATTTCTAATTATATACATTTTATTGTTAAAATTTTTCAGAGATGTCATAGACGCGTAATTCTCATCCACACTCACTCGTTAACTACATATTTACTTTATTACATATTTATTGTAATTGCACTGTTAGACTATATTCACATGGCTTTAAATGTGTACTGGGTGCCGCTACGTCTCAACTGGCGAGTTTATTAACTTTTAAAAGTATTATTATTGTACCGCATCACGGTTGTATGCTGTTTACGGTCCGAACGCTCCATTTCAAGTGTGCTTCGTTTAGGGGCAAATTTGTAACCTCGCGTAGTTTACTCTTCACCATAAAAGTAGTTCCATATTCCGATTAATATCTATTCATTTATTCTCTGACATATTTAATTATACTATGGTATCTTTTACTTTTTGGTTTATTATTGTACACCGTTATGTTTTTTATCAAGTTGCAATTTAATACTATTATTAGTCTTATTCACGGGTAATTTTGCGTGTTGATGCCGGTTTCGGCAGGTTAAAGCAGGGTTAATTATTCAGGGGTGTTATCTCAATTTTATTCTCGAATTCCTTTTGGTTTTAAACTATTTATTTTGAGTATTATTTCGGGGTTACTTTATCATTTTCTTTCGGGGTTTATGTTTTTTTTTTAATGGGAGATTTTAAATAAAAAAATTTCTTCTATTTCCTTTTTTATTTTTACTTCCATATTCCTTAAGGAATGGAAGTATGGTGATGGCAAAAAAAATCGTGTTCGAGATTATTGCAGATTCTGATTCTACTACGCTCAAAACATGAAAAAAAGTCGTTTTCCGAAAAGTGTCTGTGTGTGTGTCTGTAGATTTTTTCTATGGCAAACGATAACTGCCGCAAATTCAAACAGAATCAAATAATTTTTTGCATACAGCCCTGACTTGTAGAGTACTCACGACCTATTGTTTTTGGTGAAGATCGGTTGACGGAAAGGGGTAGTTTACCTGCAACGGTTTTTTTTTATCAAGGGAAATTTTTTTTTTTGGCAAACGATAACAGCCGCAAATTCAAACAGAATTAAATAATGTTCCGTATACAGCCCTGAATTGTAGAGTTCTCAAGACCTATTGTTCTTGGTGAAGATCGGTTAAGGGAAAGGGGTAGTTTACCTGTAACGTTTTATGTCTTAACAAGGGTATTTCCTATGGCAAACGATAACAGCCGCAAATTCAAACAGAATCAAACGATTATTTGCATACAGCCCTAAATTGTAGAGTTCTCAAGACCTATTGTTTTTGGTGAAGATCGGTTGAGGGAAAGGGGTAGTTTACCTGCAACGTTTTTTTAACAAGGGTATTTTCTATGGCAAACGATAACAGCCGCAAATTCAAACAGAATCAAATAATGTTTTGCATACAGTCCTGATTTATAGAGTACTCAAGACCTATTGTTTTTGGTGAAGATCGGTTAAGGGAAAGGGGTAGTTTACCTGCAACGTTTTTTTATCAAGCGTATTTTCTATGGCAAACGATAACAGCCGCAAATTCAAACAGAATCAAATAATTTTTTGCATACGTCCCTGAATTGTAGAGTTCTCAAGGACTTTCGATTTTGGTGAAGATCGGTTAAGGGGAAGGGGTAGTTTACCTGCAACCTTTTACGTTTTAACAAGAGTAAAGTACTTGAAAATTTATTTAAACGTTTTGAAACAATGGTAATTGTTAAAAATAAAATAAAATTAATAAAATTAAAATTTTTTCATTTTAATGTAAATTATGTTTGAGTTAATATCTTTATATATACAGTGGAACTTGGTTATTACGGCCTCGGCTGTTACGACAACTCGGGTGTAGCGTTATTTTGTCATAATTCCGGTAAAATTGATATCTTTAACATTATAAAAATTCCCGGTTTTAACGTCACTAAATATTGTACTACTCTGTTATAGCGTCAAATATTTCTCAGATATTTTACTCTAAATTTCATATAAACGTATATATGTGTGCGCGCGCGCGCGCGCTAGCCCATGGCTACAGACATACATTGTATGCAAGCGATAAGCACTGTAACAGGACTGCCGGCGCCAGCCATTTTACGTGCTCCAACGGATGGCTAGATCGATTTAAGGCCCGACACTCGATTTCCTTTGCAAAAATTTGTGGTGAGGCAAAATGCGTAGATCTGAACGTTACAGGCGATTGGGTGCGTAACACTTGGCCAGAAATTAGACGATCATATAATGATGAAGACATCTTTAATGGACATGAAGCCGGAATTTTTTATAAATTAACTCCAGATAAGACTTTCAAATTTAAAAATGAAAAGTGCGTTGGTGGGAAGCTCTCTAAACAAAGAGTTACAGTTTTTGTTTGTGCGAACATGACGGGAACCGAAAAAAGGAAACTTTTAGTTATCGGGAAAAGTTTGCATCCTAGATGTTTTAAAAACATCAAAAAACTTCCTGTAAGTTACACTGCCAACATAAAAGCGTGGACGACTTCTAGTATTTTTGAAGATGACTTCTGTACGTGTGTATGTCACTGAACTCCTCCATGTATAAAATAATATATCGTTCGTGGCAGGTAAGCATATCTCAGTTATGTAATGTTTACGTTTCCATTTTATTATTATGCCTACAGCAATAAAAAGGCAGGTAACACACACACACACACACACACACACACACACACACACACACACACACACACACACACACACACAATTCACGTTATTTCTGGCCTCACTCATGTTTATTTTCTTACATTTGCACGCTTTCTAAATGGACAGTGCCGAAACCCATACCAACATAACGCGTGCAAGCCGAAAAAATGGACATCAATTTGCTTCCTGTGGATCGCTGGGCAATGTAACTGCGCGTGTTTACAGAGGAACGATTCATAGACAGACTTTTCGTCTTTAGGGAATGAACCCTCTGCAAGATGCTGAGGGTCCATGAGTGACTTCGGAGCGCTCCTTCTTTTTCGCGTGTTTGTTCTGTGAAACATACACTAGATTCGCAGCTTTACTCTAAGCAACGCTCAATAGGAAATGTTGAAAATTTTTGTCCACAGTGTACCCTCATTCACACTAAACCTGCTCTGATGTTTTAATTACGGACATCATAATATTAAAACTTTGGAAACTTGAGCACTACTTAATGGAGATCAATCATTAACTTATACAAGCCATTAATTTTATGCATATATTTTATATATATGTGTACAACGTTATCGGCAACAAAGAAGTAGTTTTTGTTAAAATTCCTTCCCGGGATATTTGGACGTAGTCCAATGTTTTCTACAAAACCAGACGTTTCGGCAATGCCATTGACTTCCATCATCAGTGAAAATCGAGTGCGATAACGTGAGGTGGTATATGTTAGTGACCACAGTACTGTGGTTAAGGCTGAAGCAGTAAGTAGAAAGAAGTAGTTTCTATGGTAATATTTCATTTCGAAAATGATTTTAAATATAAATCTTAGAATATGGAAGTCATGTATGGTTCTCCATACCGATATTTTAAAAATCGTCACACTATCTTAACGCCGATGCGTATGCAATGCTTTGTGGAAACGAATTTAGGTACAATATTATTCCCTGCATTCAGTAATTCTCAATAGTCACTCGTCTTGCTGGATTAACTGAACAGATTTAAAATTTTTTACGGCGATCTGTTGGAATTAAAATTTCGTTACCAGTTTTCTGTAATGCTGTTATAAGTCTTGGTTTTTTCTTTCTCGTCACTTTTTGAGTTATACAGCTCGCCTATTTTACCTTTCCCTCATGCTTTTTTACTTTCTCCTGGTCTTAGGTCTGTCTACTGTCATACCATCTGTGGTTACGTCACTAAGACAAATGTCCTGGTCACATACATTTAGTTTTTCTTACTGTTGTAGATAATAACATCCGCTTACCTGCAGTTGGTTGCGCAACTGTTTAGCTGATTTTCATGTTTCTCAACATAATTAATGAACTTTGTACATTCCTCTGTGAACTTCGCACTTTTACTATTCTCGTGTTCTTCTACTTTCAAAGCGCTTGAAGTCTTGCGTGTATCTTGGTTTCCTCCACTATGCGCAACCACTCACTTCTTCCTCCGGTCGGGCGTCTTCAATTTCTGATTTCCGTTCTTCCCAAATCAGTTACCGCCATCGCCTTCTCGGTTTCCTATCCGCTTCACCACACTTGGATTCTCTTTTAGCTGCTTGTCTCGATCTACTTTCTCCACACGCCTCAACCAACCAATTCTGGACTTAGTAAATCATACTACATCTCCTCCTGCGAGTATAGATCTACCTCATAGTTGTTGTTTATCCTCACACGAAATTTCCATATTACTATCCGTTCAAACAGGGCTGGCTACTTGTAGGGTGGAGATATCTGATTTGCTTCCGATCCATATGTTACCGCCGACATGAGCTTCATTTTAGTAAATCAGGAGATTATTTCAGATCTGAAGAGGTTCTTATGTGCATGGTATGCTCGGTTTCCTTTTTTTGATTTTCTCTGACTTCTGGTTTTATTTTATTCCGATCCGTTCCTAGGCATGTAAAACCTTCTACTCTTCCAAACGTACAATCCCGGATTTTATAATTTCGAACAGCTATTCTTGCCTCTAATGAACTCATTTTCATATATATTAATTTTTTGTTAATTTATTCTTGTGTACAAACCAACAAAATCCCATCTCACACCAAAACGTCCTAGTTACTGACCCCTGCAGAAAGCGCATACCTATCCAATGTTTAGTTTCGTTAACACAATGGTAATTCGGTATTCTGTTACAAAATTAACGCACACCCTGAATTATATTGGATTGATAATTTGCGGTACTGCTCGTTGTTAAATTATTCAAACTGGTCACACTTGTCATCTCTTACAATTCACTGTCACCTCACCTATAGCGCGCGCACACGCACTTCTTCAGTATACTTAAGGTCAGTTTTACAATTTCCAATTTGTTTTATTTTAAATTTAATTACCCGGGAAATGGGACACCAAAGGTGGTGATTACTAATTTGAGATCAACATTAGAAACGCTGCTTCATATTTTATACTTTCACTGTACACCCTCGCGAAGTATCTTCACGTTCAACGTACGCAGTTGAAGAAAACACACACAACAACGTATTTAATTTCACGCTGACACACACTCTACTTGTGTGTAGTATATAAAAAAATAAAGACTACAACTCTTGCCGGGCTGACATACTTTTCTCCCCTAACAACCGTATCAAGCGGCTGGCATGCAATCTCCAAGGTCGTGAGCAATTATAACGAGAAGCTGAAGACAAAAAGAAAGGAGCGTGCGCGCGGGCCGTATTATACCAAATGAGCAATTAACACAAAAACACGTTTGTTATGTAACAATTAATATCGACGATACGTGGGCTGAATACTTAACAGGGAGAGTATCCTAAGTGAACATTATCTCTTTATTTTCACATATTGTCTACACACATTGCAAAGTATACCGTTTTCAATAGGGTCTTTATGGTCACCAGATTTTTCTTAACATACACTTAACAGATGGAAAAATAATTAACAGAAAATTAAATAATTATCAATCCGATCATTAAAAATTTGCATTATCTGTAAACAAAGTGGCAGAGTGCAAGTACAATTTAGCGCACGAAACAACGAACATGTGCATCTTGTCGCTGAAATATTATTAATAATTTACTACACAAATACATGTAACTACACCAAATTTAAAGTAAACATATAATTAACTAGTAAACTTCCTTAACTGGAGAACTCGCTCATTATTTAGAACGAATACATTTAATAATACGTAAAATAAAATTAAAAAAATTTATTTTTTTCAGTTGAGAGTGAAGTTCTTCGCATGTGCGATTCTTAGCACTGGCCAAGGAACGCCACGAGGTGACCATACTCGTTAGCCTACCAAGGTTAATGGCGATTTTGCCATATACCTTAAAAGTTACAGAAAAATTACGAAACCTTGACTACTTTTTTATAGTAAAATAATATTTGTAAAGTATTCAGTGATTATAATTATTATTATTA
The DNA here is from genome assembly GCA_034769895.1 of Magicicada septendecula. NCBI lineage: Eukaryota > Metazoa > Arthropoda > Insecta > Hemiptera > Cicadidae > Magicicada > Magicicada septendecula. The sequence goes on along the minus strand of CM068372.1, from coordinate 343,188,143 downwards.
TTATTATTATTATTACGGTATACACTAAAAATCCTTTCTCACAATTTGGTGTCACACACGGACTTTGCAATTTTTCAAAAATTTCGACTTCAAAAATTTTTAGTCTCTGGTGTTCCTTAAGTTAAAATTTTTTTAGTGCAAACACTACATTCGGAGTTAAATGATAATTCCTTTTAGTCTTCATTCAGATGTATTTTTATAATTTTTCCAAAATTATTATACTTTCCTGAAAACGCGTATCCTAAATTTTGAAATTTCCAAGCATTAATACTGTATTCAGACATAGGTTAGAATTCTGTTTAATATGATACGCCGCGTGGATTTTGCGATTTTTCCCCAAAATTCTGACTTTCAATTTGTGCCCCCATCTCCGTATTTTGGAGGGATAAATCTCCAAAACGATGGAACTGTGTAGGGTAAAAATATCGACCCGCATACCAAGTTGATACGAAAACCGGTTGACGAGTTCATAACTCATATGAGTTCTTTTAATTTTTGTAGTTTATACACAAAAATCTAACCTCCTTCTGAGAAGAAAATCCTGGTTGCTCTCCAGCGTCAAATAACTTAATAACATATTATTTGATTACGCCTGACCCCTTATGTCTCCTCAACAAGATACCTACAATGATAACATAGTACGCGCTAGCAACAAAGTAAAGAAAAAATTAACAGAGAACGGAAGAGAGGTAAAACTTATTTGATGTTTTAAAACCCACTGTATCTCGTCACCTACATTCGCCGAATAGTGAGTAATTCCTTTTCTGCGGTCGACATCTCTTACAGCTTATCAACAACCGCTTCCGCGTATCTTTGCTGTCCCTACTTCCGTTAATGAGTCGCTTACTTCCATAGAGTATTTTTGTAAACTCTGTCACTGCACCAAATCGAGGGCGGTTACTCCCCCTTCCCTGCCACCGTTAACTTTCAGCAAGTAGGGAAAACACGATTTAGTTCTGCAGCGCGGGAGAGAAATACAGTAGAACATGAACATGAATAAAAGAACACGAGTTTTATGATAAAAGAATGAAAATATGAAAATATTTAAATTTCGTTCTCATAAGAAAAAATGAAAATAACTACGTTTCCAATACCAAGTGCTCCGTAAAATACCACTTTACGGGGAAAAGGTGTACAGTGGAATTAATCGAGTTGTAACATAATAAATATAGATTCACACACAATTTGTAAATGTAACATTACACAGTAGTGAATAAGATGATGTTTGATTTTAAAACGAGATTTCCGTTCCTTACGATGTTTTCTGGTTGGACCAGAGTCTTCCTGGCGAAACAAAGCCCCCCCCCCCCACTAACACAAACACAGAATCATTAAGCCTGTTTCTATTTGAAATTTTGTAATAAATCTTTCTACATCTTGCCGTACATAAAACAACTCAAGTACTTAAAAATTATAATACTATCTTTATTAAGATAGTAATAAATAATAAATAATATAAGATATAATATTTTTATTTTCGACTCTCCTTTTATTTATTTATTTTGAATTCGTTTATTTGCTTGTAATAGTATAATCGCATTGTTCAAAGACTATTTTATAATTCTGATATACCTTTAGGTCGCCCTTGTTTATGAGCCCTTGACCCTTGTAAACTACATTCAATCATTGGTAAACTGCGAGCATGTTAATCTATTCACTTATAAATAACAAAAAGCCGGATAGTAACATTATTAGACGATTACAAATGTTCCGGGAATATATCATTATACATGTAATATTACCATTTACGATTAACGGAACAAAGCGTTTCATAAAAAAATAAATCTATACAGACTACACGCACAATGTATCTTCGACTGAAAAACAACTGATGTAACTACAAACGTTTTAATCACAATTAGTAAAAACAAGACGGGACTTCTGATAACCTTTGTAATCATTTAGCATCTGTCTACAGACAAATGAGAAAGCATCGAACATTACGGGGCAGTAATACGAAGCAGCAGTCTATGTTTTGGCCTTTATAAATTTACAATATTTTGTATCACTTAAGGAAATATCAATTAACAAAGTTAGTGTCAAAGTAACTTCCCATTTTCCCTTAACACGTTGTTAGTGTTCTTAAGCAACTAATGCCCACCATCTGCAATGGAAGTTTCCCCTACATGTTCGAGAGCGAATGTGGGTTTCTAATGCATATAGTGTTATCTGACGCTGAAAAAAAAAACAATTATTTATACGAAAAACATTGTTGATTCAGTACAATGGGCTCCAAACAAGGAAGCTCCCGTAAGTCTTTTATGGAACATTAAATCATGCACATTAAGCCAATCTAAATCATGCACCATCGAGACGAGAGTAAGGAAAGTTTAGTGGCTTTCGCTGGAAGAGATAAGCAATAATCAAGTGTTTAAAAAGATACACAAGTCAAAAACAATTTTCAACTGACAATTTTTATAAAATAACGTATGTATACTATTCTATTACCCACTACTCTACTAACAATTAAAATATGTAACATACGAAACGGACAAAAAAAGACAACTATAGAAAACCAGTAGTAAAAAAATTAAGGCATTTAAGTCGCGTAAATACGCTGTTCTCAGCCACGTCAATGGAGCCCTGTAAACATACGTGAAAGCGCCAGCACATCCGCGCTATATTCAGGCTTACATTTGAAGGCTGAGCAATGTTACGTACACCCACTAATTTGGTCAACAATAAATAATTGAATTGGCGGAACCGTTTCGTGTGAACAGGTGTACCTGTTCCGAAAATGTACCGTGAAGAACAACAGCAAGTTTTTACCACAAAATTTTGCTTTCCAAATCCTACATGTCTCTCTCTGACTCTACCTTTCACGTCCGCTCTGTGCTAAGAGTCGCATGAATGGAATTCTATATTACGTGAACAGAAGCGCAGGAATACTAAAATTAAACAAAGATGAATGGATATCGATTACAAGAAGAGTTCTTCCTTTTGTATAAATGCTTCCTTCTTCATGGTTGAATTCCCTTATCTGCTTTTGCCAACCGTTCCTATCTCCTGTCATTTCTACCAATTCGTCCTCAATTCCTCCACTGTTTGCCTCATTTTTCACCAAACTTTTCTATTTCCTGTACCCATCTTCTCCTTGGTCTGTTTCCCTTACGTTTTCTTATGTCTTCCAAGTCCTATCGTGGTTTCCACAGTATCGGGCAAATCTACTTCGACCCACCCATCCCACTCAAGTCCATACTTTAGAAATACTTTACTATTCATTTCTCATTACTCAGAATCTATATACTCGTTTCTGGCACGGCATTATTTTGCCTTTTCCGCTATTTTCCTTAAAGACTTCATTTCTGCAGCTAACTGTTTGGTTCTACAAGCGTCGTTGTATTATATATATTGCAACAGATCAAATTTTATTATACTAATAAGGATATAGTGAGTGTGTAAAATTCACAAACAAGTCTATTATGGAGGAGATGAAAAATTATTTATTATACACAAATATTGTTTTAAAAGATGTATATTATATTATAAATTGTCATGTATTGATAATAGAAATAATTGTTTGTATTGTTCGATAATATAAATCGATTTTACTTGGTTTCTGCAACGTCCTCCTTGATTCGTCGCTCCCGTCCTGGCGTCCTCTTCTTCAGCGTCACTCCTTCCTGGTGTCCTCTTCGTCCTGGCGTCCTCTTCGTCTCGTCGTCCTCTTCTACAGCGTCACTCCTTCCTGGGGTCCTCTTCGTCCTGGCGTCCTCTTCTACGTCAGGCGGCGCTCCAGCGGCGATATTTCACTGAGTCTCGTTGTTATGTTTGACTGCTAACATTAATTAGTTTCTTCATAAATTGTTCACTCACAATGCTTATAAATTCCACTCATACAGTTTATTATTAATTTATATCTTATATTTTCTTAACCTCAGGATTAATCTGGGTATTACTTAATGCGGTGCGTTTAATGTACACCTTCCATGATATCTTGAAGTGTCTTTAAATTCCCTAAGCGTTTATCTTAACTTACACGAAACAGCACTGTATTATATTTTAAATTTTATCTAAATATTTTACCCTCTCGGTTCTTAACGCAAAACTTCGTTAAGAATTTCCAAGGGTTATTTTATATACGATATTTCTACATTCGTAAGAGAACAACTCTCTTCACCGGGCACAACTTCCCCTTACAACTTCTACAGACAGACTGTGTCCATCCTAGCTCTACAACGTATGAATCTCACTGAATTTAGTGTATTCTGATAGGCTAAGCCCAAGTCACATGATTGATGGAACAAACAGATATACGAATTTCATGAAAAACTTTGTATAATTTAGCAAAGTCCTGCATGGAAATTATCTACAATTTTTATTACCCTATCATTGATAAGAGTTACAATTGAGTTTTTCTTCCCTTAAAAAACCATATTTCTAAAATAGTTATGAACCTCAGAATATACACAAATTGAAGCTATTTACCTACATAATTTCCTGTCAAAGTTTCACGTCAATCGGTTAACTACCACTGAAGCTATAGCGATCACAGATTATCACATCCGCACACGCGCACAAATTCACACAAAAAATACATGACATATTTTTATGAAGAGTTTGGTATACCCTACATGCTTATCCATTTCTAAATACAAAACTTACGACCAAAAGACAAAATATTACATAAAACAAATTTAAACAAGAAAATGCTCGTCATCCATGTGCTCTGATATAAACAACATATCTTATCATCCTGTGTTCTGTTGCAATATATATATATATAGTACAACTGCAATGTTTAAATTAATGAACTAATACATTTTTCTCCAAAACATACCTGCACAGTGTAGCAGACTAATTTATTTGTGGATTTCCTTTCTTTATTAGCTACTTCTTAATTATCCCATCAATATTAACGACAAATACACAATTATACAGTTTAAAATGCCACACGCGACGATACAATCACAAACCTAAGGTCATTAAGACAAAACACGCCAAATGCAGTAACAGTAATGCCACCAATTCAAACGTTGAATAAATTAAATTAACGGACGAGGAATTAGAAAAAACACTGAAGTACGAATTACAATGAAGGGTATGAAAGTGAAGATAAAACATGGATATTTTCATTTCGCAGTAGGTTGACTATTAAAAGTGCAGGATATCTAAAATTCTATTGACCCTTAAGGTAGTCTACCGGTTTAACATTTTGGTCTAACAGTAGAAGTAGTACATGACAGATGAATACTGAATCAACGTTATACGAACACAAATTAATACATATACAATTTTAAATATCCCATGTGCTGTTGATGTAATTAAATACAGAAGAATAATTTAGACGACTGCTGATCTGCCCCGCATCAATTGGATAGAATACATCAGAACCATGATTCACGAAAAAAATGAGTGGTATTGCAAAGGAACCACTACATGCACAATGTTGGAAAATGATAGGTGTACGAAGTGTCGAACTGTAGTACTTATTTAACTGTGAAATAAATGAAGTAGACTTACAAAAAATGGAAGTAATAATAGGCCTACCAGTTCCAAACGTTACACGCACTATTCGTAGAATCTTAAAAAATAAAGCAAAAAAAAAGATTACGTGATTAATAATAATTCAAAACAATGTTAACAAATTTACTTATATACAAGAATACCACGAAGAAGGAGAATAAACAGAATACAGTACACACAAGTCCAATTTAAGAAGAACATAAGACGCATCAGGTTAAACTATCTAAGAAATGATAAAAAAAGTCAGACTTAAACATTAACCATAGAATGCAAAATTATAAATCCATATCAGATGGATACAATGTGTGTGCACCAAGGTTTTTTACGCACAACGAAATTCGGTAAAATCACAGACACGATGGAAAGGTACCCACGTGACTGTATTTTGTGATACACATGGTATTGACTGATACCTTGTACACACGGTACAAAATTTCTCTATATTGTGATAACGGCACTCGCTATCATTCTGCAATGGCAATGTTGAATCGGAGAAGATACGACGATATACAGAAATATATTACGAACGAAATATATAGCCTACAGTAGGCCTAATTGTTTACGAACGAATTCTGATGAAAGAAGAAACTCGTGAAAAAGAAAAGACAAAACGTTTGATTCGAATAATTGAGTGGCAGCAAGAAAATCGAAATCCAAAAATTACGGAAAACCTTCACAATAAAATAAGAAAGTGAAGGTATCTAAAAATACAGTAACAAGGAATTATGTCAAAAAAAGATAAACGTATGTTGATCCCAAGAACATTATAATTCTAAAAAAAAACTGATCCTTACTTATTTTATAAGTAATGAGTTGTGTACAGAATAGTATGTTTATATATTTAATATTAATGTGTATACAATAGCTAGAGAACGTGTGACGGGGAGAGGAAATCGATGGCCAGCGACAAAAACGCCAGGCCGGCGTGCTAGTGACCCAGGACAGGACCACGTGTCCAAACAATACTACGCCCGGCACTTACAACCGGAAAGTCTCAATGCCGAACGCGTGAAACAGTGAAACAGATTTATCGGATCCGGCCGACACTACGCGACACGAATACGTTAACCGCCATCAATACCCTACACCGGTGGTTTTCCCAAACCTAATCTACAAATGTTACCCCACTCTAATCAAAAAGTTATTAACTTATACAGTTGCAGTCATACATTTGCAGTATTCGAAAAGTGATGGTCTAAAAGAAAGGAAACGATGCAACGAAAATCTCAGAAAATAATTCATAATTCAACGTTGTGTTTTTGGAGTCGTAACAACTCAGCAACAATTGTCCTGATGATGATAATAAATATTGTCGAAACGTCGACACAAATAATTTAAGATAATTTAAGACCGATCCTCACAAACCTTGCACCGGAAAAATTCATTATTTACACTGTTAGCATACGTCTTTAATAATTTTCACGTCAAATTTTTGCTCCTGTAGTCCTGAACTGTAAACAGCGTTAACACCGGGGATTCATACACCACAGGTTAGGGCCGCCATTGCTTTACATAACAGAGACTACAGGAGTACATACCGTTACGCATTTACCCACGCGAGTATGGTTTGATTCTGGTCCGTGATTTCTTATAAATGTTCGATGTTGGACTGAAATTTTGATCCCTTATAATTCGCAGATTAATTACACCTATAACCGAGAACAGCAGATATAAAAACCGCCACTCAAATTTTAACGATGTCGGCTAGATATTTTAAAGAAATCCTAAAAAATTAGTAGTGACCGTCCCCTCAATAAATGTTTGGCAATAGAAGGTTCAGCGAGGATCGGTCAATACATTTTTATCGACATTTCGACAATATTTATTGTCGTCGTCGTCGTCATCGTCATCATCATCATCATCTTCTTCTTCTTCAAGGATTAAACCAAGAATGGTTTGTTCCAGTCTCAAATAGGCAAAGATTAGAGCTGGTCACTCCAGCGCTTCTTCGGACGTCCCACACCTCTCCGTCCCCTCGGCTTATAGTTCCATACTTGTTTGGGGATGCGGCAGTCATCCATTCGGTAAAGATGTTCCCATCAATTCAGCCGATACTGGGCGATCCTGTCGAGTATACTCGTAATATTCAGTTCCTGCCGTATATGTGTGTTTCTTCTATGATCATGGAGAGTATACCCTGCCACGTGCCTGAGAAATCTCATTTCAGCCGCTTGGATGCGACTGGCTTGGCCTTTCCTTAAAGTCCAAAAAGTTAAAGTCATAGTCCGTGATAAAGTTAAAGTCATCATCATCAATTTATTTCTCCATCGTTCACACAGAGGTCCTGACGTTGACAATAATACTGTCGAAACGTCGACACAAAATTGTGCCTACACTTATTGACCGATCTTCGCTACACGTCATATCGCTCAACATTTGAAAGGAAATCAATTTCTGTAAACAAATGCACACAAAATGACCATTACAATGTTAAGACTGGAACAAAGATTGTGTTTTATTTTACTACACAATGATGCGAATTGTTTTCTCGAAACTTCTCAAAACGCAATTAATTAAATTTACGAACACACGAAACGAAAACGAAAACATTAACGAAAACGAACACAAATACGATAAGAATCTGCCGTACCAGAATGTTTTAAGTGTAAATGAAGAAATACCAGTTTTATGTAAAACATGTCTTTTTTTTGGATACAAGGCCCTATGACATGGGACGACCCAGATAACCAAGCAACTACAGCCTGACGACTCTAAAAGAACCTCGCGATAAAATCTTTTTGCGCAACTACAGCGATAGTGGCGAAGTGGGAGGGAGTGAGTGTCATTTAAAAGTGATGACTCTTCCTGTACGAATGGTGCTTGTGGAAGAAGGAAGTTGGAAAGCACGATGATCGTAGTGGGAACTGACTAATCCCCATCGTTATTTCTGGGGCTGCTACGAACCCCAACACGTAACGATTAAAAGAAGCGAAGGTCAAAACTAACAGAGAATGAAGTGGATGATGTAGCGGAAGAACGGAACCTTCAAAGACACATGGCCAGAGGGAACGAATACAAATTGATGATGACGATACTGATAATGGTTTACGACAGTTACAAAAAAAATTAAACATGTAAACATAGGTATGTAACATAACATGCATTTCCACCTGTTTCTATAGTTTCAACTTTCCGCCTTAAGAGTTCATGTTATTTTTAAAATTCATACATGACGTGACCCTGATGGAGCTTTAGGTCCCCTGAGGATCAACACGCGATTACAGAAACAAGAATTTCTAGTGGAGCGTATTGTACGGCGTACCCAGAACGTAAGCGTGCAATAGATGCATACGACCAAGGTCGCAAGACATCTGTGCATGTTTATTTACAAACTCGATTTATTTATTTAACGCGAGCCGCACACGTTATCACAGCGGGAACCGGGAATTTACAACTATCGAACATAACCACACATCACAGTTCTTCACGTTTACAAGTAGCTTCCTTCCGTTTACAACCATATGTTCGAAGTGGGGTATCTAAACTTCGTCCTTAGCGCGGCCATAGCGTTCTTTGTGTACACTTAAGCTGTTAGTTACCAATCGCACCAACATAACCTGACACAGTCAATATAGCGCTACAAATGCTGATCTGGAGTGCCGTTTTTAACCATAGTAGAAATGGATTACTTGTGATAGAATCTCAAAATCAGAAAATCTAATCAAGAAGGAGCAACCATTATGGACGTTAGGAGAGCTCGTGACAGCAGGCCTGTAAAAATAAACTGACAGTTGCGAAGGTGAGTTTGAACACGTACTACAAAGTCTGTAAGTCAGATAGCCAAAAGATATGGACCTCCGATAAAAAGACCACAACGATTTTGGATTGAAATAACTGAAAACCTCAAAGAGACACTACACGTTACAGAGGAGTTTGGAGGACGGGAACAAAAAATATGGTAATCAGATGTTACTATAAATATACTGAATCCATAATAAATAACACATACACACACAGGCGTATGCGCGTGCATACTATAATTTTTCTAAAAACAGTTTATCTTTCGAAAAACTGTTCCCATTTAAACTTAATTTAAATTCATTTAAGTCATTATAAGAAGCAATTTGAATGGTTAAAGTAATTACTGTTACGACACGAATACGCTAAGTACCAATTATTTATAATTAAGGTACTCCGATATATTTCCAAACATATGACATTTCACCATTTAAGAAGCAGTGAAAACGATAAGCCAAGGAAGGTAAACAAAATACTAAAACACTTCATTTGTCACAAATAAACAGCTTTTCTTCAATCTATTGTTCAAAAAACTAGACGCTAAACAGGATGTTTATTACTTGACACCCCAACGGTTAGACTCGATCACAATACCGTGGAAAGAATTGTCTCATTCGGCCTTTTTGTTTCGTATATCCTCGCTTCAGGTTATCAATCTTGGTATTTAATTTGAAGTAACAGCCTTTTCCATCTTTCACTACGTTGGGCCGCCCTACTTCTCGGTATGAATATCGCGTACTGTACGTTTTATATTACTGTATTGCCTTTATGTATTGGGTTCGTCTTACACGTTTCCCTCTATTACTATTCTTAATAATCATTCATGCTCAATATATATCCTACCAATCTGCTCTTCCTGTGAATATGCGACGGTCGATCAAATATAAACGAGACTTTTGAAATTGGCACGAGATATTTTAACGCTCATTCATATTGGCAACAGTAAGCGTTGGCAGCAGTGCCTAGACATGCGCAACACTATACGGTTGTTTGAAAAGTCGTTTGTTCCATTGTTGTCACAATAAGTGAACAGGAGGTGCATGTGTCCGTTGCGCAGCATGTAATAATTAAGTTTTTAGTGTGTGAAGGTGTTAAACCAGCTGAAATTTTGTGCAGATTGCGTGCACATTTCGGCAATGATACACGTTCGAAGGCTCCACTATACTCCTGAAACCAAGAGGTCGAGTATGGAGTGGCGTGCAAAAGGTGAAGCAACTCCAGTGAAGGCGAAAACGCGTTTGTCTGCTGGCAAGGTTCTCATGACCGTCTTTTGGGATGCTAAAGGCGTTGTGTATGTCGATTTTCTACTTGAACGAAGAACAATAAATGCTGCATACTACTCTGAACTCTTGGGTAAGGTTAGAGAGGCCTATAGGTCCAAAAGGCGCAAGATTCCGATCCGCAGCGTCTTGATTCTTCACGATAACGCCAGGCCTCACACTGCTGCTGCTACGCAAGCAAAATTGGAAGAACTGCACTGGACAGCTTTGGATCACCCCCCCTACAGTCCAGACTTGTCGCCATGTAACTATCATTTGTTTGGACCCATCAAAAAAGACTTGGCCGGGAAAACATTTTCCAGCGAAAAAGAGTTGCAAGACTTCGTGCGCGTTTGGCTACTAACCCGTCCAACAAGTTTTTATGAAGAAGGAATAAAAAAAACTGCCAGTGCGATGAAAAAAATGTGTAGACAATAGTGGAAGCTATGTATAAAAATAGTTTTGTATTTTTTTCACATATATTAATCCAATAAAAAGTTTCTCAAAATGTCTCGTTTATATTTGATCAACCTCAAATAGTATTTGCCATAGTACACAACAGTCTCAGTAATTTCTCGCGCACGTATTTAATACTACAGTAATCCCATTAGTCCAAACGAATTTCATCTTCTAATGATAACACTGTTCAAAATCACTCTAAAATTTTCTTTCGTTTTCCTTCTTATCGCTTTTGAGCTCTTCTTTTGTTCTACGTTAAGCACAGGTTAACAAGAAGTATAACAAAAAAAAAACCAAAAAGTTAAAAATAAAAAATATGAAGCCCCTATAAAATGAACACTGTTACTATTAGGACACAACTTGTGTGTGTGTGTGTGTGTGTGTGTGTGTGTGTGTGTGTGTGTGTGTGTGTGTGTGTGTGTGTGTGTGTGTGTGTGTGACTGGTTATTACGACAGAATGTTATTTAGGTGCCGTGTAAATCTTCACGCTAATTGCGACTTTGTGACTGTTGTTTGTAGCTACTCCATAAAATTACAATATTTCCGCGTTTGTCAAACCGTAACAAATTCGCAATATGCTTGCAATTTAAAAGTTACAAAAATTAATTGTACCCAATGCAGTCGGCACTGGAACTGTCCTGTTCCGCCTGAAGTGAACCCAGGCAAATCGTGGTTACAAACATGTAGAAGTACATTTTTGAAGTGTAGCTGGTGTCATTTTAACAAATCCGTCGAACAAAAAAGTAGACCTGGCTTGTTAATCTCTACAACTCTCATTTACGAACATAATCAATGATAATGACGATATAATAACGATAATAACGGCGGTAGTAAGTAGATTGCGAAAGCTTTCACGGCTCATGTTCTCAGCTTTAAAAGGTTCCGGAGCTATTCCGTCGTGGTCCATTGTTGCTGTCTGTGCTAAACGTTCTGCAATCGAACACGACCGAATAGCTCGGAACCAGTAGTATTTTCCTTTTTGAACAATCTAATTGGACGTACGGCAAATAAGACGCTGCGGTTAGTTCTATTTTTCAGCCGCCTATTAAAGAAGAAGTGGGTAAAGTGATGGTGACGGCGCATGGCAAAGAGACCACAATACGACGGAGGCAGGAACGCTGGCTGAGGTGGAAATGAAAAGAAGATGGGCTATTGAAACTAATTAACTGTGTGGCGGACTGGATGGTGCGTAAGGTAAGTTATTATCTCACCCTGGTCCTCACTGTGCACGGCCGTTTTTGCCGCTTCCCTGTCCACAAGATGGAAGCCCGACATGTAGGCCTAGATATGGCGACTAGCCAAAGGACGACGCCAAACGTACATTCTTTGAATGTAGAAGATGGCTGGCGGATAGAACAAGACTAGTGGAGGACGGCAACATCGCTCCGGAGACTACAGTTAAGCGTGATTCGCGAATCAGAAAATGAGTGGAACTGCGTTAGTGTTTATGTAGAGTACGCATTCAAAGTAAAGAAGAGGGAGAGCAGTAGTAATATCTAAAACTAAACCCATGTAGGAAAACAGAAGGAGCTCTCGTGAGTACAGTGACGTGCTACCCTGAAGTAAGGCTAGCAGCGGTTCTAGGGTGGACCGAAGCCTGACGAGAGTCGGACACGCCGGGGGATGAGAAGTGAGCATACACCCCATCCGACGGTACGTAACGCAGTTTCTCGTAAAAAAAAACCCTTAGCGTTAGCCTTGGACCTTATAGGTTCACAGCTTCATTGGCTGAATAGACAGTAATCTGCCAGCATCTGAGAGATAAGGTTCTCTTTTGAACCACGTACATCACCAGAAGACTGGCAGGAACACAATTTCTGTACATTGTTAGATAGTTTAAGGTTCTGAATATACGAGCACGCGAAAGAAGAGAGGGGGGCAGACGGGCAAACCCCACACAAACGGTTTTTCACGAAACAAGACTTTCAAAGCATTAAAATTTCACAATTAATTGCTTCTATTAATGACCTCCGACCTGTTGTATATAAACATCCTATATAACTTTCTTTCCTTTATCCGAGAAAAAGCTGAGGAACACTTGAAGTATGTTGTTTGTGAAAGCGACCATCCTCATTTGTCTACCTGACGGCAACACGTAATGACACGCAGACACACTGACACATAATCATGGGCTTACGCAGTTTTCAACTGTATCAACTCATCCTATTATGGCAAATTACGTCCACACACTGGGTTGCATTACCATTACTTCTCCAATCCATTTAACTTTGCTACAATAAAACGGCTGTTTGTTTCTGTAACAGTCAACACACGAACCGATGCACTGATCTCTCTCTGACCTGCACTGACTACCGTCGACGATATCGGCGTTATGGCGACGTAGAATTAAATTAGTGCAACAGTTAAGAAAAAATGTTACTACACAACGTTAGTTAACACAAAGGGGGCAACTTATTCACCACTAGTGACTATACGACGTCTTATTCAAAGACTTGCTGATACGACGAACTACATCCAAATCCACTGGTAATTTCGCTACCCAAATTATACAAACGCTTGGTCATGTGCACGCTTGGCCAAAGAATAATAATCTAAGAAACCGCTAATTGCACTTAGAACACTACCTGACAGCGTACAGCGTACGTTACATATGACGTAACGTAGTTCACATACAACGTAAACTACTCAGTGCACTGCGTAGTTTTATATGATTCTCTTCGAGTCATTCGGAGAGAGGCTTTTCAGATACGGTAATGGAGCAGATTGTTAAGAATATCCTGGAGTCATCCTTAAATATTGGGACGACTGTTAGTTGTATTAATCACAACCGATCCATAAAGATTGTATAAATGGTGAAAACTAAAGGCAGACACAATAGCAGAAGGCCAAGGGCTAGGGAAGACGTTCTTGGATTAAGTGGGCTGCCAAAGTGGGTTTGAAAATATTTTAAACAGAGCGATCTGAGACTCTTAATAAGCCCGCTACCAATCCCTGCTTTGAGATTGAAACGGAGACGATGAAAAAAATAGCTTTGAGACTGAAAAAGGAGAAGACGAAAAAATGAATTTTGTACACGACACGGTAACGACTGAGAAGAGGTATTTTTTTTAAGGAAAAAGAAACTTGTGCATAGCTATGGTTCAAGTGAATGTCGTTTTAAAAAACCCACCACATACAGTACACACGATCCTTGTCCTACAAACCAAAAAGACCGCTTAACAAAGCCGGTTCTGTTCTCTTCAGACAACAATCAGTCATTATCACATCCAGCAAAAATATAAACTATCTCTGTGCTGGCAGTAGTAATACGGACGGTTTTAGGTGTACTACTAAGCTAAGGTCGCAGTGCAGGATGGTTGCCTGGAGGGTAGCGGGTAGCTAACATCCAAACAACCCGCCAGGAAAGTATCCGCCACGTTATTGTTTATGGAGCCGGCCCATAATCGCCCATCGATTCGAAGGATCAACATCTCTTTTTGAGCTCCTCTTCATGGGAAAATCCTGCTTTTACAGTGTGTTCAAGTCTCCGGTTTTAACCGTGTCTTAAACAGTGCGTTAGTGCAGTTTACCAGTTTTATTTGCAAGTTTAACATCTACTCAAGAAAGTGCAGTGCAGTGTAGTGTTCAGTGCAGTGTTGTGTTCTTGTGCCGTGCAGTGTTTCGTGTGTGTTCCGCTGCTGCCTGGAGCTTGTTGGTAAGTGATCTGCTTTTTGTATTTTGCTTACCGTAGTGCTTGGTCGTAGTCCTTAGTTCCGTTCCGCCTAAGGCGTAGGCTTCGCCTCGCCGATGGCTGCCCACAACCCATCTTCCGTCGGCCCTTCTCAGGGCCAACCTGCTTCCGTCGGTCCTTCTCAGGACCTCTCAATTCCTGCTCGCGCTCTTGCGCAACCACTCCCGGATGGCCCTTCTCAGGTCCACCCTACACCTACCTCCTCGGGGGAAACTCAAGACGTGGACTCGGCCATGGATACTGATGGTGCATGGCAGGCTGTCAGCCGGAAACGGCGTGTCAGTGCCACCTCCACAGAATCCGGTCGGGCTTCGCGTCGAGGCTCAACCGCGGGGCAATCCACCATGGCCTCACAACAACAACCTGACCAGCCCCGGCGTATCCCGCCTCTGATTTTCGCCCGGCCTTCGGATTGGGCTAATTTCATGCGTCGGATACACCGGTGCACTCCTTCTGGCACCTTGACTGCTTCGGCTCAAGGTGACAATTCCATTCGCCTGAACCCCACGACCGTGGAGTGCTTCCGTATTGCGCAGAAGTTCCTCACGGACGCGGGGATCCCGTTCCATACCTTTGCCTTGCCGGAGGAGAAGGAACTCAAGGTTCAAGTAATTGGTATCCCTGCTGGTACCCAGCCTGAGATCATCTCTGATGAACTCACCAGTTTAGGCTTTCGTGTACATAGCGTAACGCCTCTCTTCTCCCCCGGCAAGAAACTAGCGCGCAATGCGTTCCTGGTTAAAATACGAAAGGTGGGTGACTACCAGGCCATTTATGGTATCACCTCTATGTTTTATTTGAAGGTTAGGGTTGAAGCCTTCGAAGCCCAGGCCGGACCGAAGCAGTGTTACAACTGCCAAAGGTACGGCCATTCATCGGCATTTTGCCACCATCCCACCCGCTGTTTGCGCTGTGGCGATAGCCATCGAAAGGACACTTGTCCTCTCGCTCGTGCTGCCGCCACTTGCGCCAACTGCGGGGAACCTCACCCGGCATCGTCGAAATCTTGCAAATTCTATGCTGCGGCTTTGAAGAAGCTGTCAAAGTCTTCGCAGCAGCGCACTTCTGCGCCTCCAGCTAGGCCCCAAGCATCAAGGCCTGCCGCCTCGGCGGCACCTATCCCCGCTGCGGCTCCGGCCCTTGCGCCTGCCCCAGCTCGTCCGGCGTCTACCGGGGCGCCCAGCTATGCGGCTGCAGCTGCATCACAGCCTGCCGCACAGCCTGCGGCCCAGCAGCCAAAACCTGCTGCGCCGTCCAAGAAAAGAACAAAACCATCTCCCCCAGCTTCCTCGCAGCACACGCCCGCTGCACCAAAGCCAGCATCTACTCCAGATGTCCGCAATCCTAGGCAGCCGACACAAAAGGCCCCTGCCCAGAATGGCATCATGTTCCTGCACCCGGCGCCCAAGCCTCAGGCGGCACCGGCGTCTGCCGCGTCCTCGGACGCGACTTTCGCCGCCCGCGTGCATGCTTGGATCAACGCCTTGATCCCGCAAATTCTTGCTGCCAAGGATGTCCAGTCCTTAATCGTTATAATTCTCACCTCCGTGACCTCACTTATCCCTCTCGATGGCTAGGCCCTTTCGGCTGGTGGCTTGGAACGCATGTGGCGTTCTACCTCGCCGTGCCGAATTGGCCGCCTTCGTAACTGAATATGACATAGACGTCATACTCCTTAACGAAACCCATTTAACTCCTGCTCACTCGTTCCAGCTTCCGGCGTACACGACGTATCGCACAGACAGGCCTGGCCAGAACCGGCGTGTCGCATCTGGCGGCACAGCCATTCTGGTTCACAGGCGCATCGCCCACCGCCCCCTCCCGCCTCCGGCGACTCGTCGCTTGGAGGCGACGGCGGTTGCTCTCTGCATCGGGGATCGGGAGGTTCGACTGGTTTCAGTCTACCTCCCCCCTCGAGGTGGACCACCGCCCGACGAGAATGAATGGGACGCTCTCTTAGAAGACCCTTTACCTACCATCGCAGCCGGAGACTTTAATAGTAAGCATCCCCTCTGGAACAGCCGTGTCTCTAACCCTTATGGCCGCTCTCTGTACCAATACGTTCAACGTCATCCTCATGTGAACGCTCTTGGTCCTAGATCACCGACCTATATCCCCAATCACCGGGGACCTCCAGACGTCCTTGACATTGCTGTTGTCAAAGACTTGGCCTACCCTATCGCAATAGAAGCCGTGTCAGACCTCTCGTCTGATCACGACCCGGTATTACTCACTGTTCGGCCCACGCTGGACACACCTCTCCAGCCTCCCCATCGTTTAACGAGAGTCAACTGGCGATCGTTCCACGATGAACTGGGTCGAACAGTACCATCTGACCCCCAGGTCGACATCTCCAGCCCGGAGGATGTAGACCGCTTGGCCGACTATCTTCAAGAAGTCGTCACGTCCGCTATGGACAAACACACCTATGAAGTCCCTGCGCCCAACAGACGGTCGCAGTTACCTGAAGAGGTGATTCTGGCCATCCGCAACCGGCGCCAGCTCCGCCGGAGATGGCAACAAACCCGGGACCCTGCCGTAAAACGCAGGCTAAACGCCCAATCTGACCTTGTCAAGCAGCTTCTGCTTGATGCCACTGCTCATCGATGGGACTCATATCTTGAGTCTCTGGAAGTCACGCCGCAGTCCGTATTCCGGGCTGCGCGCCGACTCACTGGCGAGAAAAGGACCCGCTACCCCCTACGATCACCGAACGGGATTGTGTACTCCGCGGCCGACAAAGCAGAAGTCTTTGCCGATACCATGGAGGAACAATTTACCGTTCACAGAGGCGTCTGTGACCCCGGCCACTCGGCAGCGGTCGCAGACTTCCTATCTGGATATTTTTCCCGCCCTCCCGCAGACCCGATCGACCCGTTCGACGAGGCTGAAGTGGAAACGGCCATTAGTCGACTGCGCCCCAAGAAGGCGCCCGGCGAGGACCGTATTGGTGCAGCGGCCCTACTCAACGCCCCAGCAAGTCTCGTTTCACTCATCCACGTGCTGTTCAATGGTTGTCTCCGGCTCCATTACTATCCCAGCCCTTGGAAACGAGCCAAAGTCATCATGTTGCCGAAGGCTCGCAAGCTGCGTACACTCCCTGAGAATCATCGACCAATCTCTCTTTTGCCAGTCTTATCGAAGGTGTTCGAGCGCCTCCTGCATCGCCGGATTACTCCCCTGCTGGATAATTTCATTCGGCAGGAACAGTTCGGCTTCCGCAGGCAGCATTCGACCACTCTTCAACTTGTCCGAGTTGTCACGCAACTCACTGACGCCATCAACAGGAACCATCAAACTGTCGCCGTCCTTCTGGACGTGAGTAAGGCCTTCGACAAAGTCTGGCACGAAGGCCTTCTCTATAAACTAGCCACCTCCCCTCTCCCTGCCTCATTTGTACATCTGATGCGGTCGTATCTCTGCGACCGCAAATTTAGGATCTGCGTCGACGGGACGTACTCTTCTGTCCGCCCCGTCGCCGCTGGCGTCCCTCAAGGATCTGTCCTCGGCCCCGTTCTGTACCTTGTGTACACGAACGACCTGCCAGTTTTGCCTGGAGTCACGCTCTCTCTCTATGCGGACGATGCGATGTACCACGCCAGCTCTGCAAACCTTCGTTTTGCGACTGACGTGGTGCAGCGCCAGCTCGCATTACTTCCGGCCTGGCTAAGGAAATGGCGGGTGGCGATCAATACGGAGAAATCCGAGGCGATTGCCTTCTCCCGTCAGCTCACTTCCCGATGCCAGACCCTCTCCCTTGAAGGGAGCCCAATCGCTTGGCAACGTACTGTGAAGTACTTGGGCGTCACTCTTGATCGACGCCTAAGCTTCAGAGCTCACGTGTCCACTGTGCTCCAGCGCGCCAGAGGCGTCAAAGCCAAACTATACCCATTCTTATCGCCTCGAGGGCCACTGCCAGTCCGCACGAAGCTCTCGATCTATCTGCTCTTTTTACGAGCCGTCCTTATGTACGCAGCGCCTGCATTTTGGACCCAACTCGCCCCCGACGTCGTTAAACGCATGGAAGCCTTCCAAGCCCTTACCCTTCGCCTTATCTCCGGCTCTCCCTGGTATGTAAAAAATTCTGCTATCAGGCGAGGGCTGAAGATTCCGTCGCTCGATGGATTTGCACGAACTCTTACGTTCAATCTCTTCCATCGAGCATCCATCTCTGATTTTCCTCACCTCCAACACCTCGATAACGATGATGGACCACCACCAGTCAAACGCCGCCGCCCTCGAGCTCTGCTCGACGACCCACCATAATTTTAAAATAATAAAATTGCCCTTCACCATCTGTCCACGCGCCGACCAATCGTATTTTACCACCTTCCTTCCAGTCAAATCCGGTCCGTTGCAGGCCGCCAGATTGGTCGAGCGTTGTGCCGGCTTTAGGTGTGCCTAGCGCCACCTTCAGTCGGCAACTTCGCCCCTCCAATCTCTCGCCTGCCTCGGTATCGCCATAAGGCAGTCTACCGGACTCTTACCGGGCTGGCGGAAGTGTATCGACCCGTTGTGGGCGAACAAATCCCGCCAATCCGTGCTAAGCGTTCGCGTAGACTTCCCTCTCAGGCCATTGGTGGATCGCGTCAGCGGTTCAGCCAATCATAGCCCGTCTCCTTCACCTCCGCTAAAATAAAAAAAGGGGGTACCCATCCTCGCAGCGACAAGTCTCGCACCAAGCACTCGCCAAGCAACAGGCAGTCATCGGGCTCGCCCGGACGCTGCCGTCACTGGGGCACGCACTGAGCTGTGCCCTACACGCATCGTTGGAGCCGGCCGCATTGTCCCCTCCATCCAATCCTACCCGCCTGGCGAGTCGAGTTGGTTATTTCCAGCCACCCACCACGTGCTTGACGGTCCGTTCTTGTTTATCGTGTATTTAGTTCAGTGTAATTTATTCTGTGCTGTAATACCTGTAAAGTGTATTATTTTAAATTATTACCATTTACTCAATTACCTATATTATATTCAGCATAATATTCAGTGATTTAACTAAGCTGTATGGAAGAGTCACTCATCGCAGCGATTTTCAAGCGCAAAGCCATCTGGGACCCAACCGACAAGCTACGGAGGAATTTCAAAATTCTCAGTAGTCTGTGGGCAGAAGTAGCCAATGAAGTGGGACTTGACGGTCAGTTATATTTTCGGAATTAGACATAATTATAATTATTATATTATGTAATCTGTATGTCATGTATTATGTATTTTACTGTCATCAGTTCTCAAAAAATGAGGATGTATTACGATTATTTTATTAAAAAAACGAGATGCAGCATTTCTAAAAAAAAAATCAACATTAATTTCGAACAGTATTAAATAGCTATTTCTACATTAACGTTTCTGTACAAACTTAATGTTTCAAAAGAAAATGATTTCACTAATAATTACTGTACTTCACATATGAGGAAGAGTGTCAAATTGCAGTGGCTTGTCCCCTCCGAACGATGTTTTCCGGGATAGCGTAGTCTTCTTGCCATGGGACTCTACCGATCCCATTAAAGTAGTCCTTAAAAACATCTCGGATTGTTACTGCACGACTTACAAAGCGGTGATTTACTGGTGTCATGTCATTTTGCATTTGGCTTCTCTGTATTACTCCACCTTATACAACAGGGTCTTTTTTTCGTGAGTAATAATGTAGTTGTGCAATATGCAAATAGCCTTTGTTATATCAACAGCATGCTGGGCATTGGTTTCAATGGAGTTATTCAGTATCCTCCATTTTGCTGCCATTATGCCAAAAGCACATTCTACAGTGTTTCTAGCGCGGCTTAATCGATAATTAAAAATTCTCTTTTCATAAGTGAGAGATTTAACAGGATAGGGTCGCATCAAATATAGAAGCAAGGGGAATCCTTCATCTGCGAGTAGTACGAATGGTGCTTTTATATCTGTGAAAGGAAGATTTTGTTCACTTGGAATATTGAGTGACCCTGCCTCAAGTGCATAAAAGAGAGAGGACGTCCGAAAGTTTCCACTATCACTTTCCCTCCCTGGAGTACCTACATCAATAGCGATCAATTTTTAATCTGCATCTACTACTGCTTGTAGAAGAATGGAAAAAAATTGTTTGTAATTGTAATGCCGGGATCCGGAGTGAGTAGGAGCTTTAATTCTTATATGTTTTCCGTCTAAAGTCCCTATACAATTTGGAAAATTCCATTTTTCATAGAACCTTTGAGCAATAGAATGCCATTCTTCTTCGGAAGGGACAGGGAAATACTCTTCTCTCAACTCATTCCACAAAACCAAACATGTGTCAATAACAATCTCTGATACGGTAGTCTTTCCCATTTTAAATCGTCTCGCAAGAGAGAAGCAAATGAGTCTCCAGTGGCCAGGAAACTGAAATTGAAAAATAACAAAAAAATAGTAAAAAAAAAACACTTAGTTTACAATTTAAGTTTAATAAGTAAATAACTAATAGTAAATCTGTGCATAAGTGAAACGAATGAATGTTTTTTTTTTAATACTGTACGTTAGGCATACATCAGGCATTAATGTTGTTTATGCCCACTTACACTTTGTTTCTATAAAATACACCAATGTTTTTTTACTATAATTAAACAAAGAATTGTTATTTCTTTGTGTTGCAGTGAAGGCTGCCAAATCAAAATGGAAAAACTTACGAGCTTACTTCGCTGCTGAACAACGTAAAATAAACAAGCCGCCAACTGGAAGCCATGGTTCAGTGAAAGTGATAAGTTCTTGGTCACATTTTAACCAACTCATGTTCCTTAGGGATACTCTTGGCACTTACGACGAAACAAGGGATGACAGTCTCGGAACCCAGGACACTGACTGCTCACAGCAAATTTCGATGCAAACTTTGCTTGCAGAAGAAAGTGTTGACGAACCGGAAGGAACTTCACCTCCGACTGCTGAGCAACCACACAAACTAACACCACCCCACAACCTACAACGGCCCAAGGTAATGAAAACGGCCCACAATATAAGGAATACACTCCATCTTCGAGTAGCAATTTTTCACTTCATAGATCGAACACAAACAAAAGAAAATTAGGAAAACTGGGTTAGAAGAACGCTACACTGCAGCTAAACGTGCAGCAGAATTTTTGGCAGTTGAAAAACGGAAGGTAGGGCTGCTTGAAAAAGAAATTAACGCAGACAATGACCCTGACCTGCAGTTTTTTAAAAGTTTGCTACCATACATGGCAGACTTCAATCCTACCCAGAAACTGCGAATCCGTTCGAAAATTCAGGACATAATTTTGACTGAATATGAACGAAGAGAAGCAACTGCGAGATATTCTCGAGCATCCATCAGAGACATACACCTCTCTCGACAGTTCTTCGTATAATCCATCTCCGGTTACCCAATTGACGTACACTGAAATCAACAGCATCTGACCTGTTGAGGGAGAGGTAAACTGGGAAATGGGGCCAACGTATAATCAACAGCCACAGAATTAAAGAAAAAATTTAAGATTGTCATTTTTTTTCAAAATAAATACCATGTTCACGTAAAATGTGTTATTTTAATTAAAACCAAAAATCTTTGTCTCTATAAATCTTTATAATACCGGGTGTCCAAAAAGTGTGGAAAAAGGACTTTTCAATGTGATATATAAAATTTTTCATTGAAATCAGGTATCATATGACCATCGTGTGCCATTAAAACAATGAAGTTAAATTTAAAATGGCGGATACAAGATAGCGGAAAAAAATTTAAACACGCTATAACCTATATATTTTATGTCCTAATGCATGTGTAACTTTTTTATACTTCTGATAGCTTCAAATTACGAATTAATAAGCTGTTTTCAGACTTTCTAGACAGCTGGTGTATAATTTCTTATGAATAATTTTAGTTACCTTATTGTAAGAATTAGTCGCTGTTCGGCAGAAATTGCTTCCCTGAAGTTTGTTGATGTTCTTTCCAGCTTGTCTTTAACTTTATCCAGTAGACTGTCAAACGTATCTGTACTCATCCTTGCATAGCTATAAAACTTTTCAGGATTACTTCTTAGGTTTTTATAAACACGCAAGAATTCACCATCACACTCTCTATCACTATAGTACCGATGCACCCACATGAACCTTACATTATTCAAAAATGAATTTCGTACATAGGGACTACATTCACATAAAAGAAGTTTTCTTGAGAGTGACATCTTACAAGTGCGCTACAACACCAGACTAACGGAGGTTGGAATGAAATACATCCGACAATGCGGGCGACATGTATCCACCCTCGACCCACCTGCCTCCACCATCTACCCACCAACCTACCCACTACCCACCTGCACTGCGGCCTTAGGGCTACAGTGCATACGTCCTGACCCAGTCGCGATGAATGTCCCGGTTTTTTCTACTATATTTTAAGATATTAGTCTTTAGTAAAGGAATTTTGCTCGGATATGACAAATAGGTGCGCAGTCGTCAACTCCATACTTTTCCTAACACTGTCACGCATCCGAGCCTCCACGTCTGACCGAAGTTCCTGTATAGCTTCCTCGCTAGAACCATGCCCACAGTTAAAATCGCGAACCATGTCAACAGTTAAAATCTCGCATCACTGTAGTTACGTTACTGACATGTTTCTGCATATAAATGGGTGGGTTTCACTGAAGGGTTCTATCTGGGGTTGATAGATTCTAACTGTGGCAACGTGGACCCAAAACGCTAACCTCATCTTACTGACGGTGCGAGCTGATTGGCGCACAGAGACAGCGTCGGGAAGTCTCGCGCAATTAAGAATACATTATTACATCAAAGGCTTCCAAAGGTTATCCTTCTGCCCATGGGAGCCATACAAACATCCTATTTCATTTCTTGAATGAAAACAATTACGCACGACTTCCTCGATAATTTAAGAACTTCGATTCGGAGATTGTTAAATCTGTTAGTGCCCCAGCGGATCAGCTGTCAAATACGCAGCTGCCACAATGCTGCTGACGTACGTATCGAAACAGATATCAAGTGACAGAGAATTTATAGGCCTATCTCCCGTTGGGAATACTAGTTTAAGTTTTCACACAACACAGCTGCCCTTCGAAGCAGCGGGGCCTGGCATAATCCCGAGTACATACAGATTCAGCAACCGATATTTAACAAACAGGAAGGCGTTTAAAAAACAAAATAGTAATACGTAATTGAAAGAGGCAATCCGTTACATCGATTTTTTTTTTCCTCTATTCAGTGAGAACGAAGGGCTGTGCGACCGCACTCTGCTAAGGGAGCTTCCGTCAATTATAAACACGCTCACACACCTTTCTTCAGAAGTATTCAAAACTCTTTTTCGACGTAACTGAACTGTAGCTATCGGGACGAATGTAGAACTAATCTCGTGTTGAGCACAGCACAGCACAGCATCGTGTAGAACATTAATTTACTACCGATGACCTACTGCTATGTGTGTGCCAACAACAAAGCTGCAGTAACGCCGAGTATCCTACACATGTTACAGTAGGCTACATATTCCGGCACACTTTGCAACTATGATTAGAGAACAGGCCTGTATCTGACAGGCGGCCATGTCAACCGAACACCATCATATATTTAATCATATTTTTGACACATTTTTCTTCTTTATAAATTATCAAAAGCACAAAATGTTTCCGTATACCAGTGTTCGAGTTTCCTTAACCCGCAATGAAGCTCGTAACAGAATTTTCCTCTCCTTCACGATTAAACAACACACATGAAATTACATTAATAATCATATATTATCAACTGGAAAAGCAGGGAGAGTTTATGGTGCCCTGGGCGGACTTGAAATGAACCCTTCTGTGACTTTGATTTTCAACCGCTGTTCTCCCCCCCCCCCCCCCAGTGGTGCTACAACCCGTATTGAGCCTTGATCTTTTAACATTTTCCTCCAGCAGTCTAGATCGGATATACGAAGAGTGCGGACTGTGGTACAGTCTTGACATCTGAGGAGGATAGAGTGCGATGGCGCGAACATTTGATATGCGAAATGTGAAGGCCGCACGTCGGACCTACGAGGGGGGAGGTAGAGGAGATACAGTGAATATTTTTCGTTTATACCATGTCAAATCCATTCTATTGAAGCTCTTAAAGTTTATGATAACTAGTTCCCATCACCCTTTTCAAGGCTTTGGACAGGCAAATTTCTTCCTTCCATGCTCAATTGCATTCTCTTGTTGGCGACCTCCGCATCGTCTTTCAAACATTGTACGATATCACTCACCTAGGTTTGAAATTCAGAAGAATGTTGTTGATTTTATGGTACCATGCTTCAACAGCGTTGGTTTCTTCAGTTTCCAACCATCGCTCGACAAAATAATCGAAAACCAAGAGAGTTTCTCAATATCGTGAGCTTCAGAATAGATCTCGACGAATCCATCTTCTACATATTCTGGCTTAAGAAAAGGCAAGAGCGGCACACATCCTTATTGGTTTTCTCAGCAGTCGCCAGTGAAACCAAGTTTCTAAACTCCCCTCCACAAAACCCATGCTACGGAAAGAAAACAACCCTTTATCTCTCCTAGAGAGGAAACCTCGTGAAGCGTTGATATTGCCACAGCTTCGAAATTCTGTGTGGATTTCAGTAAATCCAATTTTACGTTTCTCAATGTAGCACAATTTTTATTTTTAAATAAACAGAATAATTCACAATTATTTTATAATTTGTAACTTTCAGATAAGTTTAAATTAGGTAAATTAAAAACTTTATGCAAATAACACAACTACCGAAAACTGTATTGAAGTTTGAAGTTTTTTTCAAACTACGTTACGCGTATTAAGTAACAACGATTATGTTATGTAAGATAAAGTTAAAATGTAAAGCGATTTCTGTCAACAACATCAGAAGTGTGCAACTTTGTTGTGAATGGACAGTACGTGTCCGCACTATTCGCTACACCGTGTAGATCCCCTGCGGCCGCTTGCTAGTTTCTCACCCCCCTATAAAAGACTCAGCGTCTCGCCTCTCCTGACGAGTTCTTGATCTTCTCCTTAGTCTGGGTCCCAGCATTTATCCCTTAATTTCTTGGGTATTTAGGTGTCACTTGTTCGCTCTACAATGCTAGGTCCCTTGTATAGTTGCTGCGACTCGTGGTCAACCTGATCATCCGTTATTAACCCTAACTGGGCCAAAATAGTTTCTTGGCCTATTACTCGCCGCTCAAATATACCTACCATTTCTTCTGTTCTCTTTGTAATCGCCCAAATTTTGCATCCATATTATGACGATTTCGTATTGTCGTCTTATATATCTTAATTAGATTTTAGATGTAGAATTTGAGCGGAGAGAATGCCTTGTTACCCTTCAGAATTCTATTCCTTTATCTCCTGAGTCATTTCACTGTTACCACTTACTGAAGAACGGCTCAGTGGATACAAAAACAAATCTGCAATGACAACAGAAATGAAACTGTTATTTGCAAAGAGCCAATAGTTGTTATATTTTTTAGTTCGAGTTTTCAAGAGATTTTAAAATAATATAACGTAGGCCTACAACGTTCATGACAATAGGAAAAACGTAATTATTTATTTCTTGAACCGGCATTTCAGTATTCTATTCTAAACAACTGGTATCCGCCCCAAATTAAGCAGAACACGCACTCTCCACTGTTCACGAAATAACCTTAACACAAAGCAAAAATGTCGTAAGGCACTCCCGTTCGAAGAGGCCTGCGAGCATCTTTGTATTTGGACAATGAAGACATTACGTAATGGACTGAAGTGAAAGCTGTACTTATACTACCCCACGTGAAAAACTCAACATTTCATGGTGTTGGTTCGGCACACCTCAGATGACACATTGAAATACATCAAACGTTTGATGAAAGCCGTACCTACTCCAAAGCTGGTGCTGGGGAAAAAAAGTACGGAACGGAATTATTTTCAAAAAAGTCAAAATAACTTTCAGAAGTCTGGAGTCAGGAGTTAAAGGCTCTGACAAGTCACCATCGTTATAAACATAAGCTCGGTCAAGCTTCGTCTTCAGTTACTAAATACTCTCAACATAAACTGACGTGTACGTCGTTCTATACTCTCTTATCACATACGATGTATGCCGTAGCCTGTTACAGTTTCAGCATCTGTTCTCTTCGACTGTGATCCTATAATCTTATCGTTCCTGCCTGCTGTCGTAAACTTGCTAAATTTGTCTCTTCGCAGTTGTACCAACAACTGCTTAGCTGTTTACTGAAATGTACATTATTTCCCTTCTCGCGTCACAAAGCTAATTACTCGCTGTTCCACAACTCAAGTCGCATATTTTCCGTACTCGACTTTCAAACCATAGTTTTTCTAATCAATGTTCTTCTCTCAAAAATCCAAACACGATGTTTATGTTGCCGCATCACGTTTTTAATTCAAAATATCCAACATCAGCTACTACAATCCGAAAGACGTACTAAAAATTAACTTTACCAAAATATATTATAGAGAATGTTTCTGGTTTTTAATCGAAATTTATAATTATTGGCATTCAACTTTGACATACTCCGCACACAAACATTCATGCCGCTTCTTGTTACAACGACCGTATTTGTTTAAAACTCCGTCTTATAACTCTGTATTCTTTGTCACCTCGTACAACTTTTTCTGTTGTGCATTCCTATGCAGCTGGCATTTAATTAATCCTAAGCAGATATAGTCTATTCTGTCCGAGAAGCGTCCAGTATTTTGAGACTTGGTTACGTCTCCCGAACATTTCTCACGATTTGTGAAAAGAAACACGTTTTTTAGTAGTCACACACTTTGCGGTCAGTTAAACTACGGTCATTCGTTTCCCAAGTAACCAAGAGTTATGAAACGATCCAATTCACAACATTAACTAGAGACAATAACCCCAATAACCTATCTACAGCTATGCAGTGTTGTTCGCTTGTTAGGTCTTTAATCTGCGACGACGTTAGCATGTTAGCGGTCGCGGTTTTAGTTAACGATTCCCGGCTGGTAAATTGTGCTAACACTTGATTTTAAACTTTCAGGACGCTTTATAAATCTGGTTTAATTGTTTGCAGTGATATTATTTTTAACACATTATATATATTGCGACGTATCAAAACAAACGTTTATTTACAACAATCCCAATGACGTCACGCAAGAATGACGTCATGCAGCGTGATGCGTTACAGTTTACAGCGTTACAGAAATTTTCAAATGATGGCCAGCCAAAAGACATTATCATGTCAAAAAACAAAAACCGTCCTATACGAAGTTATTCCTGTCTACAGCGAGTAAAACTTGCCAATTAAGTGAAACAAAAACCGTTTAATGATAATGGAGAACTACTGGAGGATCTCGGCTGGCGTTTCGACAATCGAATGTGGACCCTGGGCTTCCTAACAGAGAGAGCAACTATATTCAGATACCCCGTTAGGAACGAAGCATAAGTGCTGATAATATACCGATCCGCAACACTACTAAATTTCTCCCTTCGCTTGAAAATGGTTTTAATAAATGTCTACAAACAACTCTCGCAGCATTCACGAACCCACGAAGCTCCCCCGCCAACGTTCCCACCAGGCCCTACTCCTACAGTAGCGGCGCGAAGGAGGGGTGATTAGCATACCACTACACGCATACATATGACGCACGCACGCGCGCTTGCAATTACACACGCGCGCGCGCTTCAATTAGATTGTTTTTATTTTGTTACAATTTTTTGTTTGTAATGTTTATTTTTGGTTTTTTATTTTTATTTACTTTTTATTAAACGCACGCACGCCTTCAATGGTTTTTATTTTGTTTCTTTTTTAATTAATATTGGGAGAGTTTTATACAATTCTATTTTCACTATTATTTAATTTACATTACATAATTACATAATCTAGGATTGTGAATTAATCCTGTTTTGAAAAAGACGAAAGGCGTCTTATTCATTTCGGCCGACAGTTAGCAACTCAATCAAAGTCATTTTGAATAAAGTAATATAAAGAATAAAAGTATATAGTAATAACGTAAATAAAAAACACTAAAGAAATGTATATAATAAAAAAAAACACAAAATAAACGTATGAAAGAATAAGCGTATGTAAGGAGAAACGAATGTAAATAACTAACGAAAGAGTAACTTTGAAAAATGAAACAGTGTAACTAACTCCACAACGTAAAGGTAGACTCGTATACTCCAAACAGAAACGATAAATGTGTTAGTAGTAGTGGTATGCTAACAACCTCTCCTTCACACCGCTACTTCAGCAGTACGGACTGGCGGGAACGTTGGTGGGGGAGCTTGGCGGGGTCGAGAGCGCTGCGAGAGTTGTTTGTAGACACATAATGGAAAAGACCCCTGGTGTACAAAAGGTGACTCTTGAAAACCATTTCAGTCTTAAATTTGACTCTCAGATGACGTACGTTGCTATCCATGTACAGTAATCAGCGACAAACTGAACATTGTTGTTACGATATTCTGTAATTAATATATAGAAGGTGACAATGAGGACAGCAGGAGCAAAGCAGAGCACGTGTTCATCAACACGGTCGTACGTAATCTGTTACCACACGCCATTACCACTTTCTACTGTTGCCGCCACTGATAATGCAATAATATTCATATAAGGACCGAACACCAATGCCACTTGTAACCGACCACGCCATTTCGTAACGGAGTGCGTCTCTAATTAAACGTCGCGTGCAACGGGATCTGCACAACCAGCAAACGCGATTCAATACTTCCTGTCGTAAATATGATGACTGCAAAATTAATGACTCGTCAAAACACAAGGTCTCTCTGTCGTAAGCGGCAAGGATATCGTGCTCGTAAATATGTTACAGTCGTTGGTAAGAATTAGCAAATCATCTGGTTATTAAACCGGTTTCTATGAACACCAATCAAATCGCACTATGTTAATATGCTATGTTCCAAAGTGTTGGTGGCTTCTTCATTTCTTATTCTATCATTCTTAAAAACCTGTAGTAACATTAACAATATTAAACGCGTCACTTAAGGTTTCATTATTTCGTTTGTCACGCCTAAAGGTTTACGTGTCCTTCTTATACAGTATGTGTACCATCCAAAGAAATTATCATAACCCCTTACAAACAAATTGTCGCTTTCATGCATTGTTCACGATGCAAGATAGCCGTGTTTAGATAAAAAAAAAAATAACATGAGGGAGCAACTACATTCCACTAACCCGCCAGGAACGAAATTTAAGTGCTGATAATGCATCGATCAGCAATACTACTAGAGTGACTCCCTTCACGTACAATTTATTGCAGTGGTTTTAATAAAACTATAACACACCGCTCTCCCCTAAAAAAAACTCCCGATTTTTTTTTAAATGTCCCCCCGCCCGGAGTTTTTCAAATGTCCCGCTTTCGTTGATTTGTTAACATTTGATACATATCTTCTTACTTTTTAAATTTCTTCGTGAACCTATTATAATAATCCTCCTACATTTTATTTTTAGGAGACCGATGTTCAGCGCTGTCCCCGACTAAGCTATCGGAATATAACCTCCAAATTCATATATAAGTAAACAACCTATTACACCTGTCTGTACAATAAATTATATAATATCCATTTTCATAAATTTTAGAATTTGAATATGGTTTCTATCATTGTCAAGTGGAACACGGAACTGAATATTAAAATATTGCTAAGACAGTTACGTAACGCTGTCAAACAGTCGATAACGTCGTTGTACGATTTTCTTCGTATATAAAAATAACAAGTCTTCCCAACGCAATAAAATTATTTGAAATGGAAAAATAACTGAGGAAAAGAGCGAAGAAATTAAGTGACTCTTAAATCAACTGAAAACAAAAAAAAAAGATGTGAATAAACTGTTAAAAATACTCAGTAGTTCAAAATCACAGAAGTTTCTTTTAACAGTGATGAGTAATCGACTGTAACAACTAGAAAAAGAAGGCCATCCAACAGTGAAAAAATCGTTGATGCTTTCTATGATACCTGCACTGAATACAGTCATGAATGATACTGCCATTGGTAATAGTACTGAAACTGAAACAGTGAAAGGCCTGCTATAAGAAAATTTATTTCAAAAACTTATCTTTTACATGATCGTATTCACAGATCCTACAATAAAAAACTTCTGAAGCAAGTCCAAAAGTCTGTTAAGTACAAAAACACATGACCCCTTCGGGAAACCCTTCTGTCTGTGGAAAATAAAAGTTTTCTAATGAATTTCTGTAATAGTTATCTGTATATTTTTTGTAGCTAGTATACGTCTCCTCAAAACGAAAAAAAGTAAAAACAATTTTTCTCAGCCAAAACGATAACAGTCGGAAACTTTTGATGTAATAAAGTGTTCCTGAAACCCTTGTACTATCCCCCTAACACCAATCAGACTTTCCAGTGACAGTGGCCCGTGACTTTATCTTACAAAACCAATTTAATGTTTACTCCATTTACTTTAATAAGTAAACGAATAGTAAAGACTTGTTTTAACTGAGAATGGTCTTGTAAGAGAAATCTACGAAAAAATATTTAACTGATTCACTAATATGTGTACATTAGAGTTCACTGTATTTGTTTAATGGAATATGTATTTTCTCTAGCCCTCTTTTTTTAATCGTATTACAAGACCCAGTCTATCTGCTTCCACGCCTCGGCTAGACATAACGGACGCGCTTGTCCGATGTTTCGGCCTGGGTTAGTAATGAGTCGCATCTGTTATTCAAAGTTATGTTTTCGTGTAACTCGACACACAGATAAGACCCGCTCACTGAATTTCCGAAAATCCGAAACACACCTTGGAATTCACGCACTGTAGTAAGAGAAGTGAGGAACTTACCAAACTAGAGGTGTGCTAAAATAGTATTTGAAAATAACAGGTACGAACGATACCGTTCCAAAAAAATAACACGTACAAATACCTGTTATTGTATACTTATTATACATATACCTGTATTATATAATTTGTTATAACAAATAATTGAAACTAAAAGTATTAACAGGTACTTTGTTGCTTTACACTGTGACTTTATTAAGCTGTTAATGTTTAAAGGAAACTAAGAAACAAGAGAATTTATAGGCCTATCTCCCTTTGGGAATATTAATTTAAGTTTTCGCTAGGAGTAAAAAAACTAACATACGTTTAATATTAAATTACTGATTCCATTTTGGTTAGAAAATCAGTTGCGAAACTCAGGCAATGAAATTTACAGTGCACCTAATAGCATAACAAAGAATGTCAACAAAATTTACGTGAGATGTCCAGTGAAGTTAAAATCATCCAGCCACTTTGTACGTTATAATACAATATAATTCGCTTTTTCAAAATTTACTAAGTTGGTGACTAGTATAATATATATATTTGTTATTATAATCTGTATTATATATCTGCACAACACAAGAGAATAAATGTATCATCACTATGAATACATAAACCAGCTTCGTCTATTTGGCATAGAGATATTCTGAACCTCGCTGTTTTGCTTAGTTTCCTACTTGTATGGCAATCGGCACATGCGCAAAATGAAGATTCAGCACCAAAAAGTTGCTTCGTACTCCTGTACTCGTAATACTCCTAATACCTGTAGTACTCGTTTACTTGTTGTTACTTATGTACTCGTTAGTTGCGTAGGGAGGTCCCGCGACTCGGAACTGCGAGGCCGCGAATAACAGGTATTTCAACTTTTCTGTGACTGTTATATCCGTTCCACAAAAATATCGTTCCAAAATACATGTTATAGGTATATAGGCCCACCTTTACTCCTAATACTTGTAGTACTCGTTTACCTGTTGTTACTTGTGTACCCGTAATACTCCTAATACTCGTTTACTTGTTTAAGGGGTTCCTTACTTGCGTAGGGGGGTCCCGCAACTCGGAACCGCGAGTAATCGGAATGGGTATTTCGACTTACAGTTATTGTTGAATCGGAAAAGGTATTTCAACTTTTCAGTCACTGTTATATCCATCAGTTCCACAAAAATATCGTTCCAAAATGCGTCGCCCCACCTCTATACCAAAATACAACTACACTTCAGGGAAAACAAAGCGACGCCTAAAACGAGATATTATTAGAAATTATCCCGTTAGTGATTATTATTCAATAAGCTTTACAATAATTTTCATAACTGTAACTTCTTATCTTTTTTATTATATTTTAAAAGCTCGCTGCGGACATGCCTACTTTGATGGTTGCAGCAGATCGACCTCACTTTCACACTGAATATTTTATGGAAATATACAATGTTTAATATACCTTCATTATTAGCCTGACGTAATAAAAGCTGTACATATAGGTATATCTAGTAAGATACGTCAGTTAATTACCTCATTTTATTTATTTACAGTAAAAACCTGCCTTGTTTAATTTTTACATTACTAGTCGAAATTTTATCCTTATGATGCGGCTGCCAGCCGAGCCTGTAGGTTCTTGAGTTTTATTGTCCCCCTCAGTCGCTTTCAAGTTGGAAACCACTGGTGTAAGTGATGTGCAGAACCGTCTCAACAATGTAACTACATCGGTGGAGATAAAAAAATTAATCATAGAAGCTCATAGAAGTCGTTTTGACAGCCGACGTTGACAAGTAAAACGAGGCATTATTAACCGAAACCACTGGTATGAATTAGTGGCGCATATAGCTTTATTTTCTAAAGGCATCTGTACGTAAAATAAAACGAAAATGTTAACAACTTCCCAGTACCGTACTTAATCCGAGCACATGCCGAGCTCGCGCATCCGCGTTGCCTACGTTTATAGTTCGTCTCACAGACACGTAGTATTAAAGTACAATCAGTCTGTGAACACAGCGATGTCCCCGCTAACAGCAAGGGGAGAGAGGACCAATCGAAATCATATCTTTCAAAACAGCGAACATAGAAATTAAATGCCTGGTGAAGAAAGTCAAGGCTCAACTGTTCAATTCATAATATAATTAAGACTGTAATGTGTACTTCTATGTAAGTATCAATTACGTTTACAAGTATCCCGTGCATTGGGAGAGCTTTTATGTTCCTAAAGAAGCATAAATTGGGTTACTAAAATGACAACAACAAAAAATAGCCTATAGTCACAGTCAGTATCTCACGAGACCGTTTACAAAATATATTTATGGAATGTACAGGATTAGCCATGGAAATATAAATGAGCGAGTCTAATCTGCGCGTCGAGCTACAGTTCGAAGACACTTAAACGTAAATTTGAATAACAAATGGGACTCATTAGGAAACATCGAACATTTTGCAACAAGTGAAGTTTATAGTATAGCAACTCCGTTTGCAGTCTGTCTCAAGACACCGACTGCCTTGGTTACCCGCCATATCGGTCCTACCGGTAAAAGGCAAAGAAATGCGTACGGATGGCGAACGTACCGATTGCGTACACAATAATACCCCCTACTAAATCTGCTATGCAAATATATAACTGATTTTTCACACATTTAAATTTAAATATACATACTAATCGCGACCAATTTTGGATAACGTTCTTGCAGACGTTCGCAATACGTATCTAGTTAAAGAAATCGGACTTCTGTGTAGTCCACACGATTATCCAAACTGATTACACGGATTACTTACTCTACTCGTCTCCCACGCCTAATTAAAGATGGAGAAAGTGCCACTTGTACTACCTGCAACAAAGAGAACAACGCATTAAAAACAGAACATTACACAACGAATTAGCACAATACTAGTTAATTACAATTCTAGCACAAGTGTTAGTTCATTCGCGTTAGCACAGTGAAATGGTTACGTTAAAAGTGGTATTTCCTTTTGAGATGTTAGAGCGCGTACGGTCTGGGATTGCGTTGACTAGAAACGACTTGACAAATACTCTTTAGTTTCACGTCGGCTGATTTGAAGTTCGCGGAGACACCACAAGCCTTCCAATACCAACTGATCAGCGGTTAGACAATGATCCCCAACAGTTGTAACTAATTAAATCTGGTTGTAAAAGTCGTTATGTTTGCAGACGACCAACAGTTTATCATACAAGGCATTTTCTTCTAACAGTTCTCCAGGTTACAACGACCCTGTACTCCTCCAGAGTCAAGTCCATCTTTCCCGTTCCGCAGCACATTTTTCTTATCCCGAAGCATTATCAGTCTTCATAAAAACTGTTGCCCTGTCTGCTTCGGGTATCTACTTCCTTTCCACAGGGCTTGCAAAACTCTTCTCGGATCCCCACTATCATCCATACCCACTACGTGTCCCTCCCCCCACACGAGAGAGAGTGGATAGCATAGACATGGCGGTAGCGTACAGAATAAAACGTACAGTAGAGCGTCGATAATCCAAATGTCAAAAATCCGAACAAAATCACAAATATTTTTACAAGGGTATATCTATCTGGACAGAATACCACAGTATATTTTAAACAGAAGTGATTTTGAATTACGCCTACTTGTTATCCAGTTGTGCTTATACATAGTACTGCTCCAGCTGTCTTGCGTTACAACTGTAGTAGTCTAGTGTACTATAACGTAACTACATATTTGAAATTATTCCATATTTACTGTATCGTGACTGCAAGTCATAGTGTTTTTTTTTTAGCAACCTACCAATGAAAGCACAACTCTTGTGTTATGTTCAATCAATGAAAAAAAATTCTGAGGTTATTGCCTCCACTGTTAATGTGGAGCAATAAGCACTTTATTGTACTTAATGTTCGAAAAAAAACGAATAATTCGAAATGTCCGCGGACCCAATGAAGTCGGATCAGCGACACTACTGTAGTTAACTACACAACATAACGCAGTTAGCTCTACAATATAAGCTACACAGTTTATCAAGTGAATACAATAAAAAAATACAAACACAGGTGAAATGAAAGTTGTAGTGTTTGATAGTCAGAACTCATTAGATTGTAAAGCAGTAGAGCAAATCATTTTAATTTCTTGGAAATCATGCCGATTATACGTGTCACGGAGTCAAAATAAGCAAACTACTGATGATATGTAGGAACTGAAATTTTACAATACCATACTCAAATCGATTTTGTTATTACAGAGTGAAAAATTGATAACGGATGAATGGATACGGATGTGACCAGCAAGTATAAGGAACTGAGACGTTAGAAACGGCATTCTTACGGAAGGTGAAAGGTTTTGTTATGTTGAATTGGTTGAGAAACGCACACGAGATGAACTGAGAATCGAGAGGGTGACATAAGAGATTACCGCCAGAGACGAAAATCCTCATGTAAGATTGTGGAAGCGTTGGAAGACTGTTTTATGAAGTTGAGAACACACGCAAGAAGGAGTATTGCGTCAATACAGCCACGCCAGCAGTAACGACGTTATCCCAGTTCATTACTCGACCATTCACCTAACGTGGACGTGACCTCAAGAACTATTAATCCAAAACAAATAAATAGCATCATGACGTTCCCAAATCACGAACATATGACAATGCATACTGTAGGTACGTTTTGTCCACACAGAAACCCCAACCTACAATACCTTTTGTCACTTGACACCGACACACAACATATGGGGCTATCATTCCTGTCTTTACTAACAACTAATTAATATATTATTGAAACGGCTGAATTCAGGGCCATTAGCATTAGGTCGTGGTCCCATGTACTGAGACGACGGCCTAATAGCCCGGCATTCGACCGTTTCAATAATACTGACGCCGGCTGTGAAAGCCTAATAAACTCTCAGTTAACAAATCATACACTTGTGACTATGCAAATGTAAACATTATCCATCTCAAATCAAACTACAACAATTATAAAGTTGTTGTAACGTAAGAGCGATTATGAAAAGAAATATGGCAGGAATTGTTCTTAGCATTGTGAGGACGACTGTAATGGGAAAACAAAAGGTATAAAAGTAGAGGCATACGTCTTAGAATGTTTGTACTTGACGTACTTGTATTCCAAGTTCTGTTGTCCAGTAAAATTACAGTCGATATGGTAAAATAATTAATTAACTAAATCACAAAAGCATAAAGGTTGGTGTGAGAATATATATTATAACGTTGCAGAACTCAGACCCTATAGGGAATCCACAAATATTATATAAATGATAAAAAGTAAAATAATTTAAAGAATAATGAACAAAAATATAAAATGGTATTGAGAAAATAAAAAGAAAACTTGTAAACAAGAATAATAAATAAGTGAATAGACTAGACTGTCAAACAAATGACTATGACCCAACCCCATAGATTGGCCAGATAAAGACAATAAAAGAATCAAAGGAAAACTAATGATAAAAAGCACAAATAAGTAAATCAAAACTAGTAACAAGCATTATATAAAATTCTGTAAAATGAAGTACACTGACCATAATAAATAAGTGAAACAATTATTAATAGATAATGTGTGTTATTAATAGCCTTACAGTGAGATAAGAAAGTAAAACATAAAATGTTGAAAGAATTACTATAAAATTATATTTTAAAAAACCAATAAAAACCAAGAGTGAGAGATAGGTAGGAAGTGGTAGTGATAAATAGTGAAGTGATAGAGATAATAAGAAGAAATTAAGGTAAACAATTGGTAATCTTAAGAAATAAAATAAACCAAGGTAATAAACCAAAACAATAAGCAAAAGGTTGATAGACAACTAATGTCATGGTGTTAGCTTATAAGAAACAGAGTAGTTGTGAGTACAATAACAATAAAACATCCTATATTACTCAAATAATCACAAGGATAATTAGTACAATAGAATAAATAGTTAAAAGAGTTGTGTTTATAAGAAGGAATATGGCTGGATAATGAACAGACCATAAACCTATTTTTATGTTATGTTTTTATAGTAATATTAAGTGCTAAGAACGTGTGTAAGAAATAGTAGTAGGTATAAGTAATGGTATAAATTTGACAATCATGATATTAATCATCTTAGTAAAGATAGAAGAAAAAAGAATAATAGACAAAGAATGATTTTGTAAATTAATAATAACATTCAATTATTGTAAAACAGCCCAAAATAATTCAAAAAGTAAATAAGTAATAAGTGACAGTAAGCAGAACATATGGAAATAGTAAATAAAGTTTAATTTGTGTAAAATAAGAAGTTATAGACAGTTACAGCTTAGGCCTATAAAATGCCTAACTGTCAAAATTCAGAATAAACAATTTGTAAGCAATTAACTATTGTATTTGGAAATAAGAACAAGTAACTTATGAATTACAATTAACTAACCATAATAGTATGTCAGAAATAGAATAAACAGAAAAAGGAAGTGAAATATGTAATAAAATAACATTAGCAATTTTGTCAAAACTTTACTACATGACCAAGCCCAGCTTTGTGGGATATCAAATTCATTTTTGAAAGAAAATAGAGACCTATATGACAATATTTCATACATTAGTAATAACACCAAGGAATAAAAGCAATTATAAAATATTTATTCATTTTGAACCAAAACCCAGGATTTATAACAATAGATACAAATGTATTCAACCAATAAGAGTAGAGGTGGTTACCATAACAACGTAACGTTATTATATTTAAAACCGTTATAAAACGGTCCAATCTTAACGATCCAGAGAGACAGAAGCCAAGCTACATTCGACTCAATAAATAGTTAAAATAGAGAGAAACTGATATAGTTAACTAATATTAAACTGAGATGAACCCAAGAAGTGGAACATAGAACCATTAAACCAAGGAGAAGATATAAACCAAATTTTAATAATTAATAATCAACAAAAATCCAGAATAATTGAAATAGAAGCCATAAGAAGCCGTAAAACCAAATGATGGAAAATTAATGAATGTATCAACCCAACCTGGAAGAAATACCAGTGACTCGTCACAAGAAATGACAAGGTTTTGTTAAGTATATTTGAATTACCAATAATTGCGAACTAAACTAATTAACTTTTTTCACAAAACAATAACTCTCACTCCGAACTTGGTCACTTAAATTCTTTCAAGGATTGATAGATAATATTTATTAAACTTGTATGTAAATATAGATTAACCTATGTACGAAGTCTAAAAGATTAACACACACTTTTTAACACTAAGAAACGAATTGTATGTAAACCCTCATAGTATTTAAGTACCACTGATGTAAGGTGGTGTACTTTAATAACATCTTGTTTTAATTTTTTCGTAATCCAAAGAACTCGTTGACTGAATGAATTGTATAAAAGAAATAATAACAGCAGCCATGCTGGTTTAGTAAAACTGTTCAGCCAACACAGCCAATCCCTGAGATACAATTTATTTATAGCCGGAGCAAAAAAAATTTTATAATAATTTATTTTGTATTTGAATGATAAATAATTAACGATTTGGGAACACTAATAAACTAGTACTGATCACTAATAACTGTACTTTGTTTTATTTACAATATATGATAACTTTTGTGTACTTTAGCGGTGAATCTAATTCTTTATCAGAATTGTATGTTGGCATCACATCAACGTCACGCGAGATTCGAATTCCCGCCAGTCCGTGTGGGTAATTTGAATTTATTATCGCCGCACTGAAGACGACATAGATTGACACTTTTAATTGTTTTAATAAAACAATTTGGCGCCTATCGGGAATCAAATACATCGATTAAGGACAGGTAAGGATTATACACATGAAGATTTCGGTACTGGTTATTCGTGCGTTCGCGACAGACATCGTCAGCGAGAGGAGTAAGAAAACGTACGACATCGTTTAATTACGAAATAGACGCCAACAACGGGTGGCATAATAATCATAAAGATTCTTTACAATATGCAAGGCTAATGCAATGTTTGCATTAGGTTAACTACTTGAGAAATCTTAAGACTTCTTTTCTTCTTATAAATTTCCTTTCAGGGGTGAAATCTCATTTTGACTTGAAATGTACAAGTCACATCCAAATGACATCTCTTCAAATCATACAAATCTGCTGTTTCTATTTTCACCATACCTTATTTAATCATATTTAACCTTGTTTCACCTTATATAAGCGTAAATTGTAATTCAGCAACTGGTTCACTCTTAATAACTATATTTCAGTAATGAAAAAATTACGGTTACACTCGTTTCATAAAGGATATATTTTTCTGCTGACGCCTAAACGTGAAATAGAGAAATAACCCGTTAATATTCTCCAGTATTCACGATCGTATTAAATGTTAACGAAAATATAACCATCACGGCAGGCAGTTTCAATCTTTTTAATGTTCTTGTGCTCCCCCTTCGCTGTTTAAGTAGCGTGGATACATGTTTATTAGGGTGTATTGTCTTTTTTTTCTATACCTGTTGCTGATGTTGATTGCATCTTATCTGTTTGTTCGAATTTGTTAATCTGTTAAATACATGCCACGCGCAATCAATACCGGACGGATTCATTTCGATATCTCCGTCAACCTGATAATGTTTTATGTACGTTTATTTCTGTAGAGCAGTAATTTTGTTTTCTATTCACAAATCAAACTGTTATCCTAGAATCCAATGCATTAGTTGCAATTTCAGCCCCAAATGTCTTTGTTACTTCCATGTAGACCATAAGGAAATGGAAGTATGGCGATGGCGAAAAAATCGTGTTCGAGTTAAGGGCTGATACTGATTGTACTACCCTCAAAACATGAAGAAAAGTCATTTTCCGAAAAGTGTCTGTCTGTGTAGAATTTTTACTTCCATATTCCTTAAGGAAATGGAAGTATGGTGATGGCAAAAAAAAATCGTGTTCGAGATTATTGCAGATTCTGATTGTACTACACTCAAAACATGAAAAAAAGTCGTTTTTCGAAAAGTGTCTGTGTGTCTGTAGATTTTTTTCTATGGCAAACGATAACAGCCGCAAATTCAAACAGAATCAAATAATGTTTTGCATACAGCCCTGATTTGTAGAGTACTCACCACCTATTGTTTTTGGTGAAGATCGGTTGAGGGAAGGGGTAGTTTACCTGCAACGGTTTCTTTTATCAAGGGTAATTTTTTTTTTTGGCAAACGATAACAGCCGCAAATTCAAACAGAATCAAATAATGTTTCG
This sequence comes from Magicicada septendecula, assembly GCA_034769895.1. Taxonomy (NCBI): domain Eukaryota; kingdom Metazoa; phylum Arthropoda; class Insecta; order Hemiptera; family Cicadidae; genus Magicicada; species Magicicada septendecula. Next base: position 343,147,724 of record CM068372.1, on the reverse strand, counting down.
CATACAGCCCTAAATTATGGAGTTCTCAAGACCTGTTGTTTTTGGTGAAGATCGGTTAAGGGAAAGAGGTAGTTTACCTGCAACGTTTTATGTTTTAACAAGGGTATTTTCTATGGCAACGATAACAGCCGCAAATTCAAACAGAATCAAAAGATTATTTGCATACACCCCTAAATTGCAGAGTTCTCAAGACCTATTGTTTTTGGTGAAGATCGGTTAAGGGGAAGGGGTAGTTTACCTGCAACGTTTTTTATCAAGGGTAATTTTCTATGACGAACGATAACTGCCGCATATTCAAACAGAATCAAATAATTTTTTGCATACGTAACTGAATTGTAGATAACTCAAGGCCTTTTGATTTTGGTGAAGATCGGTTAAGGGGAAGGGGTAGTTTACCTGCAACCTTTTACGTTTTAACAAGAGTAAAGTACTTGAAAATTCATTTAAACTTTTTCAAACAATGGTAATTGTTAAAAATAAAATAATTTCGTTGCCAGGCAATAAAATTATAATTTTTTCATTTTAATGTAAATCATGTATAAGAGAAAATATATCGTGCGTGGCAGGCAAGCATATCTCAGTTGTGTACTGTTTACGTTTCCATTTTATTATTATGACTACCGCAATAAAAAGGCAGGGAACACACACACACACACACACACACACACACACACACACACACAAAATTCGCGTTATTTCTGGCCTCATTCATGTTTATTTTCTTACATTTGCACGCTTTTTAAATGGAAAGTGCCGAAACCCATACCAACACAACGCGTGCAAGCCGAAAAAGTGTCCAGCATGGATAGCGATTTGCTTCCTGTGGATCGCTGGGCAGTGTAACTGCACGTGTTTACAGAGGAACGATTCATAGACAGACTTTTCGTCTTTAGGGAATGAACCCTCTGCAAGATGCTGAGGATCCATGAGTGACTTCGGAGCGCTCCTTCTTTTCCGCGGTTTGTTCTGTGAAACGTACACTGTAGATTCGCAGCTTTATTCTAAGCAACGCTCAATAGGAAATGTTGAAAATTTTTGTCCACGGTGTACCCTCATTCACACTAAACCTGCTCTGATGTTTTAATTACGGACATCATAATATTAAAACTTTGGAAACTTGAGCACTACTTAATGGAGATCAATTATTAACTTATACAAGCCATTAATTTTATGCATATTTTATATATATATGTGTACAACGTTATCGGCAACAAAGAAGTAGTTTTTGTTAAAATTCCTTCCCGGGATATTTGGCCGTAGTCCAATGTTTTCTACAAAACCAGACGTTTCGGCAACGCCATCGACTTCCATCATCAGTGAAAATCGAGTGCGATAACGTGAGGTGGTATACGTTAGTGACCACAGTACTGTGGTTAAGGCTGAAGCAGTAAGTAGAAAGAAGTAGTTTCTATGGAAATATTTCATTTCGAAAATGATTTTAAATATAAATCTTAGAATATGGAAGTCATGTATGGTTCTCCATACCGATATTTTCTATGGGGAACGATAACTGCTGCAAATTCAAACAGAATCAAATAATTTTTTGCATATGTGCCTGAGCTGTAGAGGACTCAAGACCTATTGATTCTGGTAAAGATCGGTTAAGGGGAAAGGGTAGTTTACCTGCAACGTTTTATGTTTTAACAAGAGTAAAGTGCTTAATTTTTATAAATAAAGTATCCTGAAAGGTACAAAGGTACTGAAAGGTAGAAAGGTAGATGAAATATCTATAAATGAAAAGAGTAGTTGAAGGGGTTAGGGGGTAATTTTGTATGTGTACTACGTTATCGGATACAAAGAAGTAGTTATTCCTTCCCGGGACGTTTGGCCGCCATCCAATATTTTTTGCAAAACCAGACGTTTCGGCAGTGCCATCGACTGCCATCATGAGTGAAAATCGAGTGCGCTAACGTGAGGTGGTATACGTTAGTGACCATAGTAGTGTGGTTAACTATGAAGAAATAAGTAGTTTCTATGGAAATATTTCATTTCGAAAATGATTTTAAATATAAATCTTAGAACATGGAAGTCATATATGGTTCTCCATATCGATATTTTCTTTCAGTGATGAATGCGGGAGTTTACCACGTCAATTTTCTGTCAACATGAATCGCTTAGTTTTTTCATATCTGTTTTCCTTTTGATGCGATACTGAGAGAATTTTCTCTTCTCGAAGTAAAGGTGTTAGGGTAGATTTATTCTCGTTAGCAAAACATTCTTATGTCTTACAGAACTGTTTATAGCCTTCTTAACAGATAAAAACAGGTAACTAACTACATCCAAAGTTATCTCGTTATTCTAACACGAGACAGGCGGCAGCGAGATAGCGGTGACAAATTTAATCCCACGACGCATCGAAAATAATCCTCAAGTGTTTCGGTGATGACACTTTAGAAAAAATACTACGCCTCAGGTATGCAGTGTTTTCGCAACGCTACAACAGGACTCTTGGAGAACGGGACTGTCGTTACGCGCACGTGTGCACAAACTCGCACTAGACAACACTTCAGATAATGTGTAACATTTCACAACACACACATAACAATCGATTAATAGCCGTGTCAAGTTTTTAGACATACGTTATCCTAAAAAGGCGAATATTGGAAAGGTCACGATAGGGTCTTTAAATAAATACAAAAAATTCTAATTACTTCATTCGGACTCCTAAACGACCGATGTTCATACACAACGAAACATGATGAAGGTGTTGGGAAGGCGATGTTGGAACGTAGGCGCGAGAGACTAACAATAATCCTCAGTGTCTAATAATAATGAGTTGCGAGCAATTTCTAATCTAGTTGTGGAACTAGATTATTAAGAAAAATCCATGCCTGCAAGTCATCGTGAGGATAAAATGCGAATAGAAAAAAATGTGGAGGAGCCATACTGACAGCAGACTAGACCGAAGCTTACAGCGAAAAGATACTTTAAACGAATGGCAGACAATCGAAGGAAGAGAAGAAGAGAGAATTAAACGACAAAAAACCCCTCTACCGTTGGAACCATATATTGCCAATCAATGGATGAGAGTGGTTTAATAGAAATGAATTTGGCTCACAGGGATTTGGAAAAGGAACTAATCTCTAAGTGGAAACGTTTAAACATAAAAGAGAAATTTCGCTCGTAAGCTTTCGCGGCTTTCATTGATAACATTATTATTATTTTTTTAACACGAACAGGCCAGTCGTGGACCACGCGAATATCATTTCCTTTTCTTCTCCTGCCAGAAGGCTCTCTCATTCGCACACTATGCGCCGCCTTCCTTTCCACTGTCCACCCCTTCCTCGTCTTCTTCTCACCGCAGAGAACCTCAAGACTTTGAATTTTGTTTCTGTATGTATTTCTATCCACACAGTCGTTTAAAGAGATCGGTCCAGTTTCATCGTTTCCTCCTCGAGTTGTTTGGTGTATCCGTTCAGACAGGAAAGTTGCCAAATATATTTGAAAATTTGTTTATTTAACTGGACCGATCCATCCGAACCATACGTCCAAGGAATCTCAGTCTTTTCCTTCGGAAAGCCGTTTCGAGATCTTCCAGATCACTGTACAGCTCTTCTTTGGGTCTATGCCTGTAACCATCTTCGGTTTTCTTGGGTCCATAAATTTTCCGCAGAATTCTTCGTTCAATTTTAAGAAGAGTTCCAAATTTCGAAAGCACATTGTTTACACAGTATTTTATGTTTTATTAGCAACATTTTTTTTTATCGGCATCTAAGGACCGCATGCCAATTTCAATTCTTTACTCTTTGTTCTTTTCTTTTTTTCCAATATTCTTTCATCTTTTCACTGTGTCTCTTCTTCCTGTCTTCAGTCCACTTTGAACCTGCGTTTTTCTCTCTCCTACCCTGGACCCCTTCCATTTTTAACACTTTTGCCCGAAAAACTTATCTTTCAATTGCTTCTTCCGCGTGTATATTATTTTTGCTAAGTGTTTTTGGACTCCTTTAATCCAACATGATGCTGACTTCTTCCCCCCACAGATATTTGAAGATTTTTATTAGCAATTTTATTATTATATTGTTTTTAAACCACACATTTAGCCCATGCAACGAAACAGATCATCAGTGGGTCGACTGACACAGAGCACAAAGTCTTGGGCCCACCCCTATTTTACAGTAAGGTCAGCTGCTTTCAATACCAAAAACAAACACAAGTACAATAAAGTATTTCCGGATCAGTAACTTAGACATTACAATACATTGCAGAAACTTAAAAGTAATGCAAAAATTATTTAACAAAACAAGTTACAACATAATTATTTTTATTTAATTCAACGATCATGTCACGTTATTTAAAATCGGTTTCCAAACCCCCGTCTATGTCTCTGTTACAACTATCATTTTTGTATACTTCTATCGCCTCTCTAATCATTCGAGGAAAACAGTTATGAATCTTGAGTATGATCGCATCTTCTTCAAATAACAATACGCTACCGCTGATTTCTCCTTGTGCCTCGTTGTGTTCTTGTACTCACGTTAGCACCTGTCTTCGCGTTTCGCCCACGTACACATAACCACAACTGCATGAGACTTTGTACACGCCACGAGTTGAAAGAGTTATCCTCGTCTTTCGCCGATTGCAATATTTGGCCTACATTCCTAATCGGCTTAGAAAGAAATAAGGTTCTGTATAAAAATCATTAAGTTTTAAAAAAAATACGCCAGGAGCCGTCTTTTCTAAAAAAAAAAGACAAGGTTACAATATATAGCACTCAAAATTGTTACAACTGTCAACACAGTGAATCTCGGTGGATAGTTAATGCACCTAATAATAGTTACAGCAGTAGGCCCTACTTTGCGAGTTTTTCTATCACCGTCTGTTAATGGGTTTTCTCCACGCCAATCGGTTATAATTAACACTTTTCTCAATACAAATTACACGTCAACTAAATCAAAGAATTTACCAATTATGATAAAACGCATTTAAATTTAATTTAGCACGTATAGTTTCTGCCATATTTCGGTTTGTTCGCGATAAATATAAAAAAGCAATAAATTAAAAGGAAGAAATCCGCGTAAGCTTAACCCGTTTAAGAATCAACGACTTACCACCGATACAAATGATCATACGTTTAAGACTCATTTTGTAGATCATTTATTGTTTGGCGCTATCTCGAGAGTTCCCCTCCTACACAAAAGGATCTCCTGCCGTGGATCTGCTATCATCGTGTTTTTAATATTTTCATGACGTCATCTCGGAGACGTGTTGTAGCAATGAATTTTTGAGTGTCATACCAATCTCTTGTGGTGTTTGGCACTTCTTTTCCGAATGAATTCATTTATAGCAGACATACGCGTACGTCGTTACGAATCATTTCATTTGTTAGACATCGTAAGGCGTTAACCATTGCTCTTAATATTTTGGACCCACATCTCTGCATGACTGCAAGGCCTAACTTGATGCAGAAATAGTTCGGCATAAGTCACACACAGTTATAATTTCCCGTAGAACTTGTTTGTTCTCTTACTTGCAGATGGGACTTTGTATTTTTGTTTTCGTTTGGTATCTTTGTATCTATTTTTGCTCGTTCCATACAGTTCAGTTTGGTACCTAGCATCTGTGTCAATATGCAAAAATGGACATATATCGGTATGCTTGATTGCGCTGATGCCTATAAGTACCTCCCAGTGTAGCAACGTAGAAACAGCATAATAACCTACATCTAGCACAGTGAACTTTCCGTATAATGCAACGGTTTCCTTCTTTACCTCTCCTACGAAACTGAACAGTGAAGGTATAACAGAGAAGTATCGTGTAGTTAATCGACGTACTCTTAACAGAAATTCTTTACAAAATAAACGAAAATATAAACAGAAATATAAATGAAAAAGAAACACCCTTCTGGGCCTCTGGACGTTTACTAATCTATCCAACCTGTAATTACGCTCCTGTAAATACTGTCACATAGAATAGACATATCGTCAAAACCACCCACCAAGACGAGAATTTACAACTCAAGGGTACGCAGTGTTATGAAGCTAAAATTTTGCAAGCTACACAGAAGGAACAAAGGTAAAGTTAATTCATATAACTGTACGTTTTGAGATGGGCAGATGAGTAAGCAATAACGAGGAAACCACAGCATGAGTGAAAATAGAAAGGACACAATTCGTCATACAGAAAAGACCAATGTAGTGTGACCCGTAAGATGAAGCACATGGAGGACGGGGTTACGGGTCAAACAGAACAAAGGCAAATTAAGCGAAAGGCCGGCTGTGAAACGAAAGGCGGCGACAGCCTTATTCGATGACGATATCAAGTAAGTACAGAGTACAGTTAACGGCGGCAAGACGCGACGACGTCCTACGCGGTCGCGAACGCCCTACGTACAATTACCGCTGAGCACACCCAGCGCGCACACATGACTCGCCTTTGTAATTATGGCCAGTTTTTTGTTTTTCTTTGCGCATAGTTCTATAATGGAGCCCGCGGTGAAAGTCGCTGCTAACGTTGTTTACGTTCCACTAAACCGACTGCATTCAGGATCATTGCAGACGCAACGAGGTACATTGTACAACCGACTGAAAAGCTTAAGTAACATTAGAAACTTAATCGTCTTTCTACTTTGATGACCGTCGTACAGTTGTTCTCACAGTTGTCTACGTAAAAACGTAAGATTACACCAGTTTTCTTTATTAAAGACCGAACAAAAATGCCGCAACACTGTGGTATAGTAAAACCTCATACTCTTTACTAAAAGCAAGAATTTATTCTTCAACATTTCTCTACGCTACCATATAGAGAAATTTCACCTGCTATTATGAAGAGCGACTGCATAGCCGTTTTTAACAGGACAAAACTGTTACGATTACAGTGAATATCTTCAGAATACAATACGGAGATTTGGCGCAAACCCATCATATATCTTTATATAAAAAGCATTATTTTACACATACAACGAGGTGTATTAACCAGTATGAGCACTCTTTTTACCGTCGCGACGAGCTTTGACGGCAATTCGGAAGCGACACTTCTTTCTTCCAGTGTCGAAAGACCTTCTGAATGCTCAGAAAGACTTATGACATAATTTTGGGTTCATTGTGGCGTGTAATCAATCAAAGAATGACTGCGCGAGAGCTTCTAATTAATTTAACAACTAAACATTCAATACATTTTTATAAAGTATTAGAAGTTTACAACCATAAATTTTATATGCCCGAGTAACCGTAGAACTACTTTACAGAACTAAGAATTTAATTAATTTTTAATACGATAATTAATAATTTAAAATCAATTATACGTGGTTGCTAATCTAGCTTTCTGTTCACGAATTTAACAAATAATAAAATAAAACGCTATGAATTATTGAAACATCCTCCCTATTCCTCCGATTTGGCTTTTTCAGACTTTTATCTTTTCCCAAAACTCAAACTTCTTCTCGCTGGTCAGCATTTTTCAAGAGGTGACTTCAGCTGTAGAGGGGTATTTTGCAGACCTTACAGAAAACCTCTTCAGGGAAGGGATAGTGGCATTGGAATATCGCAAGAATAAATGTGTTATGCTAAAAGGAGATTATGTTGAAAAATAAAAATATTTTTAAATGATAAATTCGTTTTTTCATTGAACTTTCCAGACGGCCTTGTAGTTCTTCAAAAACATCTTGTTATTTCTTAAAAGGTATAGCTCGCGCGGTGACAACGTTGACATACAGGGCGCTATAATGTGATAACGTGTTCTTAGGACAGTGATACTGTACGTGTGCGCCAATCAGATTGTCGCGTTAGGAAAATGACAGGACAGTGGCTGGTCCACGTGGACTTGGCGTTGCCACAATCAGCATTCAGCAACTGCAGCTTATCATCTTTAATAAAGCCAATCCGTCGAGTCGTCATTCTGCTACCAGTACAAGCCTTTAAGTGATACAGGAACGTGTCAACAACGCGACTGCATGGTGGAGCTAAAAAATGGATTACGACTGATCAGATTTGCTTTGTTAGCCGACGGAAACGGTTTGTATGGGGGAGTAATACCATCAACAAACTTGATAAGGAAGTATCCTATTGGCAAACGAGACTTGACTACACGATACTAAGCGTTCAATTGTCGCATTATAATCACGTTTTTCGTTTTTATTATATCAGATAATCTAAGCTGTGTTTGCGACATACGAGTCACTAAATTTAACTTCGCTACACAGTTTCTTGAGATATCATAATGTTTCACAAACTTCGTGTGCATTGTCGGAGAGAGAATGATCAACGAATGGTTTTGATCTTTCAGTTTCTATATAATATCAATGTGAATCGTCTGCAAAGGGATGGGTATTGAAACTGACGATGACACATGTTAGGACACCCCGCAGTTTGCAGACGATCAAGTGATAGGTGCAAATGAAAAAGAAGAAGAAGACCATCACAAAAATAATCAACTTCACAAAACTATAAAATTAATTTGTCCTGATGACCATCAGAGACAGACAGTACCAATTATTTTAATGACAAGGGTTTTTTTGACTTCTGTTTATCCACAATAATATAGCTCTGAAGAGTACGATCGCACAGCGGCTTTTGTGAGTGACGATCCATTATTATTAATTCGGGGTAAAAACGTCCTACGACGCTGTCCGATGCCTAATCTCCATTGCTGTCTGTCGTTGCAGGTTTCGTCGTTTAGTCCTCTATCGCTGATTGATCTTCTTATGCCCTCTATCCCTGTTTTCTTGGGCCTTCCTTTCTTTCTGTGCTCTCTAGGTATCAATCTCATTGTTTTCTTTGGTAGTCGGTCTTGTCCCATCCTTTGTACGTGTCCGTACCAGATTAGTTTTTTTCTTCCATGGAGTTGACGACTGTCCTCTGTACGCCCATTTCTTCTGATCGTTACATTTCGTAATCGCTCTAGCCTTGCAGTTCTAGCAGCTGTGCTTCATAGAATCCCGTTCAATGATCTAATTATTTGTTTTGCTTTGTTTATTCTTGATTTTATTTCAACATCATCTGTTCCTTCTTCATTCAAGTTTACTCCTAAGTATTTGTAACTGTTGAATTTTTTATAAGTTCGTTGTTTTCTATGTTCATCGGAATCTCCATTTTTCATACTCTTTCTTCAGTTTGCGTGTCATATATTCCAGGTCTTCTTTTCCATTTGAACATATCACTTGATCGTCTGCAAACTGCGGGGTGTCCAAACATGTGTCATCGTCAATTTCAATACCCATCCCTTTGCAGACGATTCACACTGATATTATATAGAAACTGAAAGATCAAAACCATTCGTTGATCATTCTCTCTCCGACAATGCACACACAGTTTGTGAAGCATTTTACCTCACTGAAGAAATTGACTATTTCGTGACAGTTGTAGTAACATAATACACACTTAACATAAGATATATTCAGAATGATCACAGTTGCACACCACTATATAAAAATTATCCCGATTAGCGCTTTCAAGCCTCACAGCCCATCGTCAGATCGGAATAGGCAGAAATTATTTTAAAAACAAACCCTTCACCCCTCTCCCCCACCCTGCTCACACACAACAAGCTATAATATAAATGACCCTTCCCCACCCTCTAAACCCTGTCCACACCATCTGTACAGTTACATATTTTTCTAGCAAATTCCTTGTGTTTCAGTGTGTGTGTGTGTGTGTGTGTGTGTGTGTCCTTTTAAACTTACCCTACTTCCTCTCCACACACATGGGTCAGTCACTCACCCTTATTTTAACCATCCAATTAGTACTATGCAAATAATTCTTAATCTTATCTATCTGTCCTCTATCATTTACTTCTTAATCATGTTATAAAATATTTCTTCATTATCAAATTTAATTTTAATATTAATTAAATTGTCTAACCCTTTTTCTCTTTCTTTTAATATTTCTAACTCCTCTCTAAGCTTCCTTTCAACTGTGTTATTTACTATTTTTACAATTTCGTATTCTTCCAAAGGATTAACAAACTTATGGTTGTCTTCTATGAAATGTCTTGCATATAACGAATTGGTTGTTCTATTACCTTCTCCACGTTTGTGGTCAGACAACCTGCATACGAATTTTCGTCCTGTCTCACCTAGGTACACTTTGTTGCAGTCTTTACATTTTAATTTATAAATTCCGCTTTTCTGTAATACTGGAATTTTTTTCTATATTCTTATTCCTTATCTTATCAAATACCGTTTCACATTTTTTAATAGCTATATCTACTCCATATTTATTAAAACATTTTATAATTTTTCTAGTATGTGAACCTATGTATGTCAATGACCCTGCATAATTCTTTTGTTCTGGTTCTATTTTAGCTTTTTGTATGTTAACCCTTTTCATAACTTTATCCACTATGTTGGTGTTATAATTATTATTCCTTACAATTCCCTTTATCGTTTTTAACTCCCTAACTTTTGATTCGGTCTCTTTTAAACACTTCTGAGCTCTGTAACAAAATGTATTGATTGCCGCCATTTTATATCTATATGGGTGGTAAGACTCTCTTGGTATAATTATATCAGAATACGACTCTTTCCTAAATATCCCAAACTGTAGTTTCTCATTATCCTTAATTTCTATGTTCAAATCTAAGTAATTTATTTTCTTACCTCCTATCTCTTCTTTAAATTGTAAGTTTTTATCCTTATTATTTACCTCATTTATAAACTCATGCACTTCTTCCATGCTTCCTTCCCAAATTACTAATACATCATCAACGTATCTAGACCATAATTTTATATTGTCTTTATACTTAGTGGAAGTTATTAATTGCTTTTCAAAATCATTCATGTATATTTCAGCAAGAATAGGGGATAATGAAGACCCCATAGGTAAACCTTTTTTCTGTATATAAAACTTGTTATTAAACCTAAAATAGTTCTGATTTACACATTCTTTAATTACTTTCATCAACTGCTTTTTATACCTGTATTCTCCCATATTATTATCGTTTATTAACTTAATAACTTTATTTACTGTGATATTGGTAAACATGTCCTTAACATCCAGTGATATCAATTTTGTATTCCCATTAATCCTAATATTTTCTAATTTTTCTATCAATTTTACATTATTCTCTATGTTGTATTTTGTCCCAAATTCATATTTCTCTCTCAGTACTCTGCTAACTTCCTTTGATAATTTATAAATAGGTGCATTAATAAAAGAAACAATCGGTCTAATTGGTTTTCCTTCTTTATGTATCTTAACCTGACTTTTAAAAGTTGGTGCTGTTGGATTACTTTCCAATAAATACTTTTTCTTATTTTCTTCTATAAATGTTATCTGTTTCATCATTTGTTTTATCCTTGACTGGTACTTACTTGTATAATCATACTTTATTTCCTCGTATGGTCCTTCCCTTATAAATTCTTCCGTTTTCTTTATGTATTCGTCCTTTCTCAGTAGTACCATTGTATTTCCTTTGTCCGCCTTCGTAACTATAATATCATTTTTCTTTATTTTATTCTTTAGTTTAGTTACAGTTGATTTGATTTTTTGTTCATTTTTTGAATTACACAAACTTTTCTTAAATATTTTATCTACTACATTCCCTACTTCCCACCTTATTCTTTTTTTATCATTTTCATTTCCTAGTTTTTGTATTATGCTTTCGCATTCAATAATCGTTTTTTCTTGATTTAATTCTGGTGGTGGTGCGTATTTTAAGCCTTTTGCTAACATTTCTTTTTCTTCTGTATTGAAATTCACCTCTGTAAGGTTTATTACTCTTTTTTCATAGTTATTCTTAGAGAGGTGTTCCTTTTTTACTTCGTTCTTTCTTATTAATTTATTTAACTTATCTACCATTTTTTTCTTTTTCTTTTCCAATTTCTTTTCTACGTACCCCAAACCAAAATTATATAATATTTCTTCTAACTCTACATACGAGTATATTCTTAACAATTCTATGTGTCTGTCATATAATTCCCTATTATATCTATTGATTAAGCCGTAGAGTGACCTTATTTCCAGTTTTATCCACAACTTCTCGCTTTGTTCTTTTACTTTTTTGGCTACACTGTTCTTATTTTTAATTTTAACTTGAGCGTACTTTGGGATGACATTATTATCCAGACATTGTTTATTAAACCATATTTTACTTAAAACCCTCTTCAATTTAACTTTTAACTTAAGATATTTAAAAACTTTACTTACCTTATTGTTGTCGTTTATTACCTCATTGTTGCTGCCCATTACCTGTAGTCGATTGCACATCTTAACAGACGTTTAATGAAGAAATTTGTGTTAGTGGTTGAAATCACAATCAGAATGATCACAGTTGCACACCACTATATAAAAATTATCCCGATTAGCGCTTTCAAGCCTCACAGCCCATCGTCAGATCGGAATAGGCAGAAATTATTTTAAAAACAAACCCTTCACCCCTCTCCCCCACCCTGCTCACACACAACAAGCTATAATATAAATGACCCTTCCCCACCCTCTAAACCCTGTCCACACCATCTGTACAGTTACATATTTTTCTAGCAAATTCCTTGTGTTTCAGTGTGTGTGTGTGTGTGTGTGTGTGTGTGTGTGTGTGTGTGTGTGTGTGTGTGTGTGTGTGTGTGTGTGTGTGTGCATCCTTTTAAACTTACCCTACTTCCTCTCCACACACATGGGTCAGTCACTCACCCTTATTTTAACCATCCAATTAGTACTATGCAAATAATTCTTAATCTTATCTATCTGTCCTCTATCATTTACTTCTTAATCATGTTATAAAATATTTCTTCATTATCAAATTTAATTTTAATATTAATTAAATTGTCTAACCCTTTTTCTCTTTCTTTTAATATTTCTAACTCCTCTCTAAGCTTCCTTTCAACTGTGTTATTTACTATTTTTACAATTTCGTATTCTTCCAAAGGATTAACAAACTTATGGTTGTCTTCTATGAAATGTCTTGCATATAACGATAGGTTTACCTATGGGGTCTTCATTATCCCCTATTCTTGCTGAAATATACATGAATGATTTTGAAAAGCAATTAATAACTTCCACTAAGTATAAAGACAATATAAAATTATGGTCTAGATACGTTGATGATGTATTAGTAATTTGGGAAGGAAGCATGGAAGAAGTGCATGAGTTTATAAATGAGGTAAATAATAAGGATAAAAACTTACAATTTAAAGAAGAGATAGGAGGTAAGAAAATAAATTACTTAGATTTGAACATAGAAATTAAGGATAATGAGAAACTACAGTTTGGGATATTTAGGAAAGAGTCGTATTCTGATATAATTATACCAAGAGAGTCTTACCACCCATATAGATATAAAATGGCGGCAATCAATACATTTTGTTACAGAGCTCAGAAGTGTTTAAAAGAGACCGAATCAAAAGTTAGGGAGTTAAAAACGATAAAGGGAATTGTAAGGAATAATAATTATAACACCAACATAGTGGATAAAGTTATGAAAAGGGTTAACATACAAAAAGCTAAAATAGAACCAGAACAAAAGAATTATGCAGGGTCATTGACATACATAGGTTCACATACTAGAAAAATTATAAAATGTTTTAATAAATATGGAGTAGATATAGCTATTAAAAAATGTGAAACGGTATTTGATAAGATAAGGAATAAGAATATAGAAAAAATTCCAGTATTACAGAAAAGCGGAATTTATAAATTAAAATGTAAAGACTGCAACAAAGTGTACCTAGGTGAGACAGGACGAAAATTCGTATGCAGGTTGTCTGACCACAAACGTGGAGAAGGTAATAGAACAACCAATTCGTTATATGCAAGACATTTCATAGAAGACAACCATAAGTTTGTTAATCCTTTGGAAGAATACGAAATTGTAAAAATAGTAAATAACACAGTTGAAAGGAAGCTTAGAGAGGAGTTAGAAATATTAAAAGAAAGAGAAAAAGGGTTAGACAATTTAATTAATATTAAAATTAAATTTGATAATGAAGAAATATTTTATAACATGATTAAGAAGTAAATGATAGAGGACAGATAGATAAGATTAAGAATTATTTGCATAGTACTAATTGGATGGTTAAAATAAGGGTGAGTGACTGACCCATGTGTGTGGAGAGGAAGTAGGGTAAGTTTAAAAGGACACACACACACACACACTGAAACACAAGGAATTTGCTAGAAAAATATGTAACTGTACAGATGGTGTGGACAGGGTTTAGAGGGTGGGGAAGGGTCATTTATATTATAGCTTGTTGTGTGTGAGCAGGGTGGGGGAGAGGGGTGAAGGGTTTGTTTTTAAAATAATTTCTGCCTATTCCGATCTGACGATGGGCTGTGAGGCTTGAAAGCGCTAATCGGGATAATTTTTATATAGTGGTGTGCAACTGTGATCATTCTGATTGTGATTTCAACCACTAACACAAATTTCTTCATAAAAATAAGATATATTCCAACCCTTTATTCCTGTTATCAGTCAAGTATCTTATCTGTACTTACACATGTCCAGTCGTGTCAATAAAAACTACTGCAGTAGCTGGAAGTTATCGAAATATATGTTTACTAAGTGTTAAAATGTTGACTTACTTTATCACGAATTATAAAGAAACGAACGCTTCAATAAAAAAAATCCTTTATGATAAGAAAAACATAGGCCTTATGCGCCCTGTCTGTTTTTAACAATACCCGATAAATTCTGATAAAACGTAAGCAGATACAATATTCAACCATCTCTCTTTTACGTTAACTACAAATTATAATCTTGCGTATTACAATAACACCATAATTTTGTTTCTGGCAAAAATACAAGAATAATAAGTAGTAAAAAAAGTAGCGTTAATAATTAATAAAAACGACGAATACAGTAAAATAGACGTTTAGATAATTCTGAAGACTGCGACTACTGAATAACAATCACGTTATACGATGGGGAATCAAAAAGTCAGTTGCACTGGCATGGAATATTTATAAAAATTGTTTTACTTAGGCCTATGTTAAATTACAACTGAAAATGTACCGTGACACGAGTTTTTTTACGCCACTGCTGAAAAATCCCGCCCAACATTCCGATAACCATCCCCGCGCTGCATTTTGGACTTTTTCACCAGTGTGATATCGCTGCTTCGCGAGGGCCTCGTTCATACGACTGAACACTTGGAAAGTCAGTCAGGACTGAATCATACAGCGCAAATCAGAATTACAAGGAGAGTTTGCATACCTTCCATTCAAATTTTTCAAAGAGTTCCTTCGTGACGTGTTCCTTCGATAATGGTGCGCGCAAATTTTTGAACATTGGAGCCACTCAAGATAAGGATAAGGCAAGAGGATAAGGTTACGCGAATACAATGAATAAGTTGGATAGACATTGGAAAGTATCCAAGTGATACGAAAAATCTCGGCACATGCTATACTAAAACGATTTACTACACCAATCGCGTTGCAGGCCAAGTTAGAATAAGAATCTGTTATGAACCGAAAATTTGTGAAGTTATCTTCTTTGTATGTTCCTGGACGCGTTTACAAAAGCGAGGTGAAAGAAAATAAAAAACGATAAAGTGGAATAATACTCTTATTAATACCTTTATCAGTAGTCAGGTATAGTATTTAACAAACTACTAAAAATTACTTCGTTCGACTGAAGCATTCCGTCCTAGGTGTTTAGAGGATCATCGCGAATCTAACACCAAAATTTATGCACGGTATTTAAAGAGGTCATTGCGCATAAGCTAAATACATAAATGATCTGTTTATGTATTAACACAAATGCATAAACTATTTAAATTTACATACCATGCTAAATACATAAATATGTTTACAACATACCCCAGGATTCATTCTTATATTTTCCTATTCTTTTTTTATTATTAAACTAATGCTTATACAGCGAGCAAATGAAAAAACGAAAGTTTTAATAATTTGTACTTTATTTTAATAATAGTACTCAAATAATTTGATTTAATATTTCGCTTTAGCTGTACACGTTCGTCTCAGTTTGGTCAGAATGCGTACGTTCAAAATACATATTTGATTATGTGAAAAATGAACGATAATTGAAATTTTTTACATATACTTCGTTTACAAGTTCATTTTAAAGAAACGTTTTCGTGCACACAGAAAATTAGCGCGCGTGTAAAACATTATTTTCACTTCTTGTATTCTAACTAGTTACGAATTCACTACACACCCATGTATGCATTTAGGACACTTTATCTGATAACCATGAAATCTCTATTTTCGTTGCACGTACCTTCCCTCCTAATCGGAGTCAAATTCTGTCCACTTACTGAACGCCTCTCGCCGCAACCTCAACCTTGACACAATGTTGCTTTTTCACTGCACATTCAATAGAATAGACGCTGTACTACGATCTAACATTTCTTATTGATTCACGTAGTACACGAGAACATCGGCCTACATAGTTTTTCATTCACTGGCAATGACTAAGCAGGTAGATGACAACAAAACGGTCAGTCACCGGACTGATGGAGTGTCGCGGTCACCGAGTTTCAATTTACACAGCACAATTAGCATCAGTGTGTGACAATCCGACAAACCTTTCACGTCGACTATGCATAAACGGTTTGTTGTTCTGTTCTTCTATACAACTCTTTAGATAAACAGTTAAGTCTTTGATGTGTTCCCTGAACGGGTATGACTCTTTCCAACAACCATTCCCTTATAAATTCACATTTAGTTCGTACATCTGGTTTTATATTAGATACTGTCTTCAATTGTCCTATTCGTTAATAGTATACCAGTATTTTCTCTCATGTCGTCCTTCCATATCATTCTTGCACAGCCGTAGACAGACGTGAATTTAGGGGGGCGGGATCTGAAGCCCCCCAAATTTCAACTTACCTAAATAAATTTTAATGTTGCGGCTTTTAAAATAGGTCTACAAATTACTTACAATACGTGCCAGTAATAATAATTAATTCTGTGTATCTATAAAAATTATGTTACGAAATGTGTGACCACAGTAATTGCAATTATCACTCCCACTTCTTCTTGAACCCTCCCTCAAACTGAAAATCCCGCATAAGCCCAAATATTCTTGGCTTACTCACAGCTTTCATATCTCACCACTTTGTCCAGATTATGTTTTTTTTGGAACGTTAGTCCTTTGTATTTTCACTCTAAACACGGCGAATCCATATTAAATACAGTGGAAAGATATTTAATTCGGTAAAACTAGCACTTTAAAAAATACCAGCATGAATTTCAAGTTGATACGAATCCTTCAAATTCCTCTGTCACAAGTAAGAGGATTACCCTCAAATGTACCTGTCTGTCTTTCAGTTGCTTTTGCTTTCATTGTGGATAGTGCACTTCGTTATGATATTACAGTGTAGATTAACATAAAAACTATAGGCATTTTTCAATTCCTATGGGCATTTTTTGATATCGTGATGTGGAACAGGGTAATGTAACCTGAATCCAACATAAATGATTCATTTCCCATGAATGTACGTTTATATGTTTCTCACTACTTCTGTTTCAACAATGATTACTGATCGACGAAAGGAAAGTTACTTAACCACTTCGAAACCGTACACTAAAAAGAGAATATTTGATCTTACCGCAATTTGTATTATTTATTCTCTGGAAAAAAATATTCTTCTTGAATATCGTCAATGCTACTCATTCTTACGAATTTTTACAAAGTTTAATTTGTTCTATTTCAGCCATTTCACAGCACACACTGCATAGCTATTCCATCATGTGTGGTTAATGATACACTTGCCGGACAGATCTCAACCGACAAGCCAGACGGAGAGGATAAGACTGGGGACCAACTCATCTATGGAAAACAATCCCACACAAATGTCGCGACATCAGAAGCAGTGTCTTCTCCTTCTCTTCCTCCTCTACCTCAACGCAGACATTGGTGGGCTTAGAATTTCTTCCCTCCCGTACAGTCTCTTAATTACCACGAACCTTCTTCTTTCTTTCATCGCATCCATGTACTCCTGTCTGGGTTTTTCCTCCCACAGCCCCTTCGATCGTAGTTTAAGCTCGGTAGACGTTATAATTATTCTAACAAAGTTGATTTTTTTTTTTTTTAACGTTGATCATTGTTTTTGTAGATCATTCTTCTAGATTTTGCCGAACACTTGATGAAAACGAATTTTGTAAACGGTTAAATAACCATCACCCGGGAAGACATGGTTATCTGACCAGTCGCCAAGGGAAGCGCTCTGACACGACTCAAAGGCAGCACCGCTCGTCTAGCTACTTTGGCAACAAATGCGAATCAAGGAAAGTTCCTCGAACAGGTGGTACAGTCTCCAATTGAAAGTCTACGGTAAACATATTTGAAATCAAATCTTATGTATACGAGAAGAATGTTTAAGCAAATTAACGTCTCCGTGCGCTACGGTTCCAATAGCATAAGGCCCCTTACTACGCAACGAGGAACTCTTCGTCTAATTTGCTTAATGCGAATTCTAGAAATCGCGTAGTTTTCCGTCGATATGGATATTATTCTATACATCTTTCCATACTGACTAATTTTACACCACCTTAATTTTATAGCTGGAGCACGGTAAAGAAAGCAGTTTTTTGAGAGAACCCACCAGCAACCATTGGTAAATTATCTGAAAAGGTGACAGGTGTAAAAAGAATTAAGTAACCTCTCTTCGGGGGCAGTCTGAGAAGCTACATGAGCGTTACTTGTTCTGAAACATGTTCTTTTTAATGTAAATTATTTCTACGTATGTCTTCATTCATGTAATGTTTGTATTATTCACGTCAAAAAAGGCATTGTTATGAAATATGCTTTCATTACTGTCTGTTTTGGAGCACAATGCATAATCTCTGTTATGATCGGATCCAACTCTAAAAAGGCAATTATTTCGTTTTCGGAAAATTAACGTCAACATTCTTCGCATACGATACGCAGCCGACAGATTCTCTTCAGCATGTTACGTTAATTTTCAACCTGAAGCGTCACGCCACAATATATAACAATTAATTACAAACAAACGTCTACGATAAAACGACATTATCAATAAACAACAAGTAAAAGTCTACCAGCCACCGTCAGGACATCCTGTTATCACTGCAGTGGCCAGTGTAGGGGAAAACTATAGGAAAGCAAATAAAGAAGGCGGGAAAATGTAAGCGCAACATAGAAATCCAGTGAATCAAGAATCGACCGTTCCACACAGGGAAAGTTATAATTAGATTCACATCTGCAACAACAAAAAATCAACGCTTACAACGACTTGTAACAATTAGTTACTTTAATTAATTACAATTAATTATAGAAAGTGTGTACACAAAGGGTGAGGCGCGGTTCCTTAACCAACCAACATTCCTACCATTCAAATGAGAAAACACCATGACTTGACATTAATGTTCGTGTATGCGTTACAACACTGTCCTGTTCTGTTGAATCACCAAGTAAGGTCTAGCACGACAGTCAAACGTTCGTCTGAAATATACGCTACAAACACGTACATTTTACAAACGGATACTTGCACATTACTCAGACGTCGATCCGTAAATAGAGCTTCATTCGCTCCGCAGCCACGCCTACTACGGATCCGACGGCTAACAACATAGGCCGAATAAAACTAGAATAGGATTATTTTGCCTGGCGTAGACGAAGTGAGGCAAAATAAATGTCTTCAAGCCACTGTAGCTTGTGGCACTATTTATCTAGTAGCACATAATGTGGCAACAATTCTATGTGCCACTACGCTGAAGTATCAGTAATATTTAGGATACACATAATTTCAAAGAAACTAGCTCGCGCGCACAAACACAAAATGAGAATTGTAGTTCTTTATACAACTGTGAATTGTGAATTATTACAATCGTCTATAAACTGCAAGTGCAAATAATACTTTATTATTTGACCTTGCGCTTTACCGTAGACAAGGAAAGGACGTGTAACTAGAGTGTGTTATGAGATTACATGTTATAATCGATATCAATCCGACTTAAAACTATGTTTAATATTTTAATAGAATTCTATTATCGCATATCGATTAGTTATCTGGCTCTGGACATTTACGATAACGCAAGAACTTACTTGTGAAAGGAACGTAGTAAAGTGATACTACCACTCTCATTCGTTTTTATAACATGTCGTAGGCTATATAAAAAATTATACCCGAGAGCCAATGTTAACATAAATCGTGGTTACCGTTAGAACTGAAATATCTGTCATTTTCTTTTATTTAAACGCGCGCGCCTTTGTTTCTTCTCTCTCTGTCTTGTATCTGTCACTTTTATGTAGAGACTTTACAGAATATATTATGTACCTTATTTTCAGAAAGTTTCTAAACATCTAAAATATTTCACTCGATTAAATGAGTTCCCTGTTGCTGAACAAAGAAGTGTGGGTGTAGGCGGGGAGATGTGAACAAGTATGTCATGGCGGTAAGTGTAGAGAATGTCGAGACCTTTCTACAAACTACGACCTTCTCCTATTTCACTCAATTAGCCATAATTCAAGTCTATTATGTTGTGTCGTTGTAATAGTGAGCGACGAACCGCGGCTACTCACATGACAAGACTGCGGCCACCTGAACTGACGTATAAACAACGAATACGCCTGCCTGTCAGTTCTGAATACACGGAATTCTCTGGGATGAGCATTTTTTTTTTCTTCGCATAATCTGACCATCGCAGAGAGTCGGCGCCCTTAAGTTTTGTCTACCGTCGTCTATGACCAGCAACCGTTTCTTTACTTTATTTTTTTCATGGGCATTTTTACTGCTCTTTCTGGAGCACTTTTTTTCTAATTGTATGTTTCTATGTCCACATAAAAAAGAAAAAAAAAAAACATTTTTCCGTTGGGATTTTTTCTACAGATGTGCGTGGGTTAGAACGACTGACGTGTGCGTACATTATGAGTAGTCCACTAAGTTTATTTGCCTAGATACCGCGTGCGCGGGCTCACACACAATTTATTTCATTTGAATTTTATAAGATATAGTGATTGATTAGTTCAACTTTCCTCTGATGATTATATTGCCGATAACGTAATAATGAACTTCATTACTCCCCCACTTCATTGAACAGAGTTCCCCATAACATATTAATTGTTAATATTGAACAATTAATGAGTTTTTATAATTTTTTTTGTTTTTATTTTAGTTTGGTGTTGCCTTGTTATACTACTCCTTCTTCTTCATAGGCTAACAGACGTCCTGGAGGTAGGCTAATAACTTCTTTTGCGTTTTCCCATACACTGCGTCAGGTTCCTCAACCAGGATTTACGTCGCCTTTCATGATACTTATCTTCCTTCGATCCTTTTTTCAACTATAAATATTAAACGTTATGGAGGGCTAAAACAAATACATTTTTGTATGCTTATATTTGTTACGACTACTACATTTGTTTTCATTCTTCTCAGCATTGGTGATGGCGACTCCATTGCTTCCATCAATCTATCAGCCTATCTCACTGAAGTTACGACTTTGGGTGTTTATATTTTACTATCTATTTCCCTACCTATGTGTCTGAAGTACTTCAGATGTCTTATTAATAACATTACACAGAGTGAAAACACATCTTAACACTACTTTTTCAAGATATATAAGAAGCAACAATACCGTAAAAAAAACTGAGGAGTTTATGTAGTCTGTTGAAGCGGAAAATTCAGTGGCAAAAATAACAGTTAAAAAAAAGGTGCTATTAATCGTCACACGTACTTCTCAACGGTTCAACAAGATCACGTTACGAAGTAATGGGACGTGAGGCAGAAGAATTGTAATATCGGTAAAATCCTGCATAAAGTGGATGTTACAATTGTGTACGTAGATGATGAACAGTTCAGATGTTTTATCTCGTACAAACCCTAATTTGTCGTACCAATGTGTCTCGTATCACTTCAGAACAACTTCCTTATATCGCACTACGATAGAGAAAATAGATATGTATTGTTTGATGAGCATATGCACAGATATCGCTATAGCTTACGCGCAATAAGGGCAAAAATTACCCGTTGTTTCTGAAATCTGCACGCAACAATTTCATATCCTTTAAGCAGCCAACAGAACAAATGCCTTCCATCTTAGAGGAGTTAAACATAAACCAGCGGTTATCATCAACAGCCATATTAAAATCTTATGTTGCATTTGTCACACCGTGATGGACTACAAAACTAATAGTTGAAGGGCAGGTCGTTGGCAAAATATCAAAAAGTCGATCACCAAGTGGTTGGCTGGATCAAATAAAAAGTAATTGGGCGCATGATCAAGATCACGTTATGTGGACGCGTATAGCTCCCCAACCAGACGCTGGTAAATAAGCGCTTGTATTAAGCACAGCCATTAACTGTTGTGACCATCGATGGTTGTGACTAAGAATAGGCAATGCTTCCTCGAGAATGCAAGCGACAAACAAAAGCGTTACGCCGCGGACTACCGATAAATAAACTATAATACATTTTATTGTTTTGTCTCCAAGTCACGCTCTAATACAAAGGTACAATCTTACGTATTTTTTATTTTCAGTCGTGCGACTTCGTATATTTTTATTTATAGCACTACGCGTTTCGGCAACAAGTTGCCATCCTCAGGTGAAACATTCACTCAAAACGAGGTCGTTAAAAAATAAAATGATTTATTAAAATACTAAAACTTAAAGTCAAAAGTGCACTTTCAACATATATGAGCACACACGCGAACATGAGCAGGCCAGTGCTACACACGCGGGCATTATCGGTCGACTAGACTTAGTGCTTATGTAAGAATGTACGCTGATAAAACTGTTTGTTTACCAAACTGTTTATCAGCTTAGTAAACTAAACAATCAGTTTTATCAGCGTACATTCTTACATAAGCACTAAGTCTAGTCGACCGATAATGCCCGCGTGTGTAGCACTGGCCTGCTCATGTTAGCGTGTGTGCTCATATATGTTGAAAGTGCACTTTTGACTTTAAGTTTTAGTATTTTAATAAATCATTTTATTTTTTAACGACCTCGTTTTGAGTGAATGTTTCATCTGAGGATGGCAACTTGTTGCCGAAACGCGTAGTGCTATAAATAAATACGAAGTCGCACGACGGAAAATAAAAGATAGGTAAGATTGTACCTTTGTAATAAATAAACGTTTGTCAAATGTCGGAGCCGAATTTCCAGCCGTCTGTCGCTACGAATCGGCACGATTTATTATAAACAAAGACTCGTTGGAATTACTCGAATGATGTACTGTTGATCGTGACTTCAGAACGCACCGGAGCTTACCTTTTGTTTCAAACCTATTCACGTGTATACTGTTCGTTTGCAGCGTGCTTAACCGTGCACGCACAGAAGTGTTTGTAATTCATTGCATTTCACGGCTGATTAAGATTACGCGTCTTGCGTTTAGACACACAAACAATAAAGAATATGAATGACTGGGTGTTGTGGTCACGTTTCTATTCATTCATTTTTTCGTTAAGCTCGCATATATGGTGGAAACTTTTTCGTACCGTCACAACTATGTACAACAGCCCGGGCATCCTTGTTTGTTGAACCGTGTGGCATATTTCAAAGAGAGCACAACATTCCAACCGCCAATTATCACTCTACGTTTTATTAGAGAATCGCACAGGGAATCGAAGTACCGGAGATCTCTACAGACTGACACCCACTCTCACAGCCTCCTCATACACTCAACACACGCAAGCAAGCGCGCACCGAATACATTTTCTTTTCGTAACATAATCGGGCCCGTTTTATAAATAAAATCCTAAAATGTCTACTATATACAAACAATATTAATTCAAAGGACGTAAGGGAAAAAGCACTACAAGATCTAAAGTTGTGCTGCTGGTGTTTTAATGGCTGAATTTCAAAAACTTCCGAGAAATCCTAAATTCTACCATGTTCCAAAATTTCTGAATCCCTGCAAGAAAAAATTATATACGTATTATAGTTCAAAGTGAAATTTTTTAGGTTCTGTATCCCAAATTGTCTACTTCATTGTACTACCACTAAACTAAAAATTTTCTACATTTCTCAAACGATAAGGTTCATTCAACTGGTCGTTTGCTATCAAAAGGGGATGGGTACAACCGAGTAGCCTACACCTCGCTGCCATTAATTTCTCTACAAATACACACCGTTTGTCCACTCTTCCTGGACGTATCGACTTTTCCATCTCAAGTTCGTGCACTATTCACACTGGTACCCACTTTCTATGAACAACGGGTTTCAATTTACGATACCTGCAGAAACGAAAACTGATCTCGTTATTGGTTCCACAATAACAGCAAAAGCCAATGTCCTGTCAGGAACTGATGAAGTGCATTAATTAACATAATAAAACGAGCATTCCTGTGTAATTAATGAGACTGACGGTGATAATTGCTCGCTCGGTCCCAAGCTACTGACGTGCCGGATTGTGAGAGGCGATATACGTCTGAGTGCTCGCTTCCTCTACTCTCCAATCTTCATAATTAGCCACTTTATCTGTACACGGGAAACGTACAAAATTTGATCACTGCCTTTCATACACTGACATTATTAAAAAAAAATGTCTAGAAGACTCACTTGATACCGCCATAACTGCCGGCATAATATCATTAACAGAGTCCACACAATCTATCGTACTTTCTTGTAATTTTGAAACTTTTCGGGATGAATCCAGTCGTTTTTCGATGTCCCTGTTGGCCAGACGTTGAAGCCAACACAACGCCAAATCAGTCCTCCTGATTTTACTATGGAAAAAATGATTGTCCGCTTGCTTCTTTTAACGGCTGCACACTGAAGTAACTGGGCCTGCACATCGACAACCGGCTAACTTGGCAAAACTACACCTTCACGGAGCGTATAACATGATAAGTTATAAATCTATTGTGCTAACCGCGGTTGAATTACTTAGTGTGTTAATTTAATAATTTCTTAAATTTATCTAGCCCTTAAGTTGGACGCCATTTTTAACAATCATTTTTAATATGCGTATTGATAGCACAATAAATTAATTATTAAATATATAAATTTAACGATCACTGACAGGTATGTGTATAATTTAATTTTAATGATGATTCTAACTATCTACGTTCATCAACACATACGTGATATCATTTATTTAATTGAACATAAGAAACTCTTAAATCTATTTGCATTCTTTCAAACTTTAAGTCAATATTCGGGTTGCATTGGTAATAATGAACGCATGTTTCTGGTTAACTAAAATACTAGTTTAATTATCATTTATGACATATTATAATAGTACATAGAATACGTCGCTGTACCTGAAATACATACATATTTATAATAAACAAAGATATATCTCAATATATGCTGAAATAAAGAAAACATACATACATATATAAATCAAATGATGTTACAATTCAATATTTTACTTATTTAATGCGTTCATTAAATCCCAAATAAGCTTTTGTTTATACGTTCATTAACTACTTATTTCAATTTTACTCATTACTTTTCTTAATAATTTCTCAGGTGTGAATTCTTTGAAAGAAACCAGGTCAGTAGAAGTTACAAATTAGAAGTAATTATAATAATGGTTACTTGGTTAGTGAATATCCATTAGTTGTTGACGTAGTCTCGTTCTGGTGATGGAGATGGCTCGTAGATACATTCCGTCGTTAGTTGTTTTATCACTGCCACTTATCACTTTATTCTTCCGACCACTCGCGTAGGTGTTTGTATATGTGTGGGTAATTGAAATTTAGTGTTCAATCAATGTTCTATCTTACCGTGTTTGCTGTGTGTTCGTTTTTAAAGTCAATAAACATGTCTAGTTTCATTTGTCGCTGCTTCCACAAACGATCCTATAATTGGTTAGTTTGTTTAATGTTTCGTGTTCATTATGTTGTTGTGACACAATATTAAGTTCCAATAAGTTGTATATCGTTTAGTGATGCTGTCTGTTAGTGTAACGGTCTGATTGTTCACTTGGTGTAAATTTCACTAAGTCCGATAATGCGCACTCCGGTAAAGTTCACTACCGCGATATGAATGTATTATTACGTTTTAAGTTCCTTGTTATTTATCTAACTTCCGAATGATTCGAGTAACAATGGAAAGTTTATGATGTACCGTCTCTCGCACTTGAAGTTAAACTACTTAATAATTGAAATGTAAACTGTCTGAAAATTCTAACTGCAAAAACTTTAGTATAACTGACGAAATTTTGAGTGTGGCTGCGTAAAATTTGAGTACAACTGACCAAAAATTAAGTATGACTGCTTTAAAAAATTGAGTGTGACTGCCGCTCCGTCTTCCTGGACAGCTAGTTTTATTAATTCGTCCCTACTCAAAATTTTGTCTCTGGCGCGCTTCACGCCCACTTCTTTTCGAGATTGGTCAGTTTTTGATTTTCTCGGAAAATACTGTCCCACTCTGTCAAAATCCGACGTCATAGTTCTTTCGATAGGTTCTTCGTCTCAGTTGCTATGGAAACATCCCTCACCATCAAATTTCTCGCTGGCTGAAGGTCTCTGATAGGTCCTTAGGTCTCCCTGCTCTCCGGCTAGACGATCGTTGAACCCGCTTCGAAGAAACTCTGGCTATAAACATTTTGTCTAACAGCCTATTGTCTGAGTAAACTCTGCGTTTCTATAGATTCCCATTATCTGTACTTACAGTCTTCCTGGCGTATTGTTCTTTGCTCTTACCCCTTTTTTCTGGCTATTACTAATTTCGAACATCTGCTGGTCGTTGAAGTCACTTTAACTTTCCCTTCGTAAATTCTTGTCTGTCAATTAGACGATACCTCCAGCTGTGTAACATGACTTTAGTTTTTGTCAGCCTATCTTCCAGTATTGTTACTTAAGGTGCAGCGTATCCGTTTCATTGTAGTATGGAACATTACTTGTTTTTGTCGCTTATCGTCGACTGACGTAATACGGCCACATCTGCTACAATTCTTGGTACGGGTGTGAATGTCCTCCTTACTTTGTTATAGCTGCGGAGAGCAATAATTCTGGACGAAACTTTCCCTGTCATCTTACGCCACCAAATTCTAT
Source organism: Magicicada septendecula (assembly GCA_034769895.1). Classification (NCBI taxonomy): domain Eukaryota; kingdom Metazoa; phylum Arthropoda; class Insecta; order Hemiptera; family Cicadidae; genus Magicicada; species Magicicada septendecula. Next base: position 343,120,926 of record CM068372.1, on the reverse strand, counting down.
AGTTGGATAGAACTTAATGCGTTTCTATTGTCAAGTCAGCAACGCTTCACTGACACCTTCTCATTACTCCTTATTTATTGCTCCACCATAAGTCGTTGACACTTGCCTCGTGTGAACGTACTCTGCCGAGGTGAGAATTTAAAAAATTTTAAAATTTTCTGCTCGTTACAGTGTCCTCAATTTCGATTTGACGATGTGACCTCTGGGAACAACTCAAATCTAAATTCTGCGCCCTGTACGTCGCCTCGTGTCCATCTTCTTCAGGGGAAGGTATACACAATAACCTACTTTCAAAAGCTTATATGACCAGTGGTACACCCCCTTTTGGTTTCAATTAGTTCTCTGAATTTATTGCCAGCTATTTGGGATAGCTGAACGCATTTCACATTGTCGAATTGACATATAAATACTTTATCTTTATAATTTATAAGATAAGTCATAAATTCCATAAGCAATTAAATAATTTCATCAATTGAATAAGATCTTACCTTCTAAAATATCATATTCACAAGATATTATCAAACAGTTAAGCGGTTCAATGTAACCTTTACGTGATATCAAAGAAAATCTCCTATACATATACACCTTTGTGCACTATTAATGATCTTACCAATAAAATCTTTTAAACTATTATTTTAAAATTAGATTGTTAATTGACACAATCGCTACGTTAACTGTAATTATCTTACTAATTTACATACACGTATAACATTTAGTTTCAATGATTGACCTACTTCATGATACATCATTTATAATCCTAACCTACTAATTACATATATTCACATTAATAAAGTTCATTCACTATCTAGTTCGTTAAATATTATCACTTATCTGATTTAAGTGTCCATTTTTCTCACTTTGTCCTTTTAACTTATTACCATATAAATCAATTAATAGCAATTAAATGTCCTTTGCATTCACTGCAATAATTTTATAAAATGTCACACTAAATGTTAATTTATCTTATTATCTAACATTTAATTAGTGCTTAATTGACTAAATACATTTTGATGTTATGTTACAACAATTAAAGTACATAACTTTCTTGGATAAGCCAGCTTGAATGATATCACCGCGTCAATTACCCTAACGCAGTTGATTCATCAGCATCGGCTAGCTTCTTAAGACATCTTCTTCTATTTCTTCCTCTTCCTTCATCTTCAATTCTCTGGTTCATAGTATTTTTTCAATTGTCTGGCATTAAATTTTCCACGGAGTTTCGTGTCATCATCGCAATCAACGAGTAGATAAGTAGCTTCTCCGAGAATTTGATGCACTTTATATGGTCCGCAGTACAGTTCGCAAAATTTTTCAATTCTTTTCTGGACCGCGTCCGATTGATGATATGTTCTGATTAACACTTTCTCACCAATGTTGAATCTTGTAATGGTTTTAGTCTCATTACATAATTTTGCTTGTTTTTCTCTCTTCTCCTTCATTTTGGTATATATTTGTTTATGATCTACCCCTTTAACTAGGAGCATATCCTTGTTGATGTATTTTTCCCACGCTCTGGGAGGTTTTCTTCCGAGCTGAGCTTCGTACGGTGTTACTTCTATCGTCTCGTGGTACGTTTCGTTAATACAACTCTCGACGATTGGTACGTAACGCGACCACTTTGTATGTTGATCACCAACAAAGATCCTAAATAAGTTCCCAAGCTGTCTGTTGATTCTTTCAGCCAGATTCGCACAAGGGTTCCTTATTGCGGTAAATCGTGGTTGGATATTCAGTTCAGTTAATCCATCTAACCATTTTTTAGATGAAAATTGCGTTCCGTTGTCTGTGATAATCACTCTAGGAGATCCTAGTTCTTCACAATATTGGTGTACTCTCCTCAGTGTAGCGACGGTCGTTGCCCTTCGAAGTGTGAAAAGTCGTACGTATTTGGTAAAGTTGTCAACCATTATGAATAGATACCTCACCCCACTAGACGAAGCAGGTAACGGTCCGTAAAAGTCCGCGCTCACTAGGTCACCCTTGCGTAACGGTATTATGGCTTTTGTTCCTCCAAACGAATTTCTGTTGCCGGAATCCTTTTTTTTCTGACAAGTGTCGCAAGTCCGTACGTAATTTTTCACCCTCTTTAACATTCCGTCCATGGTAAAGTACTCCTGTAATAATTTGATACATCTCTTCGCACCGGGATGCCCATACATACGGTGTATTTCTGCAATTATTTCGCCAGACACACTGTTCGGTACGTATAGTTTCCACTCTCCTTTGCGTAATCTGTACAATTTCTCATCGACAAATCTATAAAATTTATTTAATTTCTTATCTACACAATTTTCCCTAATCTTATCAATAATATACTTAAGCTTATGATCTTGAATTTGGTGCCTTCCAATATCCATTAGGATCTTGCTTACCTTCTTATCCATTTTGATTGTCAGGTGGTTAATTAAATATTCGGAAACATTGTCACTAATTACTTCTGGTGTAGCATCTTCTGGATTTCTGCTCAGAAGATCGGCAATAATATTGTCCTTCCCTCTACAATGGACAATGTCAAATTTGTATTCCTGAATACTTAAGATCCAGCGTGTAATACGCGAGTTGTTTAAATGACATTTATTCATAAAAGTCAGTGCTTTATTATCAGTAATGATGGTTAACGGTTGTCCTAGTATGTATATACGGAACCGCTCAAGACATCTTACAATACACAAAAGCTCCTTCTCCGTAGTGTAATAATTTATTTCCGCACCCTTGAATGTCCTGCTGGTAAAAGCTATTACTCCAATTCTTCCTTCTTCATCCAATTGATATAGTTGTCCGCCATATGCAAAGTTGCTGGCGTCACATTGCATATAATATCTTTGGTTTATTCGGGGAAACTTTAAGATGACTGTTTCTACGAATAACCTTTTAACCTGCTGAAAACACTCATTTAATTCCTGTGTCCAGGTGAATTTCTGTCCTTTCCGTAGCAACTCGAGTAATGGTTTAGTAGTTTCAGCGTATTTGTCTGTAAAACGATTATAGAAATTTGTCAACCCCAGGAAACCTTTTAATTGTTTTTGGTTCCGAGGTACAGGGAACTTCATAATGGCGTCTATCTTCTCGTCCGTTGCTCGTATTCCTTGCGTTGTTAGTTGATAACCGAGGTACGCGATTTCTTGTCTGAAGAACTGCGACTTCTCCAAATTGATGGTTAAATTTGCCCTTCTTAAATTAGATAATAATAAGTCTAAATGTAACAAGTGCGTTTCTAAATCTTCTGAATAACACAGGCAATCGTCGACATAAATAATGGTATTTTCTTTTACTTGTTCGTCCAATACTGTGTCCAATCCCCTGGTCAGTGCAGCAGAACTGGTACTCAGGCCAAATGGTGTAACTGTAAAACGATAACACTTGCCGTCGTACATAAAAGCGGTGAAGTTCCGGCATTCCGACTTCAGTGGTACTTGCCAGAAACTGCTAGTTAGATCTACGGTAGATAGGTACTTCATCTCTCCACATCTCGCCAAAATGTCGTTTATTGGAGGGGCTCCCTCGTAGTCCGGGATAGTCACACTGTTCACCTTTCTCGCATCCAAACACAATCGTACGCTACCGTCCTTCTTGATTACCGTAACTAGTGGGTTGATATATGCGCTGTTGCATCTCTCAATGACCCCATACCGTAACATTTTCCGAATCTCCTCATCTACCTTCCCTTTATAGGCTAATGGGACAGGCCATCCTCTCTGGAAGTACGGTGTCTGGTCGGTGACTCGGAACTCATGGACATACCCATCGATTCTTCCGGGGCATTCTCTGAATAAACTACAATTTCTTATTAGAATCTCCCTTAATCTTTCCAACGTTCCTCTATCTCCGCATTCTATACTTTCTATCTTCTTGTTAATGTTTCTGATGATCTCTTCTTCTTCTTCTACGTCCACCACTTCTATATGCATCATAGGCACCGTGTACGTCTCTTCGTTATCCTCTCTTCTTATCTCGACGATTCTTCTTCCCATGTCAATGAGACACCCTGTTTCTTGAAGAAAATTGGTTCCTAATATGCATGGTTTTATCAAATCTGGTATTATTAGGAAAACACATTCATATTTAATTTCTTCAATATAGATATCACATAATATTTGTTTTCTGATTAGCTTTGATTTATTACCAACTGCGCTAACTATTAATGTGTTAGACATCGGTAATATTTCATAAGGTGTAATGTCATGTTTGTTTTGGTGAAACCACGACTCAGACAACCCAGCTATTACCGATCCAGTATCGATTAACGCTTGCACACTAACATTATTATTGAACTTGATATTTATCTCTGGACACCTGATTATTCGTTGAGAAATTTCTTCATCATCATTACACAACAAATCGCTTCGTAAGTCCGGTAGGATAATATTCGTCTGGTAGTCATTTGTTTTGATGGCTATCTTCGTTAATGGGTGGAGGGATTTTTTTTTTCCTCTTCTTGTTGACGATTTCTCTTAGGTTGAATGCCCGATGCACCAGCTGTCGTGTTTGTAAACTCTATTGTGTTGACAGCGCGCCGGTCCGTGTTACGGGGCTGATTATTTATGGCGGGTCTGTCACCCCATGTCTTCTTCTGTATACCGCCTCCTTTGTTCAAGTTACTTTCACCTTCCTTATAAGCATTTCTGCCCTCGTTTGCCGCTGCATAGTTCGCTTCTCTATTAATTCTTGGTTGAATCTGTGAATACTCGATAATCAGAGATTCGAAGTTTGGTATCGTCACAATTCCTCTTGTAACCACCGCAAGCTGGATGTCACGCCCAAAGTGACGAGAGATCTTACGTATTAACTGATAATCAGATAAAGTAGGTGTTAACTGCTTACTTTCCAATAAAATCCGTTCAATATATTGAATAGCAGTAACTGGTCCGCGCCAATCAAATCTGCCAAACTCCAAATGGTCCCGAATACTGTCCTGTCGTTCCTGGCCCCAATATTTTAGAGAGAACGCTTCCTTGAATTCTGCGAAGTTTGATATCTGGTCACGTATCACTCGCCACCAAATTCCTGCGTCTAACTCCAGATGTTTGCCAATCCACTTGATATTGTCAGCGGGATAATATAGCTCTTGAACTTCGGACAATTCTTTGAGGAATTCCATAGGGAATCTGTCTGTGCCATTATATTTGAGATCATTGTGGTTAGGTCCGTTAAATCGATTTAATATTCCACAATCACCTTCCATCAGTTGTCGCTGTAACCTCTCTTGGTTTTCTCTTACCTTATTTAAATGTCCTTTTAATTCTTCGATCCTAGTTGTCTTTTCTTTCGTAGTCTCGTCCAACTTCTGTTCTGTTGAACGTTGTCTACCGTCTACGTCTTCTAATTTTTGTATAATATTACTATTTGTTCCTTCTTGCTCCTGTTGTCTCTGCAGTATCGTATTATGCATCTCGGCCTTGAGTTCTTCGTGCTTCTTATTGTAATCCTTAACGTGAACATCGAACTTGTGATTAATCTTTTTAACGGTCGTCTGGGTAGAGTGTACCGCCGCCATCCATTCTTGTCGATCATTATCTTGTTTTTCTTGTATTTCTACGTACTTCTTGTCGGCTTCCTCTCTCAAGTCCCTCACGATCTCATCTTGCCTTTTCTGTAATTCATCGACCTTTCTTTCCCAAGTCTGCTGGTAGTCACGTATCTCGGACCTTATCTGCGTCAGCTGCTCCTCTGACTGTCGTTTCATCTCTTCCTTATGCTGGTCGAGTTTTTCATTTTGTTTTTCTAACTTTTCACTAATTAATTTAATATTTTCTTCTAGTTTCACGTCTCGTTCTTCTTGTTTCTTTTCTTGTTGACGCATGAACTCCATTAACATTTGTAGAGTCCCATCTTCTGGTTTCGATGTCTGTCCTCGCGCCCTATCTTCTGGACTCTCCACCACACTACTTGGTCCGCTAGGCGTAGTATTGTCCTCGGTATTTACTGCGTCTAATTGGTTATTAATGTCATATTCTACACTGTCTGAATTGCTCGCCATTTTGGCCCTACTGCGCGTAATCATTCAAACTGACTTACACTATTAACACTTATCTAACTTCTACTTCTAAAGCACTACTTTTTCTACTACTTCTACTGCCTGTTCTTTACCTAAGCCGTACGTGTTAACAATCTGTGTTAATACGTATCATGCCCCACGTTGGGCGCCATTTTATAACATGATAAGTTATAAATCTATTGTGCTAACCGCGGTTGAATTACTTAGTGTGTTAATTTAATAATTTCTTAAATTTATCTAGCCCTTAAGTTGGACGCCATTTTTAACAATCATTTTTAATATGCGTATTGATAGCACAATAAATTAATTATTAAATATATAAATTTAACGATCACTGACAGGTATGTGTATAATTTAATTTTAATGATGATTCTAACTATCTACGTTCATCAACACATACGTGATATCATTTATTTAACTGAACATAAGAAACTCTTAAATCTATTTGCATTCTTTCAAACTTTAAGTCAATATTCGGGTTGCATTGGTAATAATGAACGCATGTTTCTGGTTAACTAAAATACTAGTTTAATTATCATTTATGACATATTATAATAGTACATAGAATACGTCGCTGTACCTGAAATACATACATATTTATAATAAACAAAGATATATCTCAATATATGCTGAAATAAAGAAAACATACATACATATATAAATCAAATGATGTTACAATTCAATATTTTACTTATTTAATGCGTTCATTAAATCCCAAATAAGCTTTTGTTTATACGTTCATTAACTACTTATTTCAATTTTACTCATTACTTTTCTTAATAATTTCTCAGGTGTGAATTCTTTGAAAGAAACCAGGTCAGTAGAAGTTACAAATTAGAAGTAATTATAATAATGGTTACTTGGTTAGTGAATATCCATTAGTTGTTGACGTAGTCTCGTTCTGGTGATGGAGATGGCTCGTAGATACATTCCGTCGTTAGTTGTTTTATCACTGCCACTTATCACTTTATTCTTCCGACCACTCGCGTAGGTGTTTGTATATGTGTGGGTAATTGAAATTTAGTGTTCAATCAATGTTCTATCTTACCGTGTTTGCTGTGTGTTCGTTTTTAAAGTCAATAAACATGTCTAGTTTCATTTGTCGCTGCTTCCACAAACGATCCTATAATTGGTTAGTTTGTTTAATGTTTCGTGTTCATTATGTTGTTGTGACACAATATTAAGTTCCAATAAGTTGTATATCGTTTAGTGATGCTGTCTGTTAGTGTAACGGTCTGATTGTTCACTTGGTGTAAATTTCACTAAGTCCGATAATGCGCACTCCGGTAAAGTTCACTACCGCGATATGAATGTATTATTACGTTTTAAGTTCCTTGTTATTTATCTAACTTCCGAATGATTCGAGTAACAATGGAAAGTTTATGATGTACCGTCTCTCGCACTTGAAGTTAAACTACTTAATAATTGAAATGTAAACTGTCTGAAAATTCTAACTGCAAAAACTTTAGTATAACTGACGAAATTTTGAGTGTGGCTGCGTAAAATTTGAGTACAACTGACCAAAAATTAAGTATGACTGCTTTAAAAAATTGAGTGTGACTGCCGCTCCGTCTTCCTGGACAGCTAGTTTTATTAATTCGTCCCTACTCAAAATTTTGTCTCTGGCGCGCTTCACGCCCACTTCTTTTCGAGATTGGTCAGTTTTTGATTTTCTCGGAAAATACTGTCCCACTCTGTCAAAATCCGACGTCATAGTTCTTTCGATAGGTTCTTCGTCTCAGTTGCTATGGAAACATCCCTCACCATCAAATTTCTCGCTGGCTGAAGGTCTCTGATAGGTCCTTAGGTCTCCCTGCTCTCCGGCTAGACGATCGTTGAACCCGCTTCGAAGAAACTCTGGCTATAAACATTTTGTCTAACAGCCTATTGTCTGAGTAAACTCTGCGTTTCTATAGATTCCCATTATCTGTACTTACAGTCTTCCTGGCGTATTGTTCTTTGCTCTTACCCCTTTTTTCTGGCTATTACTAATTTCGAACATCTGCTGGTCGTTGAAGTCACTTTAACTTTCCCTTCGTAAATTCTTGTCTGTCAATTAGACGATACCTCCAGCTGTGTAACATGACTTTAGTTTTTGTCAGCCTATCTTCCAGTATTGTTACTTAAGGTGCAGCGTATCCGTTTCATTGTAGTATGGAACATTACTTGTTTTTGTCGCTTATCGTCGACTGACGTAATACGGCCACATCTGCTACAATTCTTGGTACGGGTGTGAATGTCCTCCTTACTTTGTTATAGCTGCGGAGAGCAATAATTCTGGACGAAACTTTCCCTGTCATCTTACGCCACCAAATTCTATAGTTGGATAGAACTTAATGCGTTTCTATTGTCAAGTCAGCAACGCTTCACTGACACCTTCTCATTACTCCTTATTTATTGCTCCACCATAAGTCGTTGACACTTGCCTCGTGTGAACGTACTCTGCCGAGGTGAGAATTTAAAAAATTTTTAAATTTTCTGCTCGTTACAAGCGGAAACAGCTTGGTTTACAATTTTAAAAACTACACTAGCTGACTGGCAAAGAAGTCTCAGGGTACTATTGGAAAACAAACTGAATTTACGAAAATATCCTACAACCTATCTGGACTTCACAGCACACAGCTGTCGGGAACCGCCGGTAACTGTAACCCATGAATACTCGAGCGCTTCCAAAACAAACGTACTGGGATGCAAGGTATGTGCCCAACCGAGTAATCTAATCCAAAGAGATCTATGAATGTCTTCAATAGTCCAACAGAGATAAAGTGACACAGCATCAATCACACTGACAGGGTCCAAAACCAACCCAATGGTCTCGCTAAGGAGCTTCAGTTTACCGGAGGCGTAGTGGCACGTTTCGAACTTATCGACCAAGTGAACAGATTTTGCTAGGTTCTTGTAACTATTACAAACAATAATTAATTTATAAACTACATTGTATGTAGCACTGGAAACATGTCCTGCTTATCATTTCTCCTTCATCAATATTACATATTACACTTGCTGCGGAGATTAAAACATAAATTTAAAAAAAGTAGATATATCTCCACAGAGGCAGTTCTCTTCAGTGATGCTTCTGATAATATTCAGTAGCGTAGCGTAAATTTTGTACCGGCAACATCAAACGTTTTAGGGTGGGGCGGGGTACTTAAATTTGTTACGTTCAGCATATCGTGCCAGCCAAGAAAACCTATTCCCATGAAGTGTATTAATAGTTCATGTTCTTGTTCGATTTTGTCTACATTTTTCGTTGACAAAGGCGCTTTTTTGTTTTCACCTGGTAACACCGCTCGTGAGTTAATTTTACACAGAGGAGTAGTGTTTTCGAAAGTAAGCGTTTTATATGTGGCAAAATGTTCATCGGTTCACCATGCTCAATATTTTGGTTTACACACACTGTGAGTTAATCAAAATTGTATACAAAAACAATTCTTTGCTTCAGTTCACGAATTGCTAACCACACGCACTCGCGGTCGTAGAACATTCGGACAAGTTGAAACTGCCACAGAGTAAAAGGGCAGATAGGAGAAAGACATTCTCTAATTCGAGGAGATTCCTATTACTTACACCTATTTAATTTTATAAACTTTAAAGTAGGGAACACTGGGGTTATCTCACGCTACGCTACTGGACACAACACATAAAGTATCATGACAGAAATACAAACCACGAAGGCTATTGTCCTCGACACATCATACATCAGTCACGGATGCTGGGTTCATGGTCACCGTCTATTCAGAGGATTCAGATAGTAAAACGTCTGGCAAAAGTACCGGGTTGGAAGTGGGGGGGGGGGGGGCTGACCAAGTAGGGTGCAACCGAGGTGGTTTATTGTAGCTTTCAAGCGAATGGCTGATTGTGTAATTTTAACTCTGAGTCGAGATACATTTTTTTTTAACTTACTTCTTATGGCAATACAACCCTTGTAGGGTCCTAGCTTCACTGACAACTCCTTTCCATTTATTCGTGTCCTCTGCTGTGATTTCCAAGTTTTCTTGTTTTCTTACTTCTTCCAGGTCTCTTTTGTAGTTCGCCCTAGTTCGGAGTCAGTTTGCCAACTTCCTGGAGGCCTTTTTCCTACGAGTTGTTTGTTTTCGTTTGAAGTGTTCTTCGTTTCGTTTCAATCGACAGTAAACTCACAGGCGCAACATGATTCAAGGTGCGTTTTTCAGCCCACTAAGCCTAGGATTAAGTTTGTAACAACGCTTGAACGAAGAAATAAAAGTTATCAGAACTTAGGTTACGAAGATGAGCTCAGGGAAGACTTGAGGCCGCTTCTATACTCGTTACGCGCTACGCCATTACTTCTACCGTAAGGCAGCAGATTATTTTACAGAACCGTTGTCGATCTGTAATCCGTATGACAGGGCAGAGTTTACAACGAAAGTGATCGCTGTTGCGGATCTGTATGATATAGGCACACTATTGCGCGCGAAGACAATAAATTTTTCAATATTTTCTGATGAGTTCTAAAATTGTCATCCGATTATCTGCAAAAATAGAACATTTGCACTTCTCTAAAATACACGCAACGTCTATTGACACAAGTTTTAAGGCTCTGTGCTTTGTAGTAAGTCTACTTTAATAACACATGTTATGCATGGACTGTATTCGTTATTTCTAACGTAAGTTAATGTCAATATTAAGCATTCCATTTTGTCAATGTCTTTTTTTATGAAAGGGTTCTATGAAAGGAGCGCCAGACACTACAATTTTAATGTCTCTAATAGAAAATAATTATTCTGTAAAAACTTAAACACACTGGTATTTTGTGTGTACGTGTGTGTGTAATGGCTGGGGGGGGGTGTTATATTTATATTAGTTTATAAATAACACATGCACATAGAAGTAATTTCAAAAAGATGATTACAATGCAAAGCCTAGCATCTGGTTTAGAAAGTCTGACGCTCAGGGCGCGCAGCAAAATAACTTGACCTACTGAAGCCGTGAGCACGATGAAAGTGATTATGATAATGATGACAAATTATATAAAACGATGTTGTCAACACGACAGGTTCTTGGCACCATGTGAACCGGTTCGGGTGAAGCCAACTGCGTTACGCTGTAATCCACTATTAGCGAATAAAAAACCATCAAAACCTCCAACATAAATTAACAAATTACGCCTCAATAAATTCTGAATGTATAATAAATGTTCCCCGACATTATGCTAGATCTCGCATCGCATATGCGCAGCTTCGGGGAGTGACTGAATAGACACTTTCGTTGTTGAAAATATCACATAAAACTTTAGTACCGTCTCCCATGTAATTAGTGTACATAGGCTACATCATTAGTTTATCGTGAGTGACATAAAACGTTAACAGAAAGTGTGGTTTAAGAGTCGGATGGAGAAAAACACCTCCTCACCGTTCGATTCTAAGACCGCGCGGCCTCCCCAGCTGAACTTAAGGTGGTCGGATAATGGAAGTTTCGTACAACTAACTTGCGAACACCGTTCGGACAGACTAACGTTCTGTTTAACACCGTACCGATACTATCTTTAGCCTAGTAATCGTCTCTATTAATGCAAACTGCTCTCTGTACTCTGTGCATTTAGGTTCCACCTTCACTTGTTCACGTTCATGACGTTCTCGTCCGTATTTTACGCTATCTTACTCCTCTTTGTTCGTCAACCTTGCTTTCCGGTCTTACCTGTAACACATATTCCTCGTGTCTCATTAACAGCCATTAAAAACTGTTCTGTATTTTGTATTATTCGCTCGTATGTTCGTCTCTTCAATTTCAGGCGGTCTTTGGTATCCCAACATCTCGAAGGCTTGAAATTCTGACATATCGTCCTTCTTCAACTCTCGACGTTCCGCGTTCGTGGAGCAGGAATGGGCAGACATTAGACTTTAAGTCCTTATTCAAGCTGAATTCCTCAACATTAGTCTATAACACCGTTTCTGTACGCATAGAGTTGGGTACTATGTTAATTCCTTTCTTCTAGTGTTTAGTGTTTAAAAATTACCGAAAAACTGTTTACATATGCTTTGAAAAACTACCAACAAGCTTTGAATTTAAAATCTGTTACTCCAATAAAATTTGTATTACCTCCGTTCACACTTAACTTCGTCTTCTTTCCTAAGCCGGATCCCCGAAGAGTTGTGGGTGACAAATTCTGAAGTAACCTAGTAATTCTATTGGTTGAAAAAAATCTCTAAATATTTAAACCCGTTTCCACAGTTACTGAAATGACCATAGGAACAATCAATAGAAAATGTTACAATAAAAGTCATACTAGTTGTACGAACAAGTTTGTATCCCAAAGACTGTACACCGTCTCTTCAGGTGTCTGGAATTCTCACAATTTTAATTGAAAATCCTTTCTCGTATCAAACTCGATTCCTTTCCTTAATATTTTAAGTTACTGAAGTCTGAACGTTTTGTAACAGTATTATTAAAATACTGTGTTCTAGTGAAAAAATTATTTCCCTGATCGGGAGCCGAAACAACGCTTCTTGTCTAACGAGCGCAATTTCTAAAATGACCACCCGAATTTCTTTTCTTTTTTTACCTTTAAAAGTGCAGAAAGCTCAGATTCAACATCTTTTAATGCCGACTTTTTTTACTTACTTTAATACGGTTGTATATTTTCTACAGAAATTACTCTAACGTTGAATTTGCACTAGGGAATAAACAGGCTAAAAAGGGGTAATCACGGAATAAAGAAAAAATAATAAACGTTTATTCGATTTAAAACTCATCTTCTTCCATCAAGTGGTTCTAATTTTTTGTAAATCCGCAAGCACAGGAGTTTATTTTCACGGCACAGACTTCAGTAAGTTTATTATTCTTTTAATGTTTAGTCCTTTGTTCAAGTTCAATCATTATTACCACAAACTCCACTTAACTCCTTAAATTAATATGAATTGTGTTCTTCAATTATATTTACCTATGTAGTTAGTTTCGTTGTTTCTATGTTTAGTTATGGTTTTACGTTTTATTACTTTTATTTATTTTGTTTTAACACATTATGACCGCATTATTGTACCTATCAAAGTGATCATAAGTCGCCAACAAAAACATCATATTTCTATTTTTTGAAAGAGGTTCGCCAAATTCACGCTTTGCTTCGCAGGCATATTCTTCGTAGTGAACAAACTATTTGCACGTAATATTACAAAAATTGAAAGTTATTTTTAAAAATTTCGTGTTTTGTAATAATTCTTTAGTGGCCGTTTCGGGTGATCGCAACGGAAAGCGTCGGAACATTTCGCTTGTTTTTTTTTTTTAGGACACTATAATGCTTTTTAATTCTTCTATGCTGTATCATCCGACGGAATCTAATTAAGTAAGAAGGTGTGTAATCCGACTAGTTTGTCAGTTACGTAACGGATTGCCAAACATGAGGTGACGAAACGAAACAGTTATTTTATCGCACCTATGTGTAAATCCCGCATCGCGCCACTTTTACGCCGACCGAAAACAATATGCTATTATAGCTGTATACTGTAAACTACAGTTATCTGTTATCGTCTGAACATAAATAAACTCTTTGAAATGTGCACTATAAACATACACGTACTGGACGTTTGCGCGCCCTCACGTATTTCTAATTAATGGCCACTTGTTCTTGCGGATGACCGGATCGTGCAGGCGGCGATCTCTGTGGGTTACTAAACCAGGACACGGTACATTATGCATTTAAATAAAATGCCAACGACATAGCGGCACGTCTCCCATAGTGTCTGTGAAACGGGTGGCCACGACGAATGTACTGGTTACTCGTTGCACACAACTATTTCTGTAAGTGTACTTTGCCAAAAGGATACAGTGAAACTGCAAAATACCGCACGCAAACATCAAACACCGCATACGTCAAAGGGTGTAAACTCTCCTAACGGGAAAACAGAATACTGTTATGTACAGACAATTATTATAAGACTACTAGTATGCTCTCCCTGCGCTGCGGAATTCGCACACTATTTTGAACGAAGTACATTTATTATTACATACATTTCGAAATTAGATAATTTTTCAATTATGGGAAAAATTACAAAAATCCCGATTACTCTACTATTTCTTTAGTAACATAACAAGTAGACTTCGTTTACGAAACATTCGGATTTGGGTTACAGTTCCTTTTAGTCTGCTCTAAACACTGTACGAGATTATCACAATTAAACACTACTGGATTCTCATAATTAAAAAAAAAAATGTTCTCCTTACTGGCCCCTACAGTCCTAAAATTTTGAAATTTCCAAAACTACATCCGTACTTTAGTTAAAAAATTCTCTTTAATTTGATACCATACATACATTTTTGAGGTTTTATCAATATTTTCACCGCTTGCTGGCCCCGGCACCAAAAAAAAAAAAAAAAAAAAAAAAAAAAAAAAAAAAAAAAAATCAGGCTGTGGTTAAAATTTCCTCCTTTCATTTGATACCCCCACATGATGGACTTTTGTGACTTGTCCCTCTATCATAATTTTCCCTCTCGCCGCCCTATTTTTTGAGGATCAATCCCAAACACAATAGGGTACTGCAGGGTAAACGTATCAACTTGCGTGCCAAATTTTACGAAAAACGGTTGACGCTTGCAAAAGTTATCGTGAGATATGCCCCAAAATATAAACAGAGACAGATAGACATACAAATGAAACGATAACGGTCGAGTTAAAACTGAGTACTCACTTCGCTGTTCAATAAGGTCTTAATAAAAGTAATAATAATTATTATAAATGATAACAGAAGTGACTTAATACGTTTTCATTATTAATGAAAACAATATTATGTCTCAAAAATTCAAACAGAACACGGTTCACCCTTCTGTGTATACGGGTCAGTTGGCTTTTATATCTAACCAGCTTACCTTATCCACATTCAATCGTTTTCGGATGCAAAATCTTGGCGACCATTTCTCTTTGTTAGAATTTCGGCGGGCGTTTTGCTACCAAATACAACAACAACTGTAGAATATCTCAACGTACCTCTACTTTCTTGCACTTCCCGAATTGCATACCCCTTCTATTCTAATGTTCTTGCTCTCAAAACTGCAAGGGATAAAAACTGGTTTAAAATGCTTTTATGCTGGTTTCACGTTGGTGCACATTAAATAATCTCGTTGTTAGTATAGTAGGCCTTATATATCTTGATATGACTTAATGTTTTTTTTAATGTTATTATTTAATAGTCATCGTAAATTTTCAGTTCTTCATAGAGTGTACACTACAAAAGTCAACTCGAAGGGTGTTTACGAATCGTTTGGATCGCTTGACAGTCATGTTGAAAAATTAAACTGTTGGTAACGGATAAAAGAGCGACTATATTTGCAGAATCAGAAGTAATTTTTTAACGATAATACCGGTACATCTCAATAAAAACGTGTGAACTATTATGCGGCTAAATATTTTCGAAAAAAACTGGCAGAAGTTCGAAGTTAACGACGTCATAGGTTAAGGACCTAAAATACACGACTGTCAGACGTCATTAATACAAAAGTAATAAGAATCAGCAACGGCTTCCACTTTTGTGACATTTACCCAATTCAATTTCGGATCACGGATGAGTTAATCTTAGTCACCGCTGAGGAGACGTTTTACCTCCTGCGCACCACTAAGGTAAAACGGCACATACCATTCTAATTTAACAGCAAGTTCACATTCTGCCTGACAGCGTAGAATGTGAATGATAGAAAACTTCCACACTTTCATAAGAAAACTGGTTAAGGAACATGGAAATAACGAAATCTAGTCGCGACGGAAGAAGACTGGCACTTAAATATCACTAGACACGACGGAAGAAGACTGGCACTTAAATATCAGACATATCTTGCATTATTCATTTCAACACATTACACTGGAGTGCAATCAATTGCTGGCTTGGCTCTCGCTGATACTGCAAAGTGCGCGGGCGAGTTTGCTTGACTACTTTTAAATGACGGGAAAGTATAGTGGGGAATTTCCACAGACCGCAAGCATATATATACTCATGCGAACTACCTGGAAAATTCAGTTACGTCGAGAGATGGTGGTTTTATACGAGAAAACTTTCCACTACAAAAACGCTCAATGGAAACTATGCTTCGTATTTTACAAGTATGAAACAGGTGTTCTAAGGCAGCAGTTTTCTAAAGATGATCCGCCGCACGGATTTTGCAAATTAGGTCTAACGGTTAAAAATTTATCCAACTAGATTTTCAAGAAGAGCCCTTGATTATCATCCAAGGGGGAAGATAAGTGTGGGAAGACCCCGTAAACGATAGCTGGATCAATTCCACTGAGACTGGAACAGGATACTAGCCTAAGCCGTAAAGAATGACGTAGACGACAACGACGGTTAAAAGTATAAACATCGATGCACGGTAAGATTAATAAAACTGGAAAGCTGAATATGACAAAAAAAATGTCCAGTACGAGGAGGCAGCTGTCAGGACGATTACATAACAGTATCCAGATAAACGTAGCTCAGTTGACACAGAGACAAGTGGGACTGTGCGGGATGAAGGGCATGCCCGTCGCCCGCTCGTGTGCTGCGTCCCGAGCTTCAAATAGAGCTCCTGCCGCAGAGGCCACAGATGTACTGGATGCCACCCGGCCGTGGTCTGACATAAACACAGAGTGCAGTCTGCACTCAAAACAGAATTCAAATTTTCAAAACTAACCAAATTAAAATTGTGAAGTTTTGCACAAGAAAGTAATAAATAAGGCCAATCTTTTTTATTATTTTATGAAAGTAAGGTTTTATGCAAGGAATTGTATATAAAATTTCCCTCATTGGTGATCACATTTATTTGTACTTGCGGAGCCTTATTTCATACTTAAGATCCAACACTCACCCAAAACACTATTCACTAGAAGTCCCAAATACTGTGTGTGTTTATTCAGGGAGTCATCGCATAAATGCTATCTGGGAATCATTGTTCTACCGTTTTTTAATTTCCGATTTCAATCAAGGAACAGAAGATGCTAACAGGTGAGATTCTTTATCAATGAACCTTTTTTGGCTATAAAAAAATAATCGCCACGAGCTGTATGCATCAAACAATCTTGACACTTAAATGGCCACGAAAGAAATCAAAATCTGATTTTACAATACGATGGGGGTGCATTCGCGTTACTGAACGGATCGGAATGACGAGTATCTAGTATACAAGACTTAAATCGGCACCAAATCAAATTCCTTCAAGTAGTACAGTAGAGGTCAATGAAGGCTCGAGTACAAAATAATGATATACGCTCAGCATTATACAGAGAATTTTAATTCATCAGGAAATTTCTAAAATAAACACGAAATTCAAACTAAATGTTAGGAAACGTCTCAATTATTGAATCAGGACACGCCGGAAAGAGAGTGGCATCGTACTTAACGAAGAGCTTGCAAACACAACTCGTAGTTCCAAATTACACCACGTAATGTGCGCATCTTCAGTACGCTCCGTATGGGAGAAGCAACAGATCGACAGTACGAACGTCGACTTCGATCAAGCAATCGTGTTAGACCTGAAAAGGCAGACAACGGTAACTGTGAAGCCAGAACGAAAACCGAATGGCAACGAGCAACCCTAAACCATAGACAAGTATCATTAACACACCTAAGCCGCCCCGCCGGTCGTACTACCTTGTTTATTACCGTGCCGGAGAAGGTATAAAAAAGATGAGTTCTTTCATCAATCGTGACCTTGCTAAGGTTGAGTCGAGCCTCGGGGCTAAATCCTTGACGACGACAGCGATGACTAAGCCAGTGTTTGTAAAAGTTTACAGCGTGACTACCGTACTCACCAAAGATTTACTGAAAACGTTAAATAAAATCAATATGTTGGCGGAAAGTCAAGGTTTAAACACTCTTAAGTATATGCTTACAGAAATCTCTATACAATTTCCAATAACTCATTACAATTTATTTAAATTTCCATCAGTTCCTCAGAGTGTTAATATGCTTTTCTAAACCCATGAGGCATAGTAATTCAGCAAAATTAAGAAATGCGACGAGACTTGAAAATTTTCTCGGTCTGTACGATAACGATTATCACATAAAACAGGTTCCGTACACTAAACAACTGAACTCAACTTATAAACGTACGTTTGTCTCTCTTCCGGAAACTCCTTTAAGGTACTGCGACAGTCGACCTTAAGTTCACAGCAGACCACAGAATCGAAAGCACAGATCTTCCACTTCTACTAAGGACCTCAGACCACTACAATATATTTTTTAAACTTATTTATTAGACCTAACTAAAGTTTATTTAATTTTATTTAACATAATGAACTATAATTACTTTTAAGATAACTAAACTTGTCACTGTTTTACCTAACATTAATCGATATAATATTCTGGCTAACATTTGCTGTGCAATTTCGGGATCGACGTGTAGCTCAAAGCTAGTTGCATGCTGTCTGCCCGTATTTATCTGATTTCTCAGTTGATCGTCTTCACTCTTGTGCACAGCTGGTTTAAATGAATTTTTTTTGAACGAGCGAAGAGAGATTTAGTATTAACCGTTTGGCATTTGTCTGTCTGTCTATCTATCTGATTGGGGTATACCTCACGATAACCGATAATACTTCAACCGATTTCGAAAAACTGAACAACAACATGCGAGTTCAAAATTTTACCCTAAAGACCCCCAATATTTTTGATTTTGATCTCCCGAAAATAAGGGTGGGAGGGAAAACTGTGAGGGTAAAATTTAAAAAAAATAGCAAAGAACCGTATGCGGTATCACATTTAACCAAAATCTCCAAACAGTGTTCAGTTTTGTGAAATTTCATAATATGTGCACACTAGGGCTTAAAAAGGTGTCCAAATTTTGAAAAAAAAAATTGTAAATAAATTTGGGGTATCGAAATAAAGAGAATTTCAATTGAAATTTGAAATACAGTTTTCAGTTTTAGGGATTTCGAAGTTTTTGATACCAGGACATCAATAAATTTTGAAAACAAAAAAAATATTAAGAATTCACATGGGGCATCAAATTGGAGAGGATTTAAACCCAAATCCATATGTAGGGTTTACTCAGAAATTTTGTTTATCCAGGTCAAAAATAGAAGTCAAAATTTGACAAATTGTTGAGCCTATGAAGGGCATTTATAAGACGACTGTAGTCCATTTCAACATCATAAGAATATAGACAAGGTAATATTTATTAATTAACTTTGACATGTGTCATAGTAATTGTAGCTTCTTCATTTTTAAGTACTACCGAAATAAAGTACAAAAAATTCAAAAAACAAACAAAAAGTATGACAAACGATGAATCATACATACGAATAACTTCACTTACAGGTTCAAAAAATTTTAATTTATTAATTTGATTTTATCTAATAATGAATGTACGTATATTGTTGACCAAAACAGTGAGTTGTGGAGCTCAGGGAACTTACTACTTATACTTCTGTTTGGTAGCTTCACCACAGGTTTAGAAGCACACTGTTCAAATGTATGTTCTTCCAGATTCTTACATTTTCCTTTTCTGGAGATTATTTGCACCAGTATATCTTTTTAGGCCACCGATCGTCTGGCGTCTAAAGGATTTTAACACTTGCCTCTCGATTCGTTCTAGTCTTAAGACTAAGCACTTCTCCGTAATCCATATTTATATCCATATTTCGAATCCGGATTTAGAGTCCATACATCAGAGTCATAGGCATGTACTTCACTATCAGCTGCCCAATTTTTGTTTGTTTTCCTTCATAACTTCCCATCCACCGTCAGGATGTAAGGTATTCCATTACCTCAAGTCAATTCTTTGTCGTATTTCAGCTTCTCCAAGTAATTTGAATATCTTTACTTGTCTTACCTCAACAGTATCACTAATAAGCATATGAAAATTTGTATCGCAAAAGGGTACCCCGGTTAAGATGGGCCAATTGGCCTACATTCTAAATGTTAAAATTAACTATATAGAGGGGTTTGTTGAGTCAAAAGAAAATTTTAATGATTTTTCCCTCAGCCAACATTCGTAGCTGTAAATGAGAAAATCCTATTTTTTTTCAGTTAAACAACGAAACAGAACACAACCAAAAAAATTAAGCATGTAGAGTTGACCAAAACGCATATACGAAATTGTTTAACCCCAAAGGGCGCAGTAAATTTTTTAAAAATTAAAAATGACATTTTTAAGCGTAAATGAGGTGCACCAGCGCTGTCTGGATAAAAAGTGTTATAAAACGGGATTATCCCTGAAAATGCTCCACGGTTGTGAGCGCCAATTTGTTATAAGACGACGACTTGCGTCTTATAATGTGTCACGCAATGTAAGCCTATTCGTTGCTATGAACGGGTATGTTCCCCTGTTTTGCTCTCTTAGGTCGTTTAGTTTACTTAATTATTTAAATATTTGAGATATTTGGAGTTGTGGGATATATTGATGTAATTAATTAATATTAACTTAGCTCTCTAAAAAATATCAGTGTTAGTGTACCTGAAACTTAAATAATTAATGCGTTATTCTATAATTTCGTTCAACCCTATTATACCTTGAAGAGAATTATGTCTAATTTTGTATTTTTACGCTCTCTCTTTGGTGTCAGATAATTCCGCTATAAGCGCTGTAGTATCGGCTCAACGAAACTTATAGGTTATTTCACTGTTTATGTTGACCAATTATTCTATACTTATTCAGTTACTTTTTTATTCCCAACTCATTAAATCATACTCCAAATAACAAGATTTTGCAATTATATAAAGGTTCTTTATTTGTTTACTTCTTTAACATTGAATAAGATATGTTCTAACTAACATATGCTTGGGCTATAGATTGCGTGAATCGATTGTTGATTATTCCGATCCTTTATTTAAATTCAGTTATATAGTGTGTTTTAATTTGTAATTAATTTAATTCAGGGTGTGAAGGTTCTTGTAACTGTGGGGAAGATTAAAAATACATAGATAAGAATGCAAGATTTACAAATTTGAAGTGTTGTGTAGTTAGTATGATTAATATAATAATAATTTACCAGACTAGAACGAAGCAAATCAAATCGTGTAGGCGGTTGATTAATAAATTTACTGTTCTGGACAATTATGCCGTACGATATTCTTTCTTCGGTTTAATAAAATGGAATTCTTGTCCTGTCCACTTCGGAAATACAGCTCTCTGGATTGGTTTACAGCCCGATTGATGCTTCTTCTGCAACTCCAGGATCCAAATACGTTCTTCTCTCGGTTGAAGCAATTAGTGTTGTTCCGTGTATTTGAAAGGTTATACTTCTGGTGTAGTGTATATTATTAATTGTGATACTGTTAATTCTTTCTATTTGGTTTAATATATCATCAATTCCCTTCGGATATGGGACAGTTCCAGTTCTTCCTTGTAGAATCCAGTTATTTATTTTCTATTGTGATTTCATACTATAGTCTTATTTGGTTAAACTGTACTGGTAAGAGTCATAAATATTATCATTAGGATTTTGTGTTTTATAATAGTGTCTGATAATTTAGAATATTCCGATTAAATAGACATTTCTTGGGTTTTTTAATCTCATCACATTCAGATCATC
Source organism: Magicicada septendecula (assembly GCA_034769895.1). Classification (NCBI taxonomy): domain Eukaryota; kingdom Metazoa; phylum Arthropoda; class Insecta; order Hemiptera; family Cicadidae; genus Magicicada; species Magicicada septendecula. The sequence continues at coordinate 343,099,486 of CM068372.1, read as the reverse complement.
AAAGCAATTATTGTCAAATCAACAACTTCCTCTTTTCCTGTCGTCCCTAGCAACACATGATTTTTCTTCCTTCCACATGTTTTGAATATAGTGTTTATTTCATATATTTTTTGTCTATTCCTTATCAATTTGCTATCCTATCGGAATGTAACTTTACCGATAGTTGGTTTATTATTTTCTACACATATTCTGCTGGTTTTTTGATATAAGCCTGTTTTTTTTTCTTTTTTATATTTAATACCCTTTCGATATTAAACGTTATTAATCGATATCATGGCATTATGGCATTATCATAATTTGTATAAATTTTATTATATATCATTATTAATTTAATGTTTTTTTTTCTAGCTCTTCAAATCGTATTCATTAATTATTATTAATTGATGTACCTAACCTTTATGTTATGAGTGGTTATAGCCTATAGTGGTTTTGGCTGTTAGGCCTTTTATTGTAAACGGATCTACCTGTGTTTATAACTGGTAAACATCTATAGCCCCTTTTACATAAATTCATACATATAATCAAATCTTAACTATTAACATTTACATAAACAATTATTTTTTTCCATATCTAATAACAATTTTATCTTGACCTATGGATCACATATAAGAAAATTCAAATCTATTAACGTTAATTAGCTGCTTCACACTTCATTCTACAACAGTCATTGAATAATACATCTTGTTTCATTATCTTTCATTAACTCAACACATATTTGGTATAACATAACATAAACTTTATCATAATATTTGTTGTCACAAAATAATATCTCTTAACTCAAAATTCTTATTTGCTATTACTATAAAGTAAATTATTGTTTCATTTTTTGTTTGCCTTTCACTAAACATATATCATCAACTATTATCTAACTTACAGGTTCGTTTATTCTTGTTAATACTACCTTGCATCCTTATTTACCTTTATCTATAATTATAAATGTAATTATTAGATCTTTGTTCTATCATGGGGTTAGATATTGACTTGTTTATTATTCTGTTAACCTTGTTTTTATGTAACACGGATGCTAGCATTTCTGTTGCGTTACAAAAGGTATGATTTTGTATAACTTACATGCTTTTTGGAACAGTGGGAATACCTTAAAATTTTATTTTCGTTATTTTTGGTCAGTTTTTTCATTATTTGATGTAGCAAAATCAATTTACTACAAACAGCATACATTTTATGAAAACAGCGCTGGTTCATCTCATTTACAGTTATAAATATGGCCATTTTTAATTTTAAGATATTTATACCCTCTAGGTGCTTTGGGTATGCGTTTTGGCCCACTCTACATACTCAATTTTTTGGTTGGGTTCTATTTCATTGTTTACCAGAAAAAATCTCAAAAGAGGAGTCACAACAAGAGGTGTTGGGAGGGGGGGATTATGAAGAACAATTTCCTTAAACTCAAGAAATCCTTGTATATAGTTAGTTTTAAAAGGGAAGTCCTGTTATGCGACCGTTATCCACGTGTAGAGATCAATTTGCGAAACATCTACTAAAAGGTAATCTACTTTGTAGCATTTGCAATCATCACGTCCTATTACAATCACTAATAGCTGTTAACTATTCTGAAATAAGTCCCTCGCTCTCTGAATGCCTGATCGATTCATGTTTCGTTTAACAAAACAGTGTGTACGTAACACAGTTGGGCAAAAACGCTACTGGACACACAGTCCGTCTCGCACTTCACGAAAAATGATTGTGGAATCGTATGTTAAGAGCCAATTTAATAGTGGTTTTTACGTACAAAAAAATTATCAAATCGTGTTCTTGCAAACATACGGTGTAAACTTGGTACTTTCATAAGCCGAGGATAGCAACATGTTGCGGCAAACAATACGCAACGTATTGCCATGTTCACTGGATAAAAAATCAATGGTCTGGTTCGTTGAATTTTAGTTATTCCAGACGAATGGGCGTACCATCTTCCATTCACCGACCGCACATACACCGATATTATCATTACCACAGACAATAATCTGTTTACTATCAACCGATGCTTCCTCTCCATAGTATTGCTAATCTCACGAACATACGTGAAACTGATAACAGAATCCTTGCACTATGTTGTGTACAAAATTAACAATGCGCGGAAAACAAAGTACGAATTGCGAAACCCCACAGGAAAATTGTACTTCCATAATTTTTCTTACAAACCTTCAAAACCCCAGCTCCTTCGTAAAATTAAATTACTCACTACTTTTTAAACATGAATATGTAAATATGTTTTCAACTATTATTTATTTTTAATTATGTATGTTTCTACACATTTTGACGCCTCGTTCACTACCATTTGAATTCGGATGAAATTATTGTGTTCCCATTTCCGTCTACTGTCAGAAACAAATGAAGACGACACACGACATTCAATTAGAAACCAGCGAAAAAACAGTTCTGTCATAGTGGACGCACTGCCATTTTTGTAACTCCGCCTGTGGTTTAAAATGAAAATGCGTGGATTGAGTAGCACACTGGATACCACTACCGGTCCCAAGCCTGGATGAAGGAGGAGGGTTGGTGGACAAGGTTAGCCACCTATCCACTGGAAAAATATGGATGGCTCAAAGAAACAACGGACAGCTTCGGAATTGGACGGATGATACGGTAATGGCCATAATAAGAACAAGGTATGATAGGTTGCCAAACAATAGTAGAGAGAAACGTGTAAAGTAACAGATATTAATTCTTGTCATATACAGCTTGACGTACAGCACACAACATGTAGTAATACAATGAATAAAAGCAGTACCGTATCGTATATCCCCTATGCTATTGTTGTTCGTAATGTTAACCATTCTTGGAAACATCAGATCCTGGACAAACAAACGTCTTCAATCGATTACGTAATTTGCATAACCGGATCTGAAACAGTAGTGTTTTAATAGCCAACGCGTGCCTACCAATGTCAGTCACTTCAACTGATACGTTTCCAAAACCTGCTTCCTGCTGGCGGGAGAATGCACGTGGGTTATCCCACGTAAACGGCATTCCGCTAACTACATAAACTTTCCGTTATTCAAAACGAATTAATGTCCCAAATTAAATTGGTGTACAATTTAAAACCTGAAAATTTTACGTATCTTTGAAGCACTGTTTCTCAGGATCGTTCACCGTCCAAATTACGATACTCGTCTAATTTGTTTCTAAGCTTATTAAAAACGTTTATATTCAATAATTATATATTTACCAATAAAATATTTACTTCCCATTACTCACTCAATTTATGCACATATTACACAAAGGAACCTTCATGGCAAAGGAGTCAGTGCTCTGGATGAGTACACTGGCGGCACCAGTTTTGGCAGTGCAAACTACCTGGGTTCCACCGCTCGGTCTGTGAGACTATACAAAGCACCAAAATCAGTGAACGGTATTATTTATCCTCTTATATCTCATTTTCTATTACACCTACATGTTAACTGACGGGCGTGACGGTGCGAGTTATAGCCTCCCCTAGAGACGCTGACACCGAGGCTCCTTTTCTTATACGGTCTGACCTCGTCTGACCCCTTCTTGAAGTGTGTAGTTGTAACGTGACGCATGGTCGAATCCGGACAAGACGTGCCAAAGACACTGCAGTAGAACCTCTCAACATAACCCGTGTGTACATACGTTATGCAGTCACAGGTTCTATACAACTGTCAATATTGTCTTTAATAATTATTAATTGTCAAAACTAAGACAAAGTGTTTCACGTAACGAAGTAGGCCCCTACAGTACGTACATTCCATGTGGCACTTCCGTCAGGTAACAGCAACTGCCTGTTCAAACATTGCTACTGATACGCCTGGCCTTGCTTCCTACACACAAACGTTTAGCGTGTACCGCATAACACTGTTGTCACCCCGCAATACCAACGCCGATACGTTTATCAGCACGGGTACCGTTTATAGCGGTTCCCTCACACAACGATTTTTTTTAACAGAAGTTTCAACGGTATGTTACTATCAGAAGTTATATCACCAACGTGAAACCCTGATTAGTCACAACGTTCAGAATCAAAACTCGTATTGAAATTTTTAACGGCACTGATTTTCGACGCCCGTTACAGTTGGTTACAAACGATTTCTACTGCAATATTCTATCTGTACATCTTGCCTGTTATAGTCCCTTCCAAGCAATCGTCTATATGTTACAAGCAATTGGAATGAAAATAAGCAAGTTAATAGGGGCATGAAAAAACACAAAGAGAAATGGGAGAAATTTTGTAGAAAATTGTTGATGGGGAGGCCTGTCCTAACCTGTGGCCAGGTAAACAAAATTTTCGGAATGATTTAAAGTCATGTGCTCTCGTAGTGCAACACTGGAATAGTTTTAATCCAGCTACCTGTAAAAAATAATCGTTTTTTTTTTGGCAACGGCAAGACACGTTCTTTATTAGGACGCACTCGAATTGCGCTCAGATTAATGTCAGGTAGGTTTGCTAGAGAAAAGGTTACTTCATCCCCTACTGAACTGCGCTCACTGGCCCCAGGTACTAAAAGTAGGAATACTTGGAAACCGCGTTTATTGCTGCCAGGTAGGTACGAAAAGTACGGATACTTGGAATTTCCCCCAAACCCCACTTGGGTACATGAAAATTGAAATTATTTCTGAAATCAGTTTTGTTTGAAACGTTGTCGACGACTGTTAAGCGTGCGACGATGGAAACTATGTTGAGTGAACGAGGACAACCGTTGTTAGTTTTTGAGAATTACAAGTTTCGAAAATATCGAGATGTGAAATCAACAGAAGAAGTTGTATGGAGATGCACCAAGAAGAACTGTATGGCTACAATTTATACGTTAAATGCGGTAGTTTCGAAAAAATGTGGCGAACATAACCATGAAGCAAACTAAATAATGTCGTGAAAAGGAAAGCCCAAGAAGATATTTCAACGAAACGTTCAAAATTAATCCGGTCTGAAATGAGAGCTGAAACTCACTCATTGGAAACATTATCTGTTACGGACATTAAGTGTATCCGCAACAACATCAATATGTGCGACTTCTGTTAGTGCCCAAACTACCAAAATCAACGATGGAAGTGCAACATTTCTTAAATTCTTCAAACTTAAGAACAAGTACGAACGAACCTTTCCTGATGTGCAATGACTTTTTAGACAACATAGTAATTTTCTCATGTGAAAAGAACTTGGAGTTTATGTGTCAACAGGATTTATTGTATATGGACGGAACATTCGAATATTGCACTAAGTATTTCGGCCAACTCTTCACTATACATGCGTATCCAATGAACTTTTATGTACCCGTCGTATTAGACAAGAAGAACTCTACGTATAGCAGAGTTTTCCAATTATTAATAGAAAAGTACACGCTGCTGGGTTATGTTTTAAATCCCAGTACTGTAATAATAGATTTTGAAGTTGCAATTCACGCGAGCCTGCAAGAAATTTTTCCAGAAGAACTCAAAATTATTGGTTGCCGTTTTCATCTTGCTCAGTCTTGGCAAGTTTAAAATGTTATATTTTGTTTTAACTTAAACTCACGATTCTGTCCGAAGTAAAGCGTTCCCGCCACACGTTGCTGTATAACCTGGAGAGTTATTACCGAACGTACGAACGTATGATAAGCTCGAAAAGGTACGTAACCTCAAAAATTAGCGTGTCAAAAACTAGTTAGAGTATTTCATCATCAGAAATACAAATGACATATTATACGTATATATTTCATTTATAATATATAAATATTAAACATAATATTTCATTTGTATTTCTGATGATGACGTCGATTATGTGATTATGTTTACATACCTATATATAATACAGAGAAAACAGTGAGTCTTATTTCAACAATATATATATATATTGTAACGTGAAATAACTGATCGGGTTTACGTCTTTTTAGCCCATTCTGTAACGTGAAAATTACTAATCGGGTTATTTAAGCCCCACGTTTGTACGTCATTCTGTAACGTCTCCAGTCTCAATCATACGTACCTTCCGTCGCGAGACCTTTACTGTCTAATAATTACGTTAGTTTATACTCTGATAGTGTTATTTATTTTTGATGATAGTGTTATTTATTTTTGATTGGGTGTGTGAGATTCTTTAGTATTGACAAATAAACCGCGATATTCTTTATTATGTATTATATCTATTATATCTTATTACAGTTATTACTGTTCAGTTGTTTGTAAATGGGCAGAGAGAGAGAGAGAGAGAGAGAGAGAGAGAGAGAGAGAGAGAGAGAGAGAGAGAGAGAGAGAGAGAGAGAGAGAGAGAGAGAGAGAGAGAGAGAGAGAGAGAGAATTCCGCTCTTTGAGTACGATTTAATCGTTTGTTTTTTTCTCGGGCGTTGCATCAGCTGTTTTCAATTTGCTAACCAATTGAAAGGTTATGTTGTCCGGCGTATTTCATACGTTCTGATGACAGAGCTAACTTTCTTACTCTTCTCTGCTATTCACCTGTTTCCTGTAACAAAGCTGCTATCTACAAGAAATAATACAAAGTCAATTACCTAAAAGAAAGGTATTTATTGATTGAATTTGGTTTATTTTTCTGGAAATTATTACCTCCAAATCATCAGTTTACAAATCGATTATTTTCGAAATCACAACATTTTTCGATATAAGTTTTTTCATATAACACAACAGATGTATTCAATTACAGTTACTATTAAAATAAATAAATTATGTATCTCAGGGTTATTTTGGGATTCTTTGAACTATAAGAAAGTCAGAAATGCTTAGTTACTAGTATCATACTTTACAATAATTAATATTTGTTTTCTTAAAGTCTGATTCAACAAGTTCGTTTTTTAAACGCCAGAGCGCAGGTTACGTATTCATACAGAAAGCGAAAAAATAAAGATGGCTGCAGTAGAGTTCCTAATGAACATACATTTTTACTGTTTTTGGTTAATTAAATAAAGTTTATAATCTTCACACTAAGTTTTCTTTTAAATTGAAAGATATGGTACTGTTTCTAGTGTTCGTTACTTGGTCGTCATGTGTAATTTTTTAGTTTATTAAGGTAGGCGTTCTCACCCAAGAAGTTACAGTTCAAAATTTTCAGGCCATCAGATAGTTAGATGAATTTTCTATGTTCTTCGATTTTCTGGCATTAATTATTGTGGTTAAACGGATGTCCCAGATGTAGTGGCTTGTGCTGAATCGTTTCATTAATTTAGAATGGTGTTTTTTCCGAATTGTAGTTACTTAATTTTTAAAATTTGGTGGACATTATTTTTTGGTCATCTACTCACTTGAAATCCAATTTAACAATTAACAATTCTTGTTGATTATGTTACTCTTAGTAACCTAGAAATTGATGAGTTTTTATTGGCTAACCTAGGTACAGTTTTAGTAAATAGGCTAGTATTAATTATTATTATTTCTTCCCTTCTTTTAGAAAAAATACTCCTTTATAATGTTCAACTATAATTACATTTAATTTATACTATGTTTTCTTCACATCTTTACATAAACTTAGCTACTTGTATTTTATAATTTAATGATTTTTAACTTGGTTTATTTCTGACTTATACTTCTGTTAATGTATTATTACTCTAGGCACTATTTTATTTTCCACCATCTCTTTACTTTATTTTAATTAACAATTATTAATTTCTTATATAACCCTGGATCCTTCAAACATAAACAAAATAATATTTTAATTACATTGATATTGCCTTTGTGGCCTAACAACACAAAACTACAACAACTTATTATTAAACTTATAGTTTATTACTATAATACTGCATCTTCACTATTTCTGATTGATGTCCTTTTCAGTTTTTTTTTACACATATCATACTATGTTGCACTTTGTACACACCGCACTTTTATGGTAACACTTAGTACATTGTTTTTTAATTGCTAAAGTGTTTTATGGTACAAATGTTTTCATAGCATGATACTTAATCCCTCATTTCTGACTTTTGGAAGGGGTAACTACTAACATTTTATTATTATTATTTTACAAATACTTCTTTATTTTTATCAGTATTGAGCACTATATATATATATATATTTATTAATTGATTGTTCTTTTTTGTACATGCAAGATGTATTCTCACTTACTTTATGAGACACGTGTTTCGAAAACAGGCATTGTTTTTATTATCAATCCGACGTGCTACGGATTATATATATTGTAACGTTACATAACCCGGTCCCAATAAATTAACTCATGATAATAAAGGTCAGAAATGGGTAAACTAAAGCTCGCTCAAAATTAAATTATATCACTCAACATGATAAACAATTCGAGTGGTATACAGTGCAAAGTGAGTTCTAGTGTACCCATTGAGGTGAAAAACAAAAGTGAAAGTAACGTATTACCCAAACTGTGCTGTATGTTTGGAAATTATAAAACTATGAGAGTAGGATGTAATACTACTAATTGATTTTGTAATTTTATTTATTTATTGTAATATTTATATTGTATGGACAACCAATTGTTATACATAAGTTAATGTTATATTTTTTAAAATATTTGTGTTGTAATATAGGATAACCCAGGGTTAGTTTTAAAAGACATAAAAATTTAAATACCAAAAGATAATAATAAATGAAAATAATACTATGAGGGAGATGGCAACAGGAAGTAGTGCCGTGTAGGAATACTATTCGAGACTAAATAAATAATATATAAATTTATTTAAAGATAAAAAAATGATAAAATACTTATATACAATGTCATAAGAAAATTAACCAAAACTTATTATGTAAACTAAATTAGTAAAGAAACCGGAATGGAAAGGAATTATTTTTCCATAAATAAAATATAAATTTATAATAATTACAAAATGCCTGCATAATAAAAATACTATGTGTTACTAAGAGTGATGGAAAAATAACAAGTATTGTTAAGAAAAATTTTGAACAAAAAACCGTAGATTTGAAGAAACGATGCTACTACAATTATAAAAAATAACCTTTTTTGGAACGTTGGAGGAGTTGAAATTAACGCAAGATTAACAAACAGCATGACCACTATCTAATTATACATGATTAATCCAAATTAAATGGTTATATCCATTAACAAACAGTGAATGAAAACCTTCTGATGATCCAACATGGTTTCGGCCTAGTTCTCGTTGACAATTGGAAAATACTCCAGACAGTAAGGAAATTATAACGCAAGACGGACCTCATCACAGAAAAAAGCTTCAATCCAGTAAGAACCATACGGAGCGAGGTAATATAAACATTTTTTCGTAATAATTCCAGAAGAAAACTCATTCTGAACGGTGATATAGAACAAAAAATAATCATTTGATCATATGTTGTTTAAAGTAAACAAATACACGCTGCTCTCTTACGGAAATTCCTGGAACTACATACTACATGAAAAATAAACATAATTATTTAATAATTTTTCGGTATTTATAAAGCGTAGTAATTATCCATTTCTGACACTCTCGTAACAAAAAGAACTTACCCTGAACCCTGGGGAATTATTAAGAATTATGTATTAATTGATGTTTTTTTTTATAGCGTAAAAATTGGGTAAATAACACCATATATGTTGTGCTCCTTAGACAATTCTATGTTTACTCTGTAAAGTCGAGATGATGTTTTATTGAAGATAAGATTAATTGTGATACCTATATTTTGGTGGCAGGAGACAAAAGTCAATAATAAATAAAGTAATATTATTGAAAATTCATCTTGAATAATAAAGTGTTATAATTTATTGTAGTGGGTAGTTGTAATAAATTTCAGCACAACAAACAGAAGAAATCGTCTAAACCGAGTGTAAATAATGATACTTACTCTCTCTTCTGCATAAGGCTGAACAACTTCCCTCCTTGACCCCAAATCACACACTCTCGATTTATCTTCCGATTGAGTAAAACAAAATAAAAAAATCCTTTATTTATACTTTTTAAAACGTCAGTTAGTATAATTCAGAAGTGACGCATCCTGCGTGAGGCATATAAGAAAACTCTACTGTACCTCAGGAAGACGTTACAAGTCTGGCGAACCCAACATTTGGGGCTTGACTAAAGGTAGACGTTTCGCTAGTACCTCACGAAGAGGGACGTTACAATATATATATATATATTTCAATCACCTTCTGCTACAGTCCGTTTCTTGATGTATATAATACTATAATACTTATAACTATTTTACCTCAAGATGTATTTTTTCTTTAGGGACATGTTTCGGGAGATCCTGTTCTCCCATCTTCAACCTTCGCCATCTTGCTTCTGGTGCAGTATTTGTGTGTTGGCTTCTGGATGTTATTATGGTGGTTTGTTGGTCTTTGGTCCTAAGGACTATACAATAACTATTATTGTATAACTTATACAATAGTTATAAGTATTATAGTAATATATATATATATATATATATACATTTAATATTTATAACTAAATTTACCTCAAGATGTTATTTTTCCTTATTTGGAACATGTTTCGAGAGCTCCCGTGCTCCCATCCTCAGCCTTTGCGATCTTATGTCTGGTGAAATATTTGTGTGTTGGCTGCTGGATGCTATTAAGGTTGTTTGTTGGTCTTTGGTATTTTAAAGTTGTATTATTGTGTGTGATTGTGGTATATTTATTTGTATTTTGTGTATTTTCGATGTTGAGTGCTTTGAATATTGTGTCACGTTTTGTATTGATTTGTATTTGTTCTGGTATTAGTTTGTTTTCTGTTTTATGTTTGTATATTTGTAAATTTTCCCATATGTTCATTATGGTGCCTTTGTGTGGTATATGTTTTATTAGTGATACATTGGTTGTGTCTGGGAATTCATGTCCTGTGTTTATTGCATGTGTGGCTAAATTGGATTTATATATTTCTGGTTTTTTGTATGCGTTTAGGTGTTCAAAATAACGTTTTTCAGCTGTTTTTTTTGTTTGTCCTATGTAACATTTATTGCAATCTTGGCATTCAATTTTGTATATACCGTTAGTTGTTGTATTATCTTTGTTGTGTTAGCTATTTAGATTTTGTAATTTATTTTTATTAGTTTTGTATGCTATTTTTATATCGTGTTTTTAAATAGTTTTGTTAGTTTTGTCATTTTATTATTTATGTATGTGAATGTGGCCCATTTTTGTTGTTGTTATTATTTATGTGTTGTTCATTTTGATTAATTCTTAATTGTTCAGTTTTTATTTTATATTTGATTTTATTTTCTATTTTGTTCATAGTATTTTTATTGTATCCATTTTCATAACCAATTTGGTATATTATATTTCTTTCTTTGTCAGTTTCTTGTTTGTTTAGGGGAATTTTGTACATTCTGTTAAATAGCGAATAGAATGCTGCCATTTTATGTTGTGGTGGGTGGTCAGAATGGTTAGGTATAATGATGTTAGTGGAAGTTGGTTTTCTATATATTGCATATTGTATGTGGTTGTTGTATCTTGTGATGGTTATGTCTAAATAGTTGATTTTGTTATGTTTTTCTTTTTATTCTGTGAATTGTATTTTAGGATGTATGGTATTGATTTGTTTCAGTATGTTCTCTGCATTTGTGTTTTTGTTATTTGATACATATAGCCCATCATCTACATATCTTATCCATATGCCATTTGGGTCATGTGATTTTATAATATTTTGTATTTTGGTATCTATGTGTTGTAGGAATATTTCTGCTATTATGCTTGATAATGGTGATCAAGTTATGTTTGTTTTTGACACATTGTTTAAATATTCTGTTTCTTTTTTGTTAAATTCTGTATTGCTAAGGTTAATGGTTCTAGGGTAAAATGTGTGTTTATTTTTGTTTTTTTTTTTGTTTTGTTGTTTTAATGTGTTGAGTTTTTTGTTGATTGTAATAGTCTTTTTGTTTTTTTCAAATCTTATTTTATTTTCTATGTTATTATATTTATTACAATGATGGGCTACATGTATCAAATAACAAAAACACAAATGCAGAGAACATACTGAAACAAATCAATAACATACATCCTAAAATACAATTCACAGAAGAAAAAGAAAAACATAACAAAATCAACTATTTAGACATAACCATCACAAGATACAACATCCACATACAATATGCAATATATAGAAAACCAACTTCCACTAACATCATTATACCTAACCATTCTGACCACCCACCACAACATAAAATGGCAGCATTCTATTCGCTATTTAACAGAATGTACAAAATTCCCCTAAACAAACAAGAAACTGACAAAGAAAGAAATATAATATACCAAATTGGTTATGAAAATGGATACAATAAAAATACTATGAACAAAATAGAAAATAAAATCAAATATAAAATAAAAACTGAACAATTAAGAATTAATCAAAATGAACAACACATAAATAATAACAACAACAAAAATGGGCCACATTCACATACATAAATAATAAAATGACAAAACTAACAAAACTATTTAAAAACACGATATAAAAATAGCATACAAAACTAATAAAAATAAATTACAAAATCTAAATAGCTAACACAACAAAGATAATACAACTAACGGTATATACAAAATTGAATGCCAAGATTGCAATAAATGTTACACAGGACAAACAAAAAAACAGCTGAAAAAACGTTATTTTGAACACCTAAACGCATACAAAAAACCAGAAATATATAAATCCAATTTAGCCACACATGCAATAAACACAGGACATGAATTCCCAGACACAACCAATGTATCACTAATAAAACATATACCACACAAAGGCACCATAATGAACATATGGGAAAATTTACAAATATACAAACATAAAACAGAAAACAAACTAATACCAGAACAAATACAAATCAATACAAAACGTGACACAATATTCAAAGCACTCAACATCGAAAATACACAAAAACAAATAAATATACCACAATCACACACAATAATACAACTTTAAAATACCAAAGACCAACAAACAACCTTAATAGCATCCAGCAGCCAACACACAAATATTTCACCAGACACAAGATCGCAAAGGCTGAGGATGGGAGCACGGGAGCTCTCGAAACATGTTCCAAATAAGGAAAAATAACATCTTGAGGTAAATTTAGTTATAAATATTAAATGTATTATATACATCAAGGAACGGACTGTAGCAGAAGTGATTGAATATATATATATATAATTACATGCAATGAAAATAATTTTACAGATACTTGCAATTAATAGAGGTTAGAATTAAATAAAAAAAATTTCGACGACGTATTTCACTATTATCAAAATGTTCTTCTAATCTTTAAAATAATCACTCTCACTAACAGTGAGTCTTATTTCAACTATATATATATATATATACCATAGAAGTTTCACTTCTTGCGCGTGTACACAAGTTAGTGATTTTTTGAAAAACATTACAGGTGGCGCAAAATACAGCAAGTGGGACTAACCCAGGAATATAAAAATGAAGAAAGTTCAATAGGAATATATGGCTGAGACATATATTTGGACTACCATTTCTTCCGGCATCCGAGGTAGGAGACTGCTTCGTTGAAGATTTTATAAGCGAAAAACCACAAGACAGTCGAGTGGATCAGTTTTTAGATTATTTAGTGGAAAATTATATCGAAAGTGACTCTATATTTCCCCCGACAATATGGGCTGCAAAAACAGCAAGTATTTTAAGGACCACAAATCCATGTGAATCATTTCATTCAAAGTTTAAAAGTGAACATTTATCGTCTCATCCAAATATTCATTCATTTTTAAAAGTTTTATTAGATATGCAGACAGATACCTACATTAAGTTAAATTCTATAAAGAGGAATGCCAAAAGATATGTAAGACGCGAAGTTTTATTACGGCAACAATTTATACAACAAAAAATTGCTCAATTAGACAGAGTTCAAATATCTAGATATAATTTTGTACAATGTGTTTCATATAAATTTGGAAAAATTGTGTTACCTTAACTAAAAATAAAAATTTAAGTGTCTTGAAAATGTGTGTTTTTTTTTTAGTTTGATTACACAATCTTCCCCAGGTATAACACTGAGCGCAGCTCGAGTGTCTCTTCAAGGACCTTCGCAGGTATAAGAAATGGTGAGCGCAGTTCGGGTGTTGGATTAGCGGTCTATTAGGCAGGTGAGCGTAATTCAGTTGCACCGCTTTATTATGCTTACAACCACTTCAAGCCGTATGTAAAGCACTGTTTCTACTCAAGGTAGAAGCCATCGAATGACCGCTGTTAGGGCACATCATACTCTGAGTGATATCTTAATGTTTTGTTGTAATGAAAACAAAATGAATAACTCTACAGTTACTTGGTCTGTCGTTGGCAGTGGACACCTCTCTGAATCTTTTACGATGCTTGAAGGCGGGTCCTCCTACCACTAATAATTATGTAAACTAACATGTAGGCTTATTGTTAGCCTGTTTTGTTGTCACGTGACAGACATTCCGATTACGCCTCAACGTACATCAGATTACAAACGTACTTACTCACTACTTACTTCTCAGAGCATGTGTATCGTCTTCAGCAAATTACCTGAAAACACTTCAGCAAATTATCGTCTTCAGTCACCTCCTTACCTGAAAACAAACAACAAAAAAGTAGAATACAACAGCAAAGTAGAAAAACAACAACAAAAAAAGATAAAATTCTCGTACGTTATATGTACACTACTGATATTTAAACACAAAAAAAGGTTAAATTCAAAATATAACTGCCGTTCCAACGATGATAACTTCACTATATTCTATAAGCATCATAAACCTTACAAAGTACGGACCATCGTAAAAAAATAATTGAAACTGATTGAAGCATATGTTTTACGCAGACTTCCTTTCAGTGCGGTCCCCTCTGACGGTTAAAATGTCGACTATTTAACGGCTAAAAAACGATCACTCACCAAACATTACTACTGTAATGCGAATTACAGGTGCTCCAGACGCACGTGATCATACTTGAATGCAACTTCGTTACAGGAAAATTTGAGACATTTTTAACTTCCGATAAAAATCTAAATGTCTAAAACTGAATACCCATTTGCAAAGGATAAATTAAGTAGCCCACTGGAACAAAATCGGGACTGTATTCAACCATCTTATGATTTTTGTTTTCGTATGTTTTCTGTAATTTGCCACGCTCATAATTCTTTTTAAGGAATTTTCTACTTTCCACGAATACTCCTCTAATACCGCCCTCTCGTTGAATTCAGAATTTTCATTCGGCGTCTTATTAATCCTGTCAAGGTGATTTCAAACGGAACGTATACGCATATACTGTACTTTTCTCCGCCACATGAATAATATAATTAAAACACCACAGTAGGCTACATCTGGAACAGAAATTTGGGTGTTGTATAAAAATTATATTAACAAAATTAACGACCAAATCTACTGTAAAGACGAACTGGAATAAGGAAGATACACGCTAACGCTATAAACACTCAAACAACAAATATACATACCACACAGGATCACAATGTCACTAATAAACCTAAATCAACAAAAACCAGCAGCAGCCAACCAGCAAACAGATACCTCACTAAATTGGAAACTAAATGGCTGACGATGAGCAAACTGGTTGATGCTCGAAACACGTTTCAAGTGAGGAAAAACATACTGATTTTAGGCCTATACTAGTGTAGTACAAGAAATTTACACTTATATAAAAAATAAAAGAAAACCGCATAAATAATTTATTATTTGGTAATATAATTATATAACACATATTGAAACTGAAAAAATCAAGAGTTGCTTACGACATGTGTATTTGTGTGTTTACATTTTATAAGTTTCGACCACTCGCTCAAAAATCACTTCAAATAATTATAGATCCAGCCGCTGACATCCTCAAGGACTGTCACGAGTCCTTATTTTAAAGTAATACATCTTAATATAAAAACTTTCGGTTTCAGACAAGAAAAAATCATAATAACAATGAGGAACCTATGAAGAATTAGCTCAACGAGAAACCGAGTTTCAAAGAGATTAGTAAAAGTAATTAAAAATAGATTACACTGTCGGAAAAGGCAGAGATGGAATGTTATTAACAGCATTCAAAATACTAACTTCAAAATGTAACTGAAAACTGCGTGGTCCTATATAAAAGTAGTATGCGATGCTGCAAGAACAAAAATATTACAAGTACAAACGCTAGAACAAATTAACAGATTTTTTATCTTGGATTGTCAACAGGACGATGACATTTTATGAATAGGCTATTATTTAAAAAAAAATCACGCTAATAAATGAATAATTAGTATTCTGAAATTCAGATTTTCACTGAGGTCTTTCGCAGAAGAAAAGTTGACAACTAAGAATAATTCTCTGGAACAAGAAAGCAATTTGCAAAAAGTTTCATTTGGAGCATTTGCATCTATTCTTCAGGAACTTGGGGTACAAGAAAACAGAAAAAAAAGCTTAAAACTTTCTGAGACCTTCGAGATGTGGTGTTGGAGAAGATTACTGAAGACGCCATGGATAGAAGATTATCGAATAAGAAAGTTCTGACAAGAGCCCGGGAAGGAAACCACTAAAAACAATTACGGATAGAAAAGGTAATATGGTTGGTCCTTTATTACGACATTCTAGCTGGTTCATTGCCTTGTTTGATGGAGCGATGTAGACTTCGGGAAAGACAAAGACAAGACGGGATCAAGGAAGGTAAGAAGAAACTCGCCATGGAACAAAGAAGCTGAAGACTCACCTGTGGACTGAGGAGAAGAAACTGAAGGAAAGGGAGGGGCCATTGTATTGTCAGTAGCGTACCCGCCAAGAAAAAAATAAAATCTGATTGTTAGATGGTCGCCCTCATGACGTCCGGATACGACAAACCAGAAGACGTACTCCTACCTAAAAATAACGCTCTACTTACCGTTCGGAGTGGGTGTTAACCTTCAGGACACGGTACACCGTGACAATATTTAAACACACACATCACGTGTACATACAGAGAACTCCCAATGGATGTGCAACTTATATGAAGTGACCATTATTACCGTGTACCGGGTCACGAACGTTTTTCCTTTTGATAACCAGTCACAGGCGTGACCAATCGACCAACGCAGTCGGCATCGGTACAAAACATACAAAATCTAGTATCTTTAAACGGATGAATACAAAATTTAAATAAACCTTCATGTCGGACTGCCGAGCTGAACGACAATACGTTTACTACCGAGCGCGCGGTACTCACTACAAAGACAATACCGTGCACGGGTTACCGCACGTACACGGGCGTGTGACAGCGCACAGACATAATACAATGTCACGTGAACGTTGAATACAAAGTTTAATACCCGTAAAACGAACACAATCGACTACTTTAAAGACGCCACACATAATTCGTCGCTCTGTACGTGCTTAGCATAATGAAGACGGGATAATCTCGTCTTGTACATACGGATTTGCTTCTAGGCCCACGCGTGTAAATCAAGTCCCAACGAGGACGGCAAGAAAAATAGTAACCGTCTTTAACTCTCTTTCTCTCCCCCTCTTATTTCGTCTCTATTAATTCCAAAACGTATTTCCTCTTCCCCCGCTGTACCTCACGGTGTCAAGGTGAACCAGCCATCTTTTGTATTTTTGTAGGTTTTTCTGTCATTTGCCAGACTTTTACTTTATTTTCATTACGTAACTTTTTTTAAACTCACATTCCATCTTCTAATGTAACAAAGTTGGAATCGAAGGGTATATAATGAAAGTGATGAATATAAATATATAAGGGTATATATAAGTGAAAAGGGTATATATAAAGAAACACGAAAGTGATGAATGTAAATATACGTAGAAGACGATGCGAAAATATAAATATCAAAGTAAATAACACACCAACTGATAGTTGGGGGAGTACGTTCCCTAAGGAGTGGACCGTTGAACAAGACACTAGCAGAGTAACCACAACGATGAAGCTTTTAATAGGAAAAGAGGAATTCTTTTTTTTTCTTTTTCTTTCCATTTCATAGCTTAGGCTGCACTGCCCGCCCAGGAAACCACCTTGTTCTCGAATGTCCCATATTTCGCTGACCTCTGGGTTTGTAATTTAGGGCGATTCGGGGAAGAAAGTCTTGGCACGTTCTTTCTAAATAACTGCACTGACTGAATTTTGTATTCAATGATTTTATTTTCCAAATTGTAAATCTGCAATTCTTGTCTTATATCTGCGTTACTTATTCTGGCGGTTAACGTGCTGTAATGAGCAGTCGGTTATAGCTCTGAGAAATTTCATTTCAGCTGATGTAATTTTTCTTCAACTTTTCTTTGAAAGTACCCACGGTTCACTCATGTACAACTACTCCGTGCGGCTGTCAAGCCCGGGGCCTCATCTTACAACAGGTAAGGAAGGAGAAGTAACAACCTCGTTAAAAAAACGTGGTACCATCTGGCTCCGGGTGGTAGCACCCACTAAGGGGCCGTGCGGTTAAAAGTGAAAACCGGCCAACGGTCTCGAAGGTGGAAGAGGCTCACCTTAACAGCGGAGTCAGCGGAAAAGCCTCGGAAAGTTAACCCCAAATGAAAAACATGCAAGCTCAGAGGCATTAAAATCGCAGCCCCACCACTGAGCTATCCCTGCGCGGTACCCACAACAAAGCCAGGGGAGACTTCATTACTAGCAGAAACCAGAATAGCCTCGAAGAGGAAGGAATTCTGTGTAACAAAATGAAGAGACTGGTCTATTATTTTATATATAGTTTTATTTTATGGCCGAGAGACACGGACAATGAATGGGCAGTACACGGACAAAGAGACAGAGATATGATTACGGTGCTACACATGGAAGCGAATAGAAGGAATCAGGGAATAGATAAAAAAATAACGAAAAGTTGCTGAAAAGAATCGAGATGGGCACACCACTTCCGCTCGTTAATAAAGAGGAGCAAGAGAAATTGGACGGGACACGCCTTGAGGAATCAACGGTTTTTGAAAGAACAGTGAAGAGGAGGGAAGGCAGGAGGGAAGCGGAGTATCGCGTACAAGGCCATATTAAGGGGACATGACCTACAATAATCCCAAATGCTATCAAACGTATAAAAGACACAGAAGGCTCCCGGACAGACTCTACGTAGGCGATACTCCCTGGCCTGATCTCCCGGTGTCAGATACTTAGGGCTTCACCTAGATCGTCGTCTCACCTGGCAGAAACATTCCGAGCAAGTAGCCCACAAAACTGTCAATCGTCTTTACAAACTCCGACCCCTATTTTGCAGCAAATCTATGACCCGCCGCCAAGGAAAATCTATCACCTCGTATGTGGCGCCGATGGTCACTTATGCGATCCCTGTATGGGGCCACTTGACAAAAACCCATACAGGGTAAGATTCAGTCTCTCCTTGACCGAGGACTGCGCTGGGAATGTAAAGCCCATTATTTGACTTCAAACCAGACCATCCAAGAACCCCTTCGTGTCCGTTCCCTGAACGCCACTATACGGACGCTTTCCAGAAAGTTCTACCGCAGCTGTGCCCGCTTTAAGGGCAATCCCCTAATTAGCAGAAGAATCTTGGACCCGGCCTTGGTGAACCTTCACGCTCAATTAGACCCGCCTAACTGAAATCCCACGGCCGATAGCAGCGCATCGCGGCGTGAGCTCTACAAGAAGCTCGGGACGCGGCGACGGGCATGCCCTTCGCTTCGCACAACCCATGGTCAGCAGCAGGAAGAGAACGACGTGTAAGAAGTGAAGTCTCTTGTAAAGGGAGATACACCAAACCCCAGAATAAGTACGAACGTGGATAGGGATCTGTCAAATGACATAATACCATTCGATGATAATGACGCCTCCAATGTTAACCTCCCACTGAACTGTCATCGACTACTATAGTCCTACTGAATTTTAGCGTCTTCTTATAGATCCTCAAGGCCTTTCAAATGCTACAATGTACACAAATAAAGGCATAAGCAGCAAACAGAGGTATAAACACAATGTCCGTAGAATGTTTGAACAAATTAATTAAGTCGTCAAAACTGACTGTGCTACGTACCTACGAATTTTTCAAAGTGCCCAGTTACTGTTTTACGGTTTACGACAAAAAAAAGAAAATATGTAATGTCTTGTGCTCTAATTTTCTTGGTTTAAAATTCTTTACAAACTTGGTTGGTCGTTACCAAATACGAAGAATACCCCTATACATTTCCTCCCCTACATGTGCAGTTTGGTCCTCGCACAATCTCACACTACAATCTTGATTAGTCAACGAAGGTGCATATTACAAATACCTTATTTACAGGTTGGTACAAACTAAACTGACTTACACTCTCAGATGTCACGTGGGCAGAGCGCGGGGGGTAACAGAGTTCATACATTTTCAGTCAAAAAAGCGTCAATCTCGTGTACAGTGTGTGCATATCTCGTCATCTATATAGTTTCTCACATTTTCTCTCTCGCTCATTTGTTATGCAAAGAAAATATTATAGTTTTACTCATGGAAATTTCCAGGTAAAGGCTGCCTAAATCTGTCCGTTCCCGCAACCGTTTCATATTTCTGGGGAAGGCACGTATTTCCAGAGCCTCTTGCATCAGCAAACACCTAGAATTAAAAAATCCCTAAAAAATATTCCACAAATGTTTTAATAATAGCAATGCACCGACTAGTACGCATTTAAAAACCTGACTTCCGCAGTACTGACGTCATGTGTACTGACGGACGGCTGTTATGTTCTTCGTGACAAGTACGCGTGGAAATCAGAAAGCGAGCGAGCGCACGTACACACAAGCAAACCACAAACCACTGTATTGCTACTGCCGCGCACACTCGTTTACAAAACCGAATCGATTGAAATAATCTAATTTACTCAATAACACAATATTGTGCCGTCATCGTTAGACAGAGCAGACGATGATGCGCCTGGTTGTGTAGCCGCTTCGTGAGTTTCAGCTGTATACTGATGCTTCTCACGCTCTCTCTTCTGTCTGGCATTTCTTCCTTTTTAAAACAATATACGAAGACGAATTTATTTCTCACAATACGGGGTTTTCCTTTCTTGCCAGATTTACCGCGCACGTGAATACTTTTTTCATTGTTTTTTAAACAAGATTATTTCAGAATCGTAGAAATGTTTTTACCGGTTGGTGAAAAGTGTCCAGTTAAAGCGGAACCACTCTGCGCTTTCCTGTCTGCAGGTTCTGTTAAACCGACAAAACGAAGTACAGGTCGTAATTCATTATATTTTTTAAAAAGTTACCCTTTTATACGTTTGATAGCATCTGTGATTATGTAGGTCATGTCACCTTAATCTGGCCTTGATGAAACACCACGCATGTATACCTGACACTACACCTCACAATAAGGTAAATATTACTTTAAGCTGACGGGATAAAATAGGTACGTATTAGGTTTTGGTGACTTCGAGAGTTCAGCCAAACGTCAACGGATGGGTGGACTCCTAATTAAGTATATTTTTCCGACAATGAAATACACCTTTTTTGCATTTACTCATTTTCAACAAGCTATTCGAATGTCTTTGACAACTACGTATCTACCAGTCGTATCTGTAATATTGTAACAAAACGGCTATTAAGATTCTGTAACATGTGACTGCTTCATTATTTTTCTTCACCCTATGATACGTGTTCCACTATGATGTGATGAAATTTATTTTTTAATTCGCTTACACCTTACTCCTTAATCTTCTATTGTAGAGTATTTATTGTTCATAGCCTAAAGATACCATACATATGATTTATAATAAAGTTTTAAATTACTCACATTCTTAATTTCTATCGATTTCGGCCATAGACCATCGTCAGGATATTTACACTATACACTCGCGGTCACGACATTGCGAAACAGTTACTATTTACGAAAAAAAAAACGAATTCGAAAACACTGAAACGTACGTTTGTGTTTAAAGTTTGTCGAGAACTGATTTTGTTGCGGAGTGTTTATGTGTACATTCAGGTCTATATATTACATCAGCTGATTATGTTGATTTTCATTTTGCCACAATATTTCAAATATGATACGATTTTTGAAGTCCGTCATGATGTTCAATAGATTTTCGTGGCCCTCTTCTTTTACATGTTTGTATATTCGGTATTGTTCATATATATGTATGATAGTTTTTTTCTGTAAATATATGTATGATAGTTTTTTCTGTAAATAGTAAGTGTTTGACAATATCGTGACTGCGAGTGTATAGTGTAAATACCATGACGATGGTCTATGACCGAAATGGATAGAAATTAAGAATGTGAGTAATTTAAACTTCATTATAAATCATATTATAGTATCTTTAGGCTATGAACAATGAATACACTACAATAGAAGACTGAGATTATAGGTACCATTAATAAGCAATAAGTGTGTGTATATTATTAAAATACATCACATTATCATTACCTTACCCCCCTTCATACAAGAGGTAAAACCATCAGCCTCGCACCTCTATCCTCCGGTTTGTCAGACGACAGTTTTCTGAGAGAACTGCTGCTCATCATTAATTCTAAATTACTCTTCCAGAAGGCAGAGAATGGCAACTATCGTTAACGTCAGCAATCGAAGCAACCAACTGTTATCAGTCGATTATCCCGCATGAGTGTAGTTAAATAGATCCTTCATTTAAACCGGCATCAAAACAAATACTATTAGTTTTACTTTATTATTTTTATCTGGCATCCGTATAGTTACGTTGTTGGCATGTTTCTGCACATTATTAAACAACAGCTATACAGACAGCAGAGTCGCAACGACACGACGGGCCGGCCCCACTGAAGGAGATAATCTGCAGCTGATGAATACTAACTTTGACAACGCAGCGGTAACGTGGACTTAACACTGTAATCTCATCTTGTTAACGGTGCAATCAGAATTGGCTCACAGAAATAGTGTCGGGGTCTTTAACAACACGCCATCAGCTTTCGACTGTCATTCTTTTAGCCGAATGACGGCCATCATGCTGAATGACACCGTGCACACACCTTAACACGAATTGAACTCAATCAAGGCAGAATGTTGGACGACTAGATCACGGTGAAGGTCGCTGTAAATGAATCAACCAATACAATACGAATAAACATCGTTTCCAGCATAGTCTGAGAAAAACTTGAACAAGTGACAGTCTTTAAATACCTGGGACGTTTAGTGAGAGAGGACGTCCATTGTAGTTAAGAGATGAAATGCAGAATTATCTTAGCTAAGGAAGCCCTTCATAAGAAGAAAAGATTCCTGTGCAATCCAACAGACATAAAACGCTGAGAACTAGGATGGTGAAGTGTTTTGTTTGGAGCGTGCCCCTGTACGGGACAGAAACTGTGACAATGTGGAAAGAAGAGGAGAGTGTGTTACATGTCTTACAGATGTGGACATGGAGAAGCACGGAAGGGATTTCCTAGAATGGTAGACTGACGAATTAGGGGAGATGCTTGAAGAGTCGGAGAGAAAATAAGAGTGTTGGATATCTTAAGGTGAGGAAGATATTTGTATACGGCGGTGTGGAGGACGTCGGAGAGACCAGATGATAGATGACATACGGATGCGGTATCGTCTATCCTGGGAATAGCCCCGGATAGGAAAGCTAGAAGGAAGCATGCCCTTTTAAGACCTGGCTCTGGTCAGAAACCACACGATAAGCATAGTGACGGCTGGTCGTGATGTACTTTGCACGAGAAAACAATAATTATTGTCGGTCTTTTCTCAGCCATACCGGTCAATTGATATTCAACGTGTCAACTCGCCTCACCTGTACCAATAACGACTGCCGTTAATGGATTCTATTACCATTCATTACGTACTCGCGACTGAATTTGTAGCCGGTCGAATGCCGCTTTCCTAACGACAAATTACTCAATGCAACAGATTTCTATAAACTCAGAAACGAAGAAAAACGATTCGTTTGTTAACAGTGAGTTACAAAACTTCCGGTCACGAGAAATTCGGAATGTTATTAACTCGTGCACACGACCGGTCGGGAGACACAGTTAGTGCAACTTCAATGGCCGGGCACGACAAAACAAACAATACTGTGATCAAACCGAACCGACCAACTGCACAATCGCTATACCGGCAATGGAAACTGTAGTAATTCCTCCTTTGTCGTTCACACGACATTCCCTATTCGCGGCACCACTAAAATGAGGTTAATGCCGGAAAGAATAACGGATAACGGAAAGAAATTCTAATGACAGCAGAACAAAAAATTTATTTCCGACTTTTATACTGCTATGGCACCTTGAAATACGCTTTTCAAGCACAAATCTTAAGAAGAAAAAACGTAACGAACAACTTTCTTAACTTTAAAAAATGCACGAAAAAATCAAATATTTTTAGATAAAATTTACTAGCACTTTTCAAAAAAAAAAAAAATTAAATGCTTATAGAATTCAAATAAATTTCCATTTTTAATTCAATTTTTTTTTAAAGTGAAGCGATCATATGCCGGATTCTGGATTCACCCAGGCCTTATAAATCAAAGATGGTAGGCCTACTGGGTAAGTTTAGCGTACATGAGTAGATACGTGTTCTTCTACTGATAGTCGTATAGGAAGTACAGAGTTGATGAGGAATCCAAGATAAAACGAGCCTGACATTCTTGTCTCATTCTACCAAAACGTGTGGCCGTCTGCAGCTTCCCATGTACTTCACACCTGTCAATATAATCCGTGAAATCCCTGTCTTTATCTATATAAATAATTCAACATATTAAATAACATATATTACTTCAAATAATTATATACAATTTCCACACTTTTAAAAGACTACAAGTTATAAAAGAATTAATATGCTATTTTTGTAATCACCCAACATCCCGTCTGTTTGACACACATATATTTATACAGCAGACATTAACACACGGGTATGTGTAGTATTAACATTTGTGCGCCGCCCACAAACATAACGGCTCAAGAGTTAATCGCCGTGACACAGATAGCCGTGTATCTCTTTGCAATTACATACATATACGCACAACCTTGACTGTATTTAAAGTGTCGTACAGATTCAAAACAGGTAGAGTGAGATGTAGGCCTACTACTCGTCTCGTGACGTCACCGGTGTGGTACCGACGTGTTCGGCTTCGTTTCCCGGAACCTGTTAGATCATAACGCACACCCCGGCAGGGCATTTCTTCATATGATAAAAATAGACGCTATTTAAACGTTCAAGACCGACTCTATGGTATTTAACGGTTACGTGCTCCAACGCGATAATACGAATCGAATAAAAAAATTCATAAATTCTGTTTCTTTTGAAGCCAGGCTTCCTTGAATATTTTATCTCACGATCTTTCAATTATCGGTAATGCTAATTAGTTTTTTCTTTAGCACTACCAATTATGTCCATCAGGCTAACTCTAGTGAAACGTATGGGTAAAATCTCTTTTCCACATCAATGACTGAACACGCTATTGCATAACACTTATCTCAAGAAGTTCTCTTGATAGGCACAAAGGGGTACTCACGAATACGTTACTTATCTCTGTAGTAGCAGTATACGAAGTTCGTAAACCATTTTATGCTGTCGCCACAACGTTGTAGAATTCACGACGTTCTATAATTAAAATGTCTCTTTCAGAAATTTATAAAGGGCAAGATAAAAAAATTTGCAGACTCATTTCAGTATAAAGTTCTATCTGATCGGCTGGTAGCAGAACAAGGACGCAACTCATTCACTGACTAGTTCATTGTTAAGTATTTACGTATGTTCTATTCGTACAACAAATATCACAATATTTTTAAATTCCTGGGTGCTGTAATAGAAATAAATTTGTAGTGACAGATAGAACTATTTCTGTTAGATGTCTGATCATTTACAACAAAGCCCCAATTTAGTGACGTTTGCCTGTATTTTTTTCAAACATAGACAGTCGAGACGTACCGGGAAAGGGTGTCCAATGTCATCTGGCACACAATGGCAGTTACCGCGCCTCTGCTAAATATCATTACTTACTTACGTACATAAGTCAATAACACAAGAATTGCTAGAAAGCTACTGACCAACAACAACACGTCTAATCACGGTCATTACCTTGGAAACCGGTCTCCACACTCTCAACCGCAAGTATGTCACACCCGTACGCAGCCCAGATAATGCAACATCTTCATAATCATCTGACACTCGTTTGCGCTTAAAGAGACGCACGCCCTCCATAATTACCAACTGATCGGTGGAAGACAAGTCTCCCGCGCCGGTCGCGTGCGTCCACACGTCTCTAACGAGATCTGCATGATTGGTACACACTTTCTTCTCATTAACAGTCTGTTCCACTACATTACGCACGGCACGACTCTGATAAATAAATTTAACATACTATGATGATGCAACCGCTGTAGCCTATACAATGGTACTGTAACTATTTCGTTTCTATAATGTTACTCCATAATGTTTGGAGTTTATAATTACACTTCTCTGTCTCATGTCCACCAATTATAATACTATTTCTATTACGTTACTCCAGGATCGTTAGTTACCGCTGAAATATAATTTATGTACATTGTTAATTTGTATTTAACGTATGATGTTTTTGATATTTTGTCAATTATGTTACCCAGTACAAACTGAGTAAGAAATTATTCGATTTACGTTAGAAATGCCCATTTTCTATGCTGATCTGACGATGTTACACGCACTGTGAAAACTACAACACGCGTTGTCAATCTCTATGTGTTAATAAAAAAAGGTTTTGTATTCACAATATATCGCGGGTCATTTCTGTTACGATAATAGCAATTCTAAAAACGGGTTCGACGACATTAGTAGATTTGTGAACACGATCTGTTTCAGTTTGAATTCAATATTCATTAGAGACATACTATAGTTAAAATCAACCGAGCTGTAACTGTAATGATAATTTGTTGTACCGTGGAAGTTGCCGGAAAACAGCATATATGAATTAGACGTTGTGCGAGTATTACAGTTTTCTACTGTAAAGATTAACTAATGGATTACATTTGTTACTAAACATCATCATAATAATTATTGATTAGTTTGTTACACAATGTCGTCTAGTAACAGAACAACCGCTTCGCCCTAGCTGTCTCCTGAAGTGCTCTACACGCTGGCCAGCTTGCAGTCCAATGAACGCCAAGATACTGTATCCTTAGCTACAAAAACGTCGTAGAGGCGGGCGTGACCCACGTCCGCGCGACGGCTCGTTGAAACTGAGAAGTATACGGTGCGACCTCAGCCTGGAGTCTTGCTATGCGTCTAGGCATCCGCATTTTGTGCAGCCGGCGACCATTCAACGTTCAGCACATACGAGGAAACCTGTGTCTAGCGCCCGCATGCGCACATGTGGGGGTTTCCGGCTCTTTTCTGAGTAAGGCTAGACCTACACTGGACGGAGAAGTCTTCCGATCCGATCACGTACGGTTGTCTGGCCAGATTTCTCCCGGCAAGTGTGCTTATATTGATGGCGGACGTTTCCCGGCAGTTTGCTGCCACCACTTGACAGTGATTCAACGAAGTTCTCTTTCGTACGTCATGAATGACTCGGAGGAAGATTTGGAATTTTTCTCATCTTAGACTCTAATTACAGCTAGACTCTAAATCCTGTACGTGCTAATTATGAATCGTGTACAATACACTTTTGTGTGACGAAATATTTCAACAACTTGTCACTTAAACTAATGTCAGTCTTAAAAGAACGGATCATACACGAACGAGCTTGAGTGTAATATTTTTAAAAAATTTTAAATTACTATAATATTGCCAGGTTTTAGTTTTATTATCCTGACATATACTGGTTTCAAGAGAAGTACTCGTTTTCAGTTATATATTCTGGAAAGATAAAAGATTTTTGGTTGATAATTTTATGCTAAATAAAAGTGGACAATATATTAAGGACTTTGGGGAAATAGACACTTATCACTTTATTACTATTCTGACAGATATTACAAACAAACAGGACAGTGTTCTCTCCTAATCAACTAAAAAATAGTATTGAAGTATGTAGGAAAAATATTATTAATATAAATGTGTAACTATTCTTCATTGGAAACTACTCTTGCAAGATATATTTATTATAGCATTATTTACTGTAGTATAATAAACGGTCTCCTGTATTTGTTCGTTTTTATTTATGAACAAAAAATTCTTTGTTTATTTTTATAACAGGGCTAGTGCTCCCTCCAAGTTACGCTTGCCTTATTCATTTACTTAAATTATTATTATTATATGGCGTTAAATAAACAATAGATAATTAAAATTCAAGCTTAAAATTTTAATAATACGAAAAATTAACCTAAAATTCCTTCACTTTTTCCTTTTGATGTAGACAATTAGAAAGTCTCTGTTGACAACTGCAGGTTTCCTTGTATTTTCAAATGCCATTTTTTGTTTACTCAGCAAGTCACGGAACAGGCTGCCGGATTGAAAACAAACCAAGTTGTTCTGGCCCGGCATCGGATGTCAACGGGAGTTGCCGGGACGGACCGACGCGTCCAGTGTAGGCACATGCTATGGAACAAAGCAGTTTGTTTTGTTGAAAGCCCGCTCACCCAACCGCGCCTGATCGGACATTGACGGTTCTGTGTCCACTGTAGGTGCAGCCTAACGATGAGACCCTCGGCTCTACGGTTCGTGCCCTACAGAAGATAACCATACGAATGTCGAATTCCGAGTCCTTACCTACTAGTCCTACCCGAGTAGAATGTTTTTTTTTTTTTAATTGGCCCCTACACCGGGTTATTGCGTTAAATCGCTTTAGCACAGTGTATGCTGAGTTCGCTTCCAAGTATCATCTGCCGAATTTGGCTGTGAGTACTTACCGCTCGTACGTAAAACTTACAATTTACGATATCGTTTATAGATCGAAAACAGAGGATGCTTCTCAGCGGCACACACACTGCGTCACTAGCCGAAAACCCTTACAGAGATCGCTTTGCATCTTTTTTTATGGATAGTGGTAATACATGCCCAGAGTGGTGCAGTGTAGATAATTACCGGTAGCAAGTACGTATTAGTGATCAGTTTGAGGTCAAAGTCGAGCTGGCAAAAATCGGAACAACTGACACAGGCGAGCCGAAATCAAAGGTGGGCACCCAAATACTTGACTTCCGTGGACAAGCGCAAGGAAGTTCACTCAACTAGTCGAACGTATCGATTACGACTGCTGTAGTATGATCTCTCTGTCTGCAATACGGGAGTTCTTGTCTGAATCTAGCAACATCCGCCTTTTGGATGCCTAGTTGAATTGAATGGCACGAAAGTCTTCTCTTTAAACTCGCCCATTCTCCAATTTATGTCTGAATTCTCCGGTCGTATCTCGGCGACCGTACCTTCAGGGTGAGCGTCGACGGATCCTGTTGTTCTACAGTTCGACCTGTCACCACCGGCGTCCCGCAGGGTTCTATACTCGGCCCCATTATGAACCTTGTGTACACGAACGACCGGCCAGTTTTGCCCGGAGTCACGCTGCCCCTCTTCGCCGACGACGCTATGTATCACTGCAGCTCGCTGTCCCCGCAATTTGCGAGTACAAAGCTGCAGCGTCAATTGGACTTGCTTCCAGACTGGCTAAGGAAGTGATGGGTGACGATCAACACAGAGAAATCCGAGGCGATCTGTTTCACGCGTAAGTTAATTTCCCGATGCCAGCCCCTCTCCCTAAAAGGGAGGCCCTGGAAGGAGACGGTGAAGTATCTAGACGTTCAGCTTGACCGGGGCGTATGGTTCAACGCCCACGTGACTGAAACCCTTGACAAGGCTCGCGGCGCCCGAGCCAAACTATTCCCATTTATCTCGTGTCGCAGCCTCCTGGCTCTGCGCACAAAGTCACCGTTTATCTTTTGTTCCTCAGATCTGTACTGACCTATGTGGCACCCGCTTGGTGGTAACTTCTGTCAACCACCAACAGGTGCAGACTGGAAAGATTTCAATCGAAAACCCTCCGTTCCTTGTCGGGATCTCCTTGGCTTGTCAGAAATTATGTAATTCGTTGAGGTCTTGCAATTGCTACCTTGTCAGCTTTTTTTCCGGTCGTTAGCCGTAACTCTCTTTTCTGCGACCTCATCCTTCCCTTACCTAAGGACCGTCAGCACCACGCAACCTCCCCATCGATTCGGGTCAAACGCCCTCGAGCGATTCTTGATGACCCGCCATAAAGACATCCTCAATAAAAATTTAACTTCAGTCCCAGCCTCTGAGTAGCTGTCCTAACTTCCCTCCTTGCACGCCGACCGCGCTGCTTGTTGCTGTTACCCCTGTCACCGGCACGGAGGTTCTCTGCTTCGCGGAGAGTGACCGACGCCTCAAGGCGTCTGCTAGCTGGGCTTTAGACGGGCGACACCTGTCGCCTGAATCACTTTCAGCTCCAGTGCCATACACTAAAAGTCTTCTTCTCCCGCCATCAAGCGCACGATCGTGTTGGCGGTTGCCCAGATGCTGCAATCATCCCCCGGGTGGAAAAAAACCGCAACCATAATGCAATGCAATGCTGAACTTAACGGCATACAGTGCAACAGGAAATTTCATTATCGTTGAGTTCAAATGCCATTCGTGTGACGAGTCCTTTGATAATGTTTGCATGAGCAGATTGAACTATCGTGTGCATTATATAAAAATAACTATACTAACCGTGTATAGTAGTTATTCATGCATATTATTACCATGCAGGAACGGCCAGTCACACAAGTCAACTGCAGATAAAAACTATTATCTACAGTTATCACATGTCTATTGTATGCATAGAATTAATATTACTGAAAGGCTTATTTACTACTATGAAAACTGACGATTAGAAAATAAAATTCTATTGTTATAATATACGTGACTCAACCGATGTTGACGAACCCGCGCCCGCGCCCGCACGCACGTCTGTTTATCGATAAACACAGACGCGTGCAATACTGGTTCAACGAAGCAATACAACTCGCAGCCTACTCGTTACAGTTTGCACCTAACAAGAAAGCATTTGCTGTAACTGACGGCTTGTCATTGTAACGGAAAATGATTATTGTAAAACTGACGTGTAAAATACGCAACTGATAGGCACGCCTATATCTCACCTTTCACAAACTACGTAGAAAATTTTCCCTTACTTCTATGTTAACACAAGAAAATCTCAGGATGTACTGTGATTGTAACTGCTGTTGTTGAGGGACGCCTTGGACCATCAGATAACAGAAAACTGAAATCAACCGCGCTAGACGTACTTGACAAACTGTATGTACAATTTTCACCACGGATCGAGAAAACGTTTATATTTATGTGCTTCGTAGAGCAATATGCTTAATACATTGCCTCGGTTATAATTTCAATGATACATTTGTGATTATTATTTAGGCACTAGCAAGCTGTCTACTACGGAAAAATGCAAACATCTTAAAATGTTTAACAAATTTTCACACAGATTTAGGCCTAGCCTATATGTATTTCAACGCAGATCGACGGCATTTAGAGATAAAACCCTGTAAAAACCATGAGTGTAGTAAAAATTGAATATTACAACAATTTTTGTTATTTGGGATATAAGAGACCAGACCAGTCCTGGCGGGCACTGTGCCAATTGTTTCTGATACTGAAGATGGCCTCCGAAACGTTTGTCCACAACAAGAGTACACCATGGCCTAACAGCCCGGCTATTACATAGTAGTAATTTCACCAATGCTGACGTCGCCCGTGAAAGCTTAAGCACTTGCATATTTGGGATATGTTTATAATTACGGTAATATTTACATACTAAAACATTCAAGAAGTGAAACACGGAGGGAACACGAATGAAGTTCTACAAAGCTATTCTGGTAGTAATGTATGCCAACGTACATCGGAAAGAAAAACCGTAAGGTAAGATTCTCGTGAAGACGCTTGAATGTATAATATTACATACGAACAGGACGCCCAATCAAGGAAATCATTAAATACACCATTTCTAAACAAAACAATAGGAAAATAAAATACAAAAAGCAGGTGTAAGCATCTAGTACGTGTTAGGCTACCGGTGGCAGCAGAGAGGAAGAGATAAGGGTAGACAGCATAGAAACGTTGGTATCAGAAAAGACTTACTGAAGCCTACTTTTTGTTACGTTGAGATTTCATACAAACTTTCAATTTACATCTACTGGTTACGTCGTCATTCTGTTTACGCATCTCGTAAATACGAGCACAAAAGAAATGTGTCACGTGTAGAGTTAAAATATCAGTATTTATCGGTACTACCAAACGGAGAGAGTTGAAGACAAAGGTTTATGTACAAGTCAAAAGGGTTGATGGACATATTCTGAAGCACGTGGTTACATTAGTGGAAGGGACGGTGGACGGAAGGGTTACGTGAGTCAGGTTTACGTTGAGGTGAAGAGACTAGACCTGGATGGGGATTGCACAGCCATCAAACAAAACAATCGCAAGACTGATGACTTAGAAAACAGATTCAAACGGGACGAAACTGAAAAGCAAACCAACCGAACAGTATATACTATATAGTTTTGCGAAAGCGTTCTTGTTCCTAAATTGTGTTTTTACTTTGAAGTACACGTTTAGAGGCCTACCACATGTGTCTTCGTTCGGCGAACTAAGCCTACACCAAAAGTACGATTAACTTTCCCCGAATTGAAACACTAGTGTGGAGGAATTTCTCCACCAATCCTCTCCGTTTGCCTCGTTTCGCATCCATTCGTCACCTTTCCGTCTGTTAGCGTTTTCTGTCACACACCAAACAGACGTGCCGGAGAACATCAACGCACGTGGGGTAGGGCCATTATGAAGACGGACTACCTTCCCTCATTCTGTGAAACGGTGAAATCGTTCCTAAAAACAGAAATACACAACCCTCACTAGCAACTACCGAAAACTTTAAATATCTGTTAAATCCGCGATATGTTTCTGTGCAACATAAAATGTAACATATTTCTGCATTATGAAGAAATACATGAATTTCGAAATAATTTATAAAACTAATATAGCAGTTAATAAATAAGTGCATACTAAACCTACCATAATCTATAAGGCCTGTTCCAGGATAGACACGATTTTCAGATACGGGTCCGAAGAATCTTGAAATGCACATGAATAATTCTAACGTTTTTATTTTTGTAAAAATAAAAATAGTTTGCCTATTCACATTAAGATTATGAAAAAGAATGTTTTAATTTATTATGGACGGCGGCTGCAGTTATAAGCAGGTGCATACGGTTCTTATAACGGATGTCTCGAAAAAATGTGAACACACTGTACATTCAAAAAGCTCACATCGTTGCACTTTCTTCATGGTGGCACATCAAATTAAGCTTACAGGTTGCAGATTTACAACACAAGTCCTGCAACAATCGGACAGCTGGTAGTAGAAATTGCAAGAGAATAAATTCAAATAACACACAAAAATTGAGTACGTTTACAATTTCATGTGTCCACAGTGCATGACCAATAGAGGCCTACTCTATAACGTTAAGGAGCATAGCCTACTACACGTTTTACTCAGAATCAATTGTACAATATTTTGGAGGCCACCTTGTACACATTCATTGGGAAAATCTAAAATGACGTTAAAGACGGTCGCGCAACGTTGACGCTCAAAAAATAAAGGCAACTGGAGGAGAGGATTTAAAAAATGTAGGATTGGTATGACCGGAAAACCACGATAGCGACATACGGCTGTGGCTGAAAAAAACCTTGCACAAATATCTTTCTTTCCGACGAGGTGGCAATCGTCAACGACTTGTGATACTAACTATACCTATATGTACAAAGTGCGTCTACTTCAAACGTCCATACGTATTACACAAGAAAAGGAAACGCTGGCACGGTTGTCACGTTAGTCCGACCTTGCACGTTTAGTTTTTGAATTGAAATACACGGCATTTCACAACTATACAGTAAGCTTACATTTATACCTTATCAACATAGACATCTGTTATTCCGAAAGCAAGATAAATTACCTACAGAAACCCGCCGATGTAACTGTCAGCGTAGGTTATGCCATCACGGGTTAGTTAAGAATTAACCTCTGATAAATCGAATACCGTCGTATGTTATGTAATACATCTACACCAAGATTTCTATAAGCCGGTCGTGTGGTTACAGCATCGTGGTTCCACCTGGAAAGTCAAGCGTGACATATATGTGAATACAAAGTCAATGCATGGATGCCCGCACGGTGGCTACGTGGACGCAGACCTCAACATTTGTGAAGAGGTAAATCGTTTCTCGTGTTTATACAAATCGTTTCTTAGAGGACACTTATTTATAGTGAAAACATGCATTGTCAACATTAAAAAAAAAATTCTAATAATTAAAAGTCGTCCTAATTGAAAGTAAACTATCTTAAAATTAAAATATACTTGTAAACTCGTTTATTCCATACAATAAAAGCGTTGTTTTTGCTTTGCAGTAGACGAGTTAATGCAAAATAAAGGTGACAAGAAGACTTGGTGCCAATGGCTCGCTAGTCTTCATAAGTGTCAGGTATAAACATTTCAAATAATTGTACATATATGATCCAAGCCACCTTAAGTTGAATATTAGAATTTGCATAAAAAATAACTTTTAGAACATTTGTTACAACTTACACGCTTATACTATATGTCTATCTCAAGAAATACAAATCTCGCTCACACAGCCAAAATTTTAATACATACACTGATAGCATTAATTAATTACAGAAATTTAAAAAATCAATAAACATTTTATTCATTGCGCTTTGGCTACTAAAATGTGTTCATAACAAATTTATTGTAAATAAAACGTGGTAAAAATTAACTCTACAAATCCTATATTAGGGAAGCAATCACTGGTTGAACGTTCCTCTAACTTGTAAAAGTGAACAAAAATTTATAAAATATTTTTTTATGAAGAAGATAATTATGTTACAGACACATAATTTATACATAAATGTGCAGAACAGCATGTAGAATATCAATAAAATCTGAAACTCTTTAAAACTGTACTTCAGATTAGTACAAATGACAAATTGCAAAGACAGAAAAGGAGAGAAGTATAGAAGAAACACGAGGGTGAGAGAGAGCGCGACAGCTCCCATAAGAGCCAATACTTAAAAATTAAACCTGGGACGGCCATTACTATTGTCAAAGATCGTCACACGTCCGATATCTACCATGTAGTCGGTAAAGAGGCTGGCGACAGTTTTTATTCCACATTAGAAACCAACCTACATACATACAAACAGTTCGAAGTATCCTCCAATAATGGGCCGAATGTATTTATTATAAAGCATTGAACCCTCGCTTTATTGGTAGGAGACGAGACCACAGCTGACGTCACTTTCGCGATGCCAGCAACAGAAAGTGTACAAACAGGTGCATACGTGCAGTGGATGCAACACAGATTATCAACTAGGTCATCGATACCGGGAGAATGTCGATACCCAACAATACGCGCCAATTACGAGCGGACGGGCTGGATATCGGTAATCGTTACACCCACAAGGTCTGATCTTATTGAGACGAATGCTGCCGTCTTATTAGTGACCTTTCTACCGGCAAGAGAAAATTAATGAACAGCTTAACGAACTAAAGTAAGGTCTCACTCGGAAGTGCTCGAGCGCGTGCAACAGGTGCTATGAGACAGGACCTCGTGCTTTTGGGGGCTCACTCAGTACGAAGAAAAGAAACATGGGCGAGAGAGAGACTCAAATTCCATTGTTTCCGTTATTTTTTAAAATTGGCCATTGAATTTACATTTATTTACTGAACACGTATTTTTCAACATCCACTCACACAAATAACAACAAGTTACAAGAACAATCAGCCAAATGCAACGCGTGAAACAAGCGACTTCACTGTGTTGGTTATCGAAAGAGGAAGACAAACTGCTAAGAACTGATTACCTTACAGACAATTTCCACGAGACATAATGATCACAAGTGAGAGAAATATTTAGGATTACCCAAATTAATTTTCAAGCTCGTTCGTATATTCTTTTCGATACTGTTTCAAATGTAAGGTATAATCTACTACACTAGTAGTAATCTCTCTGAGCTGCAGAATCGCTCACTATTTTGAGCGAAATACATGTATTATAAGGTAAATAAATGTCAGTAGGCCTACTTGATAATTATTCAATTACCAGAGAAATTACGAAAACGGCCCTAACTAAAAATTCGAACTAGTGCACTGGTTCTTTAAATAAATTTATAAACATAATGGCTAAATGACAAATAATTTAGTTCCAGCTTTAAATTTACGTATATATTTCCGGCATTGCCCTAATACATTTCACAAATAACAAAATATATACGTAGTTCTTTTGGCAAGCACAGCTTACAAATCCTTTGAAGGCGATCTATTTGCTAGTAGTGTTGAGAGACATTATTTTTGGTCAAATTATTAAAGACGCCGAATTGTTTTTAAGTTTGATATCTCACATAGACTTTCACAATTTTCTTACAATTTTGATTTGCATTTTGGACTGTGGTGACATAAAAGGTAAAAAAAATTCAGAATAAACACTACATTGCGATTTACGTTAAATCCCCATTCATTAATCTAAGGCCCGACAGGATAAAACATTTTTCTTTTTCAATTTTGTATTCGTTTTTTTGGGACCCTGTGATCTAAAGTTTTCAAATTTCCAATACTGTAACAGTGTATTCAGATTTTGGTTAAAATTTTCTTTAATCTGTTATTACCCCACATGGATTTATGCGATTTTATCAAAAATTTTAACCACTTTTGGACCTAATGTTCTCAAAACGTTTAAATGTATGAAACTAAATACTATATGCAGACACTATATAGATAGTATATTACGGGTGGCTGTGATTTCACTTAATCGAACATCTTAAGTTGTTACTGATTGTCCAGTTAGTGAATACCGGAAACTTGGACGAGATCGTGCATAATACAATTTTACCCCAGTCCACTTCTAGTCACCTCTGTACCTCATACACGTATCCCAGCGTCTCTTTTATTTTTCAAAACAGTCTATGAAGTCTTTTTTTCCACTGCCTTGCCTTGCATTTTTCTTAATTTCGTCTACTCCCAGAAATGCAGTTCCTTCCATAGATGAGTTTAGCTCAAAGTCACGGGGAGCCAAGTCTGGGCTATAGAGGGGTGGGGGGGAGCAACATCACTGTGCCATGATATTTCGTCAAAAACCTTGAACAAGATATAAAGTATGGGTAGCGATTTGCCATGATGACTCGTCACCACTCCCCCAAAAATGTGGCAGTTTCCTTCGTAATGCATCTGTCAGCTGGCGGAGAAGTACGATTTAGTAATTCTTATTGACTAGCCTGTTGGAGCAAACTCGTGATGCAACACCCGATCAAAAACACCGTTAACACGGCCTTCACATTGTTCCGACTTTGCCGTGCCTTCTTCGGACTTGGTGATGGCAGCTTCCACTGAGACGATCTGGCTTTTGTTTTGGAGTCATAGCCACAAACCCACGACCCATCTCCAATTATAACCTTTTTGAGGAAGTCCGGGTCCCTGTTAGCGGTATCGAGCAATTCTTATGACACTTTAGCACAGAATTCTTTTTACACGTTCTATCAACACGTGTTTACACAACAGACTTACGCCTAACTGAACAGTCCAACGTTAATGAATTTTCACGCATGCGTAAAAAGGCCCCGTCTGATTGATTACCGAGTTGCAATTGACAGTTTCCGGTCAGACCTCGTATTTTAAAATGAAAATGTGTATCGTTTGTAGGCTACAATTTGATTCAGCGTTGTATTATTACATTCATGTTTATTTTACGAATTATTATGAAACACTAATCATTCAATCACTGACTTACTGTTTTTTTGCCTTCTTTCCCGAAAAGTTAAGCATCTCTTGCTTTGTAACCGAGTAATAAGGCGTATCTGAGCACCTTTTCCAGACTTAAGCGACTGGTTCGTGGCACGCTATCCCGTCAGTTCGTACCATCATTGTCATTTTGCTTGCTGCATATATTGAAACGCTGTAGTCTATATTGTCACTACTGTGTCTGTGCTGTACTATAGTCTCTTCGTGACACTAATGTTTTCATTTTTCTCTGTAATAATTTTAACGCCATCACTGAACTTGAAAAGTTGATTCATTTGACACGGTTTCTATTTATGTTCACACTTCACTTCCATACCCTGAATATTTTATGTGTACATAAAAATGCTTTATTGAATAATATTACGTGCTAGGTTATTAATAATGTTTTTAATAGACTGAGTAGCAAAATGTGTGTGTGTGTGTGTGTGTGTGTGTGTGTGTGTGTGTGTGTGTGTGTGTGTGTGTGTGTGTGTGTGTGTGTGTGTGTGTGTGTGTGTGTGTGTGTGTGTGTGTGTGTGTGTGTGTGTGTGTGTGTGTGTGTGTGTGTGTGTGTGTGTGTGTGTGTGTGTGTGTGTGTGTGAAAACGCGCCTCTATTAAGTGGCGCTTGATCGATCCAAGTTCTACAACATGAAACAACGTACTTACATCGCCTACTACTGTTTACACGTTACACTGTGACTGCATTCAGGATGGAAAACCTTACCTGAAACAAAACAAAAAAATTATTTTAATATATCATCATTTGTTATACTGTACAAATCTAATACTGAAAGCTCACTACCACATACGTTCTAAACAAGACCTGTCATTCTATAACACTTCTCGTGAGCCGAAAAAAAAAACATCATTATATTGATGACAGTCAACTGCCAACACAATGACTGACCACTGACAGTGAAGAATGAAGAAAATCTACATAAATTCTAAAAGACAATACCGAGGCGAACACGTTTGGGCCAGCTCGAAAAAAAGAAGGCCCAATACGCAAATACTGGGCGTAGATCATACAGTACAATAACCCCAACCGAAGCAAATATATGGAAGTACAAATGTATTCGGATCAACACTGGCAAAGTTCTCAAACTGAAATAAACTGAACACTTAAACACAAAGGACCCTAAAGAAACAGAAGAAGACAAGCGAAGAAGAATGCACATGAAATAAAGATAACCCTGCGAAACAGGCTAAGAAAACCCTACAACAGCCAAATGTGGAAAAATACACTGACGTCTTCCTTGCACAGGTTTTATTAAAGAAATTAGAAGTTTTTGAAATTTAGAAATTTTATTGAGAATTTATTTATTATACAAAATTATATTATTATTTAACAGTGCAAAAAGTGCTAATTAATTCATACACGCCTGAGGAAGTGTGTCTTCAAGTGAGAGCAACACAATTACCGCTTTGTACACGAGAAACGTCAAAGCCAAAGAATGCACTTTCCTTGTACTGTCTATGAAAGCACCTGGCAGTACACCTGACAACTACACATACACTGATAAGGTATCATGTTCCCTTCGTTTTCTGCCAAACACATATCATGCAAACAGATAACGAAACTTGTCAAGCCAAAACAGTATGCATTCGTACCTTACAATTCCATAAATCTTTTACAACTTTAGTATACTACTGGTCTAGCACAAACGAAGAGGCGAAAATCTTTATGGTCTGACCAAGGACAGGCGAATCCATAAACCGCGAAAATCCGCAACGTACCGGTATCAGAAAACGTGAGGCCGTTAGACCATACTACTGTTAAATAGTCCGGCTCAACATGTATCATGAAGCAAATACTTCTATACTGACAAAAAACTGCAGGAGTCAAAAATAATTTTAAGTACGAATTTACATCTGACATGGAAACAACCCGTCGAAATTAGCACTTGTCTGAAGAACGGGTAACTACGATAATTTCTACATAAGAATCCGACAATTGTAGACTCGACTCAACTGGTTCAATGAATACACTATGTTTAGTTAAGTACGAAAATTATAAACTTGAAAATACTGCCTACCATTCTTAAATAGAGTAGTAAATTTGTTTATAAAGATATAATCACCGCTTTGGATTACTCCTGCTCTACGCAGAAGTGTGCGCGCCTTCCTCATTAGCACACAAGACTAGTTAACGATAGCTCCGAATACATCTACTTAAGATTTAACAGCAGATAGTAGTTATTGGGTCTAAGACGAGTACAACCCAGAACATGGTTACCAAACTCTATAAAGTCATGGAGGTCTTTTTAAGAGTTAAGGACCCACCACATCAAGGACCACTTTTGGGAGGAGAAATTCTTCACGGAGAACTAATTTTCAATTAGCGTTTGCACGTAGGCCTACATGCAATAGATTCCATCACAATTAAAGATGGAAGTTATTTTTAAGTGTTTGTCAATGTTTTAATTTACTCGAAATTTTACGTTCTTCATTAACTTGACACAAATAGGGAATTTATTTAGTGTCATAAAGAAACACAACAAACACGCAGTAAAGTAACAAGTACGTCTCAGAACGAATTCAAAGCTGGTTACCGTACCAAACTTTGAAACTTTGACTCTGTGTATATTTTCGTTTCAAATATTTCCGCGGAGCATGTTTTGGGAAACGCTGGACTAGAAGAAACTGGCAGTCGTAGGTTTTATACTCTGGTTGTTTCCTCTGGTCCAGAAAACAGCAGGACTCACCTGTCACCTGTTCAGCCACGCGGTGATATCCCGCCCACAAGGTCCACACAGCCTACGCTGCCAACTACAATAACTGCAAACCAGCTGTTACTATGCGAATGGATCATCATAATCTCTACTAGTGAAAACAATTTCACCTGCACTTTCTCTCTACATTAAACACTTTTTACTGCAACATGTAAATTAAACAACGCTCTCGATGTGCACACGGCGATGAGGCTCAGAGAGAGTGAGGGGAAGGGGAGAGATGCAACCTGACGAAGCGAAACTTTGACGATACACGTTCAGTACAACGACAAGGAAAATTCCGCGTACATTTTGTGAGACGTGGCAGCAGGTGTTTCGACGTAAACACACGTCGTGACCAAGTAAAGGTCACTTGTTCCATTAATTTCAATTAAATGCCACGACACTCGGCCCATTCATAAATGACAAGATTATAAATTTCAATATTACGATTTCTTCTCCACCTTATCGTGTCAAATCGGAGCCACAATTTCGACGCTCTTCTGACGACT
This sequence comes from Magicicada septendecula, assembly GCA_034769895.1. Taxonomy (NCBI): domain Eukaryota; kingdom Metazoa; phylum Arthropoda; class Insecta; order Hemiptera; family Cicadidae; genus Magicicada; species Magicicada septendecula. The sequence goes on along the minus strand of CM068372.1, from coordinate 343,058,808 downwards.
ATACTTTAGATCCTGGAGGCGTTCTTCAACTCGCGGGTTTCACTTCTCACAGTCATCTTCTAACCCACCTATTCACATAAAACATATTATAATTCATTCAACACCGCATTCAAGTACGTGACCTGCTCTTATGCTTATAAGTAAGCTTTTACATTCACTTATTCTTATTAGTGATATGAAACAGATTTAATGACTAGCTTAATATTGTGTAAAAGCTAAAACGCATTGGAGACAAAAGATAACCGATGGCATGGAACTAGATACCAGCAGAATGGACGAACGTCATCGTCAAATGAAGAACTCGAGAAACGGGGTCTACAATTTAAGTTGAGCTCTACAAGTCGAGTTCAGCTGAGCTTCAAAAGTCGAATCAGACTTCTGTAAATAAAAACAGAAAAGCTGCTGGACTCGAGATGTCGTTATTATTTCTCGATTCAAAATGTGACTATATAATTTAGCTAAGCCGCACGTAAGACCTCCTACGTTTTCTTCAGTTGACAATAAAAGACAAAAATAAGAATACAGAAAGAACGCGGGCCTATATTTTCGGCCTACTCTCTCCCGGCCCAAGAAAAGACGAGGTGTATTATGCAATCTGGATGACGGGCGTCTTAGCTTCCTAGGAAACGACTGAGAAGAATTCAGGGGAACTAACCACCCACGAGAAACTGGATTTATAAAAAATATGTAGGAGCAGATTCCAACTGTTGAAGTCCACTTTCCGTGCGTATGGAATCAGTGAAACACACGGTGCTTAGCTTAGTTTTGCTCGGAGCGGCTGTTGCGATGATCGCCATCTACTGCTCTAACCAGGTTCTCATAGTTCCGTTTTCCTCCAAGCGTCTGTCGCTAGAGGCGCTAGCGTCTCCAGCGTCAGACGCAGACCTGACCGCTCCAGGACCAGTTGGAGACGCAGTCGCGAGCGATTATTGCGTTGTGTAGCACGTGCTGTAGATGTTGGCCATATGCTGTGGGCCATAGACAGTCTAAAAAACTTATTTTCGTCCTTGCGTAAATGGTTCATGATCAAGTTTTTAAAGTATCCTTCAACAGTTCTGTTACTAAATACGGGATGTATCACTTGTCTTGGTTTTATTAAAGTTTCAATAATACCGTCGTCTTCCATTTCTTCCACTATTAGCCACTTCAGTATGCATTTTCTTTTCCTACAACTCATCGCAACACTTGACACCAACCAACCTCACCCAACTGACAAAACCCCAGAACTCACCCAGCTGACAAAAAGACGCTAGCGTTCAGTCACTTCGAGGAAAACAGCCCAGGGTAGCGATGATCGCTGAGCGACTATCTCTCAGTGATGATCGCAACAGACGCTCCGAGCAAAACAGAGCTTTAGTCAAGCGATAACGCACAGACATTGTTAACCAACAGTGAACGTGAAAAGCTGGTGTTGCCTACTGAAAAGAGCTCAGATTCTGAGGCAAGTGGGTTTCCCAAGACATTACGGCTCTGTTCAATACATACTACGTACGCGATTGTAAAGAAGCAATGCCTGCGTACCGACTTTCCATCAGTGTTGGAGCTTCCTTCGTCAACGATATTGTGTTATTATCCAGTTACTGCAATGCCTTTCGAGTCCATCTGAGTCTACCTTCGGTCGGTAATCTTGGATCACGAAGTACAGAGTACGTTTATTGTTATTCCATCAAATACCGGTAACATCTAAACGAGTGACAAAATGTTTTTTTTAAATATACTATATATATTCACTATTGTCTTCACTCTGATACTACGCTACCTAATAAAAGTTCAACTAACAATCTTGTTCTCAACGCATCATTTAAATTTTATTTCTGAGTACAAAAATTGTAAATACCATTGCAACTTTTCACACCTAACCTGAGGTGTGTTCGTGGGAGAACCATGCAGTTGGCAATAAGAAATAAAAACCCTCGTCGAAAAGAAGTTAAAGCAAACACGAGGTGTGTGTATAAAAATAATTACAAGGTTAACCGCTTAACAATTACACATCACTCAAAGACAATAGTCGGATTAAACAAAACAAGTGTGTGGGAATGTATGAAATGTGAACAATTCAATTGCCACAAGTTAATTCAACGAGTTGTGCACCGCGTGGGTTAATTAGCACCGGTAAGAGGAGAGAGCCATCAGTATGCACCAGGAGCAGCACAGTTAATAATAATCACTCCATATGTTCCCTGGTCAGCGGAACTCCCAACCGTCAGACAGGAACGTAATGGCAGGGATTCAGATTATTTACCATGAACCTCTAACATCAATCAGCGGGAACTGCGAAGAGACACTGTTTTAACATGTTTGTCGTTCAAGTTTTCTTACAATTGACTGAACAGTGCAGCTGCTCCAGTTGTACACCAGCTACAATGAATATTATTTACATCTGTGGTCGCCTAACGTTAATAACTGAATATGATTTAGAGTAGCAGTTTTCAACGGGTGTGCCGCGAAACTTTCGAGATTTTTGATATTGCTGGTAAAAGTAATTAAAATAATTTTACTCAATATGTATTTTGGAAAAGAAACAACAGTAAAATATTTAGGAGTTTAAACACGTTTTTACAGGGGACTTGTTGGCTTATGACTGCAATAAAAGAATTGAGTTACTGATAAGAAAAAGTTGGAACTTGTCGTTTCTTCTACAAAAGTTCAATTTGTGGTGGATTATTGAAGATAAACACACACCAATTTCCTATTCACCTAAGAAAGAAGTCTTGCGTGTCTTATTTTTTATAATTGTTAGTGCCGCAAAGTCCAGCTCGTACAAGCAGGTGGTAGAAAAATGTACATTGTACGGTCTGCTGAAGTTGTTCTTCTTTCTCCAGAGGGAGGTCGATGGTTAATTCTGGGGACACAGCATAAGGACTCCGCAGCCAGTCGTACACCTTGTGACAGGAATGAGAGAGGGGCAATTGTTGCCAACTCGTACGTTAGTGTGCCGCAGGGACTCACTACATAAGATAGTGTGCCCCGAACAAAAAAAGGTTGAGGGCCACTGATTTAGAGTACCCGTATGCAATAAACTGTGTTGCTTATTGAAGAGATCTTTATCTTGCTTCGAGAGAAATTTGTAGAAGGAAAAATACCACAATGTTACCCGGTGGTTTAAAACAATTATAGAGACGAGCAGCGAGAGGTGCGACATTCCACCATCCGAACACAGGCTGTGGTAAACACGGCATTCAGTACTATGCGAGAACCACTACGTATTGGTATTCGAGACTTATCGACAGAGTTAAAACGTCTCAAATGGCAATGCTAGGCTACTTTACGGAAATTTTAGGAATGAAACGCATCTCTTATGTTGATGGTTGGTGCCTAGTTTGTTGTCATCATACCAAATGGGGTTTCGTGTTAATGTATATCGAGAGCTTCAAAACTGGGTTCGAAAGAAGGAAACTAACTGCTTTATTCACAACATATGTAGTAACTGCACACGAGTCTTGCAGTTACGACTGAAGTATTCGTTCTGTTCGTTCTCTGAAATACACCGACAAACTCCTAACTCGAAATCTTCGTTCTTTTGCCATCTACCTACCTCAACATCTACGTTTCTGACGCATATGGTCAGAATATTGGGAAGTAATGTCAGAGAATAATTTTTTCAGAACAGTACCCGTTGGATATCAATGAACCTAAATATATAAATATGGGTCGTGTGAATAAAATAAAATTTTAATTTGGCAGTTGTACCCGTCCATTAACTTCATTTTGTGTAAATTACGACTCGTTTAGACATGACTCCTTGTAGTAACGTTAATACTGTGCGCACCAACAAACCCATACACATTTCTCGTAAGTATTTATATAAATGAGTTCCGTGTCTCATACGTGTGACATTTGATCACGGAATTTGAGCTTTCAGTTATCGTGTTGTATTTGAGCATTACACCTCAGGACGAGCCATATCACTCGAAATGCATCGTACTTTTGACAAGATGATATTTCGGTCTTGAAAAAGCTATGAGAGATGCTAGAATAGATTCCTCCGGGACTGTATTCAACAGGTTGGTGCAGGTCCTAGGATACGCCGATGACCTAGATATAATCGGGAGGTCTCTTTTAAAGCAGTCATTGAAGACCTTGCTCTTGAAGGTCCCGCAAGGAGGCTGGGTCTCATAATAAACGAAAGCAAGACAAAATACGTAGTTACACGACAGGAAGCTAGAGAAGGAGAGCGCGTCCAAATTGGCATCTACTCCTTCGAAAAAGTCAACAACTTTGTTTATTTAGGATGCCAAGTTAACTCCGATGGGGAAACAACAGAAGAAATAAAGCGAAGAATCGCCTCAGGTAATAGGTTCTTCTTTGTCACAGACACGTTTTTTTTTTTTGGAAGACGGTGTGTACTATGATGCGCGCCATATCCTTGGGACCCGGAACTGGAGGTGCCGCTGGGGGTTTGACCAGGACAACTGGGAGAAGCTGTTAAAGGAGGCCTTGGCTCAGTAATGGGTTGTCGCGCCGCTGAAGGAGGACGTATTTCGGTCTTACACTGATTTACGTTCAAACCGTAATTTCTACTGCAGGTGTCGATTGATGTTATTAATTCTGTTAGGTTTTCATCTGCGGCGATGGTTAAAACACAGGTGTACGTCAGATTATTACGCTTCCTCCCGCCAATAAAAACTTCCAATCTCTTCCAAGGGCCACTTTCGTTAGCTGTATATGTTTCAGAGAACCGGCAAAAAGTAGAAACCTATTTAAAATAAACCAAACAAGAGGATTTACATTAAAAGATGTCAAATGGCGCGAAGTTTCGTCAATCAGTGAATTAAAAAACTAAAGCGAGCACGATAACGATACACAGTCGCAAAAACGACCGTCACGAATTAATTAAAAACGATGTTTTCATAATCTACAGCACGTTTCACTGCTTCCATAAATAAACAACTTCGTTAACGAACTACGAGTGGGTTTATGAAAATACAAAGACGCTAAACGGTATAACTGGAAAAACTAGTTAAGCGTTGGTATTAAGAGAAACTGGAACAAAACGGAAATAATTCAAACGCTGCGCATTACGAAAACGCCAAGCCAAGTTCTTAAAAGCTTATCGTGCCACGTACCTGGTCAATAGAACAACAACAGATCTTTTTATCTTATCTGACAGCGATACACTTTTAACAATCGCACGCTGGCGCCGCTTGACGTAACGACACAATAGGCTACCAAGGCGAAATCCTATCTTCAAAGAAGTTTCCAGTCGTGTACAACATCAAAGTACTAAAATGATCGTTTTATTATTACTGTATTGTGTTTCATGCCATTTCCTTATGTACACAACGCTAGAAGGCAAGACTGACGGAAGATGTAGTAAGGACACAGGAAGGAAGAAACGTGGGTGAGGAACATTAGGGTGGCACTACACGAAGCACAGAAGACACAGCAGTCCTGCAATCTCATTAGAAATGCTGGCTAAGAAGACGACAGACTGCTTATCAGAAGAAAAAAACAGAATAGTAACATTTAACACTTAGGCACAAAAAGCGCGCGCGCCCATACGCACACACACACATACACACTATACGTCTGTGGATAACGTTGACCACTACGTTAACAATAAAGTACTATTTTAGTTTTTAATTACGCAGTTATCACAACAGTAGCCCAAAAGTTGTATCCATATCATACACGAAATTACACATACAGCAGTACAATGAAGCACAGCGCTGGAAAAATAACCGGAAAAAGTTACGATACGTTCAGAAAAATTATAAGTCAAGCTTGAAGTATTTTTACACACAAAGCACAAAATTCCTTTTCACGATAAATTCTTTTTCTGCGGAATGCGATAACTTTTACTTAATCTAACGGCTTCCGTTTCTAAATTTAATTCACAGCGCACATTTCACTCCGAAGTAGCACGTTTAAACAGACTGCTTAACGATCAGACAGAATGAAATATTGTATTTCATTTATTAAAAAAAAAATTCCACGATAAAACAGACATTTTAATTAGTTTAGCATTCTTCGATTTAAATAACTGTCGGGTGGTTCTTGCATAAACCAAGAAAGACATGAAAGTCATGATCCGTAAATCACGTTGAGAATATGTGAGATGACGTTTGAAAGCTAAATTTTGAAAACTGAATATCTGCACTGGAATGACGACCTCCTATTTTTAGAGAAGAATAAACAAAAAGTGTGATAAATTTAAATATTTGTCGGGCAGTGAGTGACAAAGTCAATAACAATCTGATGTGAGAACCAGAGTTCATTTTAGTCAACAGAACAATCATAAAGGACTACAGTTACTAGTAGAAAGTAAATGACCGAAAAAAAGTTTAGAGCAATTAAAAAAAAAATCTACAAGAGAAAGACCACCTCAATCGTCAGGGACCACATATTGCGGAAGCAATAGACTAGGAGCGTTTAATAGATGGGAATGGATTTTCTATTAGACCGAAATTTTTGGAGGCAAAGATGGAGAAAAACCAAAAATACGAAACACTACAAAATCGTTACAAAATAAATACTGTGTGAGTCTGCTTTTTCTTGTAGAAGTGCTTGATAAAGCTTCACCATTATGCGCTGCCGACAGCTGGATGTATGTAGTCGGGCAGAATGCATTTGCACCAAAGTAGTGTTACGTGGCACAGGGATCCTGAACCAAGTTTAAATCGAAAGTCAAAGCACCTCGGATTTTTTTTATTTTGTATGATTTCTGGATGTATTTATTGTAACTTAAGACTACTTTTTAAAAAAATCCCCCGAGCCGTTTTTCCAAAACGTTATTTTTAACAGTTAAAAATAATAATTTTTTCACGTATTCTTGAAAAAAATTGATATATTTGTATAATATTTCTCGCAACAGGCACTAAAAACCTTGAAACTAGTTTCACTCACAATCAAAAGTTATTGTGTGTATTGTTCATTCAATAACAAAAAAAATATATGTAGCCTATGACAAATTTTATTTTTTTGGACTGTACGATTTTCACTATTTTAATTGACTGAAATAAATAACAATATTTCCAGAACAAAGTATATACAATTATTAGGCATGTAAATTTACATTACAAGTACAGTGTAAATAATGTTTTTAGCTATAATAAATTAAATTGTACAAATAATAATGTGTAGAAAACATTAAATATGGCAACTATTGTAGTCGCGCACGGCTTTCAGTAATTTAACCCCATACTCTGGGTTGATACTTCTAACTTTGTATTTAGTCCATGTTTTTTGAAAATCAGAATGCACAGATTCCATGGCCTGTTCACTAAAGAAACCAAGTCCATTTTTGAACAGAAATAGGCAACATGAAAAAACACTGCATGGACTGTCGGAATAATACCGTATTAATTTTCAAATCGACGTAATTATTATGGAATTGAATTATGTAATCTTCAAACTTTGGATTGAGAACTGTAGCAAAACAAGAATTGACAATATCTTGAAAATCCTTTAAACACTTGACATATTTCAAACAACCAATATTACAGTTTGCGCGCAGCACGTCTACTTTATCCAAGAGGATTTTGCAAGAAGTGCCTGCAAAAGTAGGAATTCCGTGAGTTATCTCTTGTGCAACACAGCTTATCTCGGCCCAAGTCAAACTATTTTCCTTGAATTCGATTATCATGTGTTTAAATATAATATTAACTACACCAATCATTAAGTGTAGTTCCGGTGGCGGTATTATGTCAATTATTTCAGTGTTTTCATTACCTGAAATAATCGGAGGATATATGCAGTTCTTATAGTTTTTAGCGTTTCCTTTATAACTTCCTGCTTTTTCCCAGGCATCATAATTTTCTAAACAATCCCCAATTGTTCTATATGCACCACATACATTTAATTTGTCTTTCAATGTAGTACACCACGTACAAGGAAAGCTGCTTGCGTGTGACATAATACCTGTTAGCATATTTGCAAGTTTCTAGTCTGTGGCAACAGTTCCTTTAAATTCGTTGGTACCTAAAAGTGACCATAGCATTAAAATATTATCGTAATTTTCTTGCGTACATGGCACCAACACCAGTAAAAATAACTTTTTGACTCCAGAATCCTTAAACGTTTTAGGATAGTAAGGTGTCTTGCAACACCTTGGTTATAAGACTGGCAAACGGGAATGTCACTTTTACAATTCGATTTGTCAACTGACTGAACCGAAAAACAGACTTTCAAGAAACCTCCAGCACCATCTATCCCAAACTTCAAATGGCTTCCTCAAGTTGCCTATTTCATTTTACATATTCAATGAATCCCTTTAAATTATTACAGAACACTACAATTTCTATAACATTATTTTTAGTGCCTGTTGCGAGAAACATTATACAAATATATTAATTTTTTTGAAAACTTAATTTTTAACTGTTAAAATTAACGTTTTGAAAAAACAACTCGGGGGATTTTTTTTTAAATAATCTTAAGTTACAATAAATACATACAGAAATCAAACAAAATAAAAAAATCCGAGGTGCTTTGACCTTTGATTTAAACTTGGTTCAGGACCCCTGTGGTGGGAGACATTATGCCTTTTAAAAACACGTGGATAACTCACTTCCTGCAGAACCAGTTCTCTTATTACAGTACACCGGTAAACGTACTGATACGATATTTTCACTACTGTAGTAGACATCACGTGTACATGAAACAAGTGCATTCTTATGGTCCTTGCTCCGGCCGTACCTGTATCCGGACGGATAGACATAAGCTACATATTTTTTGAGACACGGTATTAAGCTAGGCGCGCACTTAGTGATTTTCATTTCAATCGCAAGAAGATGTTATGACGCACGGACCTGCGACTAAACAGTCACAGTTTTATTTGAAAAAAAAACCTTGTCAGTACAAAATGAATAACGTAGAAGCATAATGTTGTGTTGTAGTTCTGCCGTTGCGCTAAAAAAGCGAAACAAACGTTGTTGGGTGCATCTCGAACTCCGGATTTGAGTTGTAATGATCAGTTATGGGGTTGGGAAACGATAAAAAGCGGGTTTGACATAATATGTGATACAACGAAAATTCTGACCCGAACTTTCACAAGGGGCCAAAAAACACTTTTTTTTTATACCGCCTGTCTGCCTGTCCGTCCTCGTACATACGCATTCTTTTTTTAAGGCTTTTACTATTATGCTCAATAGTTAGTAAAGTTTATTTGTCCCATAGAACTCTGTGCTATAATTAGTATTCTCAAAAAATTCTTTGCACGGAATTTCCCCAAAAATAAACAGAATTTATTTTCTTAAAAACGGCTCTAGCGACATTATTCAAAAATTTACGTAAACTGCCTTTACGAAATAATATTAAAACTTACTGTCTAAAAAAATAGTAATGACTATTTTATCTATTTTGTTCATCGGTGTGAGCGAGTTCTGCAGCTCAAAGAGGTTAGTAGTTATACACACGTATTTAATATTGTACGTTGCAGATTTCTTGCCACCGAAGTCTCTCCATCGGTCTCCACCGATTTAACTCCCTCCATTTTAAGCCTCTGCTAGACGTTATTACAATTCCACAGACAGTTAAGGATACATGTGAAGCAATTTGGGAATGTTTGCAACCGCTGTAGATGCCAGGAAATAAGAAAAGGAGTGAACAGATACTGACTTGCAATTTCACCTTTTCCCAAACTGTATTCGTGCGGTAAATGGAAAGCATATACAATTCAAACATATCAGAATTTCATTGCAATAGACGTGGGGACTTGCGGAAAAACTGATTCTAATGTATTTAAAAAAAACAAATTTTTACTGAAGATTAAGTAATAAATGAATCTACCAAATACACAGAAGCTACTTTTGACGATATAGGGGGGAACCACACGCGTTTTGTATTCGTAGGTTGCACCGTCACAAAATATACTGAGATTCTTAGCCAAGAACAAATCTGTTAGTCAAACGAAGAGCATTTAATTATAGGTTAACACACATAGGCCTATAGAATAACACGTCTCATAATTGAATTCCTTTCTGTTATCCTAGCAAGTAATTGGAGAAGCGAATGTTGATTCAGTACCCCGTAGAACTGAACGTTTTCCTTCTGCAGAAGTTATAATCAAATCATGCTGTGCTTTACATAAATTTGTGAGAATAAGATGGGGTACAGTTTGAGGATTACTTTATTACGGCTGGTGGTTCATAGCCGTGGCAATAGGATACAATAAAAACTAAATTTTAAACTAAATATAAACTATAGGCCTAATCTATACGTTAATTGGATACAGTCAACTCCCAGACACAGTCCCTAAGTGGTTTGGAGATTCGCGGATAAAACGAAAATAAAACTATATACACAACACTGTATGTCCTTTAACTAACGCGCATTCCTAGGTTTCCTTTAAAAATAACACGGGCCTACAGTTAGAAGTGCAGGTAAATCTAACATCGCAGGGCTATATGTCAATCAGCTAATTTTAAATTTACATTATGTTTTTATTATTATCACGGATAATCGGTAATAGACTGTAATGCAGAGTTTTAATACCAGAGTAATCACAAAATAATTTACATGAATTTTTTGGCACATCTAATAAAGGTTATGTATTTAATGAAAATAGGAAATAAACTTATATAGCCTATATAGTTTAATCGTTTTTTTAATACTTCAGCCCAATCGATTATAAACTTGCACAAATTTCACCCCACAGTTTTTAACATTACGGTCACTGTATTCGTTTCACTTTTTTATCACATAGGCTACAGCTGGATGTTTTTACACTTCACATATCAATTTTCCCATTTCAAGATCAGTATCTTGATGGTGGGTCAGTATTCTGATGGTGAATAACCATCAGAATATTCCAAGTTGGACATAATAATAAAAACAGAACGTTTTAATTAAATGGTTACAGACCACTGTGACTAAACAGTACAGCAAAAAAGTCTCAAGTGCGCGGAGGTTTAAATGCTTGATAATGCGATTCATTTTGTGACAGTTGCGTCGCTGGAAATATAGGACCAGTTGTGTTTTTTTCTTCGCATATGCGTGCAGGTATACTTAAAGCTACAAGATATCCATACGTCCAACTGAATAATCGTGCGACTGAAAATCGCAATTGCGCGCCTAACCTTATGCGAAAACGAATCAATCAAGAGATTTCATATTATTCTTGTGTTATGGAAAAACACTCGAAATAGTAAATAAAACATTGTCGACAAGAAATCTAAAACTACAAAAAACTGTTAAGACAATGGCAGTAATTGGAGACTGGATAAGTTGACGGGATAAACTCAAAATATCGGACTTTGAAACTATGATACTCACAGTAACGTATGATAATGAAAAATTAAATTTTAATAAAGAGAATACTTCGCATTCTTCTTCTGCGCTTCATGTATTAGCCGGATAACGCATTACGGCTGCTTCAACGACTATCCGGTAAGTAAGCTTGAATTCTTCAAGGTTAATTATTGTTACTGTTCCTCCGGCCCAGATGCTCAAGACATTTTCTTTTACATACTTCTATTTTACTGTGTACACGGAAGATATTAAACTCATCAGGACGTCACAGCGTTATGTCTCTTTGCTATTCAACAGACACAACTGACCTTACCGTGCAAGGAATCTCATCCTTTCCGTGCGTTTACACGATCCTCTTGACGTAAGTTCAGCGTTCAGGTATAGATTATACTTATACACCACATTATACCCGGTACAGATTATTACTTAACTCAAGTATTTGGACACGTTTAATTTCTTTATCTATTTAATATGACCACTGGGTGTAATTAATTTGTTAATCGTATCGTTATCATAACCATAAGGAACGTTGCACCAAAGACTGCAATCAGCTCTTACTGTAAAAGTTTTAAACAAATTACAATCCTGTTAGGCTATATAATGTTCACACACGATTAAAACACGCATAAATAATGACTGTATTCAGAACGGGTAAAAACATTTTTAATACAGTTTATCTTAGTACTTGAAAGTAAACGGTTTGATTTGTCACACTTAAGAAATCACGTCTACCAGCAAACAAGTGACTTGCGATAAGAAATGAATGAACACAAAACTTCGTTTAAAAAAATACAGTTTTCCAATCAGATCAGAGAATACAGCTAAGGTTGCTAATCACTAGGAATAAGATTATTAGCAAGTTACTGTGCATTCTTATGCAAACCACGCATACTAAAAATGTTTAAACAACAGCAGTTAAAATACTGTACTATCAATTCTGCTTGTAACCTAGCACTGACATAACGATGGTTTTGTGAGAGTCCTGGCCTCGCTGCAGGTAAAGTATAAATATGAATAGAAAGCTGGAAAGGATAATAGAAACGACAACACAGAGGACACTGGACAAAAAGGTAGAAATGCGTTATGAATCGTTAATATTCGGGACCAACGAACTCATCACAACAAATTAAAGTCGGAGAAGAATCGGTCATCCGGTCGAGTTTGTTTAAAACAAACAAAGCCATAAATCTTGTTACAACATCAACGGTTTGCATACATAATCTTGTTTGCTGCTGTTGCTAGTAATTGCGGCTCTGACGCGATCCGGGGAAAGGTTCTAATTTTACGTTTATTTACGGGTGAAGTCAGCCAATGTCTTGCCACACTTAGTACGACATCGCTACCGTCAGCTACATTCCCGCTGTACGAATGAACGTTGCTTCGAAACTGTTATGAAAACCCTGAAAATTCTATGAAAATTGCTATATAAAACTGAAAATGAACATACTACTTGTAGATTTCAACCGGGCTTTGGGCAATATATTGACAAGTTAGATAAGGAGATGAGACGTCTGGAAAAACAGGAGACGAGAAGTGAAATTGACAATAGAAATCACACAACAAAATTTATAAGAAAGAAGAAATAAGTGGATGACACTGATATGACGAGGGACGTGAGATAAGGAGACCCTTTGTGGTGACGTTCTTGCACACAGAGTTGAGAATCATAGAGGAAATACAACTACATAGAGCGATATAAGCTAGGTAGAGCTCGGAGATGGTGCGGTGGTACGCGTGAGAGACAGAAGATATTTGGGAAATGCGATAACAAAGTCTGTAAGCAAAGCAGAAAGCATAGGAATCATAGAACGGATAAACTAAGCAAAGACAAAGTACGAGAGCACACCAGGTCTCATACCCAGTGCGCTCAATAAGAAAGATAGATACGAACAGGAAAACATGTTGAAAATAAGATAATAATTGAGGGAATAGAGAAAACTGAAAATTTTAAATATCTTGAAGTAGTGTGAATGAAAAATTGCAGAAGGAAATCGCATAACACACAAAGACGGGAAAAAAATAATATTGGGGATATCAGATGTTTATGACGGATTAAAATATTCGTAGAGAAAAGATGAGAATGTACGTGGCAGTAGTGAGGTCTGCAGTGGCTTATAATTTCAGAAACATGTGTCTGACGATCAATGGTGAAGCAGACTGAGGAAATTCGAAGGACGGTCATAGGGAAAATTACAAGTTCGACGAAAATCCCTGATGGAGAAAGTAGAAAGTTGAAAATCAAGAAGCAGAAGAGTTACTGGACGAAGAGAATATTATAAGGTATAAAGTAGTTTGGACATGTGCAGAGAAGAGTGCCCGAAAGGGGAAAAAGAAAAGGAAGTAGATGGCGACAACTGAAAACACAGCAGGAGAGAGACCAAACAGCAAGATGTGACGATCGGATGCAGACGGTGTCGGAAAGGCTCGAGATACAAAACTGGATGGTACTGATGAGACACTGAGGAGAGTGGAACCGGCTGGTTGAGGAACGGAAGACATGCCATATCTGCAAGTGAACAACCCAGAAGTAATCACAAGAGGCCTGGGCCAATCATTATTCACACACAGCAAGACATAACACCAACAACAGTAAATAAATAAAAACAAACTTTCCTCGCCAGCCGTCTCGTGTCGCAACAATCAGCTATCCATACCTACAGGGACAAAAAAAAAACTACCGATTTTCTCAATATAGATGAGTATATCACAATAAAATGGTGTAGAAAGACAAATCTTACATAAGAAATCTGAAGGAAAAGATTACGAATACGGTGGACCATTAACACAAGGAACAGAACAGAGAGAGCTCTTTGATAAACAGTTGCTACAAAAGTTATATACTGAGAGCTGACGGTAAAAATTCCAGCCAATAAGTAAACAGAAGAAAATGGTAGTTCACACAGCGAGAATGGAAAAAATCATTTTGTGCCTGGGCGGAAGTTGTTCAATAATTTTTTCTACCCCACCCCCGCAAAATTTTTTGAACAGCAATTCAGCCAATAAAGTAACAACTTAAAATTACTGCGAAAACTTAATGTTTATATAGTTGAGTAAAAAAATATTTTTGTGCCTCATTAAATCTTGTTGGAATGTTTTGGCACAATTGTTTTTTTATTTGTTTTTTTGAGCTGTTACTATACCCATCGAGTAACAGCTTCAAATCATGATTAAATTCAAGTTTATACTTTCTTTTAATGAAATATGCATTTGTGCCACGTCTAAGCCTGTCAGAAGTACCTGGCACAAAGCTTTGTATTCCTAAAAATAACATGGAATTCCCATCCGCATAGGTTCTCCTCGCAGGTATATTTCCAGCTGGTAATTTTAGAAAACTATTGTTGTTCGTCCAATTAGTGATTACGAATGCTATGCTATGCCATTGTACTGTATTTCTGAATACTCTATTTTTCAATATACCACTAAAATAAGATAGAGAGTGACGCAATAACATGCAATTTCTAGTATCATATATTACATGAGTATTTGGGAATAAAATGGTAAACACTATGGGAATGGGAATAATTATCACTATTTACAAAAAGTAATAATGATTTATTACAGCATTTTACAAAACATACATATATAATATAACTAAATTGGTATTTAACGCACTTAAAATTGTAATATTATTAATTTAGTTCATTTTTTCATGCGTTAATTACTACTTTTTTAATTTTTACCCAACATCATTATAATCATCACTATCATTATCAACTTCATTAAATTCTATATCTTTGTCTGTCTCTACCAGGACAATGTCTTCAACTAAAAGAGGTGTGGGCTCACCTTCGAACTAAAGTGGTTCGATTTTGTCGTTATCGACAATCCAACCGCATTGTTCTGGTAACAGTTTGACGCAATTTACTTCTGTAGCATTTTGCCACATTGACGTTACATAAATTGTACGTAAGATCTTTTGTTTCAGTGATCTCCAGCATGGAGGAATTAGGGTTGAATCAAAGCTTTTCACTTTTTTTACAAAATATTCCGCGACCGACGTTGATGAAAATCGACTTTGAAAAATTAACAATCTGGCATCGTTTACGCTCTTACAATTTATGCCGTAAAATTTGGATGTAAATTCTTGTAATATTTCCATGTTCTTCATATTATCAATTTGTTCAATTTTGTTTAAACAAGCAAATACATGTTGAACTTGCAGATTTTTTTCTAATTCTTTAAATGGCTTTACCTTTCCTTTCCTATAAAAACTAGCGGTGTAATCACACCCTGTGTATGCGTGAAAACCGGGCAAAGCACGACACAAAAGATCACCGAGTGTTTCAGCTAATTTTGTACAATTATAAAATTTATTACGTTAGGCTTTGATCCTATCGTGCTTAAATATATTTCTAATGTCGGTAATTTATGTATATTTCCAAATACAATAACAAGGATGTCGGTGTCAGACGCTTTAATCATGACCTTTTTATTATTTTCCAGTTTACTCAAATGATAAATGATTCGGGTATCAGCTTCTTCATGGTGACAATCGTAATTTTGTTCAACTGTTTTTAAAACAGTATTATCCATAATTCGATATAAGAAACATTGATCTCTGTTTGTAATATAAACTTTTTTATTGCGCAAAAATGGTACCACATTATTATAACACCAATATTCTGATAAAAAAGAAATTAATGCTTCTTTGAATTTAATATTTTTTAAAGCCTTATAAAAATCATTGGGCCTCTTTTGTGATGGTTCAAGTATTGTATAAGGAGTACTAATTTCATTACGATTGATAATTTCATTCTATTTCCTTAATCGAGGGGATGAAATATTGATAAAAAATGATATGAATTTCGGATGCGGTTGTATTACAAATTTTTGACAATATTACTTCTGCTATTTTATCAAACGTTTGAGGAACTGATGGACCTAAATGGTATAAAAAGTAAAACCCATCAATTATATCAACATCTATTCGAGTTGGTGGTAAATTCTCGTTAGAAGAGCGTAATATTTTTGTAAGTGCTGATTTATCTGTTTTGTGCATTTCCCCAGTACATTGGCATAAAGCAGGTGGTGCTGGTGATAACGGATATGATAAACATTGCGCCATATCAATTTTTTCTTCTAAGGCAATTGCCAGCAACCGGCCAAAAATATCACGCTCCATTTTAATTAAGACGTTTTTAGAAAAAATGAACTAAATTAATAATATTACAATTTTAAGTGCGTTAAATACCAATTTAGTTATATTATATATGTATGTTTTGTAAAATGCTGTAATAAATCATTATTACTTTTTGTAAATAGTGATAATTATTCCCATTCCCATAGTGTTTACCATTTTATTCCCAAATACTCATGTAATATATGATACTAGAAATTGCATGTTATTGCGTCACTCTCTATCTTATTTTAGTGGTATATTGAAAAATAGAGTATTCAGAAATACAGTACAATGGCATAGCATAGCATTCGTAATCACTAATTGGACGAACAACAATAGTTTTCTAAAATTACCAGCTGGAAATATACCTGCGAGGAGAACCTATGCGGATGGGAATTCCATGTTATTTTTAGGAATACAAAGCTTTGTGCCAGGTACTTCTGACAGGCTTAGACGTGGCACAAATGCATATTTCATTAAAAGAAAGTATAAACTTGAATTTAATCATGATTTGAAGCTGTTACTCGATGGGTATAGTAACAGCTCAAAAAAACAAATAAAAAACAATTGTGCCAAAACATTCCAACAAGATTTAATGAGGCACAAAAATATTTTTTTACTCAACTATATAAACACTAAGTTTTCGCAGTAATTTTAAGTTGTTACTTTATTGGCTGAATTGCTGTGCAAAAAATTTTGCGGGGGTGGGGTAGAAAAAATTATTGAACAACTTCCGCCCAGGCACAAAATGATTTTTTTCATTCTCGCTGTGTGAACTACCATTTTCAAAACATTATCTTCTGTTTACTTATTGGCTGGAATTTTTACGGTCCGCTCTTGGACTATTAGACTGGTACTTGAACTCCTACTTACACTTCCCCGAAGTATCTGTTAATTTTTTCCTTGGACTATGCACATTCCTTTGTATTTCCACAATCTGTTTCACACTGCCACGTCTCTCTCTCTCTCTCTCTCTCTCTCTCTCTCTCTCTCTCTCTCCCCTGAATTCCACAATTGTCAATTAAAAAATTAGGCTATAACGTTTACAGAATATGAAAAATTTTTTAAACTTGCATCTAAATTATAAGACGTCATAAGCATGCTGATCTTTCTGGTACCCTCACCATCGTTTCCAACATTGGTGTTGTCTAGTCAGTAGTTTACACAAAAATTCAGTGTATTAAGTTATTTATTTGATACCAGAACTGCCATTTTCCGAGAAGAAAAATTCCACTTCCAACGCTCCATTCAAGTACACGGATCAAATTGTATGGTATGCGAATGCTCGAATTCCACAACCCGTTACGCAAATAAAATCCACCTAAATTATTTACAATTATGTAAGTTTACAACGCTTTGCGACGTACTTCTCGATCCGGGTGAAGAGTTAAATACTCTGAATCTTCCCATTACGGTAATTCAGAGTATAACAAAGCCGTATATAAGGACCCCGGTAATCTGCTATTCGTTTCATGGTTATTTAAAACATTTTAGAATATTCTCTCAAAATTAAATTTACTACCTAGTTTTTTTCAATGGCGTCATCTCATAAACTACTTTTCGTGGGGTTGATACGTGTACAAATTACATGCACGGAGCCCCACTTATAGCGTAAATGAACCCTAACGACGATTATGTGTTACAACGGAAAAAGAGAAACTGCAGAGAGATGGCGAGAAGCTGCGTGTGACCAATCTCACGCGTGTAATATTTCTTGTATTGACAGTAAATAACGTGATCGATGTTCCAGTTGGGCTTACCTCCTGCCGCGGTACGCAAGGTCAGAGAAAGCCTCGCGGAGAGAAAGTGGGTGCGTGCCGGCTACCACCCGCGCCTGTGCGTGCGTGTAATCACCAGAGATAAAATTAGCGTCACCAGATGCCGGCGAGAAAGTTCGCCGCCTGCAATCGGTATGTAAACAAAACTTAATCGACCATAAAGCGCCTGATGTATTTCGAAAGCGTTCGTTCCGATAGATCTCTTCTAAATACCGCGAATTAAATAAATATGTGTCGCGCTCGATCTGACGATATGTAGGTCTAGCTTTCTTCGCATAATTATGGCACGATCCTTGTTTCTCCTCTGAATAAAAGTAGCAACGAGCGCGACCCTTCTTACGGCAGAACCACGGTTCCTATCATCCTAAAACCACATCTGTTAACAGTTTTGTCTATCAATGTCGGAATTTTACCTCCTTATGACGTTTATTTTTCGTTCGCCTATTTCTTCATGGCCCAAATTTTTCTCTTTTATTGCCTTTTTATCAATGATCATGGTCATTTCCAAGAACTTGCTTACTTACATCAAGGTGCTAAGCTTCTTGCTGAACCTTGACCTTCCTCAGGAGAGGGCGCTATCTCATGAAATCTCACTTTCCTTCGGGCGTTTAACAAGCGTCAACTCCTTTTTCACGTCGTGTAAAGAATTAAAATACAATCTCGTTTGTAAACCTGGGGAGGTTCTACTCTTAATTACAACTGCCGTACGATGTAACATTCAGCGCAAACTGTCTCCCGTGGTGGAGCACCAAAAACTTTTTGATATCCTGATAAAAACTCACATTGAAAATACGCGGGAAACCTTACTTCACGCAACGTAATCAACAGTATTGCATACGAAAAACACTTATTCTTCGTTTATTAATATAATCAATAACAAAACAGTATATACAATTAATACTAATTGTACGTGTTTATTACTTGTATTCATTATTGTGACGTCCCGAGTGAACCTGACAACACGAGCCTTGCGCGTGCCTAGTTAACAGCTACATCGAGCTGAACATTTAATCTAATAATACTGTTATAATCTTTGTCCGTCCGTCACTGAATTACACTACTTAGTTATGCATGGTACGATTTATTTCTTCCTGATAGCATGAATCTGCAAATTGTGTGAAAATACATACTTGGAAAAAAATCGAATTTCTATGGCCAAGGGACATAACTCACTTCTCGCAGCCAGGGGTGAACCTAGGGGGGATATGGGAGATATATCCCCCCCGAAATCCGAAAAAATTAAAAAATGGATTTAAAAATTATTAACTGGTTCCGTGTCTTTTGAAATGTAATTAATTGTCTCCCAAGTTTTGTCAATTTAAAAAAAATACTATTTAGGTCAACGACAAGTTTAAATAATCTACAATAATAGGCCTTATTATCAATAATAAATATAACGGATGAAAAGAATCTGTGAAAGATGAAAAGAAGTCGAGTTGAAAGAGAATAGGAGGACACGATTTTCCGCCGGTTATAAGCAACCTGAAACATTCATGTGACGACGTGGTTTACAGTATGTTTGAGCCACGTCAGCAGTTTTATTTAATTCCACAACGAAGAAACTGTTTGCTTTTACCCGCTAGTTGGCCGTAAACCGAGGCCTATGAAAAAGACAGGCCATGGAGCGTACAACGATTTTTGAAGTCACGTGACGTTAGGACTTGAACAATTCCAGTGTTATCCTATGTACTCACGTAATTAACGCGCTTTATTTGACCAAATTTATTTAAATATTTCAGATTTTTAAAATTAAACATGTAATAAACATATAATGAAACATGTGTAATCCACATAATTTTTTAAATATCAAGAAGGATAAATAAAACACTTGTTTATCAAAGTATAGGCTATACGATAGTGATATTTATTTCTTCGTTTTTTACCTTTATTTCTTTTTCTGTTTTTCCTTTTGAATAAGACTGACAAATCATTATATTTTTTAACAAAATTATTTAACACTATTTTACATGCTGTAAAATTTATATCTACAAGCTTGTTATACACATTTATATCCACAGCATTTAGATACATGCTGTTAACCATAACTTTCTTAATTTTAACGGTTTCTTTAAAGAATATATATATATTCCACATAAAGGTATTATTAAGCTTCCAAGACAAACTGTAAGCCTATTTGATTATGTAAGCCTTATTGTATGTTGTTAATTGATTTCAATGAAATTAGTGAATTACAGCTATTATTTACCCATTAGTTTTAGTGGTACGATTTTCATTATAATATGAGAAAAACAATACCCTAAGAAAACGATATGTGGTTAAAACCCCCCGAAATGAAATGCTAGGTTTACCTGCTCGCAGCTGGACCGCCCGGTTGTCTATGGACCACAGTTTAAGAAATACTAAGTTATGATGATAACGCTGGCCAGCACCGCACTTCAACTATCTAATATAGCTTTTCTGTTACCCCTAGTGTTATAAATTCAGCTATGCAGCACAAATAACAAACAACCGTCTAAGTTGGATTAAAATCGCTCACTAACCTTAAGATCTCAAAATCAAATCAAAGTAATAAACCAATATAAATCCACTACTTCACGTTTTTCCCAGTATGTATAAACCTGAAGTTGAAGCGTTTTATGTAGTCTGTTTACTTTATGGGTCACAAGCATGGACAGTGAGTGAGGACACAGGGTAACGGCACAGTGGTAAGATCGAGGTTCTGGAAATGAGAACTGATGACGGAGTGAACAGGGTTGGTGACAAAATAGAAGTTGAAGCGTTTTATGTTGTCTGTTTACTTTATGGGTCACAAGCATGGACAGTGAGTGAGGACACAGGGTAACGGCATAGTGGTAAGATCGAGGTTCTGGAAATGAGAACTGATGACGGAGTGAACAGGGTTGGTGACAAAATAAGCAACGAAGAGTGATGAAAAGTATCAAGAGGGCACTGGAACTGGGTCGACATATTCTGCTGGCAATTGGAATAGTAACATAAATACGATTTGAAGGGGGGGGGGGTCCTGTCCCTGTTCAAGTCACATCGACAGGAATAGGGACGGCGATGATGTCTAGGGAATAACGCATACGTCACGTTTTGGCTCCCCACACTTATACCCTGATTAACGAAAGAAAGTGACTGGCGGAGCGGCCGCGCGGCGACCGAGTTTGTAGTAAAAACATTCCACTTAATAACCTCGCTGAAACGTCAAATGCAGGGCTAGAAATATCTATACATGGTTCAACGAGTGTTTGCAGAAAATGTTGGCCTATTACGACACTGGCGAATGGTAGAGGCCGGTTCACAGGCGGACGTGCGGGGGGCGCACGGGCTACCGAGCATCTAATAAATTGATGTTTTGTGGTCGGTGGACGTTAGTATTAATAAGCCTCCGAGGGAAACGTCAACCCCTCCACCTTGTCGGAGGTCACTCTTTTTATGCTAGGGGAAAGAGGCTTCCACAGGCCTACATCACATAAACCTGTGGTACGAAGAACCCCGGACTAAAATTATAACATAGGCAGGCCCATTTGCTATCACAGTACTAAAATCTACAATGAAATTAATTATAAAATAAGCCTATTTGCTATGATAATACTAACATGCCATTTACTACAATATTTACATTAGCCTATCTACTACAGTATGTACGTACATTGGGCTATTTACAACAATGGAAACTACGTTTATTCCAATTCCATAGCTAAGTCGGAGTCACTGCTACTGTCACCATTACCAACATTTATAATCAAAGGGCCATTCTCCTCCATTTCTTCTATTAAGTTGTCCAATTCCCACAGTTTCGCCTCTTCTTTCTTTACGTGCTCTATACACTTCTTCCAGTCTTCTTCAGTTACTTTTTCCACCCCTTCTTCCAACAGCCGTTTTACATCTGCAAGCTTAAATGTTGTGTTGTTAGCCGCAGCATGATTTTTCACTTGAGCCCAGATCAACTCGATGGGATTTAACTCACAGTGATAGGGGGGTAATCTCAATACTGTCTTGTTTTCCTTCTTGGCCATCTCATCAATAACATATTTGTAGTAATTTCCTTTTTCTTGTTCTACTATATAAAGAAGTTCTTTCTTTAGATAACTACTATCAGCATTAAAACCTTTTTGTTTTAACCAATTTGCTATTTCATTTTTTTTCCACGACATGTTCGGAATTTTTTCACACTTTACTGAATAATATGGTGCGTTATCTAACACCACAACAGAATTATCTTCCAGGGAAGGTAGCAGTTCTCGAAAGTAATCTTCAAATACATTCCCGGTCATTTCTTCGTGATAGTCAGCAGTAGACTTTGATTGGAACACCATTAATCCATCTTTCAAAAAGCCCTCTTCACAGCCCATATGCACAACTATCAGGCGGCTCCCTTTCCCCTTCGGACTTCGTAGTCCTGTCGACAGACCTTTCAAAAACGCATCTTTCGGCGACTTAATAGTTTTATCTTGCCAAACCTTATTTTTGACATGGCCTGCATTTACCCAAGTTTCGTCTTGAAAGTAAATTTTACGGCCTTCTTCACGAAACTGTTTAATTTTGTGTAGGTAATTCCGTCGCCATACAACTATATCATCCCTGTCACAGATAAACATGTTACGTCTTCTTTCATGAAATTTAAAATTCAATGATTTTAACAGTTTATATAGCGTAGACCGTTTGAAATCCGGTAAGTCTTTATCGTTGTTAACTGCGCTCAAAATTTTATTTATTGTCGGTTGTTCATTTTTGAAAAAAATTCGTGAACTTTTCTCCTAATAGCACATTTTGTAAATTCGTCCAATTTATCTACTGCCGCTACTCTAGATTTTTTATTTTTTGGTGAACTCAAGCCTAACGTTTTGTTTTTCAAATATACATTAATAACACTATAAACACTCCGCTTGCTAACACCGGTCATTTCAGCAACTTTTTCCATTTCCTTGTCCTTTTTTATGGTAGGATTCTCTGTACTTAAATGTTTAAAATTATTCACTATACACAATCTCTTAGCACTATGTATAACTTTTCCGCGTTTGTTCCTTGCTATTGGGGAAAGAGTCTCCATATTGTACAGTTTTAGTCCAAGCTATTAATAATAACTAAACAGTAAATACAGACCCAAATGACATGTTATTCAACGGTGAAAACAAGGAAGGAACTGAACTACGCACAGTACCTACAGAATGTGACGAACAGGAAATATGAGTTGGCGGACTGCTGTGAAACGGGCGTTGGAATGTTACCGATAACAATAGAATCCGACCCCCGTCAATGTCATTCGCTTGAAATATTTTCTGCAAACACTCGGTGAACAAAGTATAATGAACTGTATTTTAATCATGAATTAAAGACGTTTTTAACAAACTTTTCTATTTTTAAAATCTTTTTTCAATTAATTTACATTGAGAGTTAAATAAAAAAATACACGAATTTGAATTAAAAATTTAGGGTTTATCGTATCTATTACGTAAGAACTCAGAGGTTAAGCATCGGAAAAACATTTCTTGTAGACAAATGGTAGTCCACCTTCTATAGTACAATATACCAAAAATTGAGATTCCTACGAATAATATTAACGACGTTATTAATTTTTTCCAAATGTACTGTTAACTCAGTTGTTAAAAGTTGTACATGAATGAGATTTGCGTGACGCTCTCTAAGTGTAGAAGACATATACACCTTGTACGTGATAGAAATACTACAATGGATTAATATATAAAGTGAATTTCACAGAGAGCAGTGCGCGGCGCTCTGCGGCGGAAGTACAGACAGAACCTAGTGGACCCATTTTATTCGCGCGCGCTACCGTCAACCCCAGCGTAGTGGACCACACCAAAAAAGTTATTATCGATGAATGGAATAACGAAGGACTAATGGAAGAAGCTGTGGAGGAAATGATTATATCCGTGGGAGACAGCAGTAGCTCCGAGGATGATAATTGTTCAGAAGATGGTAAGAGTGATGATCTAATGGAGGGTATCAGAGAACTTTCGTTTGAAGACTACTAACTCACAGCTATAAGTGTTTTAATAGGCGTAAGTGTTTTTTATAGTGTTTTAATAGTGTATTTTTATGATTTACACACATATTTTATGAGCGGATTCCATAAAAGCTGAAGAACACTACAATACTTGTAAGTACCGTACTGTCTTTATTATTTATTTGTCAATGCTAATAACAAGTAATTTACTAATTGTTTTTACATTTCAATACATTATAACAGTAAAATACTGTTATAATTATGCAATATCTGGTAAACCGAGCTTTGCTCGGTAGTTTTAAACTGTAAACTGTATTTCATAGTTAAATAATCAGTTGTTGAGAAATTTGAATGGCATTAACAATTTCCCAGTAATTACATTGCACTTCAATTAGTAGTATTAAAGCTGATCACAAAACAAAAACAGTTTATTAACAAGAAAACAATAAATACCGTACCGCAAAAGAGTGATAAACAGTAGTTCAACTAAACCACAAAAGTCTTGTCAGATGTAAGTTTTTGACAGATCTCCAGGTAGATAGATTAGATTAAATAAGTAGACAGATAACTAAAATCTCTGTATATACTTATGAGAGGTATACAGTATGTCAACTAAGCTTAAGTGTTAATCAGTTACGGCGAAAAAGGTTTTCCGTCAAAAATGAACAATACGCTACTGCAAAATGAACAATACGCTACTGCAAAATGAACAATACGCTACTGCAAAAATGAACAATACGCTACTCCAAAATGAAAATGAACAATACGCTACTGCAAAAAAAAAACACGTGACAAAGGCGATAAACAATAAAGCATTAAACGCATACTCATCGCGTTCGAACGATCAATCGTAGGTACGGTCTTTAATCATGTAACAACAGTAGGTCTAATATAATTCCATTAAGTCCTACGAAGTGCGAGCGAATAATTAACTTGCTCACTGTATTATCGGTGACCTTCTGAGAATAGAATATGATAAAAATACACGCGGTTTCTAATTAAACCACATAGTTCAAAAGGTTAAGATTATAAACGTTTAATGAAAGAACTCGGTGCCAATGGAAGTAATAACTACAAATTAAACTATTATTTTTTGTTACTTTCACTATCAAAAGAACTCAAATACGAGCAGCATTAGTCACTACCGTTAGATGGAAGACAACGGTGCAAAACCTTATGACAATAATAATAGCGGGACGAATGATACAATATATTTCAAACAACGTAACGCTTATACCCGCGTTAACTGAAAACCAGACTGTTGGTGGATAGTGTACCGACACATCGACACTAGAAATGGGCAACACCGTTCATTTGAGTGAACCGTTCGCATTGGGATGCGTTCCTCTAGAACGGGACGTTTTATCCGTCAAACCGTTCATTTGAGTGAACCGTTCGCATTGGGATGCGTTCCTCTAGAACGGGACGTTTTATCCGTCATCGTACTTTCTTTTTACGTGAAATCGAAAGTTTCTTATTGCGTTAGTTTTAGAAACGAATATTATAAATTTCACTGTGCCAGTAACGACGGAACACGGTAAATGCCCAAATTCGTCGCAAAACTATATTATAATGTAAACCGGTGTTCCTTAAACCCCCTCCCCCTTGTAGACCACCAAAATATTCTCGTTAATCTTGTGAACCACTCGCGAAAACTGGGACCAAAAGTAAAATTTTTAATGCTTAGTAATCAGTTGTGTTATACAGCAAATATTTTCATTCTTTATTTGTCTCTAATAAATAATTAAAAAATATTAAATTATACCTAATTAAAAATACATATTGTAAAAATAAAATAAATTTTAAAAATTAAAAAAGTATAGGCCTACTAAATGCGCTAAATATTTTATTCACGATTACAGCGTAACTAATTTGGAGAAGAGGGCTTATGGGAAAAATTACAAAACTCCCAATTTTTCTATTGCTTTTTTAGTCATATAACAGTTGCAAAGCACAGAATCATACAATAAATTCGACACATTCGTATTTGGGTTACAATTCCTTTTAGTCTCACACCCGGCTGGATTTCCAATTTTTTTCATATTTTTAATGACCTTTTGTTGCGTTCCAACATTTTCAAATTTCTGAAACTTAACACTACATTCAGATGTTAGTTTTAAAATTCTCTTTAATTTGATAGGCTACCCCACATGAAATTTTTTTGTGATTTACAAATTTTTCAGTCAGTTTTTAGGCCCTGAGGCAAAAAAATTGAAATTTTAACTTCGTTCAGACTATGATTAATAAAATGTCCTTTAATTTGATACCACACATGGTAATTTAGTTTTTTCACAATTTTGGTCTCTCACATTTAACGTGATGAATTATTACGATTTTATCAAAAATTTCATCCACTTATTGGGCCCCGACGTCCAAAAATTTTGAAATGTTTAAAAATGAACACTGTTTTCAGACTCTGGTTTAAAGCTTTTGCGACTTTTCACAACTGGGTTCTGTAGGGTCAAAGTATGGACACGCATGCCAAGTTTTTCCAAAATCGGTTGATGCGTTGAAAAGTTATCGTGAGACATACCCCACACGGAAGACAGACAGACAAATACCAAAGGGTCGAGTAAAAACGCAGAACTCACTTCGCTCGTTCTATTAAGTTGTTACGGATAACAGAAAACAAATAAATATATTTTGTTTTTATATAGTATCCAAGTCACTTTTCCACAATAATTTAATTACCTTGTATCCGTCAGTGACTTCGTTCTAGCGTTTTTTATATAGACGCGTTTCGTGACATGTGTCACATCATCAGTAATCCTCGTCAAATGTTAAAATTCACATAAAACACATTTGCACATATTTACTAAATCACAATAACGACACACACGAGTGGCTCGGCAACTACACGCGCAGTCGGACCGGTCCAACGAAGCCGAAGTTATATCGTGTTATGTGTGTGTCGTTATTGTGATTTAGTAAATATGTGCAAATGTGTTTTTATGTGTTTTATGTGAATTTTAACATTTGACGAGGATTACTGATGACGTGACACATGTCACGAAACGCGTCTATATAAAAAACGCTAGAACGAAGTCACTGACGGATACAAGGTAATTAAAATAAATATACAAAAAATTAACCTTTATGCATCATGGATGGTACTACGAAATTTGTTTAGAGTGATCACAATCATTTCGAACAAAAGTGCTCATGACGGTTATAAGGCCGACATACGATACAGGAAAGAAATATGACGAAAATAGAGACTGCAAGAAGCCTATGAGGCTCTTGGATTCTTACATACATCAGAATAAAGAGACCTACGTGGTTGCATTCCAGCTCGAGAATGAGGAAAAATTACGTCCTGGCCCATGATAAATCCAAAGAAAGAAAGCAAACATAAAGGAATTATAGACAACTGATAAGAAACTGTAAGCATGTTACATACAGCTTCTACACCATAGGGATTAACTAATTTATTTGACAGCAGCTTCGAAAATAAATCACGAATGATGGTAGACAAGGGTCTCTTAGGAAGCTTATGACAGCCCTGTAATGGTACAAGCATCAGTGTTTATAATCTACTGACTGCCTTTCAAAGTTACCACAAACTTTTCGCAAGGTAAAGTTATTTAATACAGTATCAATTTTTCAAATGTTTTAAATACAATATTACACAGTTTCGTTTTTTCCAAACGACAGTAAGAGGACCCGAAGCCACAGGCAACGGACCAGACAATCTGTCAGTGGGAAGCCGATTGATTTCGGCTCAAATACAGTACGAAATAAGACGACAATTTCAAAGAAACTCCCAGATATTACGCAACTACAAACAGCAAGTATACAACGCATTATATACAGTACATAACAACAACAACTGAACGACCTCACCAAATATAGAAGCCTGCGATTAGACCGGTACAATTGTTTCAGACCTATATACATACGCAAGTTGGGCGTATGCTTGCTTCACAGTTCAAATCAAATTCTCCTCGGCCTCGCACGCACGCGCGCTCTCGTCGTTGGTCGCCAAACCGTCGCAAGTGTATTTCGGTGACTCGCCAAAGATTTGCTACACTATAACAATAACCACCAGATATCTCGAAAGTTCACTTGGCCTCTAGTGTCCAACGAAAACTTGTTTTGGTCTGTGTTACGTTTCCTCCGATAATAAAAAAAGGGTAGTCACTGAAACAAATTTCCAGGTGAAAGGGTAACACTTGTACTCGAATGGTGGTGATTTGTTGGAATCCAAACTAAATCGAAAAAATAAAAATTTTTGAAAGGGAGTGTTGCACTTCCCATAACAGTAAAGCAAACTGATCTGCCAAAAGTTTTTTTATTATTTTACCAATTTTTATTTTCCAGTAAAGTTTCAGACAGTAAAGTTCAGTTTCAGACACTTTATATGTTCATATACGTTTGAAAATATTTAAACTAAATAAAGGGCATTTCTAAATAAATTATTCTTAATTTGCATATTTAGAGTAAACAAAATATTTTATTTGACTATCGTGTTTTATGTTTTAAATCTGCCAGAAACATAACGTTTAGTGTTAAATGATATTAGATCTGGCAACGTTTGTTACCTAACATTTAATTTCAAGTTCAGAAAATATACAAAGTCTGGTAACTTAGGATCTAACAACGGACAACCTGCAAAAAAAAACGTAAACTTTACCGTTAATAATAATCGAACAACCGGGCAAAGATTTGAAGTAAATAAAGTCGCCACTCGTATTAACATCATTGATAAGAGCAGCTGTAAGAAAACGTATCACTATGCTTTCGTACACTTTCTGGCGAGTTTCGATAAAATTGTACCCCACGTAAAAAATTGTAACCTACACGTTTTCTAGTTTAAGGTCACGCGATTAACAAACTTTAAACGTTACAATGGCCAGTGTAATTTATTATTACTCAAGCGATTTTGTTCATCCCAACACAAACCATTTCTCTCAAAAAACGTGACAAGTTGCTTTTGTTTTTTACAAACCGACTTTTTTTTTTTTACTTTCACTTTCAACGCCGGTAGCCATGAGAGTTAAAGTACAAAAATATTGTAAACTTTAAATCATTTCAGACTAAAAGACACAGTTACTAGACGGAGAATTAAGAATTTGTTACTACAAGGAGTAATGAATCTAATCTTTCCCTCCTCTTTCACTAGGCAGATTGCGTGGCCCAGTACTCAACCGCGCTTTCTCAGTCGAACCAAGCTTCAGCGACTATACGGATTGTACATTCGCGTTTCCAAGGCTACCGCTGCTCACTCAGTCCAGATGTTTTTAACCACGATTTTTTTCCATCTTCTTTTAGTTTACTAAGCATGCTAAAGATGTTTCAACTCATTCCAATTGTCAACACCAGACCGCATTACAATACTTTATTAAAATTTCGACTTTTCTGAATAAAATGGTATATAATTTGTTATACAAATAAACTCAGAGATACGCTGTATGAATAGTCTAAAGAACGTTGGCAAACAGTAAAATTATTACAATTCTGAACACGATCCCTTTCAATAGTATATATTTTATAAACGGCTTAACTTAAAATTATGTGGTTTTCCACTGTGTAAAAAGGCATTTCTTTGCACTTCATGCTGGTAACTCTGAAATCAATAATATGGCTACATGTATGTTTTGTTTTTGTGCGTGAAGATAGTGCTTGGTCATAAATTTGGGTTTTTGTTAGTTTTCACTTACATACTTCAAACGCGTTTTTTGAAAAACCATATTTTTCAACACTTAGGTACACACATCTCAGAAACTATAATACGTATGATATTGAAAACTTCAGGGCTGATGTAAGCCATCCTTTTCTATACCTACTGTTCTGAAGCAGAATTGTAGAACTAAAGTGTGTAATTTGTGGGCTGTAAAAATAAATGTTTACTAATTTTCCATGAAAAAAGGTTGTAAAATTAAAATACACGTACATACAACTCCCACAAAAATTGCACGACTATCTCATCAGGTTACAGCGGAAAATGTACATTAAATTTGGGTAATTTAATTGGCTTACCGACTCCCCTTAGGCACTGGAGGAAGGAAGAGGCTCTAAGTTACGCCCTTGTGAGCTGGTAATAATGAACCTGTCAAATTACTCTTTGGAGGCGATGTCCCGCGTTCAAGAAACACATTCCCAGCAACATCGACGGTCTACATTTAACAATTCATATCATACCTTACAGCAGTAGAATAGCAAAAATTCCTCACCCCAAACGAAACCCCATCTGCTTACAACATGTGCGCACTGGTTTTTGCAACACCACGTCCTCACACTCGCACTATTTCAAACGTTCACAGGAATCCGTGACGTCACCGCCACATGTTCTCCAAACTCGTTCGTCTAACTGAGCGCGCGAATATGTGTTTTATAATTTCTTGATGCAGCAATCTTGTTTAAGTGGTTTGCAACTGTTTCTTTTTCGCTCCACTGCAACACAAACGATGAGATGTTACATTTTTATATGTTACGTACGCATTAGCGGCTGAATGTTATTAAGTGGCCATTTCTATAAGAGAAACGCGACAGAGAGAGCGCGTTGAAGACATCCCAACCCTTTAATTCCATAAAACGTGAAATTTTACTCTCAAAATATAAGCAGAGCACCACCAACTACGGAATATATGTACCAAGATGTAGGGATGTTGGGACGCAATAAATTGGTGTAATGACGAGACTTTCTGAGGAAATAAGTGGATGAAGAACTGTGACTTGTACCAATTAATGACAGACAGACAGAGAATTAAAAATTGGTATCCATTCTAAACCTATTCACATATGATGTTAGTGTTAAATCTCGACTGAATCTTCATTCTTACAAGATTTCTTCCTGTTAGGGTGTTAAGAAATTATGTCACCTGTAACAATAATATTTAGTCTTTAATACTAGTGATAATATGCAAACAACGTTTTAAAAAAAATCTAGATTATTTCTATACTTTTAGAAATAACGACTTTTTAAAGTATAAAAATTGACCAATTATCCGGAAAACTGCTGACATTTATTAATCGGAATAACGCATGCCCAACTCCCAATCGCATTACCTAATCTTCAAACGTACTTCGCCGAAAAATTGCTGAACAAAATTCCGTGTGGGCGCGCGCGCGCGTGTGCGGCTAATTAAATACGAATCACAAATAATCACCTTCAACTCCGTTATGCAGCTGATAAAAAAAAAAAAACGCCTTAAAAAACCAGTACAACGTCCTTTCTATATTTATAGAACGTATTATAGAAGAACAAATTTTTTATAAGCGAAAACCGGTTCTGAAGGAAGAACAGTCATCAGCTTTCGCTGCCTGCTAGACGTTATTTAGACAAAGATTACTGCCGTGAACGTTTTGTAAAGCGCCACCAATGTGGTTCAAAACGCGCTGTACACACTTCAATACATCGCGAACCGCTAAAAGTACTAAATTAATACCCCCTGACTTGACTTGAAGTAGTCTTTAGGAAGTGGGCGCGTGACTGACGTCATCAGTATGCTGCGTACGTCGCGTCGTCGGCAACAGGGCCGGACCGGATATGCAGCACTGCTGTACGGATGATGCCAATCAAAACGTCTTATCGATAATACCTGAAACAACCGATGCCCTTAACTGTGCGTGCGCACTATAAACTGAATTGTAAGCTGGGCTGTAAATATACGGTATTACTGTATCCTATCCGAAACTGTAGAAGCGGCCGTAATGTACTACGGGCACTGAGATGGTTGACTATACCACGCAGCTTGAGTTCCACACTCTGCGGTGAAAAATATATGTCTTTTGATATGGCTTTTGATAGACACTCTCCCCTCGTAAGGCGATGGCAAACCAGCGAGTTGTATTCTTGACTAGTAACATATCTCTACTTAGCCTTTTGAGCTAGCACTATCTAGGTAAACCCCGTACACTTACAGAAAACCTGCACAAAACTACCACAGATGTGTGTATGTTTTTAGAGACGACCTTCATATAAACTGATCATCATATACAGATTCAAGCACACAATTTAAATAAAGAAATCCCCAAAAACCCATCGCGTCGTATGCTTTTCCAGGTGTAGGCGTCGTTGCTGATTCGAATTGAAGATCGTAGTTTCGATAGATCAACATTCCTTCTGCCCGACAGGTTAGATTCGAGTGGTGGAATCTACTGAATCTAAAAATGACAACGAAGTTCAAGAAAATTCTTAACCATGTTGATAATTAAATATAATTTCATAAATAGCAGTTTTCCTCCTGCATGCAAACAATGTAACTAAAAATTAAAATTTTAGAACGTAACTGAAATGTTAAGTTTCAGAAGGCAACGGAATTATTAAAACCAAGAACTAAAATGCTGCTTGTTTTTTCCATAATACTGTTCTCATAATTTCATTAATATCATTTAAACTGTCATATTCGTGTTAGTATCTATATTAAGAACACGGCTGAATGCAATAAAGGAGACCATGCTTTCAGAGGCCCAGAACGGTTTCAGGAAGGGCAGATCATGTTTAGATTATATATTTACAATAGCCCAGGTATACATTTGTTAAATCGAATCTGCAAAGACTCTGGATTACAAATATAATCAACTTATATTTAAGACCCAAGGTGATGGCTTTTCGTGGAACTGATCCCGTACGGGCAAAAGTTGTTATAGATGGTACTGTCCTAGAACAAGTCAGCAATTTTGAATACCTGGGCTACAGTGTGTCTTATAATACAAGCAACAACGTTGTGAATAAGTTGCATAAGTTCAACCTTATATGCGGGACCATCAGGCGAACTCTTAAGTCAGCAAATAAAGAAACACGTCTAAAATTCTACAAGGTGATGGTCCTGCCCACACTTCTTTATGGGTTTGATAATTGGACTTTAACGAAAGGCCAGGCCAGTCGTATCCAAGCGGCTGAAATGAGATTTCTCCGGCACGTCGCAGTTTCTCAGGAACTGAATATTATAGGTATACTCAACACGATTACCCAGTATCGGCTGAATTGATGGGAACATCTTTGCCGAATGGATGACTGCCGCATCCCCAAACAACTATGGAACTATAAGCCGCGGGGACGGAGAGGTGAGGGACGTCCAAGGAAGCGCTGGAGTGACCAGCTATTGAGGATGAGCATAGCTGAAATGTCTGGGGGATCTGGCTTTCAACGCTGCAGCCCACAAGTTTTTTAATTTACAAATTTTTATCCATAATTACAGACTT
Source organism: Magicicada septendecula (assembly GCA_034769895.1). Classification (NCBI taxonomy): domain Eukaryota; kingdom Metazoa; phylum Arthropoda; class Insecta; order Hemiptera; family Cicadidae; genus Magicicada; species Magicicada septendecula. The sequence goes on along the minus strand of CM068372.1, from coordinate 343,025,645 downwards.
TATATTTAGTTTTAATTTCTGAACATATTCACACGGGTTTGCACTAGTCTAGTCCATATGCTTTGTATTGGGTTTTAGCGTTCACAATAAATTTTCCACAGTCGCAATAACTGGATATAAATAATATCACTACTGAGGCATGTTTAGATTTAAAATAACGGTAATCCATAATTTAAAAGTCAGAACGGCCAGCTTCATGCGAAAGTTGTCCAAGTTACATTTTAGAATGCGGAATTGTACACACGATGGTGACATATTAATAAAGTCAATTCCCATTAATGGAGAGTATCCACCTATTCGGATTTTCATGCAGATCATTGGCAGCGTGCCTATCTTGATTCAGCGTCTCCACCGATGTCTGCACCACTATCAAGTCCTAAACAAGGACATCATTATTAACGACAACTGTTTCCCTCGTTCCGTGATGTGGTATTATCCCATGATCCTACTATCGTACATCACAAAATCAGTAAAATATCTGGACGTTAATAGGTTGTTTTAAATTATTTTACAAATTGTTTTAAAATACGTTTTTAAGGCTGTGTCAGGCAAGTCTATGGAGAGAAACTCTTCGCGAAACTTTTAAACCACGAGAGAATAATGTATCTACCTGTTGCGTTACACGACATTCAGCGTTCGCACGGTCCATGATGACGTATGTATGAGCAGCCATCCGTATTTCTGCTAATCCGGCCGGTTTCAAAAGTAGACGAGAAGGGCTGAACCCACGCCTTCTGTATCATCCCCATACAAGAAATTAGAACGTATGGGATCCATACGGTTCACAATTAAAAGCAGAAATTTAATCTTTAATTGTTGTATCGAATCACCAACATAGCGGGTGCGCACGCATGACCAGCAATAACAAATACATCTTCATAAACGTGCTGCAACTGTCCTAACTTTCTCCTCTCGCCTTCACCGTCATCGTATCATCATAAAAACGTCGATAATATTTTCTTTAGCGCCCCGCGGAGACCGCCTGCTTTTAGATATCCGATTTCTATTCTATCTTAATAATCGATCCATTTCAAAAAAACCATTTGTGTGTGTGTGTGTGTGTGTGTGTTACAACGGGGACACCGGGAAGGCACGTTTCACCAGCAGCTGCGAACTATTTACAGTCTATTAAACACGTACACCGTATACGTACGTAGCGCAATGGTGGTAATACATTTTTGATTGCCTGGAAACGGCAAAACGAAATACTACTGACGAGAAACTCTCTCCTCGTTCCAACGTCTTGGTTTCTCGCACATGACACTGGGGCACAAAACGCTTTTACACTAAAACGTTAGACGCCGACTGAAATCTAGTGTGTTTGCGTTCATAGGTTTTACAATGGCTGATTTTTCACAGTGAAAAGGAAATTCAACTGATAAATAATAACTCGAATGTTAGAAAAACTAACGCATTCGATTAAAAAACTTCTCTTAATTACACAAATCAGAGTAAAAAAAATAGGTAGGGGCTAAGGAAAACTCTCGGACGGCACGATGGGTCTGAGAAAGAGACCAAATCAGAAGACAACAATTGTGTAACGAACGATAGAATCGGGTTAACACGATAGCCATCTTGTGGAACTGCTGTGTGAAAAATCCTAGTTATATAACTACGTAACAATCACTGTGCGTTTATAATTAAATGCAGCACACGACGCCGGAAACGATGACGTCCTCCGGTCTGGTGACAAATGTTCTCTTTCAGAGTTCTACCCAAAAAACTTTCACTCTTTGCCTTCTACTCGATTTTGACCTTACTGCAGTATATACTTCACGGTTTTCCGTAATCGACCAGTCTTCCTCTGTTCTCTTCCACCTTATAACTTATAACCCGACAGCGCTCTACACAATCCTCTATGTTTGCCATAATAAGCGTCCTCATGGCAGAGCCCAGGTAATAAACACTGGACAAAACAATCTTTTTCGTAAAGTTTTAATGCAAGATCCATGATCTATCCTCGAAGAACAAAAGCAAAAAATTGCATACTTTATTATCCACAAGGGTGTCCACATACGTCTTTGTACACACGGTTGCTGATTAAACGAATCGTTCCTCGGCATTTGTAACCGTAGATTCTTCTTCGTCTAACTATCGAACTGAGATCAATCCCATGACGGTAATCATCCCGAGTCGTGGTAATTCAGCTGGATTCTTATGTCCAACATGTTTTTTTGAGATTTCTACATAATGACCTGTGATCAGCTGCGTACCGGGCTACGCAACTGTATCGGGACAACCAATGAGGTCGCTTCGGCTGTACCCAACTGCTTCCAAATCTGTTTTGTAATTTTATAGGATTTCTTATATGGCGATCATTATTTCGACGAATATTCTATTACTACTCCTGTTTACGATCGGCGTACTCAGTTAATTTTCTGAAACTGTACCATCGTACTCAACGCACTGCAAAGTCGATGCCACATTCCTTGAAAGGCATTTTTACTCAGTGAACGAAACTACCCAGCGGTATGATCGTGTGGTTAAAAACATCAAAACTCTACCTGTGAAGTCTTAGTGCCACGCGAATGGATACAAAACTTGGATGGATGACTGCAACTGATAGGTTCCGTATTCGGATGGGTTCTCTATTCCCTCGTAAAGATAAAGAAACGTACCAGATTCGATACTAAACGATCGTTTATGTTCATGTACAATCGAAAAGTTTACTATTAGTCGCCACAGTGGTTAGACAGGACTATAAAATGCGGAGTAACCGAACGCTCTCGATCAGTACGCAAATAGTAAGATCGACAAATTTAATTGGATATTTCGTAATTCTGAACGGACTTATCTTACACGTATCGTTTGGAAATTTCACATATCTAATGGTTGCGCGCACACAGGCCTACACAGGGATAGTGTTTTATGCGACTTAGTATTGCACCCCGAGACCCGACAATATTTTTGTGTAGAGTTAATTACTTCTTTCACCTTCATTGTCTCTATGACTGAAATCATGTTGATACATACTGTTATTAACGTGAGACGACATTTCTGTAGTTTTACCACACACAGCAAATCTGAAATATCGCCGCTGTTCAGTCCATGTCTCTACTCACATTTTTACTCACTGCACACGACGAAAGGTCCAGGATCTTACCTGCAACAAAGAAAAACAAACCTGCTGAATATTGTTAACCAGTGTATTACATGCTTACCGAATTGCAACAACTATCATGATTTAAAATTAACTAATATTGGCCAAAATTCCTGTTTTTCAAACAATGAAGACAAACAGCATTTCATTAGTTGTATCACTTAAACAATGATACAAGTTGATATTAACTGGAGAGATGGGTTGTCGATTTTCAAAATATATCAGAATCGATGTACAAAGATAATCAGAAATGGAAAAAAGAAAGACGAAGATGTTCGCTTTTGTCATCATCATCATGTCATCACCACTCAAAGGACCAGGCCCTAGACCTGTTTCGGAACCCATCTCCTCCTCGGTCTAGCGACATCTCTCTTCCCAGTAGGGTGATAACCCAAGGCAGCCATAGGTAAACGGATACCAGGCATGCGATCCAAGTGTTCACACCATCTCCTTCTGTGATCTTTAATTTTTTGGTGCAATGATACAATGTTTAAATCGCGTCTAATATCCTCGTTACTTCTCCGATCCAAGAGAGAATAACCTTGCATCCCTCTTAGAAACTTTATTTTGACTGCCTGAATCCTCTGCACGTCCCTTTTACCAAGAGCCCATGTCTCACTAGCGTACAGAAATGTGGGGACAATCACAGTTTTCGGATATCCGTCTGTGTTTTATTTCTCAGGTAGGCCTACCTATGAATCGTTCCACAGATGCGTCTAAATTTTGTTAGCTTACTATCCGAATCAATATCTGTTCGCTTTCGTTATGTCTATTTAATCTGTTATTCGAAAGGAGTATAATGTATACGCTAGAAAGGAATGGGTGTAAAGAATAAAAATAAATATAATAAGAGCCAAGCTTTTTATTATAACAGGAATCTGCTCACAAATAATCATACGGATTTATCATTTCAGGAGGCTTTTGCACAAGCGTCTGTTTAAAATACCTACTTTATACGTTTGGAATGACACTTAGGCCTAACCTTGGGGAAGAACGAGAAGACCCGGCTTGAGGCAGTGGATATTTGGATACGTTTAGAATGATAATCAAGTAGGGTAGGAAAAAACAAATATTACATTTTTTAAAGAAGTAAAAGACTTTTTTTAAATTCGAAATAGAAGTCAAAATTTCTATAATAGTTTATGAATGAAAACGGTTGAGTGAGACATAGAGGGGTCGGGCTAAGAGGAAATATCTGGACGGTGTGCAGATACAATGAAAATTGAAACGTGTCATGCACTGAAAGATGACTGACTGAAAGCAAGCCTAGCGTTTAAATGAAGAAGAAATTTATCATTTTTGGCCTCTGAGATACATTTAATAAGAGTACACGCAGCCAAATCTTCACGACTGCGCCAGCGCAAAAATGTTTCAAGCGATACATGTTCTCAACATTACTGCCATTTACAGTCCGCATACGTATGTGTGGATATACGCCAAGTTGATTAACGTGCGGGGAACGGTATCATGTAGATTTTATCTTTATTCTTCTTATTCTATTTTTATCTTATTTTTTCCATCTTTCGCCATATTTTCTGCATGATTGTGTCTGAATGTCTACATTACGGATCATCCTCATAGGACAAACTATAGGCCAACATTTTTAGCTCCTTCACGTGCCAAAGTAAAATATCGGTATGGAGAACCATACATGACTTCCATATTCTAAGATTTATATTTAAAATCATTTTCAGCCAAACAGCCAGGGAAGGAATTTTAACAAAAAAATACTTCTTTGTTGCCAATAACGTAGTACACATATAAAAAAAAATTATCCCCTCCCCCTTCAACTATAATTTTGATTTATAGAAAATTACCCCCAGCCCGTTCAACTAGCCTCTTCATTTATAGATATTTCATCTACGTTTCTACAGTGGATTATTAAGATCTTATCAGGATACTTTATCAAAATTAAGTACTTTACTCATGTTACAACAAAAAATGTTTCAGGTAAACTGCCCTTTCCCCGTAACCGATCTTCACCAAAATCAACAGACATTGAGTTCTCTATAGCTCAGGCACATATGTAAAAAATTATTTGATTCTGTTTGAATTTACGGCAGTTATGGTTCGTCATATAAAAAATTACCCATGTTAAAACATAAAACATGAGATTTATAAAACATATCTAAGATTTATATTTAAAATCATTTTTGAAATAAAATATTTTCATAGAACCTACTAACGCTGGGGAAATCTGAGGAGCCAATCAGAGTTGGGCCTACCTGTCACTCTGCTGAATTTGGTGGAAAGCCCTGTCACTGTCGTCAAAGTATCAGCCTTGACAGGGTCCTCTTTTTCTGCAAAATAGGAGAGGCTTGAGATGGAGTGAGTGACATGGTCCCCACCTCAATGAAGAACCCATTGTTTTATAAAAATATATTTAAATTTTGAAAACTGAAAATTCTTTTCTTGTTGTAAATATTTATATTTTATAATCAAAATGACTTTATTTTTGTTACCTGGCAACAAAATTATTTTATTTTCAACAATTACCATTGTTTCAAAAAGTTTAAATAAATTTTCAAGTACTTTACTCTTGTTAAAACGTAAAAGGTTGCAGGTAAACTACCCCTTCCCCTTAACCGATCTTCACCAAAATCTAAAGGCCTTGAGACCTCTACAATTCAGGGACGTATGCAAAAACGTATTTGATTCTGTTTGAATTTGCGGCTGTTATCGTTTGCCATAGAAAATACGCTTGATAAAAAAACGTTGCAGGTAAACTACCCCTTCCCCTCAACTGATCTTCACCAAAAACAATAGGTCTTGAGTACTCTACAAATCAGGGCTGTATGCAGAAAATTATTTGATTCTGTTTGAATTTGCGGCTGTTATCGTTTGCCATAGAAAATACCCTTGTCAAAAAAAACGTTGTAGGTAAACTACCCCTTTCCCTTAACCGATCTTCACCAAAAACAATAGGTCTTGAGAACTCTACAATTTAGGGCTGTATGCAAATAATCTTTTGATTCTGTTTGAATTTGCGGCTGTTATCGTTTGCCATAGGAAATACCCTTGTTAAAACATAAAACGTTACAGGTAAACTACCCCTTTCCCTTAACCGATCTTCACCAAAAACAATAGGTCTTGAGAACTCTACAATTCAGGGCTGTATGCGAAACATTATTTGATTCTGTTTGAATTTGCGGCTGTTATCGTTTGCCAAAAAAAAAATTTCCCTTGATAAAAAAAAAACCGTTGCAGGTAAACTACCCCTTTCCCTCAACCGATCTTCACCAAAAACAATAGGTCGCGAGTACTCTACAAATCAGGGCTGTATGCAAAAAATTATTTGATTCTGTTTGAATTTGCGGCAGTTATCGTTTGCCATAGAAAAAAAATCTACAGACAGACACTTTTCGGAAAACGATTTTTTTTCATGTTTTGAGTGTAGTAGAATCAGAATCTGCAATAATCTCGAACACGATTTTTTTTGCCATCACCATACTTCCATTCCTTAAGGAATATGGAAGTAAAAAGTATAATTTCTTAGTATCTTTGAAAACTACCACATAATCAATTGAATTCCAGTTTTACAAGATTCTGCGTTCAAGGTGATTTTACATATGTAGCCTATTTCTTTGTGTGAACAAACTTCGTTTATTCAGTGAACGAAACTACCCAGCGGTATGATCGTGTGGTTAAAACGTCGAAACTCTTATCTGTGAAGCCCCAGTGGCATGCGTACGGATACAAAACTTGGATGAATGAGTGCAATTTCTAGGTTCGGTAGGGTCGGGTAGGTTCTCTATCCCCAGTAAAGATAGATAACGTAACAGATTCGATACTAAACAATCTTTTATGTTCACATACTATCGAAAAGTTTACTATTAGTCGCCACAGTGATTAGGCAGGACTATAAAATGCGGAGATGCTGAAGGTCTCGTCTAGTAGCCTACGCAAAATACTAAGATCGGAAAATGGGATATTTTGTAATTCTGAACGGACTTATATTTCACGTAAAGTTAGGAAGCTTGTTAGGAAAATTGTAAATCTATAAAATCTTTTACCAGTTTTCCGTAGACTGCACGATATGCACCAAGAAAAACAACATGCCCTGAAAATGATTACAGGTCTATTATTAAAACACGTCCGAAATATAATAATCACTGTGAACATTATGACCTACACAAATATCACAGAAAAAACTATAATTCGTAGAAGACTGGCACTTCCTGATAATCCTAATTTGGAATGCTTACGTCCTACCAGCAAGTCATATATAAAATATACGGCTAGTCGTCGCATGTGGATACGAAACATTACCCTACCGAAGTAATGGAAGAAATGCTAAACTGGTGTGAGTATATACATTCATTAGTTTCATGTATAACTTCTGTTATATTTTCAGATGAGTTCAGAAAACAATAATTAAACAACTGAAATGTCATACTAATTTGTCACGTTAGTATTACGTGTATATATTATAATTTATCTATGGGTTTAGTGGCAAGCCAAATTAATTAGAAACAGACAATCTTGCCACACAAAATCTGTTGAAACGCAACGCATTTTATTCATAATTTAATGATTAATAAAACTACTCAAACTACTACAAGGAGGAGATGGTATGAACACTTGAACAGCATGCCTGACATCCGCCTACCCGTGGCTGCCTTGGGTTAATATCCTACTGGGAAGAGAGATGTCGGTAGACCGAGGAGGAGATGGGTTCCGGAACAGGTCTAAGGCCTAATCATTGGAGTGGTGATTATGGTGATGACAAAACTATTTACCAAACTGCAGGAAGGTGCAATGGTGATGGAAAATTTTGTCATATTTAGCCAGGAAATGGCTTAATGCTGTGGAAGTTAAGTTATTTACGACATAGCCAGACAATCATTTTTCAAATAACGAGATTTGGCCCGTCATATCCATTTCAATGAATGCCCGTCATACGAGAATACTAGGATAGAACAGTGACGCTTGAGGTGGTTCGGCCATGTGCTCCTACAAACAATTAAAGACAACCCGTTCAGTTAATCTGACCAGCGGCTCTCAGCAAGTTTGTATTTTTTATTACAATGACAGCCGAGACTTCTGCATGAAGAATATTTATAGACAATTGAATCAGCATTTCCTACAAACGTTTGTAAACAGTATTCATTAACAATTTTTAATTTACATTTATGTTTCTTCTTTATAGTGCGGCCCGTTAGATATAAAGTTTAGACAGAGGATAATGAAGTGTTTTGTTTGGACTGTGCTCATACTGGGCAGAAATTTAAACGTTGAGGAAGGAGAAGCAGAGATGGTTAAAGGCCTTCGAGATGTGAACATACAGAAGTATGGAACGGATTTCCTGGAAGAATAGAGTGACGAATGAGGAGGTGCTTGGAAGTTAATGTGACGGTAGAAACTTTCGAGAAGCTGGCAAATGGAAAGCGGAATAGAGGACGAAGATACCACGTGATAGACGATATACGAATGCGATATTAGAAAATGATAAAACTAGCCCAGGGCAGAAAAGCATGCCCTCTAAGACCTGCCCTTGGACAGGAAACACGATGTTGTATATTATCTTATATTTATAATCATTAAGTATACTTTTTATTACACATGGTTAATATTTACATCTGTATTAAATATTTAGCACTGACGTATACTGAAATCTCTGCACTTCGAATTATTGGGATGGCCGCAAAATCATTCTCAAGGGGAACCGATAAGTACAGTATTTATACCAGCACCAGATATCTATTAATACATGCCTATTTTTAGTAAAAACAGCCCCTCCGGGGGTACTTGGCTACTTGTCTCTATGTACCGATTCATTTCAAGGGCGTTTTTCACCTTCCCCCTACGTTTACTCAGCTCTAGACCCGAGTACATGAGGCGACAAACAGCCGAAGTGCAGTTCTAGCCACTCAAACTGTATGGGATACATACACAAGCAACCAACAGCAAGCGTCGGCTTATTCAAACGTTAACATGTCCGTTTCACCAGACAACGTTCAACATGACTGAAGATAAGCGTATAGCCCATAAGAAAATACACCCATATAACAGACACGCACAGTAATCGCATTTAATGAAGAAATTTGTGTTAGTGGTAGAAATCACAATCAGAATGATCACTGTTGCACACCACTATATAAAAATTATTCCGATTAGCGCTTTCAAGCTTCACAGCCCATCGTCAGATCGAAATAGACAGGAAATATATAAAAACAAACCCTTCACCCCTCTCCCCCACCCTGCTCACACACAACAAGCTATAAATTAATGACCCTTCCTCACCCCCTAAACCCTGTCCCACCAACCATCTGTACATAGAACAACCAATTCGTTATATGCAAGACATTTCATAGAAGACAACCATAAGTTTGTTAATCCTTTGGAAAAATACGAAATTGTAAAAGTAGTAAATAACACAGTTGAAAGGAAGCTTAGAGAGGAGTTAGAAATATTGAAAGAAAGAGAAAAAGGGTTAGACAATTTAATTAATATTAAAATTAAATTTGATAATGAAGAAATATTTTATAACATGATTAAGAAGTGAATGAGAGAGGACAGATAGATAAGATTAAGAATTATATTGCATAGTACTAATTGGTTGTTTTAAAATAAGGGTGTGTGACTGACCCACGTGTGTGGAGAGGAAGAGGGTAGTTTAAAAGGATGCACGCACACACACACACGCACACGCACACACACACACACACACTGAAACACAAGGAATTTGCTAGAAAAATATGTAACTGTACAGATGGTTGGTGGGACAGGGTTTAGGGGGTGAGGAAGGGTCATTAATTTATAGCTTGTTGTGTTGGAGCAGGGTAGGGGAGAGGGGTGAAGGGTTTGTTTTTATATATTTCCTGTCTATTTCGATCTGACGATGGGCTGTGAAGCTTGAAAGCGCTAATCGGAATAATTTTTATATAGTGGTGTGCAACAGTGATCATTCTGATTGTGATTTCTACCACTAACACAAATTTCTTCATTATACGTCTGTTAAGATGTGCAATCGACTACAGGTAATGGACAACAACAATGAGGTAATAAACGACAACAATAAGGTAAGTAAAGTTTTTAAATATCTTAAGTTAAAAGTTAAATTGAAGAGGGTTTTAAGTAAAATATGGTTTAATAAACAATGTCTGGATAATAATGTCATCCCAAAGTACGCTCAAGTTAAAATTAAAAATAAGAACAGTGTAGCCAAAAAAGTAAAAGAACAAAGCGAGAAGTTGTGGATAAAACTGGAAATAAGGTCACTCTACGGCTTAATCAATAGATATAATAGGGAATTATATGACAGACACATAGAATTGCTAAGAATATACTCGTATGTAGAGTTAGAAGAAATATTATATAATTTTGGTTTGGGGTACGTAGAAAAGAAATTGGAAAATAAAAATAAAAAAATGGTAGATAAGTTAAATAAATTAATAAGAAAGAACGAAGTAAAAAAGGAACACCTCTCTAAGAATAACAATGAAAAAAGAGTATTAAACCTTACAGAGGTAAATTTCAATACAGAAGAAAAAGAAATGTTAGCAAAAGGCTTAAAATACGCACCGCCACCAGAATTAAATCAAGAAAAAACGATTATTGAATGCGAAAGGATAATACAAAAACTAGGAAATGAAAATGATAAAAAAAGAATAAGGTGGGAAGTAGGGAATGTAGTAGATAAAATATTTAAGAAAAGTTTGTATAATTCAAAAATGAACAAAAAATCAAATCAACTGTAACTAAACTAAAGAATAAAATAAAGAAGAATGATATTATAGTTACGAAGGCGGACAAAGGAAATACAATGGTACTACTGAGAAAGGACGAATACATAAAGAAAACGGAAGAATTTATAAGGGAAGGACCATACGAGGAAATAAAATATGATTATACAAGTAAGTACCAGTCAAGGATACAACAAATGATGAAACAGATAACATTTATAGAAGAAAATAAGAAAAAGTATTTATTGGAAAGTAATCCAACAGCACCAACTTTTAAAAGTCAGGTTAAGATACATAAAGAAGGAAAACCAATTAGACCGATTGTTTCTTTTATTAATGCACCTATTTATAAATTATCAAAGGAAGTTAGCAGAGTACTGAAAGAGAAATATGAATTTGGGACAAAATACAGCATAGAGAATAATGTAAAATTGATAGAAAAATTAGAAAATATTAGGATTAAGGTAAATACAAAACTGATATCACTGGATGTTAAGGACATGTTTACCAATATCACAGTAAATAAAGTTATTAAGTTAATAAACGATAATAATATGGGAGAATACAGGTATAAAAAGCAGTTGATGAAAGTAATTAAAGAATGTGTAAATCAGAACTATTTTAGGTTTAATAACAAGTTTTATATACAGAAAAAATGTTTACCTATGGAGTCTTCATTATCCCCTATTCTTGCTGAAATATACATGAATGATTTTGAAAAGCAATTAATAACTTCCACTAAGTATAAAGACAATATAAAATTATGGTCTAGATACGTTGATGATGTATTAGTAATTTGGGAAGGAAGCATAGAAGAAGTGCATGAGTTTATAAATGAGGTAAATAATAAGGATAAAAACTTACAATTTAAAGAAGAGATAGGAGGTAAGAAAATAAATTACTTAGATTTAAACATAGAAATTAAAGATAATGAGAAACTACAGTTTGGGATATTTAGGAAAGAGTCGTATTCTGATATAATTATACCAAGAGAGTCTTACCACCCATATAGATATAAAATGGCGGCAATCAATTCATTTTGTTACAGAGCTCAGAAGTGTTTAAAAGAGACCGAATCAAAAGATAGGGAGTTAAAAACGATAAAGGGAATTGTAAGGAATAATAATTATAACACCAACATAGTGGATAAAGTTATGAAAAGGGTTAACATACAAAAAGCTAAAATAGAACCAGAACAAAAGAATTATGCAGGGTCATTGACATACTAGAACTAGAAAATACTAGTATTGACATACTAGGGTTCACATACTAGAAAAATTATAAAATGTTTTAATAAATATGGAGTAGATATAGCTATTAAAAAATGTGAAACGGTATTTGATAAGATAAGGAATAAGAATATAGAAAAAATTCCAGTATTACAGAAAAGCGGAATTTATAAATTAAAATGTAAAGACTGCAACAAAGTGTACCTAGGTGAGACAGGACGGAAATTCGTATGCAGGTTGTCTGACCACAAACGTGGAGAAGGTAATAGAACAACCAATTCGTTATATGCAAGACATTTCATAGAAGACAACCATAAGTTTGTTAATCCTTTGGAAGAATACGAAATTGTAAAAGTAGTAAATAACACAGTTGAAAGGAAGCTTAGAGAGGAGTTAGAAATATTGAAAGAAAGAGAAAAAGGGTTAGACAATTTAATTAATATTAAAATTAAATTTGATAATGAAGAAATATTTTATAACATGATTAAGAAGTGAATGAGAGAGGACAGATAGATAAGATTAAGAATTATATTGCATAATACTAATTGGTTGTTTTAAAATAAGGGTGTGTGACTGACCCACGTGTGTGGAGAGGAAGAGGGTAGTTTAAAAGGATGCACACACACACACACACACAACACTGAAACACAAGGAATTTGCTAGAAAAATATGTAACTGTACAGATGGTTGGTGGGACAGGGTTTAGGGGGTGAGGAAGGGTCATTAATTTATAGCTTGTTGTGTGGGAGCAGGGTGGGGGAGTGGGGTGAAGGGTTTGTTTTTATATATTTCCTGTCTATTTCGATCTGACGATGGGCTGTGAAGCTTGAAAGCGCTAATCGGAATAATTTTTATATAGTGGTGTGCAACAGTGATCATTCTGATAGTAATCGCATTCTCACAATACATTTATCACATATACACAATTTACCGCGAGCACAAAATGTTATCCGTCTCTGGTTTTTGAATTCTTATTGTTTCATTTTACTCGTACGTTAAACTTCTGATACGGTGCCCCCACTCAGTCCGACTGATAACGGTATTACATACTCATGACAAATGTCATTTTTTTCATTTTCACGTGTACTGTTCACTGTTACACGTGACACACTAAACAAAACCCACTCTACGTGTAATGACACAGCTAAGTATTTCAACGGAATTCACACGACTCGCACTTCAAACAATACTAATACTGTATTTTCAAAAAGTGTGTGTGTGTGTGTGTGTGTAGACTACTTGAATATGTATTAATTATAAATATAATCATTTACTGACACAAAGTTTAAAACTGTAGATCCTACAAACGTTTCACACGCGTATTCGATGTAGAAATTGATTTTTGTGAAACTTAAGTACAGTTGTACAGAAACATACTGTGGTCGAGCTTAAGAGGACTTTACTCTCTATCCGGAGACTGCTGCTGCTGGTGACTCCGATGATAGTCTAATATTTAACTTGTATTAATCAACGACGTATTATTGTAATGAATTAATTAATCGATATTAGTATTATTTAAGCAATTGCAAAATTGCTTGATCAAAACTGTAAATCTATAAACTCTTTATCAGTTTTCTGCAGACTGCATGATCTGCACCAAGGAAAACAACATGCCCTGAAAATGATTACAGGTCTATTAAAACATGTCAGCCCATAATAATTATATTATAATAATCATTGCGAACGTTATGACCTACAGAGATATCACAGGAAAATTATAACTTTTCAAAAACTAACACGAACCAACCCCGGGTATTTCCTAATAATACTAACTTGGAATGGTTACGTCCTAGCAGTAGCCATGTATAAAATATACGACCAGTCGTCGCAAGTGGATGAGAAACATGACCCTACCAAAGGAATGGAAGAAATACTAAACTATGTATATTTGAACGTAACCTACTGAGGAAGCTAACAAAACAAACAATGCATGAACTGTGACATAATGCAACGATACAGAGATATAGTGCAGTGGACTACAACAGCGTATGGCCCTTTTCACATGGCACGATTTTTCGCAGTGCGCCGAGGTTCTTGAATAACATTATCTCATATGAAGACTTTTTGGAAAAACTTGCTTTAATTGTTTCTCAAATGATTAAGTAATTAAACACCAGATACGGGTCTTTGAAAGATCAACAAATGAACCCACTTTTTTCCCATATTCTGTCGCTTCTTGTCGATGTTAGGTAATTCGCATAGGAAGATTAAGGATCCATTGACGGAGTAACGGACATAATGTTAAAAAAAACATCCTCGGAGTGGTAACTGGGAAGTGGGAGCGCCAGGATCGTGGCCTAGGTTAGCGAAACTTTGGGTAAAATGAACCGGGATGGATTGCAGAACTGAAGAAGAAATAAAAGATGTTTACCCACCAATATGCTCTTCAACACTTTTACCTTTTTACATTTCCTCACAGAGAACTGTCTGCTCTTTGGTCACTATTTAAAATTACAAACGAGTTCTTCTGAATACAGATAAGAGTATACCACCTATACACTGAATGTAAATGTAAAATTCATATTTAAACTTCTGTCTCGATTAGTAGCCCTATATATTTTTGCCCGAATATAAGGCGGAGTGGCTGTTTTTCTAATCTGACCAAGTAGACGTTGCACAAATTAAGACAGTTACATTTTACTAAAGATCATCACCATAATAGAAAAACGAAACCTTATACGACTTAGTGGGCTGGTCATTTTGTAAAGATGGAGCCCTAGTTCCTGTAGACCGCTCTTCCTGCAAAAGCTGGTCAAGAAACGTAGATAAACCGAAACCGATATGTAGTGTGAATTAAGATACTAAAAGAGCTGGTATGCATATTTGAAATGTGGCTGCAATAACCTGAAATCAACGGGAAGGACTGGTGCTTCAGCAGGCCATCGCCCAAGTCATGTAAGCCCATGGTTGAAAAAGTAGCTGACCTAAAGGTACGATGAGACGATTCACAAAAGACACCTGTAAAAAATCGGTATCGACACCATTTATCATCTGTACGAAAAAAACGAGAACGATGCGATCAGAAAATATCACTGTTCAACGACAAAAACGTACATGAATCAAAAGCGCGGAATAGCTGCAGAGGCGGTAAACAGTAAACACAAAACTATGTCACAGTAGCCACACCTCGGCCAGTGCTTGTATATACTACGCATCGCGCGCGCCTCTTCATCTCGCGCCCAATCGGGCCACGCGCCAACTGACCGCTCCCCACCCTCACTTTTACTGAATCCGTCTCGCGCGGTTTTGGTTTTCGCGCCATTTTTTCGTGACGTTTGTTTCCAGCTTTTTTTATACAACGCCGCATAAAATGAATCACACACAGTATAAAACATTACACTTAAATATACGTACAGTATTCGACTTACTTTTTTTTAATACGAATTAAATAAAACCCCAATTAAAGTCAAGAAAATTTTTCAAAAAGTACAGAGAAACGTTAAGATAATAATAGGTATGCAGACTAACTCAACAGCCGCGAAGCTTGTTACAACCGTGCCTTTCCTTTCGCTGTCCAGTAGGACTACGGACCTAAACGACGCAAGACAGATTGTGCGCTGATGTATTAAAATTACAATATTCTATGACGCGTACAGCATTATACTGTACGACTAACTTACAAAGTTTATTCAATTTTAAATTTAATGTTCACTGATGATAATGAATAATACAGATTTAAATAATTTCGTCTTTTGGTAGGGCTTTTATCTGTTAAAAGAGTGAACAAAAAGAAGAAAAAAATCAGGTACGGTTGTGTATTAATATATTTTATTGTATCAGCACACATTACCAATAACTGTATACATTACACGCCACCTCGCGCGCGCGCGTACACACCTTAAAGTATGTAATTTTAGGTACAGCTAACGGACTGAAAAATCGAGCTAAATGTTCAGAAAATAACATGATGATTACAGATTCGAGTTATGGGGATTGGTGTGTAAGACAACGCGACGTTCCGCAATTTCAATCGACTAGTGAGCTTTTTGAAGCTGCTCCTGCTACGGGACGAGGAAAGGATACTATTACTAGATAAGCTGGAAAACGCTCTAAAAGATGGGCAGACCAATCTAAGATGTCGCTACAAATTCCTGATGAAAATTAAACTGAGCCAATTAAACGTATTCTACAACACATTCAAAATTCCAGTTATAAATAACGGTGACAGCATAACGTTGAAACGATAAACAGAAGGTTGATAACGTTAAAAGAATATATATTTCTGAAAACGTTTTTAACACAAATCAGACAAACCAGATCCTTCATCGCTATCATTAAGACAGAAAGAGTTTTTATCTTATCTGGCAAGTGTCACGTTAGTAGCACCTGAAACAAATAACAAGTATGCCAAACTAACAAACAACGTTTATTCATTATTCCGTGAAGTGACGGTATTTCCCTCATGCTTCAAACTTACTTTACTATTTTTCCTGTATTCTACAAAAACTACTTCAGAGCCGTATGATGTTCTGAATATACACGCGCAATCACTTAAGTAAATTCGTGGATACGCGTACGTCTTTTGCTTTGCACGAAAACATGAAAGAAACAGCTGAAGCTTTATAAGATTACAATGGGCCCGCAAGCATAGGTGGTTAACATGAACAGATCTACGTAAGATTCAGAAATGACCTTTGTAAAGTATGTTAAGGCTGCAAGTGAGACGGCTGTATTCTCTGCCTGTGACAAAACCTTGAATATAGCTTCATATTCAAAATGTATCAGGCACAAGATTGTCAAAACTAAGGATTTACGGTTCAGGAGACAGATTTTGCTAGAAAAAGGTTGAGGATGATATCAAAAATTAAAATAACGACGTCTCTACATCCGAAGCCGACTTTCCGGAAGTAGTGAACTAAGCAGAAACGTTCAGGATACCGTTGATTGTCAGATCGATGATAACATTAACTTTTGGCACTTCTCGAGGATAATGTCGAATTCCAGTAAGGTGAAAGGTTCCCATGACAAAGCCTCCCGTTGCCTTTCGCGTCACGGCCATCAGTATACATGCAACCATAAATGTGTGAGTTTATTTGCAAGGTACTGCGTTCAATGATCTTTGCCATAGCACCTCCTGCTATCTCGATTCGGACAGAAAAGCAACGTGTACCAGTACCACGATTTGAATAGAAGTCTGATCACGGCCCCTGCATAGTTGCACCTGTGTAGACTGCAACGTCCGGAAAAGTTCAATGACTTTCTGTTGAAATCGTTCTATGGTAAACTCGGCATTTTTGTTATGCAAGCAGAAACTCTTATCACAATCAGGTCATGAATCAACGACTTGTTTTCATTATGGCATCGTCCAAAGCCTTCTCCGCCGACTATAGCGCGTTCCTAAAAAGGTCGGCGCGAAATTCTAAGAACCTGCTGTGGAAACTTTTGAGAGAAGTCGATATCTTGGTGAAAAACGTGTGTTTCGATGTTGGCTTCAGTGCTGAGGCTGTTTTCTCATGCTCCACTGCTGTTCTTAGGAAATGACGAACGTTTGGTTGTTTCAAATGTCCATGCAGAGTTCCTTTTGAACTCGTCTGTTAACGAAAGATTCTCTGCAAAGATGATTCTCGCAGGCTTTAGCTATTATTTCAAACATCGATTCCACGTCGATATTCAGGACAGAGATGTGAAATATTGGCTTTGGAGATCGTTCCTCTAGCCTGTCAGGTTTCTGTCCACACCGCAGGCCAGAGCAGCTGTGATAAGCTTCGTTTATATCCTGAGCATATTGGGGGTGGCATGGTGCCCGCCCTATATTTGGTGACTTGAATCGTTGAAGTAAGCTGAAAACTATGCTTACAGAATCTCCAACTATCGTACCCAAACAGACTTTGCTTACAGAATCTCCAACTATCGTACCCAAACAGACTTCTGCATTTCCTTTATTTTCGCTACAGAACTGATATCTTCCAGAATTCATTTCACCTTTGTATTCCATCCGTACCCCGAGTTTGCTATATTCGTTAACAACTAGAAGCAGTAGTGCTTCAGGTCTTCTTGTGTGTTAGGTTCGTGGTAACGTCGGCCAATCAGAAGCTTGGCATCGAACATGGCGCTTCATTGAGAGTTAGTAAATTGAGCACGTGACAGCCATAAATTGGTAACACGCTCTAAACAGTTTAGTTAAGCCTCCAAAGGCGAAGACAATGAACTTGTACAATTTCTATTGCAAAGACAACACAAATGCAATGCGTATCAACCCACAATTCGGCTGGTTCTCCGCCACCAACAGTGAGATAAAATCATGTGAAAACCTGATGTCACGTTAGTGAATTTGCTAAAATTCTGACTGAACTTCTTGGCTTGCAGTGGCAACAGTAATGGAAATAAGAGAAAATAATATTAATTATATCACAGAATTTGTAAATATAGGGTGATTCAGTTGGAGGTTACAATTTTAAGTTGGCAATACTGTTTTCTTGTGAAAGATGAACAGCTGATATTTGAAATTAGTAATTGCTAAGTATTGCCATTTGTTGCTATGGAGCGGTATTCGACTCAAGAACGTATTTTAATTGTTAAAACCTACTTTCGAAGTGGAGAAAATTTAACTAACACGATTCGCGCACTGAGAAATGACTTCGGTAACCACAAACGTCCATCTCGTGCCGCGGTTAAAAAATTAGTCGAAAAATTCAATAGAACCGGGTTAGTGTTTGACGTGCAAAGACCAGTACGTCCTCGTAGTGGCCGGTCACGAACAAATATCGCCCCAGTGAGTGCCAGTGTCCATGACAATCCGTCAACCTCGATTCGTCATCGTTCCCAGCAGCTGGACCTTTCCTACAGCACCACGCAGCGCATATTAACTAAAGATATGCATTTGCATGGCTACGAGATCCAATTAACCCAGAAACTGAACCCAACAGATCATAGACAGCGTCGTGACTTCGTTGATTGGGTGTTAGAGAACCACCAAGTTGATGGCGATTTTGCGAAGAAAATCATATTCAGCGATGAAGCTCATTTTCAACTGGACGGGTACGTAAACAAACAAAATTGCCGTATTTGGAGACTTGAAAATCCATGAGCCATTCTCGAACAACCAATTCATCCACAAAGTCACTGTTTGCTGCGGATTTTGAGTCGGCGGCGTGATTGGGCCGTACTTTTTTGAAAATGGCCGTGGTGATGCAGTAACAGTCAATGGTAAACAACGTTATCGGAAGATGATAACAAATTATTTTTTGCACGAATTGGATGATATTGATGTCGAAGGTCGAAGACATGTGGTTCCAACAAGACGGCACTTGCCACACAGCGCGAGAAACAATACAGTTGTTGCACACAAAGTTCCCCGGCTGTGTCATCTCTCGTTTCGGCGATCAACATTGGCCACCAAGATCCTGTGATCTCACGCCGTTGGATTATTTTCTTTGGGGTTATTTGAAGCAGAAGGTGTATGCCAATGACCCCAAAACGATTCGAGAGTAAAGGACGAGACACGCCATGTTATTCATGAGCTGCCGCAGGAGTTGTGACGGAAAGTGATGGAAAATTTCATCAAAAGGGCGGAAGTCTGCAGGGCCGCTCGTGGTAGCCATTTGGCCGATATAATTTATCATGTTTAATGTCATGTCTAAACAACATACAGAAATAAATACATTAAGAGTTTATCAAAAACCAATGCGTTTTATTTTACATTAAAATTGTAACCTCTAATTGAATCACCATATACTTTAGTTATTGAATAATTCGAAGTCCGAACAATATTAGTAGGAAAACGTGAAGAAAAAAGCGTAGTATTGCTTTCGAACTGCTGGGCACTTGCATCGTATTGTGGTGCATCGGCAATGTTTTACTGCGTACGGTCATTGACCTCGTAGTAGTTGTCACTGTACAAACTGGGTGGAGGGGGACACATTCGTCCGCCCAATGTGTTGCCGCTGTATAAACCGGCAAAACGCTCAGTTAGCAGGTATGTTCGTTTCGGAACCAACATGCAGCAGTTACTACCTACCTATTTGTGTTTTGTCCGTTATTCTGTGTACGTATAATGGGAGTCAGATCCCGTTGACCCGTTACCCTCTTCTTCTTCCAGCGAATGGTAGAAAATACTCTAAAAAAATATTTTGGCTCTAAAAAGAACACTTGGTACTAGAAAAAATTCGAAGTAATTTTTAGGTTAAGTTTTAGGCCTATCACAACCGGCATCAGGTGTTATCTACCCACGCCACGCCACTGTTGGCTTGTAATCTTTGGCGATGTGACGTCGTTGTATAACACGGCAACAATATCCACTAGTGTTCCGCAACACTAGGAAACAGAAAATCTGCGCCATATGTATTATTCACGCTTAATTACAATTGCAAGTAATTTAGTCGTATTATCTGCTAATTAATGTTAACCGTGAGTCAGCTAATAACTGCTTTTTTCTTAACTTTTCCTGTATGTATGACGGGATACTTCGCCGTACGCTAATTAGCATACGCACGGTTTCGTTATCAATTGAGATCGCGGTGCGGTAACGTAACGGTACACCATCGTCATGGCTCGCAACTGCATGCAAAACGTACTGTACAGTAACAATAATTATTTGGGGGCGATACCTCTTATGCTGTGATCCGTAACACGTATGTGCCGCTAACATCCACCGGATCCTATCGCGGTGATCTGGCCAAATTATTACGTACTGGGAACAACAATCGTAACGGGCAGCCTACGAAAAATTATGGAACATTTTGTCACATACCTCGACTTTATTATACAAAAAAGTATTAAATCAGTGTGTACTACCCAAAATTATTAAGTACCGGGCTGTTAGGCCGTTGTCGGTTTCTATATAATCTCGACATCGTCGGCAACGTTTTGCATCCCACCCTCGGGGATCTTCTTCCGGCCGCAAAAAGCGACAGAGTGTTATGAAACAGTTTCGGCAGATCTTGGCCAACAACTTTTTTCTATATACGTAACCTATATACAAATTTTTTATATAAGTAACCTCGTGTTACCGGCCGCCTGTTGCTCTTACCTGGAAAAAAGTTGTCGGGTATCGTTCGGCCTATGTCTGCCGTAACTGTTTCATAACACTTTGTCGCTGTTTCCGGCCTGAAGACGATCCACGAGTGTGGGATACGAAACGTTCATGACGGTGTCGAGATTATGTTGCAACCGACCACGGCCAAACAGCCCGGTATTTAATCATTTTGAGTATACTGACACCAGCCGCGTGAGCTTAAGACAACAATTAGTGTGTACTACCGTTTCTTATGTATGCTCCTGAAAAGTGACACTAATTGAAACGGCAATACATAGAACCGGCGCAAGCACAGCAACGAACCGATCAATACTGTACTTGAGAAAACAATAACAGTCAGAACACACACCGCCGCCTAATATACATGCATGGCTGCCGAATACGCAAGTCTATCATGGAGTCATCAACATAACTACACGCTGAAGTATAACTGGATAGGTCACGTGACAAGATTAACAGACAATATGCGCGCGTGTTGTGTGTGTGGGAGGGAGGGAGGGAGGGAGAGGGAGAGGGAGAGGGAGAGAGAGAGAGAGAGAGAGAGAGAGAGAGAGAGAGAGAGAGAGAGAGAGAGAGAGAGAGAGAGAGAGAGAGAGAGAGTAATGAATGGAGACCTAGAAAAGACGCTTACAAAGTAGAAGAGCCCTCAACTGCCTGGAAAATTTTATTCAGACTGCAGAAAGAGGAAAGAGCGGAACATCCACAGGCTTGCTCTTATACTGTGAATCACGCTATCAGGAAGATCAACAGATATTCACAATAGCGAATCAACAAATGCTGTAAGCGATAGCTCAGGATTACTTCGGACAGATGAAAAACGTTTATCAACGGAAACGATCGTTATTACTAAATGATATCTCTATGTGTGTTGTTGAATAAACCCATATAACAATGTGAACCAGGCCAGTCGACAGACCTTCGTTTTTTAGCTGATAGTTGTAAGAAAAAACACATGAAAAGCTAACTCAACTACTGACTCGTTATTCTCAATGAACTGTAGGGACACGGTATTCATAAAATTGGTACACGATATCTGCTTTTACAACATCAGCTTTGTGGACATTTTATACGACAGATTTTAAAATACTTACAAATGTGCTAAAGCGTTTTTGAACGTCTTGAGGAAAAAATGGATAGACCTGTAATGAACTGTAATCTGAATAACGAATGTACGAGCTACAAGGCAAAATTAAAAAAAAAAAAAAAGAGCCAATCGGAAACCCATATTTTCTCAGATGTAGAGAGTCGATCTGAACTACACTTTTATTTAAAAAATGTATTTTGTGTAAATAAAAAGTGTACTACGAAGTGTACAACATGAAACTGACTCAACAAATTCAACTTTACGGTACGAATGTGGAAAAGAAGATTCTAACAAATCATTAAATGTTTTCACTTTGTTTACATTCGCGCGCGCAAGCAATCGCAAACATACGTACAGGAATTTTGTTGAGACATGGCGGCTGACAAACATACTACAGTAAGGGACTTAACATTATAAGCTCAAGGTTACGCAATAGTAACGCTCTTCCCCGCCCCTCGCCATCCAGCGTTGTCGCACGTTGCACTTGGTTATGCGTAGGGAGGGCGGGGAGTGAAGCGACATGGCAATACCGCAGTCGCCTCGAAGCTTATATTGATACGTCTCGCATTATAGCAATATAATGTTGAGACATGGCGGCTGACAAACATACTACAGTACGGGACTTAGCATAATAAGCTTCGAGGTTACGCAATAGTAACGCTCTTCCCCGCCCCTCGCCATCCAGCGTTGTCGCACGTTACACTTGGTTATGCGTAGGCAAAGGCGGGGAGTGAAGCGACATGGCAATACCGCAGTCGCCTCGAAGCTTATATTGATACGTCCCACATTATAGCAATATAATGTTGAGACATGGCGGCTGACAAACATACTACAGTACGGGACTTAGCATTGTAAGCTTCGAAGTTACGCAATAGTAACGCTCTTCCCCGCCCCTCGCCATCCAGCGTTGTCGCACGTTACACTTGGTTATGCGTACGCGGGGAGGGCGGGGAGTGAAGCGACATGGCAATACCGCAGTCGCCTCGAAGCTTATAGTGATAAGTCTCACATTATAGCAATATAATGTTGAGACATGGCGGCTGACAAATATACTACAGTACGGGACTTAGCATTGTAAGCTTCGAGGTTACGCAATAGTAACGCTATTCCCCGCCCCTCGCCATCCAGCGTTTTCGCACGCTGCACTTGGTTATGCGTAGGCAAAGGCGGGGAGTGAAGCGACATGGCAATACCGCAGTCGCCTCGAAGCTTATATTGATACGTCTCACATTATAGCAGTCTTCAACTCGACACTTCTCCCTTACACAGTTCGCGCATCCGACCTTCCACGTCTGACCAAAATATGACATACACACACATACACATACCACATTTACATTTATCTATGTACACATAGATATGACATTTGCCACAGCGAAGGTTGTGATTTGCGAATTCTTAAATTAATCGAAGTTATTCCTCGCCATGTTTTCGATTCTCTGGAAGCCAGAAAGTAAAGAATACGTTCGACATTCGAAAATTTCGGATAAACGTATAAAAAATTACCGTTTCAAGAATATAATCAATAATAATACTTTGTAAAGATAAGGGATAAGAAGGTGAGAAAGGTTTTATCCCCTGAACGCGTTTACCAAGTCTGCCGCAGTAGTCTGCGCGACGCTACAGGCGTACTCGACGACTTCTCATATCATTACGTGGCTAAGTGCACTTTTCCCCCAAACGGTAATGACGGAAGACGACATAATTACACCACTTGAATGTTGAAACTATCTAGACCTGAACGCTAACTAGCAATTAGTTGCGGCCGCGCTGTAACGTCGCCCACTAACGGAAGTTCTTTTATTCTTAACCATCCTTGTTCAAATGCATCGCCTCTCCTTTCTGTTACAGACAAAACACATATTAAATGGCACAAACCAGATCAGTTGGCAAATAAAATGGCTCGGATTTTTTATTGTCACAAAACAATTTTCAATAGAGGAACTACTGTCTGGCCACGACTGGATGATCGAGGTTGCTCTCCCCCACCACGCGGCCGCTTGTAAGCGAGGTAGGGTGAAATATGTGTATATACTAGCCGTTTGGTTTACCCCCACTTAGCCTACCGTAGTACCCGGCCATGCTTCTTCCACCTTACACAATGCTCCAATCATCGAATCGCGGCCAGACAGTACATTCTTCGTCAAACTGTTCGCTAACAGTCCGTAAACATTAAATGTAATACTGTTACAATAAGTGGATGATATGTTACAATAATCTTCATCGATGACGATACCTACAAAACCAAAAACTGTAAAACGATGACAAACGTCAAACTGACTGTAAAAGGTTCCACGTAGTAGGACGCTACGTAAAGTCTGTTTAGAGCATCACGTTGTCATTACTACTACAAATCGACGGTGTAACAAGACGCCTAACTGATACTACAAAAATCATTTGCTCTTCGTTTCGCATCGCAGTTAGGACACTGTACGACGCAATAACACACTATTTTCCTCATTCCTCGCCCTGTCCGTAATCCATCCTTTGTTGTTCCAAGGAAGGACCGGGTACCGAAAGTACAGTAACTTTTACGAGAACTGACCATTAACCATATGCTCAACCCCCCCCCCCACAAGTGTGGCGGTCCGAGGTTTTCGGACAGGTGTTTCTTCCTTCGCCTTCACCTAACTGCAAGACAGCAACTTCGCCACACCCTGACAGGGGCTTTATACTAACCCTAAAGTAGGGTTGCCACTTCCGCAGGATCCCCCTATTCCGAAGCTCCTCTTCTCTCTATCGCCTCCATTGTGGTCTTCAAAAGTGAGATCTGTAAGGATTGCTACATTAAAATCCCAAATCAAAAAACAAAAACAAAGGCATTCGTGGGAACGAACAGGACAAAAATAGTCACGGAAGATATAGCCCCATCTAACAGGTTCAGCATTTTATTTACCTGAGTGCAAAATTTCATATGGAGCTTGGGTGCGACAGGGGTTTTGAAAACAAAATCAATAAGTGTGGTCAAATTTGCTGTATAATAAATCCAAACTTTAAACATAAAACACGTAGAGATACAAGAATTAAGATGTTAAAACAACTGCAGCGCAGACATTGCTTTTTGGAAGTCGGTCATGGGTTCTTACTAAGAGACAAGAAAACCGCATACAAACAGAAGAGATGAAATTCTTCAGAGCTGTGAACGGATGAAGAAGACAGGACAGGGTAGGAAACGCGGATATAAGAACGGAATTGCAGTAACAGAAAATAGAAGAAGGTGGGTAGAGATCACTTTAACAGAATGGATACAACCGGACTTTCAGTTCGAGTCTAGCCCTAAATACCATCAGGAAGAAGTCTTGGAAGAGTAAGGAAAAGAAGAGATGGGTATCGTAACAGGCAATTTGTGCCTAATACGTGAAGCCCAGAAAAATAAAAACACTATCTTCCTCATACGCGACACGCGAGTTTCTGTCCGTTACGAATTAGGGATTTTGGTAGACACCAGTTACTCAGAACGGCGACATTTCAAGTTTCAAGCAGTTGTAAATCGTTAGCAATAAGGCGGTAAACAGTAATACGAATGTTTACCAACATTTGCCGGAGTGAGTGGCGTAACGTAACACACACCACAGCACACAGGAGGAAGCCATGCGTAAATAACAACGCTTATCACGTACAATATTACTCCCCCCCTCCACTCCCCTCATGTACTACACACTTTATAAGCTTTACGGACTGCATTAAGCTTATTCGTTTAAAGTTCACTTGTTCTAAGATGTTTTTTTATAGTAAAAAAGCCACGATTTTTTGGAAAATAATAAAAACATTAAATAAAATAAAATGTCTAATCCGGCAAAAAAAAAAAATCAAAAAGTTGTTTGTTTACTTAGTTATCGTCCTGAGAAGTGGGAATAAAAGTTATGTGGGAGAATGTGTTTCAATGGCTCTTTGTAATTTTATAAGTCACAAAAATCTAAGTTTGTTGATAAATTTGGATTACAATTGGAAACGTACACTGACATAATTGGGAAACCACAAGTAGTACTGAGGTAAGTAAGGTGCATTCGTTATTATGGTATGTTACACTGCAGTGTGATTTTAAAGACATCACACTGACGGTACTGAAAACTACTTAAAGGGAAAGGTATTGATGGTGGGGGGGGGGGTCTCTGCTCTCCTTTCGCCTCGTATACGATGCGCAGGTTACTTCGTCTTGTTAGTTCGTAGCCCGAAACGTCAATAATCAGCTGACTTCAAGAAATAAATCATATATGACAAGGACTTAAGTTTTTCACGATTAAAGTCATTTAGCGCAAAAACAGTATTCATTACTGTGATCGAACAATGGACACGAATAATAAAGACCGCTGAACTCATAGGGAAACGTTAAGACTCTTTATTTGGTGTAAACGATATAGACATGGGAGCTATATTCGATAATGGAAAACGAAATGAATTCACAATCTTAGGAACGGTCCTTTTAAACAACCGAAGTCCCAACACCGATTGCACAGATATCGAACTATGGTCGTTTTAAAACGGCCAGTCTTGGGATGTGCCTATTGCAAAATCTGAAGTTAGAAATAAGGTGTAAAACCAGTGGCGGCTCGTACAGGGAGGGCAAAAGGGCGCAGCCCTCCCACTAAATTTGCAAATTAAACTTGTCAATAATATAACTATAATGTGTAGTATCCTTATGTGAAAGATATTTTTGGGGCGACTAATAGCGATCACCCGATGTTTTCGGCATGGTCCCGCAGCCGGACGCTTTCGCTGTCGCCCTCCCTGCATAGGCGGGTCTTGCGGGTAGCGGGGAAAGAGGACATGTACACATGTCTATGCTTTTAAATCAACAGCAGCCATTATAGGAGGGGCTCTGCCCGCTGTCTGATTTCGCGGTTGTTTTCATAGAGAACCGGAGCGATGTTCAAAACTTCTCTGTTGCTGTTTAAGGGCATATATTTTCTCTTGTGTTTTATGTAGTTTTGATTATGTTCTTGTTGTATTTTTTGTGTAAACATAATGTTCTTATAATTTATTCTTTATTAGGCAGTGTATTCTGTGTAAGATACTGTTTTTGTCGAACCTTGTGTACATAAACGTGTAACTTATTCTGTGTAGGCCTGAGCCTGTGTTCTGTGCGTATTTGTTAGAAACAAATAGGGTAGGGAACAAATATATTTTATTTAGCAATGCATGCATTTAATAACATAATCTATTAAGTATTTAAGTTTAGGAACGTGAACTGCTTAGGGTTATAAATAATTTCAGTTTCAAACACTGTTTAAATATTGGTAGTTTGCAAGGTAGGTTTTTGATATTAACAATACTTTTAGTAGTCAAGCAAAAGGTTCAATTTTACAATTATTTCATGATAATAGCAATAATTTAGTTTCTACTGGTGACTTTTGTTACATATGGGTCCAAAAAAATTGTGCCCCCCCCCCAGTCAAAAACATTACCAGCCGCCACTGTGTAAAACTGATGGTAAGCATAGTATATAACAACAAATTAATTTTAGTATTTGTCCGGCTGAAATACAATTGTAATCTGAAATTCAAACTAAATCTATCTTACGAAATGTTGCAAATATTAAAAATTACTAAATGTTACAAAATACGAAGGAAATAAGTTGGAGTGGATGTTACTGGAAATCCCCCCCCTCGACACACACCAAGCTCCTGCTTATCTTTTAAGAGAAATTCTGATACATACTACTTCGCTCAATATACTACATGAGCAATAAAAAAAAATTAAAACTTTTCTGGAGAAAGTATCAGTAATTTCTGTCTCGACTCTCTTAAAGACATCTTTACGTGCAATATGAATTGGGAATTCAGGGCTTCAAATAGAGGCATTCAGTATCTTAATTCAGGTAGACTAAGGAAGCGATAAAAAAATAGAGAGTGAAGACGAAATAGGCAAGATACCTGAAATCTGATGTGAAGATAACTACCATATAACGTGGTGGTTGCGCCAAGTGTGTCACGCTATATAACCAGACAGCACTGGTTGCGTGACATTTTTACGGTCTACAGACGAGTCAATTATACCTGTGTTTGGTTTGCGTTATTTTATTAAGATTTTCTACTTACAGCAGTGAAGTTGTCACACGTCGGTACTCTGTCCCCACCCCCACCCAGCGTACGGACTGAAGCGAAGGTATGTGCTGCGTAGGTGCACAAGAAGAGGCGTGGAAGAGACAGATTTTGTATTCGCTTTCACTTTTTTACGACGAACGGGTTACATTGTGAAACTGAAAACAGCAGGGTGTCGTTAACTCGATTATTTATGTGACTTGGCAGTGTAATATTTATGCACTGTGATTTGACTTCTTCATTCCACTACTGTCTACAGTAGAAAACGTAGTTTGCTATGTAAACAACTGCTGACACTATTCATCCAGTTTTTAAATACAAAATCTACTATTTTAGTCAAAACTCAAAACCTTAAAAGTCCGTAATCTGTTTTGGTGTTTGTAAAAGCTCTTCAACGTCGGAGGAAATGGGAAGAACGATATGGCGATGGTTGAAACAGTGTTATCTCTCCTTGGAAACATTGTTATTCCATCAAATATATAGTAGATAAGAATTCAGAGAATACTATCGAAATAATAAGTATACACCACATTAAATGTTTCTAGTATTCATATACCCGTTTTATTTTTCTAAGCGTTACCCGTTATACAACTTCCTGGTCCCGGTTACAAAATGTTACAATTAAAGAATTTTAATGAAGAAAGTTGTGTTAGTGGTTGAAATCACAAGCAGAATGATCACTGTTGCACACCACTATATAAAATTTTCCCGATTAGCAATTAAAGAATTATCGAACTACGGAAAGTCTGTTTAATCGGGAGTAAGCACAGTAAAGTATTTGCTGGAAGTAAACTTAACGCATATTCGATACTGGTAATTTCCCCAAACGTCCTCCTATACCGAAATACACCGACCACCATACAAAAACGTCAGTGCATACGCAAAAGATGCAAAGCGTACCTTACAAGAATCTTAGGTTGGTGCTTTCTTTCTCTTCTAGTCTGTTGAAACGTGTATTCTGTATTCCTTCGTAAGTTTTACATACGGCAGTTTTGCAGCGGCAGACACCCTCATAGCCAGACTGCGCAAGCAAGTACTGAGTACGTCCAGGTAATGTTTACAAGTGTCCCCGGCATATTCAGAGCTAAAACGATTTAGCAAATTCGGGAACAGGAAAGGCGGAATAGCCATGAACTCGTTAACAAACTCCGTACTCGACAATCAAGGTGTTCTGTTAACATCTCCTCCCAAACATTGTCTTTTCAGCCTTATCTGTACATTGTTTCGCATAAATTCAAATGCGGCAGGTGAATCGGAACAAAATTTTAAAATCGCGCGTCAGTAATTCTCTAGTGATGGTAGGTAGGGAGTTACTGCTTCTTCTCGTCATTCAGTATTGCACTGCATTGTAGTAGCGGGGCGTATTTGCACCCATGGCTTGGTTGCAGCATCCGGGTCGAGCCCAACGGCTCCCAGAAGAACTGGGCTGGTTTTTCAACGGGTTCCTAAAACTGGGAAAGGTGATTGCCAACGCGACTTTTCGCTAGATGGCGAAGAAAGAATGCTTTATCTCGTGGCACTGCGATCGTGCTGATCCAGGTGATAGGTGTCTCCAGTCTCGAACACAGTAAGCAGACGCCTTGAGACGTCGCTCTCTAAGAGGCAGAGCCCCCGTGCCGGTGATGAAGGTAATAGCAGCAAGCAGCGTCTTTAACATGCTAGGAGGGGTCCCTGAGGAGTCATAGGGAAACGGAGTGAAGGAAGGTAGGCTGCTAAGGGGGGTAACTGTAGTACAGTACGTTTGTAAGCGTATTTTGCCACGTTCTAACGCATTATCAACGTTTGTTTTAGATGTGTCGATAAGTTTACGTTCAATTTGATTACTTTCTTATTTAAACTTACTTTATAATAATCATTAAATGAAGTAAAATAAAATACTGGCTTATAATACCCGTTCTAGAGAGCACACATTGTAACGAGTCTTATTTGTCTGTATAATTAATTAATAATTTTCAATTACAAGCTTCACCTTGTATGCCAAATATATAACAATATTAACGAAATTTAAAATACAAAATTTAAGTTGGTGATTTCCTAATTTTTTGTTTGATATCACTGGAGTATCGTTGGTTGTAAGCCTCACGTATGGACTGAGTTAATCACATGTGTAGTCTTACTGAGTAACACCTGCCGTGGTAATCGTCAATTATTATGTAGGGTTTAGAATAATTCATTCGATTATATAAATTAATTGCACTTGATTTCTTCTTAACCTTGATCGAATTACTTACCTAACATTAATTCAAAACCCATCAGTTCTGCGGCCAATGGGTGCTACCAACTGACTTCGTATGTAAACATAACCTTAACTCAAACCTCTAAAGAAAATAATTCTAAATTATTCTAAAGAAAATAATTCCATACTCCATTAATGTTGCTTAAATTCACTTTATTCATCGTATAATCCTTATTCTTTATCCCCTTTAAAATACTTAATTTGATTATCGTTACTTTAAAACAACAGGTTATGTTGGTTGAAACTCATATCTCAGGGTTGGCAATACGGTTTCATAAACCGTGTAGTGAACAAATTATCTCAGTTATTTAAATACAATATGGGTTCTTTTAACTGCAGAATACGTAACAAAAATGTCGATTACTAATATAAAAACATCGTAATAGGAGAGTGATTACATAAAACATAACAATATCTTAACCTAATATAACAAAGTTCGTCTGACCACTGACGTCAATTTTGTAGGTTAGCATATGGCTGATACGTTACATAAATTTAACCTCAACTACAAATAAATTACATTTAACAAGTGAAAAGTTACAGTATTAATAGTGTTTGTTGATTTTGTAGTGTTAGAAATAGTTCATATATGTTCAACAGGTTATAAATGCATTATAGTATAGTAGGATTATTCGAGTTAGTAAATTATAATAATCACTATACTTTCCTTAATTCCTTATATATTTTTTTATATTCACTGTTAATCTTTTAATTTACATTCATTGCTTTACTAAACACAACACTTCACAACACTCGTTGCTCACGGTCGAGTCACTTCGAGTTGTTAAGGTTAGAACGCCTTTGTTTACTTCCGGAACCGCACTAGGTTAGAGGTTACTGGTAAATTATCTTGTCGCGGAGCCGGTGTTCTGTACTGCACGAAAACTGATGAAGAACTTCCTTAGTTTTGTGCGTCTCTCTCGCTGTTCTTGCTTGAGCCTTCGGGGGGGGGGGGGGATTCTCGATATCAGAGTTTTGATTGGTTGGAATGCAAAGAATTCTTTTATTAAATCATCACCCCCGCCTTAACAAAACGATTTCTTTTTTAAGCGTGGGTTTTTGGGAACGAGATTATCAAACCGACGCCAATCTTTTAATCATAATTTATAAAAATAATTTACAATTGATCTATCTTTCCTATGCTACTTGTGATTACAAATATAATGTTACCATCACATGGCATTTGTTCTGCTAACCAATTTGACACCTCACAAGGCATAATTCTGTCTAATAATAACAAAGATAATATTTTTAGCTTATGGCCTACTACAATATTTTGTTTAAAATATGTCCTTTTGATACATTATTGACATGTTGCTATTATACATATTGTGTACAACTAATACAAAGTCTTCTGATGTTATTATTTAGCATTATAAACATCCAATTTTGAATAAAACACAGAATCTGTCTTTAGGCTCCCTAACGCCTATTGTACCATGACCTAGTTTTGTTTCATATCATACAATTATTAAATTCTAAGAGTTTATAACACTTGATACTTAATTCTACTGAACAATGCCAACTTTTGGTTAACATCTTATTGCTCAAGACCTGCCTTTTTCCTTGTATATTATCAATAATATAAGTTGAGTCCTTGTACAAGTCGGCAGCTTGTTACTTACTGCTATATTATACACATTTTATGCTCCTCATATCTTACTCCTAATTACACATCTTATTTCCTTCTACGTTTTACAATTGCTTGTATTATTTTGACGTCCTTATTTTCTGGTTAATTTACTAATGAAACATGCATCTTGGCGCAACAAGTCATTCTCATTAAAGCTATTATTAATGGTCCATTATCAGTGATAGTTATTATTTATTTTACTGACCAATAGTCAGTTCACTTATCACTTGTTAATGTTAACAGTGTTTACATTAACTTATTATTGGTATTTCTGTTGTTTTTGAATGTACAAGATTAGTCTTTTATACCCTCTCACATTTCATCATGTTAATATACAATAATACAATAATTACAACATCCTTGTGACCTAATCTTTGTTTTAGAATGGTCTATTTGTTTTCTAGTTTCATTTAGATATAACATATAATAGGTCTATAGTATATTTACTACATATTTTGTGTTTACAAGTATGATTTCAGATTTTGTTACGTTAGGTTGTCATATTTACTTTCACTGACTAAATTTAGTTCACATTCTTTGTCTTTGTGATTTATTTTGTTCACTTATTACTATTTATTAATAGTACTCTTTACTACTTATAATTATGATTACAATTATTCAGTTTTTTCTAGAATTCTAAGTACATTTTAAATTACAAAACAGTCCTGGTTTTGACATTCAGTTTTGTTACATAAATGGTACTGTCTGAATGTAAAATACAATCTTATAATCTTATACTATACATGTACTAAATACCTAATAACATATTTCATTATCATAGTGTTATTCTTTCACTCTCCTAATCTGTTGGGTAACCTTTATTTTATGTCTAAGTTATAGTTATAGTCATGTTTTTTGGTATGTCTTGTCTGTCACTTTATTCCTTATGTTTCTTACACAGTAGGATTCTATAATTTAATCTATTCATTCTCTAGCTATATTGTTCTTTATTTATGGGTGGTTGAGTTAGTTAAACCCTTTTTACTTTATAAAATAAACTGTTTTTTATTATTTGCCTTATATCACCTACCCTTAACTGTAATACACCTTTTTACAAATTATTTTTGGATTGACGTGATTCAGTTCGCTGCATATTTTTATCTATTAATTGGAGTTTGTAGTACTGTATAATTTGGTGACGCTACAATATCTATACGTTTAGTTCTGTTTTGCTCTTAGCGATGCTGCCAACCCACAAACAAAATTTCCCACCATAGGCGAGTGAATCGGATCACTAAAATTCGGGTGAATCGGATCGATTCTAACACAATAAACTTAGCAATTTTGATTTATTTCTTCAATTTGTTTATGACAGATGGGGGACATACAGAAGAAAAACAGTATCCTTGTGGACTGAGATGGACTTGAAAAAGGCGTAAAAAGCTGTCCGAGCGGGAATGAGCATACATCGAGCGGCAAGAACGTGTAGAGTTCCTACATCTGCATTAATCGAAGGTTGAAAGCAGTCACAGATGTCAAAAAAAAAGTACAGACTTTTTCCCGCACAAGAAAACGAGTTAAAATCTGGAATTATTAAATTATCGAAA
The DNA here is from genome assembly GCA_034769895.1 of Magicicada septendecula. NCBI lineage: Eukaryota > Metazoa > Arthropoda > Insecta > Hemiptera > Cicadidae > Magicicada > Magicicada septendecula. The sequence goes on along the minus strand of CM068372.1, from coordinate 342,992,116 downwards.
CGTGGTTTTGGATTAACGCCAAAAACTGCCCGACCAGCTGTATAATTTTTGCCGAGCAAAATAAAATAAAAAACTTTTCACATGTACTTAAATCGCAGGAAAAAATTTCCCTCAAGTTATCACTGAGAAACCCACAAGGTTTGACCCACGCTAGATCTGAAGACCTTACCGGGAAGATGTCTACGAGTATTTTAAAATCTTGAGAGAGGTTTTAGAAACTACCGGACTTATAGAAAGCCTGGGTCTATTTATAATCAGAAAGAAACCGGTTCCCTCTGAATAACACGGTAGCCAGCAAATTATTGCGGAAAAGGGTGACAATCACACGTTATTTCACTTACCTGCGTAGAACGAGGTGAGAACGTGACTGTTTCTGTCTGCACCAATGCCGTTTGTCATTTTATTCCTCCTTTTGTTATAACGAAAGGCAAACGAATGTACAATGAATTCTAGGATGGATGTCCACACGGGACAAAAATTGTTATGAGAGAAACAGGTTGGGTGAACGAGGAGACATTTCTGAAGTGGGTAAAACATTTTGAAAAATACAGAATTCCCGGACCGTGTGTGTTAATACCAGATGGTCATAAGTTGTTCGAAATATTTCAGCGTTTAGTATGCGTGAGGAAAAATCTATTCATCTTACACGTCTTCCGAGTCATACGACTCGCAGATTACAATTTCTCAATAGGTCCAAACACAATCTCACTGAAAGCCTATTACAATGAAACGTTTAATAATTCTGTACATAGGACAGACGGTGAGAAAACATCACAAAGGTTACTTCCGGTACAATATTCAAAACTGCTTGGTGTAGATCAGCAAATGCGGTTTCTCATCTTGTGGCATGTTCCCTTTCAATGCCAATATTGTTCAAGAACACAAGTTATGCACGCTTTATCAGAAACACCAGTCAGATAGCAGCTCTAAAACGTCGTTTCATAAACTTATTGGCTACTCCTACAGAAGTTAAAAAAGTGTCCGGCTGGAGTAGGCAGGAGCAAAAAGCTTGCATTCTAACTTTCCTAGATAACACTGAAAAAACCAAGGCTGCCAGGAATCTTTTCCAAGAAAAAAAGTGTTGAAAAAATACCAACAAACACGAAAAACCCGAAAACAATGGACCTAAGAAATGACAGGCTTGGGATTAGCAAAAAACAGGACATTCTAACTACTTCAAGGGAAGTGAAGTAGAGGAAGATAAAAACAATGGAGACACGAATCAGTTTTGTTTTATGAAATATTCTGACCCTAAATCAATTAGTAAAGGTGGCTAGATTAAATGTGAAAGGAACGGTAAATATAATTTGTGTAGGTGCACAGGATAAAAAACATTCATTTCAGGAAAAACATACATCTAAACGATGAACAGTTTAAATTCAAATATTTTATTAATGATGATTTTATATTTATATAGCTGCTAATAATTAATAATTTTTAAATAATTCATGCTTTTAGCCAAATAATTGCAATCAAATTACTTTTAATTCTGAAAATATTTAAATATTTAGAATGTAGATTCATCTCTATGTTAACTTTTATAATAGTTTTCCAAGTATATTAACGTTATCGTTGATAAAATGTGTATTTAAATTTTAAACAAAAAACTAGTACATTCAAATATTGTACTAAATAAATGTAATATGGCTGCATAAATATATGTAATGAATAATCTTGCAGATCCGATTAATATCGGAATTGTATAGTTGTGTTACCTGTACGTTTAAATTACAATTACGGGCGTAATTTTCTAGTAATATAAGTAACTGAATAATAAACTACAATAGATAGGCTATTCTTAAAACCATTTACATCTGATTAAACAACGTTTTACAGACTTTTACACAGAATTTTAAAAATGTTGACCCGACTCACCCGCCGTTTTTTTCCATAAATAATAATATTCACCAGTCAAATATTGTGGTTAACTCACGAATACGATTCGAATCAAAGTTATATTCTGTATAAGGATATATTTTAAATGCGATACTCATAAAACTCGAAATTAACGTTACGCGTAAAAGAGTTAATAGTATTTCTTCGAGCAAAAGCAACAAAAGCTTTTGCTACATATTTAATTCATAAATTCTCTCCAATAAAACAACACATTTTTGCGACTATGGAGTGTTATCTATATATTAATACGTGAAGAGAAAACTTTGTACCCCCTTTTAAGCATATTGCGCGCACGGAGGAGTGTGAGATTTGGCATAGTTAAAGTTTATATGGAGAAGGAGTGCAGAAAGCTAAAATTTATATATAATGTGTTACAAATACATTAAATTAAATAAAATAAAACATTCATTTGCACTTGAAAATTCATTTAAACTTTTCCAAACAATGGTAATTCTTAAAAATAAAATAATTTTGTTGCCAGGCAATAAAATTATAATTTTTTCATTTTAGTGTACGTTCATACTGCCAATGTCAAACACATAATAGTCTGTCGTTTGTTTACGTTCATACTGCCAATGTCAAACACATAATAGTCTGTGATCAAACAGTCGCACAGAGTAGAGATTGTCGCCAAAGAATTTTAAAATGTTGCCAACAAATAATTACTGACAGATTGACTGAATGAGCTGTGAATTTTGTGTGATTTCAAATGTTCCTTTTTCAATAGTCTGTGGAGTGTATGTCAAGGCAAAAAAGCGTTTATTTTATATTTTGTATATTAGATATCTGTGTTTTATATATTAATGTGCAGTTGAAAGTGAAATACAGCTTGCTTAATATACACCTGTTCAAAAGGAAAATTTTGTAGCAGAAATTTGAATTGACTTACTCTCGCCTAATTATTATTGGTGGTTTCAAAAAAGTGAGTACATTTTATTATTTTTAAATTAAACCCTGTCTAATCTTAGTTTCAGTAATTTCATTACATGTTTTTTTTTTACATTCAGATATTCGCACCTACTTCCATTATGCCTCGACATACAACATTGACGGGTCGGAGTGAGAGACAAAGAAGAAGGAATATATATTCGCGTGAAAGTCAAAATGATAATAGACCAAATGCAAATTTAAATAGTGTAAATAGTATACAAAATGATGAAATTATTTTGAGGGATACATTTAAATGCGCACTGAATGTCATTCCAAGAAATTTTTATACTTTTGATTGTGGATTAATGCATTTACAATGCAGGTTTTTCAATGCAAAACATTTAGAATCTGAAGTCACTTTAGGTGAAAGGACTGCATTCACTTCATGTTGTCATAAGGGTAAAGCAATATTACCGGCCTTACGTCAAAATGAATACTTTAAATCACTGTATGATGGACTTACTTCAAATAATGAACCTTCAATAAAAAGAAAGACAAAAAATTATTTTGAAAACATTCGTAAATACAATTCATCATTTGCTATGGTTAGCTCAGAAGCTAAAATTTCGTATACAGTTACGCGTGGAGTGTATCATTTTAAAATACATGATGTTTTTTTATCACAGATCAGGTCCAATGACTGCTGGATATGGTCGCTCACCATGTTATGCGCAATTATATTTTTATGATGTTGACACTGCTGTCAATTATAGATTACGTGAACACTATAATCAAACATGCAATAACAATATAATGCGCGAAATCTCTCTTGAATTGGAACGCATTAATCCTTTCGTTCGGTCATTCATTGCAATGACAGATCATTGTCAGAGAGTTGAAAATCAAAATAAAGAAATTTGTATGCTCATTAAAGTAAATCGTGATTTAGATCTACGCCGTTATAATGATGCAGTTCAAACTGATGTAGCAGTAATATTTAGTACAGTTGATGGTGAGCCACTCTTTGAACGAAATATGGTTTCGTTTTCAAAAGTTAATGGTACCATTAAAAATATCTCTGTTTTGGATTAATCATTGGACCCTTTAGCGTATCCATTACTTTTTCCAAATGGTGATACTGGGTGGCATATCAATATTTCTTATAATGTACCAACTACATCTAATTCAAGAGCTCCCAGAAATAAATTAACCATGCTTCAGTATGCAGTCTTTCGACTTGCAATTAGAGAAGATTTTAGCATGTTGCACCATTCACAAAAATTATTTCTGCAGTGGATAGTTGATATGTATGTGAGAATAGAGGGCACAAGGTTACATTTCATTCGACAAAATCAAACAAGTCTTAGGTCTGAAGTTTACAACAATTTAACAGATTATTTAGAATTGAACCCCAATGCCAATAATGTTGGTCGTAGGGTAATTTTACCATCTTCATTCAATGGATCTCCAAGAAATATGTATCAGAATTATTTAGATGCAATGTCAATTGTACAACATTTCGGAAAGCCTTCTTTGTTTATTACAATGACTTGCAATCCAAGTTGACCTGAAGTAGTTAGCAATATTGGTGTAGGTGAGTCAGCTAATTTTCGACCTGATATTGTTGTGCGTGTATTCAAGTCCAAACTGAAAGCATTAATTGAGGGCCTTACACTAAAAAAAATCTTCGGTAAAGTTGAAGCACTCATTTATACAATTGAGTTTCAAAAGAGAGGATTGCCTCATGCTCACATTTTACTCTCTTTAAATGAGCAAGATAAAATTGTTAACGCTACCGATATTGATAAAGTTGTATCTGCGGAGATTCCTAACATTCAAACACATCCTACATTACATGAATATGTTGTAAAACACATGATGCATGGTCCATGCGGTGTACTTAATCCAAATTCTGTATGTATGAGAGATGGAAAATGCACAAAAGTTTATCCAAAACGATTTAATGAATTTACATGTGAATCATTAAATGGATATCCATTATACAGAAGGCGTGATAATGGTATTAATGCTGAAGTTCGCGGTAGTTGCCTCGACAATCGTTATGTTGTACCATAAAATCCGTATTTACTTGCCAAATTTAATTGTCATATAAATGTTGAAGTATGCACTACAGTTAAAAGTGTTAAATACATTTATAAATACGTGTATAAAGGCTATGACAGTCCATCTGTTGAATTAGGTTCAGAGAGAAATGAACCAGGTCAAATACAAATTGATGAAGTTAAAAATTTTTAAATGGCCGTTATGTCGGATCAACTGAAGCTGTATGGCGCATCTATGAATTACCAATGCATTTTCAATCACATGTCATCGTTAGACTTGACATTCATTTACCGCGTAGACAGAATGTTTACTTTCGAGAAGGGCAAGAACGTCAAACAATTGAAAATGCAAGACAAACAAAATTATTAGCATTTTTTGAATTGAATCGATCAGATCCATCAGCGCATGAATATAAGTATATTGAAATTCCTTTGCATTATGTGTGGGAAGATTCCCGAAAATAAAATGGAAGAAGAGAAGGCGTGGAGGTGATAAAATCATTACACGCATATATGTAGTATCACCAAAAGACATCGAACTTTTCCATTTACGATTGCTTTTATTACATGTCTGCGGTCCAAAATCATTTGAGGATGTTAGAACATACAATGGAATTATACACACTTCTTTTGTTGAAGCGTGCCATGCTCGCGCCATTGCTTCAAATGATAATGAATGGCGCGGATGTTTAAATGAAGCGAAAGAATTACATTCACCAAAACAAATGCGAAATTTATTTGGTTACATTTGTGCATTAAATGTGCCAGCCAATGCATTGGCGTTATGGAATGAATTTAAAGTATATCTTAGTGAAGATTTTTTGAGAGATTACAACGAAGAAGTATCCTTTAATTAGAAATTGAAGATATTTTGATTGTTCATAATTTGTCATGTCAAGAACTTGGTTTACCAGTTCCCACGTATTCGCAGAGAACAGACGAAGCAAATGCTATTGATCCAATAGAACAAGAGTTTCTGCTTTCTGAGCATTATGAAACTGCAAATATTGAACAGCGTAATCTAACTGATCGTGTGATTCGTGAAGTTTTGCATCATGATACTGGATCTAATGTTTTTTGTTTAACCGCTCATGCAGGTTGTGGAAAAACATTCACACAAACAGCAATCATTCACAAATTAAATTCGCTTAATCTTAGTTGCATTGCAACAGCGTTCAGTGGCATAGCTTCAACTCTATTACTTGGAGGTAGAACTTTACACAATGTGTTTAAATTGCCTATACCCATTTTGGAAAATTCTGTAGCGAATATTACCGCAAATAGTAGCTATGGACGTTACATAAATTCATCATCATTGATAATTATTGATGAAATTTCTATGTGCCCACTGCAAGTGTTGAAAATCATAGATAGATTACTGCAGGATCTATGCGATGAAAATGATAAACATAAACCATTTGGAGGGAAAACGATACTTCTGTGCGGTGATTTTCGGCAAATCTTACCAGTTGTCCCACACGAATCACGTGCAACTTTAATTGAAAATTGTATCACGAGGTGGCATAAATTTGTTTATTTTCATAAAGTAACGTTTACTCAAAATATGAGAGCCTTACCAAGTGAAATAGAATTTGTCGAATTCTTGAAAAAAATTGGTAATGATGAAGCCCCACAATTCCCTCAGTTTGGTGAAAATATTATTGAAATACCTCAACAATTAATAGGAGATGAAAATAATATTATTATTGAGGTGTATGGAAATATTTCCGAAAACATAAACTCTCAGATAACATATTGAAGTCAGTTATTTTAGCACCTAAAAATGATGATTGCACTTTTATTAATACTGATATACTTAATCGAATCCAGGTGAACAGAAAACATATCATAGCTACGATAAAATAATTTGTGATGATGACAATGAAATCAATAACTATCCAGTAGAGTTTTTGAATTCTTTGACTATTAGTGGTTTGCCACCACATAAGTTAGTATTGAAAGTTAACTGCATCGTTTTACTGATCAGAAACTTAAATACAAAGGAAGCATTAGTCAATGGAACAAGAATGCGCATCAAGTGTATGCATCGTAATGCTATTGATTGCGAAGTTTTAACTGGAACCGCACGCAATAAGAGAATTTTGATTCCACGTATAAATTTAACATATTCCGGTACTGTTTTACCATTTAACTTTCAAAGAACTCAATTTCCAATTATACCTGCATTTGCGATGACAATAAATAAGTCTCAAGGACAAACATTCGAAAAAATTGGAATTTTATTGAGGCAGCCAGTTTTTACACATGGTCAATTGTACGTCGCAGCAAGTAGAGTTCGATCATTCGATGGTTTGAGTTTTATATTTCCGAATATAGTGGCCAAGGGCATTTAGCAAATGATGAAAGAGTTTTTACAAAAAACATCGTTTACACAGAAGTTCTGAATCATTAAATTCACTTTCAAACTATTTTAAGTTCAATGGACAACATTTATTTTTTTAACCGCCCGGTTTTTTTGATTTAATGAAAAATATATGAAAAAATACGAGGCACGTATTTTTTATTTCATTTTTATTTTGTATTAATTTTTTATTTAAATTTTATATAATTCGAAAAAGATAGGCAAAATAACTGTGTAGCCTTGGCGAAACCTGGTCAGTATGGCAATAAAAAAAAACAAGGAATGTCAAAAAACGCGTTATTGCTTTTTAAATATGGCTTAGCCAAGCTAAACCTCATTTTTCCTATCTTTCATATTTTTCAAATAACTCGAAAATTAATGCATAGAAAAAAAAATTAAAAAATTATATAAGCTTTGTAGCAGATAATCTTCAAACTGTTTTCGAATTTTGTACCTTACCAAAAATGAAATGTAATCCACTGGAATTGAAAACAATGTATATTATACTTCTATGAATGTCAAGTCTCATTTTTATTAGCGTTTATTTGATTCAATAATAACATGAAAAAATTAAAATTGACAATGAATTATATCAAAAAATAAATACGAATACAAGCTGTAATTGTGTTTTTTTCAACTGTTACTAACATTAAATTTTAAATTTCATAGGTATTGCAAGGAATTAAGGCAAACAACACACGCTAATGACGTATTTGTACACGCTCGCAGCTGACGTAATAGAACAAAATTCAAAAAAATTATATGCAATGATTATAGAGGTATACTCTTTGACAAAAGAACCTCAATAACGTTCAAACTTAAAAATTTAATGAATTACGGTCGAATTTCGACCACTGGGCGACCACTAGTTTAAGTTATTACACCTGTTTGATATAATCAAACGTTGGCTGATTAAACCGTGGAATGTGTGAACTTCGGTTACACAATCCTTTCTTATCTTCAGTTTTAAACAAGTGACTGTAATTTTTGAACGACCTGTAAGTGAAACAATTTTACGGTGTGATTGTAAAAACTCTCATCGTTATTATCAGTGGCATGACTCTCTACTGTACGTTTTTTACGCCACATTCTTGACATGACAATAAGGTTACATCAGCACCAATTATTTTTCTGTTTTTCATGCTTTTATTACAACTCCATGACGATCAATCGTCTCGGCAATAAATCAATCGCGTACGTGGACAAGAAAACAACAACTCTGCACACATAAGTTTACACACATCCGCCTACGGAGAAAATTAAAAGTAAAGAAATTTCAGAGAACACGAACGAATTACAAGGAAATGACAGCAGCGAGAAAGTTAAGAAACAAAACTAACAAAAATATGGAATGATCTACCCGTTTCAGAAGCAATGGTGGCTCTATGATATCCCAACAGTCTTAAGGCTGAAACAGGCAAGTCCAAAAAGAATCCCTTCGAAGGGTACAGACACGTTCTTCATATTACTACAAGTACTGACCAAAATATACGTCCTTGTCGAGCCGTTTTAATTATAAACCCAAGCAACAGTACACAAACTATGCTAGCGTATACATTGTGCACGAACAGCGATTACGGAACTCATCAGTCTGGTTAGTTTAAGTCGTATGTGTTTCATAATACTAAAAATATCTGGCACTGCTCTACCAAACGTTCTCTTTGTAACAATTCTCTTTGTAATTCGTATAGTACGGAACATTACAAAAAAAATAATGAAACATTACTGCAACTTAACAAGAGTCAAATAAAAATAATTATACAATCACATTTGTAATATATAAATAATGAACAAGCGACTACGTTCATCGGGGCAAGACAGACTGTCAAAACGTTTAAACACGCCACGATAGCGTCAAGGAAATGGACAGGTAAAATATTTGAACATTGTAAAAAGAATTCGTTAAATTACCTTCATCGTAAATTTTTTAATTTTCCTGTTATAATGTTCTAGTGATTCACTGGTGTATAATTCAGAAACAGTGGCTGATGTAAAGCTTTTAAGTAGATCAGTGTGCAGAACTTTTAAGCGGCAAAGAATTATGTCGGACAAAACAAGAATGTGATGAATCCAGCGTGTTTCAGACTATGTTCACGTAATGACCTGATCATCATCTAATCAGGTGATCACTTACAGCTTTTCAAGCAATAACGTGATCATCACTAGTTTCTTGGGGATCCCGAGGGCTGTGAGTATATGCTTTTGCTGAAGAAACCTAAGGAAAAGTCTTTGAACTGACAAAAAGGCGGCCAAGCCTCACCACTAAATATTTGTTTGCCCAAAGGTGTAAAGGAGACTCGTAATTTAAGATAAAGAGAAATTCGTTTAACTTAACTACAAATTAATAATTTGTAAATTCTAAAACTTAAAAAATTCATAAGTTTACAATTTCAAGATTTAGATTCCAGCCGCGATCGCTGTCCGGACTTTGTGTTAATGGAACTTCAAACCTGGAACTGACTAGTACAACTGCGTCGAGATACACCATCAAGGCTCAGAAGCCTAGTAATGAAACTACTGAAGGTAACAGATTCCTTCGGTATAAGGAAATTGATTTATCGACAAGAATCTAATGCGTTTGGAAGCTGAAATGTACGCAGGGAATTTTCTGAGGCTCAATAGAATGATTAAACTAAAAACGACACTACAGTATAGTACATCTGTTGTAACTCATGTGCCTATGATGTGGTCATCATAACGTAGAAGCGACGAATGCAAACTGGGAAACAAGAATCGTGGCTTACGTTCTTGACATAACCGGATGACATAACGAGCAACAGAATCGGTGGAAATCGAGAAACGAGAATTCGCTGCAGCTAGAATTAACACGATACACGAAATGTCACTGAGCGTAAACAACAATGACCTTCCTTCCTTTTAGCAGTCAACGAACAGTCACCGTAGTTTGGGAGCACACATCCAAGCGACTGCAATCAAAGTAAAAAGTTTGTACCTCCTGTGTTCCCTCCTTCTCTTTCGGAAGGTAAACAAGTCTCAAACAGCGACCTCGTAAATCTTCAACAGGAAATAAAACATTTTACCAGATGTGAAATCGGACAAAATATATTTAAGAAAATTATTTTTAAAACGTAGGCGTGACGAAATAACAGCTTGTCAGAAAACTTCAAAGCTGACAAATGGGTTCTGGACGGACACCAAATCGAAGACGTGTCGTACCTTCTTGTACACAATGGACGTCTTGTTCGGCTGATTTGGCTTACACAGTTGACAAAAATTAATATGTACGAAAACCTCTTTTCTTTTATTACACTGAATGTCGCATATCGCAAATCGAATTCAATTTCATTTCGATGGAAAAAAGAGACGGCTATAAAAAAAAATTGCAGTGCATAATCTTCCTGCCACACTCAAGAGACCAGCGCCAAATTACCTAAGATGTTTTATCGTTTACTGTATGTCTTTTGATAAAAAGGGATGTTTTTACGCTCAGCGCTCATTTATTACCAAGGTTTCTCCAACACTACGAAGGGTAAATGTTCTGCCCAAGCTTTTCACATGCAAACAAATATGGAGTGCTGTTTCTGTTTGCACGGCCTGTTGGAAAAAAAAATCTAGTCTACCAAAAGCATTGTGCAACTATTCATACATTTTTCTTCGATACTGCAATATTATTTTTGTAGGCGCATTATATTAGCTCAAAAGAGACATCAATACGAAAATCTAGTTTTTGATTTGTATAGGAAACTCTCACATCAACGGTATTACACATTTTTTAATTATATATAGTAACCTATAATTGTTATGTATGCCTACACTTAAAAAAAGACAGTAGTTCACGAATCTATTTGTCAATACACTTTAAACTTGTCGAATACACGTTATAACTAAGACATCAATTGACCTTGTCAGTGTCCTCCCAATTATACGGATGTCAAACTTAAGGCTTACGAAACAGAGAATTCTGAAGGTCAATGGTAGGCATTTCATGGGGATATACAAAGTCGATTACACCGAGAACGAGCCTGTTCTACGTAAAAAAGGAGACTAGCATAATTACAATGGTCTAGCAGAACTCAGCACGGACTTACGTATTTTTCCAGAGGCCTCGGATGACGATCATGAACGACAAGAGAAGTTGATGGTGTAGTGGTATGACCGAGTGCAGAGTTACCAAGGACAGAAGTCGCACACATGGAAGATCCAAAGGGAGAGCTGTGCTTTATGCTGGACACAACAGGGCTGAAGAACAGTTAATTTCAATTTTTGAGAGGATGCCTGTTGTGACGCCCTGGCCCATATCTTCGGGAAGGCCCGGCCGGTCGTGATGACCAAGTCGGATTATCACTGGAGGATATTCAAATCTTCTGTCTTACGACAGGTTCAACACTTAGGGTCTATTTAATTTACTGATACAATTACAGTATCGTTTGTAAATTCACTGTTTTCACATTTTATTCTCCTATTACTACTCCTTGGGTGTCGATGAAGGCTTCGAGAACAAGGTATGTTTTCTTTTGTCATATAACTCTTTTTACGTATTTCTCCCACATTTGCGAACCTAAATTTTACGCTGTTTATGATAAACGTTTTTCTCTTATGACTCTGAATTTATACTCCTATGCAAGTAACGTACGAGTTTTGCCTTTAAATACGTTTTAAATGAACAAGCTAAAAAGATGATTACGCTAAATCACAACCGCACACATAAAAACCGAAATACGGCAATGAAAATTCCATTGTTTAACCTTGCCGTAAAAGGCTTAGGCAGATCTTCGAAACAATTTTAATCACTACTTACTCCACTTCACATATGATAGGACGTTTTCCGTCTGGTGCCAGCACCTTATTCGATCGTGGCCACAACATCACTGTCAATTCGGATTATATCTTCATATACACATCACGTGCTCGAGACAAGACACGTGACAAACTTCTCTACATCGATTAACTTGTACATAATGGCAGCAATGTTTTACACTAAATTTCTCAAGTAAAAAATATTAACTACGATTTCTACACGATTTTACAAATATAAACATACAATGTATGGTACTCTGTAGGTATACGTTTAAACCTGCGCAGACTTCTTGTTTACAATCTATCCGTAGCCTTGCGATACTAAGATTGGTTTTGATGTCCCTCTAAATGAGTGCGCTTACGTTACCGTCGGCTATACAAATATTGAAGCGCACTGTACTATTTTCGGTTGGTTTGATGTTCAACTGGATTTATGAAACGCAAATAGCTCGTGCAATTACATTGGTAGTTGGCCGAGAACTTACAGCTGCTGGCGATTCCGACGTTTGCACACTGTCCATCTACGCAGCGCAATTCTTGTCCAATACTTTCAGTTGTTGTATCTTCTACGATTTTCTGTCTATTTTAATACTTTGATCATACCCTCTTTCTAACGCACATACGCGACACAAACCCGACCAAGAGCACGATATCTTAAAAAAAAAACTGTGTATTTTATTCAACGACCTTCAGACGACTCCATGTGTTTCGTTTAAATTTTACTTCGAATTTTGACTACGTAAGTGAAAAACACAAACCTTCGTTATTACACAACTTCATACGCAGCACAAATAACAAACGGACAAATGAACACTGACAATCAACTTGCTTTTATGTTAACTCATCGGAACGTAGGCCTACAATGTTTTACGAAATATGGAAGTGAAAAACATCGACCGCGTGCGTTTTAAGTATAACAAGTTGTTGTACGCCTACATATCGTGTTCCCGAACGTCTGAAGACACGAACAGATGTTTTCCACTTTTGTGTCAACATGTCTGCACAACGACTTCAAACACATGCGGCCGAAAAATAATCATTCATGGTACATAAACACAGTACAGTACGACTCCATTTCTGTTTCATTCATTGCCACTCATTACGTTTAATTTTTACTATTTATTTTTTATGTCAACTTAATCAAGTTATATTAAAATGTTTGTTAATTACACAAACCTTTTCGTAAGTACGAGAAAACACGAGACTTGCATGCGAGCCATGTAATAAAACAAAACGCGTCACGTAAATTACAAGACGTGCGAGGAACAAACGCACGCAGTAGTATCGTATACGGTTCTGCTACTTCCTCCGCTTAAACCGCGTCTTGTTCCACGGAATTTGTCATCGTTCTCATCATCACCATCTTGAATACATAATTATGTATTTACCTCTGTTTTTCTGTCTTCAACTAATCGATCATGTTTCTTTGGCCGCTCTTCCGCTTTGCATTTGAGGATTTGCTTACACAGTCTTTCGTGATCAACTTTCTATATGCTCTAACCCAAGGGTCTCCAAACTACGGCCCGCGAAGGGTCATTGTCCGGCCCACGGCCCGGCCGATGCTGCGTGCAGTTTTTAAATAGATCGTCAAAATACTTCAAATATTATAACATTTTACCAACTAACTAAACAAGAAATAAGTTCAATAAAATGTTATAATATTTTGTACAAGTTTAAAACATTTACGTGGCTAATGTGATACGAGCATCAAAATTTGACCCAAAATAGACAGACATTATATGTCAGAAGCAACTCCACACATCCCATGCGTACATAAGAAAGCCAAAATATAATACATAAGAAATATCTCTGAATGTTAGTTTTCCTTACTTTAATTTACATTATTTTGAATAAATGAATCTGGTTTCTTTGGATAAGTCTGCTTAATTTTTATTTAAATACATATTTTATTGACTTGATTATTTCGTAAACTTAAAAAAAAATAAGTTTACAATGTGTGTGTGTGTGTGTGTGTTGTTGGCTCGCACTTCCAAGATTTTTCAATTCGGCCCTCAAGTGAAAAAGTTTGGAGACCCTGCGCTAACCTAAAGATCCGGGTTCAATTCCCGAGCACACAATACAATCGAGGTAAGTTTTCTGCCACTACGACGACTTAGACTTAGCCTGTTGAATTAGTACTTGGGGTGACATAATGGGTGACTGAAGCGTAGTGCTGGCCCATACTACCTCACATGTCTGCTGTCTAGCAGACTTCCCTCTGTTTAGTACTCCTATACTTCGATGGCCACTATATATTTATTTTATTTTTCACTGACGTTAATGTTAATACATGTTCGACACGAATGCCTGTATTTACAACTCTGTCAACTGTCGTGAATCCTTTTACGCCTCGAACGAACTTCGCCCCGAAATCTGAACTTTGTTTTAAATTTTTGTGGTCGACAGCCTGTGCTTCACTACTATTCAACAAAACAAGGGCAGCTACAGTTTTGTATAATTTAACTTTGTCACGCTTTGTTCTTGTGTTCTGTTGACGGTTCCACGTAACGTTTGATGTCTATGAATTTTACCTATTCTTACCATACTACCTATATCCTTTTCTCTATCAAAACTTACAATATGACCCACGTAGTTGAAGTTATTTACTTGCTCCAAGGTTTAGTTGTTTTATAATAATTTTGGATCCAGAGGTTCCTCTCCTCTCATTTGGAAGCCATAACTTTCTTAGTTACACGGATTTTCTACATTACGTTTTTCATACAAGTATATAAAAGGAGGGCAGCCATGAAAAAAAACCACGGTTCATCTGGCTTGCAAAGAGCGCTATGCTAACGGTGGACAGCAACGGTGCATAGAGCAGACCAGGTTTTATACGCTCAATCGTCCAATGATCGAAAGAAACACAATAAACTGAAACACACCTTACGAACGGAAATGGCGAAATTCGATGGGAACAGTCACACGACAAATTCAACAAATCTTTCCTAAACGCGCGCGCGCTCGCGTGTGTTGTTAAACTGTAGTTCCAATTTACGAGGGTTATTCAGAAAGTAAGTTCCGTTTTTAAATATTGCTGCCAGTGCCGATGTTACCAAGATGGATATAACCTTTTGCTTAGTCCGATCAGAGTAAGCGACGTAGGATGCTTACCCGGGACAATGCGATGAATCGGGGTACGGCATTGCACACTCTCTCTCTCTCTCTCTCTCTCTCTCTCTCTCTCTCTCTCTCTCTCTCTCTCTCTCTCTCTCTCTCTCCCTCCCTCCCTCCCTCCCCCCCCTCTCTCTCTCTCTCTCTCTCTCTCTGTGCTGCTGCTGCAACGCAACATCTCAAAACGTTTGGCTGCCAACAATCTGATCAGCCACCTCACAACCCAGACCAACCAAGCAAATATCACCTTTTCAAGCATGAGAAATCTTTCGTTGGTGACCAACGATGTCAACCAATACACGGTTCATAGGCGGGAAATTTCTACGACGAAGGTATACAACGCCTGGTGCCTCGCTATGAGAAGTGTTTAAAAATGACGGAAACTATATAGAAAAGTAGTTCAATACTTCAAATAGCAATAAGAACGTTTTGTAAATATATTCTTAGTTTCCTTTAATACCATATCGGAACTTACTTTGTGAATAGCCCTCGTGTATTATTTTCTTGAAGCTACATTGCATCTATCGCAAAATGAATCTATTATTAGTCGGCATCTTCAGTCTCTGATGATTCTCATTATAATTATTGATGATGATGATGCCAAAACTCGGTCTAGAATTGGGGAATGGAGATTAAGGACAATTAATCTGACACTAATCAAATCGGATGGAACCCGTAAGAACTCACCACGAAAACCTGAGGGAAACAGACATACACACACATTTCTGATGTTTACTTGTGAGCACGTCAATCAGAGTGAAACAAACGCCGCACGACACGACATAAAGCATTAATTACGTTTTGTTTCATGCACTTTTGTTCACCAGCTGTAACCGTGTACGTATGTTTACGCCCGCGGACAAGCGACGGTGGCCACGTGCGTGTCGAGTACACCGTATTCAAGGTCGGTTTTACATAATTCACTGTAATTTACCGAGCAGTGGGTGTTCGCTCCACCCGACGTACCTAGTGACAGTTTAGTGAACTAAAAAAATGTGTTCGAGTACTACTAGTATGTTTTCGATTCCCCTAAAATCAGCAAAGTGGGTTTGTTAACAAAGTATATGTACTCCTTTTTAAATTAATAAACTTGTGATGGTACTGGTAGATTATTTTTTTTAAATTAAAATCTTATATATTCCCCGGTAGCAATAAAAAATGAAGATACGTTTTTCAGCCGCCCGGTCGACTCACCTGAGGTAAC